>OX388149.1:4407749-5607749 GCA_947579745.1 Apocheima hispidaria | reverse complement strand
CAATAGGTGCTTACCAACCAAATCTCAAGACCTATTATGATATAACCACCATGAGGATCTAGTCAAATATTTTTTTCATCTCTATTTTAGACACGTCTTATATTACGATAATGTCACTTAATAGAGATGCCTATGTATGCTAACAAAAACATGTAAAATTAATTTAAATTAATGCTTAAATTTATTTCCGTATGTATGCCAAATGCAAATTGATATAACCTTTAGGCTTCGCTGCTGTCAGGTAATTAATTATTATTTTTTACGATGACGGGTTTGCCACCATTGCGTTAAATCTCTTAGATCCTACATAACCATGTTTTTAACCACAGCAGAAGTTTAAAAGTTTAATTGAGGTATGATTTTGGTACTTGACCTTTCACCTCTATTATTTTGAATAAATGGATATCAACCAAAACCCCGCGTGAAAAACCATTAGGAACTTACGTCTCAGTTGTGTACATTTTCATATTTTTTTTTTTATGTTAGCATATTGCTAGCCAATAAAGAAACACGCAATAACGCTAGTAAGCTCGAAAGAACTCGCTTGTAATAACCATTTGCGGGTAGGTTATAAGAGTGCGTCTCGTCTTCAGAGCCTAGCAAGGAGACTATTTTGTCTTATTGTGATGTCTTATATTTTTTCATATAAAAGACAATTATGAAAACTGAAAAACTTAAAACCAGTATGCCTTCTACTACTTGTATTTATGTGTTCTTGTATACATGTGTCGGGGAAGCCACACACAAAAACAAGAGCAACTTATACCCAGACCCAAATCAGATATATGCCTGGTCGGGAATCGACCCCTCGACCATCTGTTCATAAGGCAGACGTTCAACCATTGAGCCAAACAGGAACCCATATTCTCACAAGCTCATCTCGAAAAAAAATGACGAATTTCGAGATTTCTTATACTTAATATCTTTTGTGATATTCACGATGGCCATGTAGTAGGGGAGCCCAAACGGGGATTTTTGGATTTACTGAAGCTCGGTAGATAAATATAAGGATACCTTGCACCCTGTTGAATACCACCACTGTTGAGTACCGCTGGCATCAGATGTTATAGCCTTGCCCGCACGGCATCGCTAGTATAGGCTTCATAGGCAAATGATACACCCCTTATCATATTTTTGGTGTTGATTTTTGAAAAATCCTGAGACATTTTCTTTCTTTTTTATGCATAGTACACAAACCGAGTTTCATTAGTTTCATGAAAAAAGATTTTAGTTCCATACAAACTTTGGGGGTAATTTTACCCCTTTAGAACAATTAAGGAGACCATTGGGTTCATATTTCACGTCTCTTTCGTATTCGGTTTGGTTTGTGCTTTGATTCCTAGAAAAGAGCTTGTTCCTTTATAAACGTACATATATTATAATATTAGTGAAATAAAAAGCTTGTCAAACTGAAAATCGCGAGGTCTCAGTTCGGGGTGAACTACTAGTAATAAGAGAGGTAAAAGAAGAATATGACACATGCGCTTAAAAGCAGGTTTTGCTTAGTTTTGCACATTTTGAAATGCAGTTTTACCGCAGTGACGATGCCTAATTATTATTGTTACAAAATGTTAATACTTTATCTTTATAGCAGGTAATATTTGTAGGACAAAACGTGTTTCTTTTATATTAATAATAGTTTCTATGTAGAGTTTCAATTAAGTATAAGATATCCACATGCATACATAGCTTTTGATAAAAATGTGGCTGGAAGCTATGAAGCAACAAGTTTCAAAAACACATATATTTACTTACTCTACACCCACAATAAAGCTTAATGTAGGCCAAATTAATGCAAAAGTTATTTGAAGGTGAAGCTACAGTATCTCTATTTAAAAATAAACGAAATAAAATTGAAGATGTGAATGCCTAGAATACATAGATAAGTAGGTACTCAAACGCTTGCTCAATTCGTCCAGAAATGAGTAGTACTGCTAGCTTCAAACATTTGGTAATATCTAAAATATTGTTGCGAAACCAGACGCTTGACATTTGCGTATAAAATGTAAAGTCATCTAACATGCGGAAAGCCATAGTTTCTTTTGCACCTACGAATAAATTATTTGTAGTTTCGAACACTATATTTCGACTCATTGCGCATACAATGTTTAGAAACGTAACTACTCGTATCTACGGGTCATCTTTCGAATAGGTAAGATGTCGTACAATCGGTTTTCATAGTTATTTTCACAATATAAATTACTCAAGTCTGTGAATTGTGAGAAGCTTTGTGCGAAGCGCGAGCTTCTCATCGAAGATTGCACAACCCGTCGCCAAGATGAATTCGCGAACCGGTATTTTATCCACTTCCATCTTTGACATTGTTTTCACAGGCTCATGATTTGATCACTCAGAACGGGTTAGGAAAGTGTGTCAATCCCGGGTCAAATTTCAGGATTCAATGAAGTCAAGGCCTCAATGGTGGTAAAATTAATGTTACGGAGTTTGTCGGTTTTGGGGGTCTCGTGGATTGCATTAGCCGCAGGCGCGTGCGCAGGCGGTAGGCCCTCGCCGCGTCGCACGTCGAGGTCAGCCTACTTTTTACCGCTTCTGGTTTCTGCCCGACTGACCTTGGCGTGATTTGAGGTAACGAACACACATTTGAAACGGCTGCACGCGTGCGCCATAGCAATAATACTATCTTAGAAAGTCGCACTTTTTCCCGACGTGACTCGAACTGCAATTTTTGATTTCTACTCGAGAGACGTATGGGCGCTTAGTCGGTCAGTGTCCGTTGCATGAAGCTTCTTTCACAATAGGTTTCACAAATGCATTCGCACGGTTACACGCAATAAAGTATCACCGGTCGATTCAAAGTAAACAATAAAAATAAGTAATATAATATCTGCGACGACGGCGTCGTGATCCAGCATAACCAATATGAAAGGAGATGTAAGCGCATGTAACGGAGATGTGGGATGCGGTCTCATGCTTCGAATTACATAAATCAGAGAAAGCAAAGGGAAGACGCTACTGCGTGATCTCGGAAGCGGATACGGAATCGATCGGGTGTCCACCTGACCCGACCCTGTGGCGACTTGTTATTCAACTATCTAGAGTAGAGCGACAGGTTGACCTTTGTGGCGGCGGTTCTATCATGCGCACAGTCACATCCTACGCTTCGTATAAAGAGCGACCCGGAGGTGATCCTTCTCGTCATCAGCTGCACCGCACTTGTCTAACCTTGATCGACGCATACTTATATAATTTTGTTCCTACTTTTGCTTATAGCCTTAAATATTACAACCAGGTAAAGCAGTAGTTCACACACTGTACGTACATAGGTACTAACTAATACGTACTTTCCTACGCACCAAAGACATTACCGTAGCAAAGGAAAAAAATTGCGGCATGTTTGAAGGTGGTACTTCCCTATCTCTTCTTATATTATCTACTCGTATCTTGTTACAAAGATATTAATAAAAAATAATATTATTAATTAATAATGTTTTTTACTTTAGGTATTACCATGTTATTGCCACTTCTATCTTCGTATCGTGTCTTTCCAAAATGTGTCATCTGTAGCAAAGCAAAACGGAATTTCAAAAGATTGGATTTCAAATGACACCCGAAATAAAATGACAAAAACGATGAAAATTATGAAAATAATTTTAAATGTGACACCCGGATGGACGCTCGTATGGAAAATAGTTAAGAAAAAATACTCCTAATCTACGAAAAATCGTAGAACATCCATATTTCCGTGAAGCATTGGTATGAGGAACTAAAAAAATACCAACCTGTATAAATAGTAAATAAATATTGAAATCTAGTGATCTAGTCTTTGTTTATGTATATAGGATAAATATTAGTGCCGGATTGTATGATACTAGACTGTTTGTTGATCAAGCTTTACAAGGACGACCAAAACTGGGCGCATTTGACCACACCTGTTTTCAAGGGATATATAATCGTTCCAATGCTATTTTAATCGCACTTTGCAAGTTTTAGTTGGCAGTGTAAATTTCCATTTCCATTTCTGATATTTGAACAAATATTACAATACCAGAAAATGTTTAAAGAAACTTTCATATTTGTATATTACAAATTTACAAAAAAAAAAATATAAAAATATATTGAAAATAATTTTTTTTTCTGTCTCATTCGTTTTTTTCTTCTTCTGCTTTGACACTAGTAATGATTAAATCTCATTAATAATTTGAAAATGCGCGAGCGAGACAACTGTGGGCTAGTCACAGACCTACTGTATCTAAGGACCATTATAGACTTCAGGCACGATTTCTGATCTCGTAGCCTGGGACCTCATCTTCTTAGAGCATCCTCATTAGTTCATCATTACAATGTTTTTGACTCATTCTCTCTGTATATTATTATATAAAAAACAAGGTAGCATTTTAAGACTGTAGTAGACCTGAAGTTATAAGGAGAATTCTGTGCCTGAAGCATCATTTTAATAATAATGCCCGGGCAATGAAATGAATTCAATGTAGTTACCTCCGTTGAAACCGATTTCATAACACATTTCCAAATCGATCATTAACATCGGTATCGGATCGTTCCTCGGTCCCTACATAATATATCTATATCACAGAATTATCCTTATTTTATATACGTAATACTTAGGTCTTCAAATTTAAATATACTTAAAATAATTTTGGTCTTTGTGTGTTATAATTTTGATATAATTACACACAATTCTCCTTAAGGCCTGTATTATA
The DNA here is from genome assembly GCA_947579745.1 of Apocheima hispidaria. NCBI lineage: Eukaryota > Metazoa > Arthropoda > Insecta > Lepidoptera > Geometridae > Apocheima > Apocheima hispidaria. The sequence goes on along the minus strand of OX388149.1, from coordinate 5,603,070 downwards.
TAAAATTGCGGGTCTTTTTAATATGTCAAATTGTACCGGAATACTTCGCAAAAACGTCTCGACGTTTTATATCTAAAATCTATGTTACGAGTACAACCTGTTTCTAGTTGACAAAGTCAAGGCATTTTTTAATAGGTGACATATTATATAGGTATAACCCAAAGACATAATTATTTATAAGGAGAATTCTGTGGTATAACCTGATTAAAATTGTATTAATTATGTCATCTGATATTTTTGTGCTGCTTGATGACTATCAATTTGGATATTAGGTATTCTGAATACTGGTTCACGATAGCCATTTATGTTGTAATATGCCAGTTTATATACATATATATTTGGTACCGGTTCGAAACGTACTAAAGTCGCTTCGCTTGTATTTTCGCGTAGAATTTTAATAGTAGATAATATCTGCATGTATTTCTGACCACTCTCTAAACTTACTTACTTTACTATGTCACTGTTTACTATCCCAAATAAATAAATAAATAAAATAAAATAAACTATTCTTAAGACTAAAATTAACTGCGTTTTATTTCATTTCAATAAGTAAGAAAAAGATGGCAATTATTTTAGGGCTGTCAAATTTAGTTTAGAAAATGGTACAGTTGGTTTTTTACCTGGCAAGTGACTTTAATATGTAAATAAAATATGCAAGCTAAAACCATACACTTAAACAACTTAGTATATTATATATAACGAACACTAGGATTACCTAGAGACCTTTGAATCGCTTGGCAGCGTACCATTACGCATTACCACGCTGAATGGCAAATATGTATGTTAATTGTCACGCGTTGCATTAACTAGGTACTCTGATAGATTCTCGAAAATGAAATGAACTGCAGTAAAGTTTAAAAGTTAGAAACGTAATGGTTATAGATAACATCTAAAATCGATTCGGCGTCTTCAAGATTTTTAATCGTCCTGTACCAGCACCACGTAGGCTGGACCGCTTTGATTGTTTTTTTTTTTTCGTTGTGTTCGTAATTGTAAGAGCAAGGCGTCGCGTCACTGGTATCAGATACTTACATTATATACGGAGTAGGGCTAACCGTCAAATAAACTAAACAAAAACATTACAACTCCTTCTTAGGCAGTCATGTAAAATCTAAAGTTATTTGGGACTTTCTCGACAATTAACACTAAGCGGAGAGAAATTACCATTTACCCAAACTTTAATTTGAAATTATGAAAGAGGCTCAATAATAAAAACCTGCCGTAATAGATATGATATACCCGCCCCATTTGATTTATTTAGTTTTTATCTTTTCACATGACGTAACTACACCGTATCAAATGAAATCAGCTTAAACATAATCTTCAGGATATTAAAACGTATCGTGTTTCTGGTAGATAGTTGTACAACAAGTCTATAATCTGAGCTACTTGCGGAATTATGAAGGAACGGGCAGTTCAAGGATGAAGGCGATTCAGCCGTCGAATTACTATGTACCTACATAATTTGTACTATCTGTACTTTGTTATATAGTTAGTCGTAGGTAAATACATGACAATATATTTTTTTTTTTGATCCTGAGTAAGAAAACTAGCACGTCGATAATCTGATGTTAAGCGTAACGCTTGCCCATAATACCACCAGTTCAAAACCATATATACGCAGCAATGCACTACGCTCGTCACCCTGAGTCATTATGCCCAGTAATTTCGCTGGAAACATTGGCCTCAATCCGGAACACAGTAGCACACTACTGCTTGGCGCTTGAATAACTGGCAAAGGTGTGGTTCTTCCCCATGCAGACTCTGTAGAAAGAGTTCTACCAATACAGAAACTTAACTTTTTTCAACCTAGTTCATTTTAATACTTTTGACAGGCTAAGCGTTTGACCACAATCTCAACTCTGATATTAAATAATGGTGTGGTCGAGGATGGTAAGAAAGGAAATGGAAAGGAAACTGGCTGTCGGACCATACCGTTAGGTCCTTGATTACAGATTTTCAACTTGAGGTAGTACGAGTACTAAAGAAAGTTCCCTACTACCATGCTATGGTTTCAATAGCAGGAAGGTAGGTGGTAGGAATCGGTCGAGTGTCAGTTGGGATAGTGCTAACTTGGTAAGAATCTCGAACTGAATGAAAAATAACACAGTTTTTGATAACTTTAGTACGGAACCACTGCTTGGCTTTTAATTGTTGTCACTCCCACTCAGTAAAATCATAATTTTGTTGTTTCCAGATTTGTCCTGCTAGCGTGTGTGGCGTGGCAAGCGTATGCTCAAGATGAAGAACCCAGAACAGCCGCCAGGGCGCTCCCGAAACGCGGCCCGCCGACCAGAAGCAAGCCCACAACAACAACGACGACGGTGGCGCCACAAGTAAGCCTGCTTTGACACAATCGCTCTCTCACTAAGTATTTAATAATTACTAGCTGCGCCCCGCGGTTTCACCCGCATGAAGCATCCCTCAGGAATCGTACATTTTCGCGTAGGTACACTCAATCCTTGCAAAAATTCAGGTCGCTCCGTTGCTCTGTTGCTGAGGGAAAAAGGAACAAACAAACCAACTATCACACACATATATATATATGTATATAGATTTATATTATTAGCAGGGATAGTTATAAAAATACACTTAGGAGATTTGGCGCCAAGGTCGAAAAATCATGTCGACGCTTTGTATTATTTTCGAAACCGTGTGTTCTTTTTTTAGAGTAGGTATAATGTTGCATAATTTTCTCACACTGGCGCCAATACTCCAGATTATAGCACTCACGTACTGAATAGTTTATGTACTGCTCTACACACTACTAGGGTCTGTGTTCTTAACCCAGAAATAATTCGATTCGAGATATGAACACTTTCTGACCCACCTTCCTGGAAACACAGAGAGTGTAGATCTCGAATGAAATCCTTTCCGACATGATTCAGAATGCAAAGCCCTGCCTGATTGTGATCGAGGACGAGAGAGGCAGTTTTGTGTAACTATTCCTTCTTAAATTTAATTGACCGAGCGAAGCGAAGTCTACGGAAGAAAATCGGCAGTTGCATATATGTTTCTTTGCGCGATAGAATCCGGAACAAGGATATTCGTCGAAGAACCAAAGACTTACCGATATAGCTTTCAGAGTTTGCAAGCTGACGTGGCAATGGGCAGACCACATCACTAGAGGAACCGATAACCGGTGGGGAGGAAAGGTTCTTGAGTAGCGACCACGAACCAGAAGACACAGCGTAGGCAGGCCTCCCACTAGGTGGACCGACGACATTGTGAAAGTCGTGGGCAACCGGTGCATGCAAGTGGCTCGTTGTCGGCCGGTGTGGCGCTCTAAGGGGGAAGCCTATGTTCAACGGTGGACGTCTTCAGGCTGATGATAATGATGATTTTTGTATGTATACTAGTCCGCCGATAACTTAAGAACCATTAATCCGATCTTCATGAAATTCTGTAGGCAAGTAGTTCTTTTCTTTATAACTATTAAGTTCGAGTATGAACTGTATCGGTCTAGGGGTTGTGAAGTTATAGGAGACGCGAAGTCTCAGTTCGTTCACTAGTAATTCCCGTTGAACTGATAAATCACGAACCCTATAACTTCACAAACCCTTGACAAATTGTGCTCATATTCGAACTCAAAAATTGTATTGAAATGAACTGCTTGCTTCCGAAATTTCATTAAGATCGAATCAACGGTGCACAAGTTATTCTCGGACAAATATACATGCACACAGATATCAGAATCGATTAATAAAGTCCTAGATACATCTAGGACTTTACATATTTTTATATATATTAGGAATTATTATTGTTTTATATATTAGGAATTTTTATAACGTAAAGTCCTAGATACATCTAGGACTTTACGTTATAAAAATTCCTAATATATAGTAAGCTAGGTTATTACATACACTGTTACATCAATGTTGTTATGTCTGTATCTATTTCGTACTCCACGAAGCATTCGCTTCTTTGTAACTATTTCTTAACGTCTCTTTTCCCACGCTAGAAGTAAAGGTGACGCAGTTCATCCACGTAACACTAAGATTTTAGACTAACTACATAAAGGTATTATAATGATTTAGAAAGCGTAATTTTTTAGGTACTTACGTCATAAAACATTTCCGAGTGATTAATCAATTGTTATTTGTTACCATTATGTAAGTATTAAATAGGTACTAGTGATATATTTTACTGTATATACACACGCATAACGAATCTAGCATTTTATAATGTTACGCTTATAAAATGCTGATCTTCCCGAGATAAAAAAAACATCATTTGAGTAAACTTCATTTCATACCTTAATTGACCGGGCGAAGCGAAGGTCTCAGAGTGTACTGGGACAAATCGGCATTTGTATGTATGTTTATATGTTTGTGTGTATATTCCGATGATAACTTGCGAACCGTTGTACAGATCTTTATGAAGTTTTGTAGGCAAGTAGTTCATTTCAATACAATTTTTAAGTTCGAATATGAGCTGAATCGGTCCAGAGGTTGTTTTATAGAGGTCGCGAGGTCTCAGTTCGCCGCGAACTACTAGTTTAATATTGTTTATATATATATTGAAGCTAAAGCTATGCTATAAACTTAAAAATAAACTACATATATACCTACTTTATAGTTATATTATTTCATATGGGTATAATAAGGTACCTACCTATAATCTATGCACGCCTGATAAGGGTCCATTGTTGGAACTATACTTAATTTTAAGAACATCTTTGTATTCAGTATGGCAATATAATTATAACGAAATTATTATTCTTACTCTGGTAATAGCGATTTTATTTTAATCAGACTCACCCCCGAATACTGAAACGTTTGTTATCTTTGACAACAAATTAATTCTAATACAGCCTTTGTCTAGCACTAAGCAAATGACAAAGACAGCAATAGACTTAATCTGTCGTCAAAGTTAACAAACGTATTCGGGGGTCAGAGCCTGAAATAATATTACAAGCATTTATTTTAGCAGGATACAAAATCTAGGGGAAAATGGAGATTGCGCATCCGCTTGCAGTGAGGAAAATAACTGTCAGTCAATCACATATTTTTGACATTGACATTTTTACTCATACAACGTACTTTTTTAATAACGCAGGTAGACGAAGTAATAAATAAATTTTTATTATTCTCTCCCAAAAATCGTAGTTTGTAGTGCATAAAACGATCCATTTTACCCTTGATGTTAATCAGCCCGCGCCGAAGGCGAGTGCCGATGCCGCGAGAGTAAAATGGGTTTTATGCAAGAGTTCTAAGCATTTTGAGGAAATAAAAAAAAAAACGATTCACTTCGATTTACTTCAATTCATATAAAAAAACTTTCTATATAAAATATACCTACTACAAACTTAATCTCTTTGATTTTTACGCTCATTACATAAACCGAGTTTCATTGGATTAGAATGCAAAAATATTACATTTCCATACAAATTTAGGGGAACATTTAATTCCTTTGAATAGTATATAAATTAATATAAACTCTAAGTAAAAATAATCATAAATATATATACAACTTAAAACTAATTGCTAAAAATTAACTAATCTCTTTGAACTACTTTAAAGAGGTACTTTAAAGAGGTACGGCTTATTTTTATGCCTTAGCGCAAAAAAGTTACTTTTGTGCACTAAAGAATAAAAAGTAAACCGGGCGTAAACAAAAACTTTTGTGTTTTGACGGAAACGTGAAAAAATCATGTCGCGTCATTGTATTATTTTCCAAAACTTGTGTTATTTCGAGTGTTAATATGTTTTAAAAATGGTGGATTGTTGTGAAACGTGACTCTTCGTGTTGTTTCCAAAACTCCGTTGAAAAGTCCTCTAGTAAAGTCTCCACCGCTTTACAGGGGCATGACGAGGACTTAACCGTGACTTACTTTGCTTGACTTAGACTATGACTGATACTTATTTGAATTGTGAAATATTTGACTTCACTTGAAATATTACAATACTTGACACTGGCTAAATACACAACGTGTGGAGCCAAAAAACAAGAGAGAAAAAAAAAAATTTTCCGAGTAAGAGAAGTGAAAAATAATTTAAATACGGAATTAAAATTTCTGCATAACCTTTTCACTAAGCGGTTTCAAATGAGAAGCGAAGCGACGATCCGCGAAGCAAAAATATTACAACGTTAGGTCAAAATTTTCCATAGCAGATTGAATCAGGCGACTCTTTGCGGATACAGAATCCGAAAAAAAAAACATACAAACTTTAAATATATTTTTTGAGAATCTATGAAGGCTTCGGAATAAGTTATCGAAAGTTACAACTTTTTATTTTAGCCCACTACGCTTTGGAACGAAGGTATATGCTTTTGTGGTAAGATATTGTCTTTGTATGTCTGTCCTCAAAGCACATTTGTTGCGGTTTTTGCATTTAAACTATTTTGCATTTAATTAGTTGCTCGACGCTTCGATACCTAAAGACGTTATCGAATACATCTGGGTGTCGCAAAATATGATGTGGCTGTACCATCTGGTTCAAGGCGAGTGGGTAGGGAGACCTGGGGCCTACCACAATCTCAAAAAAAAAACTTATTTTAATCTTACGTTGAACTTTGTTTCATTGAAACAGTCGAGACAGTGAAGCAAAATTGAATGTAAGAAAAAATAAAAATGGTTTTGAGATTGTGGTAGGCCCCTGCGTGCGATGATCGGGTCACCTTCGCACGTGACCTTTGCAAGACCTTCCTTTCCTTGAAGGAATTTCTACCTAACTTTTGGACCTTTAGCACTCGTGATATCACGAGCAAGTCGATCGTCAAATACTGGTTGAAGTAAGGTCAAGGTCAAGGAACCTTATTAACGGACATTAATTAATATGCTTTGAGGAAAACGAGATAGCATAGTTTTTACAGTAACATAACACAAGTTTTTTTACAGATTCTCCGTGTCCCTCTGTCTGTCCATCACTGTAAATTTATTCAAAGTACACGTATTCCACTAGGCAAAACCGTAACATGAGCGTATCACGACACGCACTTTACAATTTTGAACAAGTATAGGTATGTCATAATTCCCGTTTTCTATTACAGGACGAGGCGGAGTACGAGGAAGAGGCAGAATACGGAGACGAAGGACAGCAAGAGCCTTCCACTGAGGCCCCGCCTTCCTCCACAGAGGGCAAGAAGCTGGTCGGCGGTGGCGTGCGGCCGTTCAGAAGCAACACCGACCTGCTCGAAACCTTGAAGAGAAGACGGGCACAGGCTGCTGAAGGTAACCATTATTTTAGTCTGTTACGTCCCACAGCACAGCGGGGCAAAGACTGTCATGTCTTTCTTCTACTTTGGAAATGTTATAGCACGGAGGCAATGTGAGTTACAGAAATATTGCTTATATCGCTTCCAACGCAGTACTGATATTCTCTGTCCGAGATTGATGTTCATTTTTCTTTTCGTCACAGAATTCACGTCAAAAACTAGCTGTAGAAGCCGTACTTCTGACCACCCCAATGTTTTTTTGAATTCCAATTTTCCAATTTTTCTAATTCTTTCATTGCTTTTCCAAGATAATTAGGTGACAATACTCAAACTGTGCAGACTTGAAACTGCTTGGTTCTTATTTATATATTAACGGCTAAAATTTACGGTTTATTTTTTGTAGCAAAACTTCGAGCTCATTCCAACTCTGATGCGCCACCGGCACCGGAAGCTGCAGAGCCTGCCAAATCTACTTACAGTATGTAATCTTATCGCTATCCATAAGTAATACCGCAATAATCACCAAACTTGACCTCTTCCTCTGATTTCTCGATAACTTTGTATACTTCATGCTTTTGTTTATACTTACTTTCTTTTCCTTACTTCCATCTTGTTCATGTCCATAAACATTGAAATCTATAAAAGCCGTCAGATAAAAAAATAAAACAGTAGATACATGCCATTCCATTCCTAAAGATCTATCACCAAAATCTGTTTCAAAGTCATTGATTTTAATTATCATTGCTCTCAAAAAGAAACAAATCTTCAAAGGCGCCATCATTCCATTCCATTGTCATGTCATTATAGGTAAGAAGCGCTTCAACAATTCACCTGCTAAAGAGGAGACCAGCGAAGAGTCCACCGCACCCAAACAGTCCAACCGGGGGCGGTTTGGTAAGAGGCGTAAGTAGACATCAACACTCAAAGGTACACCATCAAAAATTACGCACTTTGGGATAAAGTAAAATGATGTCAAAATGTAAAACCGATTTGATACCACTACTTCAAAAAAAAACCTTTGCTGCTTAATTTCGATTCAGGATGTTCTATTTAAATACCTACATCCACTCGAAAATCTATAGGTTACCTAACAATGAGGCAAATAATACATGTCTTGATATTATTATGTGGCTACCTACGGATGAGATAGCATGTTAAAGATACAAATGTTGCGAGTTAATTAAAAGCTTGTAAAGAAATAACCCGGATTTTCTAGTCATGTCCTTTACTCGATTTCAATTTGAATCCTTATACTTCTTCCCAAAGTGTATTACTGTATTTTGTATCGAATCTTTTGTTATTCTTTTTTTCATACTTTTTTAATAATCTTTCTTCTTATCTGTACTGCTTAAAGGTGCTATGGAATCCTGTACTGTTTTTTTTTCATTTTTTGAAATTTTATACTAGCATCTGGTAGCGATTTGCTTCTCCACTGCAACTATGCTACATGCATGCATGCTATTTGCATCTTCCGAAAAAAATGACCATTTCACGTGAAATATTTATGTAGGAAATACTTTGAGTCTTTTAGTGTCTCAAAGTTAACCACATCGAAATATCTTACCTAATAAGGCTTATTTTGTATCGACCTTGCCTTTCGATTTTACCTACAGTTAAGGTCGACTCCTATGTCCTATGTACGGAAGCATGTTGCTGTAATTTTGTTAGGTACTGACGTAATATCTTTAAAAACCTGCTTAAGTTCCTTGAAACCTTTAGAAAGTTACAACTGTTATATTGCTATTGTGGATAGTACACGATCTGATGTAACGGCTATAACTGCAATTTCAGTAATTTAATCAAATTCATTGTTAACTTTTCTGAGGTAGTGGAGTGTAAATTTAATTCTTTCCTAATCTGTGTCTGTTCCCTTTGTACGAATAATCGGCTGAATGGATCTCGATGAAAATCAAGGAAAACGTAAACATCATGAAAAAACATAGGGTACCTACTTCTAATCCCGGTTAGCGCCGGATCTTTGTAAAATGAACGGGTGAACTGACCCCTAACTCACCTGACAATCACAAACCGGAGACCAACAAGAGAAAATAAAAGGAAAATATAATATTTCCCTCCCTTTTCCCCCGTTTGTTTGACGGCGGTCGGCACCAACCAAGTTACGTGCGCACTAAGCAGTACGAGAAGTAGTTCAGCGCTCACGTGACTTTTATTGCGGGAAGTACAAATGGAACAAAAAACCCTGCCTGGACAGACAATATGTTGAAAGTAACAGAAATGACTTTATAGATTTGTTCAGACCAGCTGGGAGAACAACATAGTAAAAGCTCCAAACAAGACAGAGTGTACGGACGGTGATGTTAACCATTGTTCTTGCAGCAGCGACGCGTTCTGTCCAGCCCGAGGCGGAGCAAGATGCGCCAGCACCGCCGGCCCCAGCCCGGAGCGGCGGCAGGACGTTCGCGAGGCGAGGCAACTAACTTCACTAACACCCCACCCATTTACAATAAAGTAACCTGACAGAAATGTTTCCACCAAAATTGATTAGTTGTCCCGATTTGATCTTGTATAAACAAATTACCTATCACAACTTTACGGTGATTTATTACTGGATAAACCTTTTTTTTTTCTATGGAAATAATAAAGTTATCATAATCATTATTTTAAGTAACATCGGCTTCTAACGCCATTTTCCATAGACCGATTATTATAGATGAATATTAAGGTACAGTGGAAATTTTTGTATTCTTGTAAATTATATGTTTAAGTATTTTTTAATAAATAAATTTTATTTTTCTGTGTATTTTATTCCTAATAAAATAGCAATGCCACACTTTGTTTAAGCATTAATAATTGCATATAAAAATTGTGTAACAACCTATTAAACATAATCTTATTTTTTTGCAATGTCGACTGAATAGTTCATAAAGCGGCCCACACGCCCGGCTGGTTTCGACCCCAATATGCACATGCGTGAAAAATATGTCACTTACACGATCCTAAGTATAACTTGGGAAATAAACAAAATAAACGTAGAAAAACGCGGTTGTAGCGATGGTAGCTTAGAAAAAAGGTTGTGGGTTTGGATCGCATGCCAAAGGGATTTGGTTCAAATTCCAACAATACAGGTGAAGAAAACATCGTAAGGATACCATAGCATGGTGGTATAGTACTTCGAGAACGGCGAAAATTCACGTTTCACGACATTTCTCGTGCATGTTCACGAACACTAACGGGTTAACGGGTAAAAATTCACCATTTTTACACATTAACACTCGAAATAACACAAGTTTTGATCATAAAATGACGCGACAAGAATTCTTCACGTTCCCGCCAAAACTCCAGGGTACTTTCTAGTGCTACTATCCTGAAGTTCAATTTTATTTACATAAACTTGTACTAAAAAAATGTAATTATAAAAGTAGGTTGTATATTCATCCCTACTGGGTCTAGACAACGGAAATACTAGATATTATTTTATGATATCATTGTACTCATCATTAAAACAAATATGGGACGAACCCTAAAATTGAGAAAAAAAGCAGCTGTTGATACATTTTTTTCGAGGGAGAATGTCATTATTTCATTTCAGCTTCTTACTTGTTCGTGATTTTAGGAGTAGGTACAATGATATAATAAGTATATCTTTCGTTTTACCAAACAACCAGTAAAGATAAATATACGTATAAGACATGTTTTTATATTGATAGTTCAGGTTTTGACCATTCTCCTTCATAACCAATGAACAGCTTCATTAAAATATCCTTGTTGCATCAGCCACCATATTTGCAAGTAAAATTCGAGAAACTAGTTTATAAAACTACGTATCGTGAAGTCATACAAGAATATCTTATTATTCTTATGGATGGATACTCAGTGGTGGATTAAGAATTTAATTTTGGGAGGGAGTGAGACTCGCTTTTGTCGAGCTAAATTCTCTATTGGCAATTTTGGTCTCTATCATACTAGTTGTTCCGGACTACCGCCACTCGGTCAGTCACTTATCGGCGGGTTGGAATAAGTAAAAAAAAATGACTAAGATAGGCTGTGGTCTTGGCGGCAGGGGACCATGTCGCACCTAGCAAGATGGTCCACGGGGCTAGACTGGAGTGTTCCTGAGAGCGATTACGGTTTTTCTAATCTTGATTTTTAGGGGTTTTTTTGTGGTTTGGTCTTTTTGCGACTAAACGGCCTAGTTAGATATAGATATACGTACATACGAGTATATTACAGATACTATATTGCATTTAGTACCTACGCAGAAAATACTTTGAAAGAACTTTATAAGGGTTTTTTATAGGTTAAAAATAAAAGTTTCTGTTCACGAGATTTATTTATTTCGGCGAATATTGTCCACAGGCACAGAAATATACTTGCGCACACATTATAACGATTGTTAATTATCGATTTAGCGGTGTCATTGCTCACGTCACTATATTGCGTCTCCAAGCGTCCGGCGTACACTTAGATTATAAGGCGTAAACATGCATTATACGACATGTTGAGGCCGGGCCGGACTGGAGCAGGGAAACAATACTCACCGACATTTCGACACCGTGCCTCGACCGTGAATAGACCGTAGTACGGCCGGGGTATGGTCAACCATGGATTAGTTCATAGAAAAGTATATAGATATTTACCGGGGCCGGGGCACTAACGGTCTAAGACACGATGTAACGCTAATCGTACTTAAAATTACTAGGTATATTTTTATTCAAATAATGATTATATACGTGTCTAGAGCAAGAATAAACAAAACCCAAAGGAAAATGTTTCTTAGACAGGCGCACAATAGTTCTCTTTGTTAGACTTACATAATCTAGGTACTTAATAAGTAGGTGTGCAACCATACTTTTTAAATGATTTGTTCACTCTACACATATCTAATTTTATTATGACAATGTACCTACAAAGTTTTGTAAGTCACATGGTGTGTAGTATGTGTGTAGCATAAATGCGACAATTTTACGCTGTTGAATTATGCTAGGCTGGAAAGGATTGGAATAGAGATGTACAGTCACCGTCTCCATCGTCCTGATTGTAAATGACGGAGACGGATAGTATAGATCTCGAATCTGACCTTTCCAACTGGGTACAGAATTAACAGAACAATCTCATTTCAGTCTCTCTTTCTACTGTAGGCACATAGAGCAAGAGTGAAAAAGGAATGCTGAGATTGTGTGAGTGCGCTCGATATTACCCACTCTCGCTTTCATTACATATTTAATAACGGTGATAATAACTTGATAATCTAGCACACTAGAATAAGCCCCAGATCAGTGCGAATGGTTATTCATTCGCGAATGTAAGTCATCCTGACTGTACCTAAATACTAATGACGCTTGATATACACACCTTCATATTATATGCACTACAGACAATTCATTATTTTGTAAAATATAAATTCTTACATTATTAACAACATGAATACAAAAATAATAATTCGGGGATAGCAAAGGAGTCGTTGACAAGTTCAGTTAGTTGGAGAGAACGCGTGTGACCTCGGCCAAAGGTGTGTCGTAGGTGCCGGGCTTGACCAGGTTTACCAGCTGTTCCGCTATCTCCTGACCAACGCGCTCCTGGGCTTCCTTTGTAGATGCACCTGCAGAACAAAATCGTTTTTCTTACCTCTGACTGATCTCTTCTCTACGTTTTGCGTACCTACGAGCCTGCTTGCAAAAACCGCGGAACAAAAACTGATATTATTATTTGCCTTTACGCAAAAATTCTTGTAATGTGGTCATTATTTTGACAACCTTCTTTGACCAAAACCTTTCCGCGTTACTCGAATAGGCGCCAGAAAAGTTGTATGGAATTTCATTGCTAGTAAGTTCCGCATTCGCACGGGCGCTTTTTTAACGCTCTCCACAATTAAGTGTGTTGGTACCATTGAGCAACACGGTACCGGCCCCAACGGTCCAGAGGTCTGTGTTGCTCAATAGTTCTTACGAACGCTTTAGGATCACTCTTGTCTTGGTTCTCGCTGAAATAGGACACAAAATGGTTTCCTCGAAATTACTTGCAATAGTGGTATGTGTTACAAAAAGGTGGAAATGGAACCAAAAAGCATTTTGGGTGCATCCCCTGAATGACAAGACTTCATCATTGTCAGTCAGAAGACCTCCACTCCTGAATATAGGCCTCCCCTTACAGCGCCACACCGACCGCCAATGTGCCACTTGTATCCACCGGTTGCCCGCCACTTTAACAATGGGCCTTATCCCGTAACTCTGGTGGCAATGGTCATCGCGTGCCGACCCACTCGCGCCAACTTACTCGCACCATGCGAGCGAGCAGGATAGCAAACGAAGACCATCGCCACCAGAGTAAAGGGATAAGGCCCAAGGTCGTTGGTCCATCTAGTGAGAGGCCTGCCTACGCTGAGTCTTCTTGTTCATAGTCGCCATTCAAGAACATTTATTCCTCATCGGTTATCAATTCTTCGAGTGATGTGTTCCGCTTGCAAACTCTGAAAGCTATATCGGTGACTTTGGTTCTTCGGCGAATATCTTAGTTCCGGATTTTATCGCGCGAAGAAACTTCGATCATAGCTCTCTCCATTGCCCGCTGTGTGACTCTGAGTTTTTCCAAAGGCAAGTAGTCAAGGACCACGTTTCAGCTCCATGTGTCATCGCTGGCAACTCATTGGTTGAAGACTCTTGTCTTCAGGCCCTGCGGGATTTTGGACAAGAAGATATCACGCAATTTCCCGAACGCTGCAACGCTGCCCATCCGAGTTGGATTATTTGGGCGACCTCATTTTCGAAGTTGGACTTACCTAACTGGACAGTCTATACAAGATCTGTCTGTCTGACTGACAAGAGCTAGTAGCGGACAACTCATAACACTTTACGAAGATTTAAGTCAGTATCCTGACCACTTATTAAACGTATTTTCGGTGTATATTTATCACGTATATAGAAAAGACATAGACTCTTCTTCTCTCGGCTTCAAGCTTGTCCATCAAGGGCTGTAATGCTTACCACGCTGTGATGGTATGAGTTGAAAAAAAAACGGTCTGATTACCAGTTTAAACATTACTTTCAGCAATATGGCTTATGTATCTGTGCTATTCTTCCGGTGAATTAGAGCCAAATATTGGAGGTGGGTTGGACCTGCACTAAGCTGCGCTTCCATCAACTTGGCCAACATCATCGCTGCCAGCAACGCAGTCATTAGAGACCTCGTTAGTAATGTATTATTATTTGCACTTATTAGTTGACCGAGCGGAGGGAAGGTCTCAGAGTTTACTGGGACAAATTGGCATTTGTATGTATGTTTGTGTGTATATTTGTCCGATGATAACTTGCGAACCGTTGATCCGATCTTCATGAAATTTTATAGGCAAGTAGTTCATTTAATTACAATTTTTAAGTTCGAATATAAGCTGAATCGATCCAGGGGTTGTGAAAATATTGCGATCGCGAGGTCTCAGTTCGGCGCGAACTACTAGTATATTTTCCCCCCTACGGTTATTTCAATCATCATCATTTAATTTTTCCTGTACGTATATCATGCCCATCTAGTTGATAATGGTTTTGATGCACGTTTTCATCTCCCATTTCTTCAACCATGGGGATGAATGGTAGAAAATGGTTTAGCATTAAGTCCTTATTAATTCTTCCATTAAGTTGTGCCCAGTACGATGTATGTGTGTGCAATAAAGAGTTTAATATTATATTATAAAAACTTGGGCTGATAAGTAATTTTGTAACGCACGCTTCTTTTCAGGTTTCACAACTCATACACAAATATGGCACACATAATAGGCATACTACAATATTTTTTTTATTATGCTAATCTTTGCTCCACACACTCTGAGGTCCGTACTTTTGTTAAATTTTACAGTTTTTATCAACAATAACTTATCCCAAAAAATAATTATTATTTAAAGGTTATTGGTATTATGAATTGTTATTTGATGTTTTGTTTTATTCTGTTTATCTTTGATCAAAGGGCCTATCAGTCAATTTAAAATACTATATTAAGTTTTAAATACCGAAACCTTACCAAGATGTGGAGTGGCTAAGATAGCCTTATGACTGATGATCTCCAAGGTAATCGGATCGGTAGGCGGCTCCTCTTCGAACACATCGAGCGCAGCTCCACCAACCTGAAAGATACAGATAAGTTGAATACAGATAAATTTGCTTCTAAAGAAAGAAATATATCCTAAGAAAATACTTGCAATTAGTTTGCAAGTATTCCTCTAACACAAATAACATTTGTGTTACCCATACACCGTTAAACGTCTAAAGATAATCCAAATGCTCAAGGGTACATCCAATTTGTTTGGTAAGATGATGGAACCTTAGGAGGCGATGTGAGCATGTGATCAATGATTCAACAATTCTTATTGACGAGTTCCGTCTGAGTGGCTTAGAACTTAATTTAAGATTAAAATTCGGCTATTGAAATTTTTAATGAAATGGCTTCCAATATCAAATCGGTAGAAAGGAGTTCCACTGTCTCCTAGGTTCACCGTTATTAGAGGAACTAGTGCTTCCGGCAGATTGCTCAAAATTGACGCTCTTTAACTTATAAATAATATTACTCGCATTAAAACCAGGTGGCTCTATCTCGTAACAGAACCGCCCCACTGTGTAGATTATAGGGAAAATTTAATAGCCTGTTAATTACAAAAAAAACACTTACATGTTCAGCAATAAGAGCGTCATACAGATCACGCTCGTGGATGAGCCCGCCACGGCCAACGTTGATAATCTTAACACCCCTCTTGCACTGCTTTATTACTTTCGCGTTGATGAAGTCTGCAAACAACAAGTAGTTTTCCAAAAACGTAGAATTTGAATGGATTTGGAAGTAGCTATCATAAACGGCACCCTGCGGCTTAACACGCTTATGTGTGAATTTTTACCCAAGTGCTCAAGAAGGAGGGTAATGTTTTCGTAGTGTATTGTATAAATATGTTACATATTTGTGTATTCTCCTGTAGCTAATAAGGCTTGACCTATTTTTACGAGTGTGGTGTCGTTAGATTCCTCTTTGCAGTTGAGTTTTATTTTATTTTAAATATATATGAAAATTAATCGCCGTTTGGTTTGTCTCATTAAAACTCAAAAATGGCTTGACCGATTTTATGATTTCTTTTAGTTGCGTTCGTAATTGTCCGGACAAGGTGAAATCTTATCTTATCTTAAGGTTTATATATCGTGTACGAAGTCACGGGCATCAGCTAGCATAACTAATAATACTTGTCGAAACCCCTTTAGTGCTGCCCTGCACTACCATAGCAAGCTACTTTGAAAATTCCCTATCTTTGTAACTTCTGGTTTTGAAAGTAGGATGATTGACAATCAGTAAGTGACACGACAGTTTTAAATATTTGGATTAACATATTCCTACAGGATAGCAGATAAACGGCGAGGTTCAGCTAAGCTTTGCAGCATAATATAACAAAGAGAATATAAATACTACGTTATTATAGACAGACTGAACTTGAGAGAGGTTAAGTGTCATTTACAATAGAATGCTACTGTCAGTCCGAAGACACGTAGTATGACTCAATTGTCCTGTTTAGAGATACAATAATGCCAATTCCACCGTGCATTCACTAAAGGCAATTAAGCTATCGCTGTCTTTTACTAAATAGAAACACAAGATAGAGATAGCAAGAATTATAGTGCTGTCAAATTAGTCAGATCTTAGTTCCCCATACAAACATAGAAGAGACCGTAGCGGGTGCCGATTTAAAACAAGTTTTAAGTGTCGCTAGTGTACGTTTTTCTTCGCGACTTTAATCGGTAAACTCGTTTGACAGAACTAAAATGCATGCTATCTATTTCTTGTGTTTCTATTAGTAAAAGTCAGTAATAGCCCTAAATTTAGTTTTGCGGGAATCGACGCCAATCATGAACAAATAAGATCTTAAAGGCTGTTGAAATAAAGTATTCAATTCTCTTTTTGAGTCACTTTCTCAAAGCACTGAACGCAAGCGTCTGGAAATAGGTATGAAAACCCCATTAGCAACAACCGATTAGACTTTAATCAGAGGCCTTAAAGACGTCGGCAATAGTGATGGCCACTCCACCTATACGAAAATACTCACTCTCAAAAGACCTTATGGTACTTACGTTTGGTGGACTGCATGAGTGGAGTGTGAAGGGTGATGTAGTCCGCCAGAGGCCAGATGTCGTCCAGCTCCATCTTCGTAACGTGGAACTTCTGGCACTGTTCCGCACTTACGATCGGGTCGTAACCGATTACCTACCGAACAGAGGCAACGATTAATTATCACCAAGCTGGTTGAGCTCTGTTCTATGTTGACTGATACACCCACAGATATATTTGTATTAATAGGGCCAGTCACTTAAATGCACATTCGTGAGTATTTGGATTGCATGGAATTTTGAGATGTATACGACATTGAGTAAGTATTACACAATGGGAGTTACATTCCTAACAATTCAAATATCTTTGCAAGGTTTACCTTGCTGTAGCTATAAATAACTAGTGTCATCACCTACATTATTTGCGATCAATTGTGCGAGTTACTTGGTGGCACATACAAGGACGACTTCGCAAAGTGACTTCGTTTCCAATCGTAAAGCAAAGGACCACTTCGCAAACTGCCTTCGTTTCTCTTCGCGAAGCAAAGGACGAGTTCGCAAAATGCGTTCGTTTCTTATCGCAAAGCAAGATTTGGAAATGAAATGTAAAGGTATAAGGCAAAGTAAGGTGTATGTGGTATGGGAACAGACACGCTTCGTGAAATTAACAACTCACAATAATGATAAACCTTTTGAAGAAACTCAGAGTCGCACAGCGGGCAATGGAGAGAGCTATGCTCGGAGTTTCTTTGCGCGATAAGATCCCAAACGAGAATATTCGCCGAAGAACCAAAGTCACCGATATAACTCTCAGAGTTTGCAAGCTGAAGTGGCAATGGGCAGGCCACATCACTCGAAGAACCGATAACCGATGGGGAAGAAAGGTTCTTGAGTGGCGACCACGAACCGGAAGACGAAGCGTAGGCAGGCCTCCCACTAGGTGGACCGACGACATTGTGAAAGTCGCGGGCAACCGGTGGATGCAAGTGGCACATTGTCGGTCGGTGTGGCGGTCTAAGGGGAGGCCTATGTTCAGCAGTGGACGTCTTCTGGCTGATAATGTAATGTAATGTAATAATGATGAGAATGTAGCAAGCAAAGAAACAAGACAATCATTAAATAAAAACTACACTAGACTGTTTAAAATCTTGGCAGTTGAAACTAAAGTTACCTATTTGTTAATATTACAATTTCAAGATTTTCTTTTATGCGCTTCAATATTTACAGTAGTTTTGTGCGAATTTTGTTTTGCTGTTGTGTTGTTTTGTACGAAACTAAAGATAAAATGTTAGAAGAGATAGAAGCATATTTTAAAGATTTTAAACCTATTAAACCATTTCATAAAAGAACGCGTAAAGCAACAAAGTCACAACTATATAAAATTGCACTAAAGAAGAATTACTATGGACCCGTTCCAAATAGGAAATGGATAGTGCCTATTATTAAACAATAATTTGCCGGAAAACTTCAAAAAACCACTTTAAACCTAATTCAGATAAACGAAAACCTTAAAGAAATTGGACGGGTTACCTGAGTAAAGTTATTATGAATATTTGTGAAAATAGCACGACAATAATGAATTAATAATCGATCACGTGATTTATACTACACCTACATAATAATAGTTATACTACACTTACCTAGTTTACCTACTCGCACATAGTATACCTAACTATAAAAATATAAACAATGGCAATTGGCGTATACCTACACACTGCTATGCTTTTTGGCAGAATTATAGAAAAATACTAGGTAAGTATGTACGTGTATAATTAGTTACGAATACATTTTTAAGCCCTCTAGGTTTATCTACCTTCATTCCGAAGGCGTGCATTCTGACAGCGACTTCCCGTCCCACTCTCCCTAGCCCGAGGATAGCGAGGGTCTTGCCGTAGAGCTCGGTGCCGGTGTAGAGGGCGCGGTCCCAGCGGCCGTTGCGGAGCGCCGAGGCTGCTGGCACCACATGACGCGCCAAGCAGAGGCAGAGGCTGCAGGTTAGCTCGCAGGCGCTCATCGCGTTGGCACCGGGAGCGCTGCAAGTTCATATTTTACAACTTTTTATTTAACTTGCAATGTTTGTATGTATGTAAGTATGTATGTTCGGGTCAAATCTTGCAACTGAATTTTAGACCAGTTGCCCATGTTCAATTTAGTCTTTTGGGGTTGATTTTCGAAAAATTCTGAGACATGCCTTTCTTTATTTTACAAGCTTTTCTTTAAATTGCAATGTTTGTATGTATGCTCGGCTCCATTGATCCACAAAAACTTATTTCTTTATTTTGTCATATTCCTGACTGCCCAAGTTCAACAAAATACCACAAAAAATTTGCTACCAAATAGTTTCTCTATTTATTATTAATTTAAAAGCATTATTATTATTTGTTATTTTTTTTGTTTGTTTTAATTTTTATATATGTTTTTTATTTGTTATTTGTTAATAAAATAAAATGGTTTTTTTAAAATTTATTTTTCTGGTAAATAATATGTGTCTGTATTGATCAGCATTTTAAATATTCCACTACTGGAATGGGATATCAGCCTGCTGATCGAAGCGTGATTAGGCTATATCCACCACGCTGTGCAAGTGCGGGTTGGCGGGTTCACATACTCCATCGAATTTCTTCTTCGGAGATATGCAGGTTTCCTCACGATTTCCTTCAAAGAAAAGCCAGTGACATATCCGCACGTAAGTTCCAAAGAACTCTTTGGTACGAACCCGCCCGGGTTCAAAGCCACTACCTCACGAATGTGACGTGCTCCCTTTGAGCTACCACTATTTTAATACCTAATAATACCTTAACCTTAAAGCTAATAAAAAATTGTAAAAAAATATTTTCACCATTTGAAAATTTGAATGGCAAAATTTTTGAAATTACGTACTTGATGACGCCGATCCCTTTCTTGCCCGCAGCGCCAACGTCAATGTTGTCCACACCTGCACCGGCCCTGCCCACCACCTTCAACTTAGTACCAGCATCAAGCACCTGACTTGTCACTTGTGATGCTGATCGGACCACCAGTGCATCGTAGTTCTGTAAAATAATACTCACTTAACTATACGAAATAAGGGTACCTAGTTATATAATATGACAAGACAGTTAGTATACCTCTTTAGATATCTATAGCAAATAATACTCATACCATTCAAAAGGGCTAAGAAAATAAAAAGTGCAACAACCTTATATCATTGAGTGTAATAAAACTATCTTGTATCTTATCGCAAGCAAATAAAGCGAAGAATAGATATAGGTAGGTAGGTAATTAATCAAAGATATACGCAATATGAAAGACACTGATATCTTTTGGTTCTCCAAAAAACAACAATAAAACGAGCAGTTATAGTTTCATAATGCGCCGGTGGCTCAGTTGGTAGTGAACCTACCTTCTGTGTTTGGGGGCGTGGGTTCGATTCCCATCTAGGACATTCATGTGATGAATATTTGTGTTTGTTCTATGTCTGGGTGTTAGTATCTAAATAATTATGTATTTAAAAATATCTATGTACGTATATCAGTCTCTGGCAGCCATATTACAAGCTTTGCTTAGTTTGGGTTCAGATGACCGTGTGTGCAAAAATGTCCCAGATATTTATTTATTTATTTATAATACTTCATATCTTACCGGTATTTCCAGCAGCAGTTCATCCTTGGTGATCTTCGGCTTGTTGGTGACGCTAATGCCGTGCGAGCTGAGGATGTCCGTGCAGTTGGCACCCACGCCGTCGACTACCAGCACCGATTTTATGTCCAACACCATTATGAAACTGCGACAAATAAGTTTATCTTTATGAAAGGAGCACTGTATTCCAGGAGCCAGACCTAACAGACCGATTAGAACATGATAATGTGCTCTAAGACCGAAATGGCAGATGTCAGCTAGAAAGCCGAACAGCTAAAACGGAATCGGACGGGACAGGTTTGTCGGAAGACCGCATGGCAAAAGTCCCGAAATCAAACCGACCTCCGGGTCGACCAAGTCGAAGGTGGCGTAGCTCTGAACTCGTAGTAGTCAAGGAACTTTTGCCCCTGCTTTAATGAAAATAATAACAATATTCAGGTAAAAATTATTCAAAAATATCAAGGCAAAAGAATTTTGTCTTCAAGTTCGATGAATTTTCAATCAGTTTTGTATATTTTTTACTACCAGTAAGTAAAGCATATTATTTTATTCCAGAAGAAACAGAGGAACTCCGGAGTTGGAAAGAGTCGGAAGCTAAGAATGTTAGATTACACATTTTCCATTATTTTTAATCTTAAATTTTGTGAAGTAAATAAAAACATATAAAACAAAGTCATAGACTTCCTATCAGCCTAGATATCCAATGATGGACGAAGCCTCCCCAAATATAGGGGCTTCCATAATGGGCCGGACCCGAACGCACCTTCTCGGACGCTAGCGTCCTGTTAACCGAGGTAGGGACGGAAAAATAATCACGAAGCTACTGAGAAGTACCAGCGTTTAAAATTTGAAATCTAATATTTTAATAAATATGGATGATTCCATAAGGTGACGGGTCTGAAAGACTCACCATACACATACTAACGATAAATTAGGCCACAATAACATTACGCGGTTTCAAATGAGAAGGAGCTCGGGGGCCCGGGCGAAGCTTAGGAGCAGTTGGTACTTTTTTTTTAATCAATGTACAAGTTTTGTAAAAAGTCATGTACAAAACTTTCTAAGTAAGATGCTAGGAAGCTGCCTGAATTTGTTGGGTAGTTACCAAAAACCCTGTATACGAATAAGGTTTTCTTAGTATGTCTGTAGAAAACACACCGAGATTTAAGTGCGTTAGGTATAGGAACCCATGAAGCATGAATTGCTTTTGTAAGCAGGTCGGACCGGTTCACCGACCACTTACTGAATAAGACCCCTGACAATCACGGACGGCAGAGTAACGAGAGAAAATTATGTATCTCTCATGTTTGTAAGACAGCGGTCGGCGCCAACCGAATGTTAACATGTGTTAACGCTCTAAAAACGAGAAGAGTATAAGTCCAGCATGGCACATTGTCATTAGGAATATAAATTAATGACTCTAATTGTTCGTATTTGAAGCGAATCCAGCACGAAAACCAACAATATAAGGTACTTTCAACATAATTCACTTCGTTAGCATTACGTGTAGTCAAACAAGTTTTGTTTTTGTCATTTGAAACCTACCTACCTATTATCGCGATACAAACAAGAAGCGGCCGGCACACAAGCCGGCACTAAATATTCAAGTATAATACATTGTAAGTAACTGATGACCTATTTACGATAAGCTCGTTCTTAGTAAACAAGCGTTAGAAATAACGATGCAAGTGTTTCAAGGCTACATTTACTTAGTTGTATAGGTTTATAAATAAATTATTTAATATATTTAGTACTCACGAGTTATTTGCGGAAGACAGGTCTTGCTCGAAGCACTGGCTGGTTCGCTACTGAGCGGCATGGCTTCGGCTTGCGCGAGCGCATAATTGATAGTTGGGGGATAGTCACAGTCGAGTTGATAACCGAGCAGAAGATAATTTTTTTCGCTAACAACAAGTTAATCTACATCTATACTAGTAGTTCTGCGAACAGTAGACCTCGCGACCTTAAACTTTTTTGCACAACCGCTATTCTACAATTTCATAGATTTTTTTAGTCGTCGCCCATTTTTAATTGGTGGGGTATTTCCCTAAAAAAGAAGGGAAGTTTGCTGCGTCGCCATTTACCGGCCGATTTTGATAATATTTGGCATAAGCATTCGGTAAAGATCGCCGACGACTAAATAAATATATAAAATTGTAGAATATAATGGTATCTGCTAATATTTTTTTCATACTGTTCAACGGTGAGCTACGCTTTCTTTGCGCAAATTTACCGTCCAAGGGTAATTCAAGGGACTCAGAATAATAAGTATTTGAAAAAATATATTTACTGATTTTCACAATTCTCTCTTCCAGTTTCGATACCAATTCTTGTAGTTGCCGTGTGAGCGTGCGCTTGGTTGTCTTGGTGAAATAGAATACCTCGACGATAATTTACAAAAAAGATCGACGGCTGAAGGTAAAAAAAGTCATTTTGGGTGTGTCCAGTGCTTTTTCCAAGGAGATTCACATTGAAATTACCTTTCGATTTGTTATAAATACAGTAAAATCTATTCAGTATAATCTAAACATCGACAAACGCAAACACTTCCACAACAAAATAAAATTCACACTCAAATAAATGTATGGAACAGCCGCTTTATGTATAGGTTTTATGTTAATCGTGGATTGTTCAAAATTATGAGTACAATTATTTTCTTTTGAGTTAAGTTAAAGGTGCCTGCATATTCCGTGCTACCTTGTAAGTATTTTTGTAAACGTACCTGTCAAGTTGTTTAAATTCACTAACGAAATGTGACGAGCTATCTCTCTCGTACAGTACTTTACTGTGGAAATCTACTATCTGTCAAAGCGGGCCAATGGACGGTGAATGGACCTTGCATCATGTATATAGCCATTTTATAGAAGGCATCTACAACTGTATCTGCCGCCGTCTGCGTCGTGTGAAGCGATGATAATGATTGTACCGTCTGCAACCTTTCGTCACTTGGTAAACAAGTTAAAGGTGACTGATAAAGTCTAGGAATCATTCTACTATGATGTTTTTGTGTTATTTTTCTGTGTTGTCACACAGATAAAAAACTTACACCGCTGACTATCTTTTTTAGAGGGTAACATCTCGCTTATCATCTATGTAAGTAGGTATCTATCTATGTATAGTTTTTGTTTATTTCACATTTATTATAAGGTGTGTACGAACATATCTAATATTGATTGTACAAAAGAAGGCTTCAATTAACAAGCATTGTTTTTACAAGTAATCTACAGCCAAATGAGGTTTTTTTCATTTTATATTGCGCGTGTGTGTGTGTGTGTGTGTGTGTGTGTGTTGTAGTCCTGTTTTAGTAAGTAGTGGAAACTGACTGGAAACTTCTACGGAGTTTTGGAACCAACAAAAGACACGATTCTCCAATTTAAACGATTATTTTGTCCACACTTTTGCACCTCCGTTGGGACTGTTTTATTGTTTATGGCGCGAACTTGAAAAAATCATATCACCACTCTGTATTATTTTTGTTATGTAGTTTTGTATTATGTAGTTTTGAACGAAACTCACACCGGGAGTTTTGTTACTTATTGGTATATGCGTATTATTTTGTATTATGTAGTTTCTGTATTATGTAGTTTTGAACGAAACTCACACCGGGAGTTTTGTTACTTATTGGTATATGCGTCAAAACGTATATACTACTAAGTACGTAAGCGTTTTCTGGAGGAGTGTTCGTTAATGTAATTACCTACTATCTAGGTTATCATGTAATTTAAATCTAACTTAAACTTCTAAGTAATAAGCAAACAAATTACACGAAAGAAAACATTTTCATTTGCAGTTATCCTTATATCACAAAACGTAGTGCTTCTGTCAACTTGTTTACTTGTTTCTGTTT
Source organism: Apocheima hispidaria (assembly GCA_947579745.1). Taxonomy (NCBI): domain Eukaryota; kingdom Metazoa; phylum Arthropoda; class Insecta; order Lepidoptera; family Geometridae; genus Apocheima; species Apocheima hispidaria. Next base: position 5,578,419 of record OX388149.1, on the reverse strand, counting down.
CAATTAGCTAAAACATACTGTCTTGTAATGTTGCACACGGCCTTAGTTTTAATTGCCATACAATCTATAATAGCTAGAACCTAACTAATAACATTAATACCTACCTTGTCACCTGATATCTATTAATATCTAAGCATGGATCAAGTAAAATAGGAGCCACAAATGTTTGGAATAGTATATAAGGATAGAAAGGAAAAATTAAAAAATGAAATAGAAAAAAAATCGTAAGGAAAATTTCCGGGTATGAAAAACGCAGTAATGGAACCACATTATTATTTTGTGTCCATTGATACCATAAGCGTTGTTTGTGCAAAGGATAGCCATTGTCGTTCATCGTGGTAATGCTACCAGCATTGTGGGGCACTTTTGCACCGGGAAAATTCAGGGAATATTCAGGGTTATTTGAGTAGTACCTAATAGTTTTTTTTTTAAATGTAATTGTGTAATTATTATCTACTTAGCGTTCCCGCACGGCTTCGCTCGCATAAGCTACAGTATTTAAAACACCCCGTTACCTCTTTAGAGGTTGACATTTTTGAAAAATCCTGAGACATGAAAAAATAACAGCCTGTAAGTACTTTTATGGCATCAATCGATAGTGTCAATAATAAGGATCTAATCTCTCTCACAAACATGGTAAATTAAATGAAAGGAAAACCATGAAATCTAAACTTATACATTCAATGGGACAAGATAAATTTAATATATATAATGAAAATAAATAAATAATTTCAATTTGTTTCTTTTTTATCTCCAGTATTTAGAGTACTATACTTCCAGGTGCGGTATGAAAAATTCCATTATGTATAAATAGATTTTTTGAGTACTAATTTAATTATAGCATATTGCCCGTTGTACCTTAGAAACATATTTCATTAAATTATAATCACACTGAGCAATGGATAAAACATTCTTGTTCTTTAGTTGAACTTGTCGTTTGTTTAAATCAATAATTGATGTAATTACTTAAATTATAATTTAAAAAAAATTGTGTAATTAAGTAGGTGTTTCTCGCATAAGACTCAGGTGAATATATAGCTCTGATTGTGAATTCTTGAATTAGTAATATACTAAATATATTATTTTGATAGTGCGAGAATACTCACGTTAAATCGAGTCGGTTATTCTGACTATAGTGTCGATTTCATTGAGGATCTTTTTCAAGGAGAGTTATAGGCAAAACGCGCGTGACCTCGTCTTGCTTCGCATTCCTAAAATGTTTCAAAACTATGTCGGTCTTCATAATGTTATATTGTTGTTTTTTTATTGCAGGTAAAACTAAATATAGATGACAGAACCCCGTATCAGCGTACGGCGCTTGTAAGAGATCAGAGAAAAAAGTAGCTTTCTCGCGTTTCAGTTCGAAACCATGCGGCAAAATTTTAAATCTGTTTTCACTGGAAAATACCCTTCAATCAGGAACACAGAGTACTTCCCCAGGCGTACTCTGCAAAAAGACCTTCCGTGAACTTACTTACTGACTAAAAACTTTCTAACTTATCTGATGTGGAAATTACAATATCTTGAAATAGTATAGGATAGGTAGTTGTAAAAATACGCATGGAAACTTTACAAATCTTACATTTAATTTTATTATCACACTTACGAAGATACAAAACATATCACGATGGCACTAGAAGTCAGTGCTTCGGCAAAAAAGTCAAATATGGTCAAGTGAAACTTCTTACATAAGACAAATCTTACTAATAAATAAACATAAATTGAGTATAATCCTTTTTATCAATACAAAATAAGAGATGATTATCCTAATTCCTATTTCATTTTGTTTCGAAAATTACAGATTTGTGATCTAACAGATTTTATATGAGTGATTGCTACTTTCAAAATTGACAAAGACATTGAAGATTTTTTTTAAATATTCTGGGTAGAATCAATGCCGTGCATTAAATTAAATATAAGTGACATTATATTCCTAGATGATTTTGGTCAAACTTAAAATATGAAAGCAACTTACTCTTAATAAACTTATTAGATATAAATGTATATGAGTCAAATAGAGGCTGGTAAAAGAAAATATTTTTAGGTAAACCACAATTACTAAACATAGAATTTTGCTTGAGCTGGGGCATTAACTGCGTTTGGGGGAAGATTTTGTTTATTTTGGTCTATCTTCCTTGAACTTGGTCTTACAATAAAATCTATCACTAATATGTACACAACATTTTAGTAAATAAGGAATGTTCCTTAATTCTTATGCTTAAAGTGGAGATAAACCTAATTACATATATTAATTAGATTATTCAACTAACACCTGAGAGAGTGGAAGAATTAATAGTTCATTGATCTTAACAGCTAAATAGTTTGCTGAATAAATTGACTAAGTACATGACGGGCTTTGTGCTGAAACTCACTGTTTTATAGTACAATATATAAATATGAAATTATATACATTCAATTAATTTTCCTTAACAATTTCGTAATTTCTTCAGAAATTTATTCAAATTTCAGCGAAACGCTCGTCGAAACAGATCTTACACTAAATAAAGTTTTGTTCTGGTCATCAGTTTCATAGTGAGCTTCAGCACATGCCATAGATCAAGGTGATTTGGTTGTTACCTATGACGCTCTCTACACCTCGTCCCAAATTTTGTCACAAATCGCCAATGTGAAAGATAACTACTGTTTACTTGAGAAAGTTTATTGCTACTCTTTGACAAGCTTTATTTTGGGCAGTATTTTTGTGTATACATAAGTAATCGACTGAGGCCTGTGAGGTTAACAGGTAAAGTTCAGGCAAACTTAGGCCCTTCTGGCGGGTCGCGCGGGCCGCGTTCCTACGCCGCCGGCCGCACGCCTCCTCGCAATTAGAGCATCCAGACCTCTCAACGGTGCTGCTGGAGTAGTCTCCATAGGTGCGGGTTCAGTATCCGACTCGACCTTCTCTGCGCTGGCCGTGGTCTCCTCTAAAGATTCGCTGGACGACTGCTTGGGTGCTTCCGTTGTGGCCTGTTAGAAGGAACTCTTTGAGTTGCTGTTCTTCTTCATATTAAGAATTGGAATTGAAGATAATTAGAGAATAATATACCAAATTATTACCAAACAATACCAAAATTGATACAATTTTTTTTTTGTGTATACATGCTTATTAGTAAAAAAAACAATTTCAATCTAATATGAGTCTTTGTATGAATGCGTATAGTTAGTAATTTTATTTGAATAAAATTATCTTTCACTATCACTCAGCGCCGATGTGAGAATTGAAAACTGGTTAAATCCACCTTAATCTAGTTTCAATACCTTTTATCTAAATATCTTCGGCCTATCTCATAACTTTTACAGAGTAAATTAAATATTATTGCTAACATATGTACCGTGGTATCTTCAGCCTCTTTTCAGGGAGGATACCAGGGTAATCATTAAGCGTAATTATGCTAATCGAAAGCCGAGAGGGGCTCATAGTAGCAATATTTAAGAACAAATTTTACTACAACAGTAAACACAAATAAATATAGGAGTCTCAAAAAAAAAAAAAAAAAAAATTCTCTCAATATGCATGGACCAAATGAATCAGTATTTTTGTGATTTTTATTTTGGCCCCGTAGTAAAAATTGTTCATAATGATCAATACTAATTATTTATCTCTTTCTGCTTAGCAAACATATTGGCACAAAACAGGGCAGATTGGCGAAAGAAGGAGGAGGCTTTTGCTCTGCAGTGGGCTGAATAAGCTGCCGATTACGATACATTTATATGACTAGCCTGACACTTATGTCAAGCTTTAGGTTATTTGTCGTTTAGCAGACTTGACTCTGACACTCAGTCCATATATATGCAAGTACTTATTACTTTTTAGCATCTTAGAATAAAATTCGGCTCGCACAAGGGGGGTCTTACCTCCGTGGAAGGTTTCCTCCTATTGAGAAGAGGATTGGGGCGACGCGCAGGAGCCGCGGCGGGGGCACGCGGGCGCTGTGAGGGAGCCACCTGCAACCTGTTGGGGCGCAGCTTTAGACCGCCACGGGGTGGAGTCTCTGGCGCAGGGGTGGGCGAGCTCTGGTAAACCAAATTGGATTATGATAAGATAGGTGGTTATTTGGACCTTATGACATTCATATACGTTCCGTTAATACATTTGTCGTAATAACGGCAGCCTACTTTGTATCGACGAAGTTTAAAGACATAGGAGCATTCCACGTGAAACGGACAGGCAAAAAATGTTGATGTTTCCGATTTTAGTAATATTTGATTATGTAATATCTATATAGGTTTTCGATCCAGATACAAAATATTTTTACAATATAAGTTCTGGTTTGCGAGTTAAAAGGACGTTGAAGTTTTAACTAACCGGCAGGGATCATATGCGCTACTTCGAATCCCATTATCCAGTTTAAAAAAGTTACTATTAAATAAATAAAGCAGTGGAATTTACACTTTATTTTATGAGCTATTTGGATGTAATTTTTTTTTAAGAAGATAATTGTAATTACATTTTTTAAATTTGAATTTTACATATTTGGACCATTTTAATGTTTTTTTTCCAAAATAGCTGATAGCATAAAGAATAACCCTTGCTATGTTTCATAAAGGGCGTGGATGTCGTTCAGGAGCTAGATGGGGTCGCGTCTGCCGCCAGCTAGCGCAACCCTACAAAAACGGTGCCGGCCGCCGCGCTTCTGTACTGTAACCGATCTAGCTCCTAGAACCCTAAAAAAAGTAAAAAGATGATTTCTATCTCTCTCATATTTCAGCTTACCTCAGCATCAGCGTCTGTCGACTGGGATTCAGGGGGCGAAGTTTCGGCGGGTGCTTCTGAGGCAGCGTCCACGGGAGCTACAGTGGTCAGTCCCGGTCGGAGGCGCGGGCTGGGGCGCAGATTTAGTCTCGGTCCGGGACGTAGAGACACTGGCCTGAGTCCTGGTCGGCTGCGGCTAAAGCCGTATAAGAATTATGATTTCAGTACGTCTTGTAGGGTTGAAGGCTAATGGGTTTTAACAAGGGATTTATCTCATTAGGCAGCCCGATGCTATTATGACAATTGTATCATGAATTCTGAACTATATTTAAAAAAAAAAAAAAAAAAATTAGGCAAGTTCCTTTACAAGAATCTCAGGTAGCTTCTCTACCTCCTCCTATTAGCTCTTAGAAGTGCACTGCTGGGCAAAGCCTCCCTAATATTGGGACCCCCCTACATCATACATACTATTACATTACACACACACACATACATACATTCCATTACATTTATTTGCTTCCCTACATCATATTTATATTAAAGGTACGTGAAAGGTATTGCTGCAAGGTTTTATTCACAAAACCTTGACAACAATACGTAACCCAAAAAAGCTGATCATGATTGTTTTTTTTTGTCCAAATGGCAGCTCCTAAGCCTTTTTCATTTGAGTTTACAAGACAAAAAATTTGGATTGCCGAAAGACCATAGGAGATCTAAAGATAATCCGATTGTTCAAGCCCACTACCAGTTGGCAGCGGGTCCAACATGCGGGCGATATTACTACGCTGAATGGGATTGTTTATTCATTTGATGTTTTCCAGCTGAGAAAGGCCTGTTTATAGGATGACGAGCTGGAAGCATTGACGGAGGAAACCTTTATCTACAGGTGTTCTGATTTATCATTTTCTAAAATCTAAAATTAGACAGCTATTTTTATACTGAAAGGAAAAGAGACGCAGATTAATGTAGCGATGCAGTAAATTCTGTTATTTGCCTGTAGTTGTATCCGACTTTTCTATCAAAACCACAATAAAGCCCGGCTTACATTATTCTAGTAGCATTCCAGTCCAACGTGTCAATACAGCGCTAGAATGCTACTGGAATAATGTGAACAGGCACTGGAATGCACTGGATCCAGTGAGCGATCCAACCCACTAACCGGATAGGTGGCTTAAGCCAGGCTTACATTATTTCAGTAGCATTCCAGCGCTGGATTTGATGGCTGGACTGGAATCCTACTGGAATAATGTAAACCGGACTTTCAGTGTATGGTAAAACAAATATTGATTTTCATTGTTCTTACGCAAGAGTCCTGGTAGAAGCAGGTGTTGTCTCGGCGACTTCTCCGGAGGCGTTTGGCGAAGTAGAGTCTTCGGGTGCTGAGTTGGAGACTGCTGCGGTGGTAGACGTCGTGCCACGGGTTCTCAGCCCGGGACGGAGGCGAGCCCTGCTAGAATTATAGCGAAATGTTATCTGCTTATAATACGAGTATCAGTAGAGCTGTATCAATGCAACTTAGCAAGTTAAAAAATTTAGATGAGATTTATGAAATATTTTTAACGCATATAAATTATATAAGTCACGATTAAATGCACTATAATGTATTATTAAACACATATTGTGCGCTATATGAATTTTGTAATCGGATGTGACAAACAAGTGTTTTATACAACACTAGTTGTTACCGCAACTTCGTTCGCGTGGACATAAAAAAGTATCATATGTCCGTCTTTATGATATACAGTAACTCCTTACCAAATTATTTCAAGATATGATCAGCCGTTTAGCCGTGATAACGCGACAAACATAGTTGAGGGACAAAGTTACTTCCTATAGTTAGTTGCCTATAGGACTGTCAGCTGTAATGTAGGGAATTCTGAATCGCGCAAGCGAAATTTTTTCCTCGAGAGGAACGTATTAATTTTCAAAACTCAAAGCCTAATTGGTCCTGGCACGATTGCGGCTATATTGCTCAGAATTATAATATTAGTTAGGATTAAGGATTAAAAATCTTGAAACGAAACACTATCTACACAATCATAGCAATGAAACAATTGATAAAATAATATGAGTATCGAGCGCCCTAGCGACAAGATAGTAAACAGAGGTAACCTTATCATAACTATCTAGCTATCTTCGAGATAGGCCAGAGCCCACAGATAGCTCATTTTTCACATCGTCACATTTTAGTTTCGAATTGAATTTATCTAGCTTTAGTTTTGAAATAAGTACAAACTACTGAGTGGAGGTCGCCCGAAGAATCCAACTCGGATTGGCAGCTTTCGGGAAATTGCGAGATATCGTCTCCTCCAAAATCCTGCAGTGCCTGAAGACAAGGGTCTTCAACCAATGTGTGCTGCCTGTGATGACATATGGAACTGAAACGTGGTCCTTGACTACTGGCCCTTTGATTAAACTCAGAGTCGCACAGCGGGCAATGGAGAGAGCTATTCTCGAGGTTTTTTTGCGCGATAGAATCCAGAACGAGGATATTTGACGAAGAACCAAAGTCGCCGATATAGCTATCAGAGTTTGCAAGCTGAAGTGACAATGAGCAGGCCATATAACTCGAAGAACGATAACCGATGGGGAGGAAAGGTTCTTGAATGGCGACCATGAACCGGAAGCCGCAGCGTACATAGGCCTCCCAATAGGTGAACCAGCGAAATTGTGAAACTCACGGGCAAACGCCGGATGCAAGTGGCACGTTGTCGTTTTGTGTGGCGCTCTAAGGGGGAAGTCTATGTTCAGCAGTGGACGTCTTAAGGAAGCAGTGGATCAAATTGTTAGGTTATGAAACTACAGTCAAATGTGATCGATATTTTTATATTTCTTTAGAGTAATCAGCAAGAAAAATGCAGCGTTGCACATCACTTGCGCGGTCATTTAACTATATTATCATACTACGCCTGATAGCCCAGTCAGTTGAGAATTTGACCCGGAAATAATTAATAATAGGATTTTTTTTGTACAGAACCTCTCATATTAATATACAATAAAATGCGTATCCGGAACGGACTAAAATTTTTCAATATCGTCTCTACTTGCACTATGTTAGAGTCTATTTCAGATGACGATCGTAATCACGGCAGTGAGTCGTCGTTGACGATAATATGGCATTTATGCTTGAGCCATAATATATTATGGCTCAAGCATAAATGCTGTTTCTATGTTCCGTATCTCGAGCCTGATTAGTTTAATTTAATATTATTTCTACGTCAGCAAATTATACCAAACACAATTTTATATTTATGTTTTGAATTATTTCCGCGTCCTCCATACTAAGTCCCGTAACTTGAATGGGCTATGAGCCGCCTGACACGCGTTCTGTAGGTAAGAGCCTTAACTATGACATGAATTGTGCTACTCAGCCAATACGATCTTGCTTTTTACCTGGCAACCAAACCGCATTGGTGAAAACTCGTATAGCAAAACGAGTTTTTCATGAGATGATACATCGGCTTTCGCCTCTAAAATGATTTGTATATAGTACTTTATCAAAATAGCTAGTGGCGTTAGTACTTACAACATTGTTCACGAGTATTACCCAACAAGATTGTAAACAATGATAACACCGAGTTAATATACTGAACTAATGACCTAGTAAGTCGTTGTTTCTAGCTATTGCGCACGACCCAATTACAATACAATGAAACTGGAATGACGTTATAGATGATTCTAGTTGCATGAGATGCGTCGTCTCGAGCTTTTGTTTTTTGATAAATTTCACAATGGAAAGTGCTAGAATATGCGGAATTTTGATGGTGATGCCGTCATACATTTCGTATCTTTGATATTTACGAGTATTATCGATCAACATTGTAAACAACGACAAACAAAATGAAATGACAAAATGACAAAGGGTCTGAAATTGTTAAAAGAGCATAGTGTTAAGTCCAAGAAGTACAATGACCAAGGAGCAAAATGTCCAAAGCTCACAAAGACCAATGAGCGAAACGTCCACGGCTCAAATAGCCCAAAATTCCAATTACACTGCCTAATGGACTGTCATGATATAGCTTCATTATCATAATTCACCGAATACTGCTCAATAAGGTAAAAAACATTAAATAAACAATTAAAAAACCCCTCCGACACAAAAATAACAGTAAAAAGTTTTAAAAAATAAACGTTCCAATGAGACCAAACACAGTTCCTCTGCTGTAAAGTGGGTGAGGAGTTGATAATCCATAATCAATCGATCTGTCTATGGCGGTAGGAGGTCATATACCGACACACAAATAAACATGAATACTTATTTTAAACTTACATACATCTAAAAATATCATCTTTTTGCGCAGTCGGATAAAAAGAAGAAAAATTGTTTTGCCTAGCCTAACACCATTCGCCCTTTTCCCTTACAATTTTAGTCCCAGCCCTATTTTCAAAAATAATACACTGTATTTTTAAATATTTTATAAATATGCCAATCAATTTACGACTTTAGTACAGAACTACAAAAATAACTAAGAAAATATATATTGATCGATGCGACGGTCTCATGCAGATTCTACCGAAAGAAATCGACGCTTGCATGGATAATTCTGGGACATTTTTGCACACACGGTCATCTGACCCCAAACTAAGCAAAGCTTGTAATATGGCTGCCAGAGACTGATATACATACATATATATTTTTTAAATACATACTTATACAGATATTAACACCCAGACATAGAACAAATACAAATGTTCATCACATGAATGTTTGTCCTAGATGGGAATCGAACCCACGTCCCCAAACACAGAAGGTAGGTTCACTACCTACTGAGCCACCGGGGCAGTCATTGTGTGAGTATTATTTATAATAATTAATTTGTATATAATTTTGTGTGTATACTGTATACATTATGTTGTTCGACGATAACTTGAGTAAATGGCGCCGTTGATGTGATCTATATGAAATTGATAATGCAATTTTGTACATAATGATCAAAATCGGTCAAGTGGTTATATGATATAAGGGTCGCGAGGTTGGAGGCGAACTGCTATTTATAACTGAGTTAATATTAATACATAAGCTTATTTTACTATGAAAACTGACGTGGTTTTGATACATTTTGTTTTAATAAAACGGGAATACTCACGTTAAATTGAGTCGGTTATTCCGACTACAGTTTCGATCACATTCGGTGACCTTTATCATTACATAAGCTTATCTAACAAAAACTCTTTAAAAATTAACGTTTAGCAATAATCTTGGAAACTATTTATAATCAGACAGATAAAGTATCTGGTGATGCCATGTTTATGATATATGGTGTTGCATCATCAACGTTTTTCTAATTTTAGTGTTTGTTTGGTGACGCCACAGAAGAGGAAAACATTTTTTTACCTCTTCTCTTCTGTGGGTGACGCTTTGATGGTTTACTGCATAATAATTACATAGGGAGGTAGAAAAGTTTTCGGCCAAACAGAGAAAGACAAGGTTATTAATGAAAGATTTATTTTTAACAAGCGGTTACCCCCGATTTCGTTCGCGTGGACCTATAAAAAAAAAGGAGCTTGTGTCCGTCCCCGACCCTTAAGTTATGCAAAAATTCAGGTCGATCCATTCAGCTGTTTAGCCGTGATAACGCGACAAATACCCAGACAGAGAGACAGAGAGAATCTTTCAAATGTATAATATTAGTTAAAATTAGGATTATCGACCAAATCCCCTCTAACGTGAATACACTATTCATAAAGTTTTTTCAATGCGATTCTATCTTATGGAAAGAACACTTTGGATCTTTGTTCACGAAATAATCAGTAGTAGCGGCTTAGACCTTTTTATATGATGAAAATAGCTTGCCTTTATATAAGCTCACTCTTCTGACTTGGGGTAGAAAATAGTCACTCGGGGCCAGATCTGGAGAATATAGTGAATGGAAGAGCCTTGAAATCGCAATCCCTCAGCACACCCATTGCCACATGTGACTTGTGAAAGGGTGAGTTGTCTTGCAGAAAAAGGACACCGCGACGAAAAAGGACACCGCAACTGACAAGGCCACCTCTTTTATCGAGGGTGGTAACGATTTAAGCTTAAAGCTTTATAAGCTTTTCTGTGAAAAGCTACTCATCGTTTTTCGCAACAATTTCAGTACTAATTAAGCCTTACAGGCCAATTCTTTCTTTATCTACTGGCTTACCAATTCAGCTTCCCATCAGTCTGTTTACAGCTCATTTTCCCTAGCAATTAAGTTAAGCCAAAGAGTCCGAAAAAATATGCGAAAAGTAGAGAGTAAAAGAGATAGCTATAATGAAAGCTGTCTAATAAGACAGATTTGCGGGGGCCATTATAAGGGCGCTAAAATCATATCGCGAGTAAAATATCATTGGGTTGACAAAAAAGTGGCTGTAAAGGTATATAACCTTTACTGCCCCGTTGGCTCAGTTGGTAGTGAACCTACCTTCTGTGTTTGGGGGCGTGGGTTCGATTCCCATCTAGGACAAACATTTATGTGATGAATATTTGTGTTTGTTCTATGTCTGGGTGTTAATATCTATATAAGTATATATTTAAAAATATCTATGTACGTATATCAGTCTCTGGCAGCCATATTACAAGCTTGGCTTAGTTTGGGGTCAGATGACCGTGTGTGCAAAAATGTCCCAGATATTGATTATTATTATTATTTATTATTACCTGGGGGCAGGCGCTTCGCTGGTGGCGGCGGAGCTAGCCACGTCGTCCTGTGACACGGGGGCTGCAGTGGCAGCTGTGGTGCCGCCTGGACGCGTGCGACTCGAGAACAGACCGCGTCTACCGAACGCCTGCAACAATCATAGTATCCGTTTACACCACGTGCACCTTTATCTAACGAGCCGTATATACGTTGGCGCTGCCTTGCGTTCAGCCAGCTGGTGTGCGACGCAAACCAAATAATGGCGAGACTACGCATACTGGCTGTCTACACGCCTTCGCTCGTCGAGCTAAAAAGCTTCCAACATGTATTGCGCGCACTATATAGTTTTCACTGTAGTTTCACACCTAGTTTTGTGCTTTATACGACGTGATTTGTGATATCGAGGATTTTTCTTTTACATGCCTTTTCAAGTATATCCATAGGATTTAGAGCGAAAGCATAAACATTTTCTTGCATAAAAACTCTCGAGGTTATGTGAAACGTGAGAGTATTTTGCGTAGGTTGAAACGAGTGACTTTTAAAACCAAGTTTTTTTATCGTAGGAGATATACTTTCAGCAGCAGCCTGGTCTACGTAAGTGTGTTCTTTAGTATTTGAAGTCTATTTTGTAAGCTATTACGATTTTATTAAATTAATAATAAGTAAATTAGCAGCGTACGTCGACTTGAGCACATTTCGAAATTCGCAGTGCAAAAAATAAAATTCGCTTAGCAAACAACAATTTTCAAGAAGGAACAGTAGAAGAAAAAACATCATAAACAAATTTAATATTTAATGTACAAAAATCAAGACCCTAAACCGTACTTAAGACTATAGGCGGCAAATTTCAAAAGGCGGCTTTAAACATGAGTGGGCGCAATATCAACCGTCCTACCTGTCTTCCAATGCTGCCCTGTGCTATGATATAGTAATCCTTCTATATTGACAAGTAATATCACGAATATCTACACTACAGAACTTACTAAAGGATTAAAACTTGATTTAATTTCAATATTAGGAATTATTTTTACCTTGGGCTGGGCAGGTTTGTCAGCGTTGTTGGCAGAGGCCTGCGTTGAGACTTCGGCTGCGGCGGCAGCTGTGGCAGCCGTCTTCTTTCCCACGGAAGGCTTTCCAAAGCGACCTGAACGGAACACCAGCTCGTTAAGAAAAATGGTGAACAGGTGTGTGAAGCGGAGAGATGTAGGAAATAAATAAAATTAACTCCATTAAATTTTAATTTTGATCATATTCAATCGCACACCAAAAATTCTGTTGAAAGCACTTTTTTTTTTGTTCACGCAACAAAATCTTTGGCTGAGGAAGGTTTAGAAAAATAGACACCGTTTAAATGACAAAGACATTTTATCCACGTATTTCTGATGTGTAATTAAATATTTATCTAGGTACAATATTACAAAATAATGACGTGTTTGAGCTTAGACATACGAATTATTTTTCGTACACGTATTTTAGTACACATTTGATGTAAGTTTATTCTTAGTTTGACGAAAGATTGTTCGATAAGCTCAGCAATATTCCAGTTCCAGGCAAATGACCATAATTCTAAGCACAAACACAAGTACACGCTTTGTCAGTTCGCAACAGACCTATTGGGTAAGCCTTCAGGGTCGACCAGCTTGGTCTTGCAAGCTTAATAACTTGATAATAAAATCAGAATAAATATTAGACACTTCAAAGATACTATAAGTAAAGTACTGTACCTATAAGTAAAGGTAGGTACTAATGTAGGTAAGTACCAAAAGTAAATTGATATTGTTAAACAAAATTTACTTATTTCTGATTCTAAGTAAAGAATTTAAAGTCGACGCCTCCGGCATATAAAATTATTATGTAAAGCAAGGTGCATGATGTTAACATATCAAACATACGTTCGCTAGCGTAGCTTGGACATGAAAAATGGTCGCATAAGCAATCGCAGAGCAAGGAATGAATAATTAAAGAACGCTTTCGCTGCGCTATAATGGTGACTGCATACAGATCCACACGAGATAGCGCCCCCACATGCCTTGTTTGGTTAGCTTGTCTCACTCCAATCCAGTTCCGCGAGCCACGCCAAAAAATATGTTTAGCGCAAAGGCACGCGTGATTCACTTCTCCATGTAAGTAAAATACCAGACTACGTCACCATTTTAAACCCTCAAAGGAGAGCAACGGAATGTGAGCAAACCGGCATAATATAGGTAAGTAGTATGTATAAAATTAAATGCTACGACTATGACCATCGACCATAACATTCTATCGGCCTCGTGCAACTGTTTCAGAGTGTATGCCATCGAGTTAGAGTCGCGAGAGGGATCTGTATGCAGCTAGTTTACAGAAGTGATCGAGTCAAATTAGGAAGGCGAAATAAGAGAAACGAATAATTCTTACCTCGCGCTCTTGTGGACACCTCCAGAGGTGCCTCGGTGGCAGCGGATGCGGCGGAAGTGGCGGTACTGAGGCGGGAGCGCACGCCCGGGCGGCCCTTGAACCGCGACGGCCGTGTCGGAGCCGCCGGAGTCGTGGTCGTGGTAGGCGCCGGTGTTGTCGTCGTGGTGGTGGTTGTCGTGGTGGTGGTCGTGGTGGTTGTGGTAGTCGGCGTAGTGACTTCCTCCGTCGTAGACAGTGCCTCCGTGGTCCACACGTCGTCGTCTGTGGTGGTCGTGCCGTCGAAGTCAATAGCATCAGTGGGATTGATCTCGTTATTCAAGTTCTCGCCTGCTAGGTACGCGTACAGATCTAGCGCCACCTTCTCCATGGCTGTCATTGTCGTATACTCGGTAGTATCCTGTTCGTATGTCGTAGTCTGTTTATAATAATCTGGCGGCAGCTTCGAGTCGTCAAGAATCTCTTGGAAGAGGATGCCGCTGGACAGGCTATGTCCTTCGCGAGCGGACTCTTTGGTGTGAGACGGTTCTTTGGTTGTGGGCTCTGCAGTTGGAATCTCTTCGGTGGTAGTTTTACTCTCAGACGAGTATCGCGACGGCTGCTCCTTATACTGAGACGGTATGTCTCCAGAATGAGTTTTAAAACTGTCGAGGTCTACCAGCTCGGAACTAGGACGTCTGAAAATCAGACGCAAAATATGCTTACAGATATACGTTTTAAAAATTTAATCATTTTATTCAACATAATTAAATTTAAAATACGTACCTGATATGTGCACGGGTCCTGCTTCTAGTTTGTCCAATGGACTCATCGGCCACGCTGTCACTCTGAGAGCGACCACGGTGGCGTATCGTCTCCGACGATACTTCCGGCACATATGTGGTTGAGCTTGTCGCTGCCAGGTTACGTCCGCGCGGCGGGAACCGTGTGCTTGACGGTAACCTTACACTTAAAAAACAAAGTTAGTGAGCTAATGTTAAATTTGTGAAAACACATATTATAAAGAAAAATAGTAGACAAAGGGATAAAACATACTTGATGTCTTCTTCTTCAGCTTCTTCAACAGGAGCGGGTGTGATATTACGTCCCCTCTGGCGATTGCGACTTGCTAAGGTTGGTAGCACTTCATTTTGAGCCTCTGGTGCAGCAGTACTCGAACTTGAGCGATTTATTGTACTGTATCTGCTCTTTGTTGTACTTTCATTAGCTATATGGTTATCAGCTTCTTCTCTCTGTGGCCCATCGTGAGAGTTGAGCACAGGCGCAGCTGTAGTTATCATCTTCTTCTCATCATTTCCGTCCTTCTTGCCTTCTTCATCTTCATCGTAATAGTAATAAATGTATTCGTATTCATAATCTTGACCGTTCGGACCCTTTTTGATCTGAATGCGAGAGTGTTGTTTCTGTTCTGAGCCCGCCGTCTCCAAGTTTACATTTGAAGACAGAAGACCGCTGTTGATGTCATCAATGCTATCGAAATTGATTGGGATGTAATCAAATTCCTTGGCGGCTGCCGGAGGAGCAGTGGTCAGTACAGGTTTCTGAGTTGTGGTACCAGGTGCGTCGCTTAGCTTGCCAGATTCTGACATCGCTTCAAGAGCAACTGCCATTTTGGGATTAGTTTCCACATCCTTCAAATTTTCCTTTATTTTTATATCTTCAAGTTTCGATACGGGGACATCAATCTCGATCGATTCTGCAGGTTTACTTTTTTGTCCCTTTTTGAATAGAGCTTTCTTGTCTTCTTCTATAGCTATGATTCCTTCTGTGGGGTGTTTGATTTTTCCGCTGTTTATCTTCTTCGTGATTTTGTCACCGTCATTGAAGAGGCGGTGATATGGATGTTTTTCGGGTATTTTGTGCGCGGTTTCAAAGTTTCTCAACGGAGTTTGCTGTCCAGAGCTAACGAGCACGTATTCCTCCCCAGGGCGTGGCTCTGTGATGATGTCCACATCAGCGCTTACCCGGTAGAGGGTGCACACGAACAAACATCTGTAACAATGAAAACAATACGTGTAATATCGGTTACGTAGCGAGAACATGGTGTCAGTGCTCCGTGAGTCAGCAAGACGACATCTGCGTGGTGTGCCTACAGGCCGGTACGGAAAGCGACTCTGCGGCGACAAGGAATCGTGATTCATCCGAATTTCATCATCGCCTTCCCGGCTCATTGTCTGCCTGTACCTGTCTACCCGATTATATGAACGTTACAAAAGTTCGCGGTTTCATTGAAGTTTCTATTTATGTATGAGCGTAAGCCCAAGCATTAGCACGATTTTTTACATAGTTGCTTTTCGCAACGGTTATGGATTTGCATTGCTCGATTGATAAGTTGAAGCTATTGCAGATTGGGAGGCAAAGAAGTGGTGTGAACTGAGACCGCACAAGGTGCTTGGATACCGACATTTTCAAACGTTGCAACAGCTGATGTGGTCGTGAGAAATTGGCGGCGAAAATAAGAGCGTGGGTGTATTATTGCTCAGGCCGATCCCGCGCGACTGCGGATTGATGAGGCAAGCCAAGCCTGAAATGATGCGACTAATTATCATAAACTCCACTAATTCAACTATTTATTATTACTTTTTTCTAATTTAAACAACTTTTTTCACAACAACTCCAATATTTTTTGCCAAAGTACAGCTCAGTGGTTTCAAGTACTGTCAACAACGAAATATTTACTGTTGATTATATTGTTTCAAATTTTCAATTCAAATAAAATGATCCGGTACTAAAATACCGAGTGATAAAAGCAACAGGCTCTGCGTGAAACATACGCGACAATCTCGCATGGAAACTAGAGCCGTGTTGCACACACTGGGTCATTTCTCAATGGATCATTTTATAGGCTGATTCGATTGACACATAAGAATTTCTTTGTGCTTTTGTGCCAGTAGGTCATATAATAGGTTAATTTAAGTCTGAGTCATGAAAACATATACCCACCTGCAGTGGCGTAGCTTGCCATAGAAGGGCCCCGTATCAACATTTGTTGGGGGGCCCAAATTAAGGGTCACTTTCAAAGAAACAACTTTCGGGGCCCCTGTAGCCCGGGGCCCCCGTATCATTGATACGGCTGATACGGCGGTAGCTACGCCCCTTCCTACCTGTTTAGTTGACAAATAGAGCTGGCTACAATTAACTATCTTTCTAATGCTCGATACTTATTAAGTGACGAGGCATGTGATCTGACAAGTTTTCCAATACGCAACTTGCTAATAACTGTTGCACGTCTTAGCACGAAAAGTATTTGTATGGAGAAAAAAGTGTCATGTCACATACTTAAGTCAACACGGACCTAGGGCATGAACTAAGTAAAAATTATAATTAAAAAATATTTCCTACTAGATAAATATAAAGAATGTTTGGGGGGCGCATGCCCGAACAATCCTCAATGTAATAAGTAAGTAACATAGTGACAGTTAATTGTTGTAAATATAAAGAAACTTAAAAAGATTGCCTAGTACACAATCTTTAATTATAAGATTAAACTAAGCATGATTGTAGATTTTTTGTAATACTCATAGTAATAAATAGATGAAATAAAAAAAAAAAAAAAAAATTAAGTACTCGAGTGTTTTTACAACGCAATGAATTATAAATTATTTTATAGAACAACCGTTGTCGGAAGTGAATCTGTTCTTCCGTGATTTCAGACTTCACACGGAACCAACGATACTGATGTGGCGATAGGGCGCGAGGATATTCATCTATTCTACACGTATTCTGGGAATAGTACAAAGAATTTTTCCAAGTCTATGATAATTAAAACCGCAATTATTATATAATATGATAATTAGAAGCCGGATAGTTAAATTTTCCCGGGATAAGAAGCAGCCTATCAATCTCCGTGCAAAAAAACAGGTCTATCCGCTGCTTTGTTGCTGCGTGGAAGAGGAACAAACGAACCAACAAACATACTTTCGCATTTATAATATTAGTAGAGATAGTACAAAACTAAAACTACGCAGTGATACTTTTCTACAAACTTGGTGTATTTCTTTTAACTAGACAATTATTCAGTGATACGTACATCAGATGTTACTTGACTGTACTAGAGTCATGGCACAAAAGATGTCATGTACTTGTAGCTTTTAGCACTTACATACTTACCTACCCGTGAATGCTATCCTAGTATAACCACTAACATGAGCATTTTATTAAAAAGAAACTTGGGTATAAATAAGTACATTCATGTTGATTAAATACCAGTAAAGAATGACACTAAAAGAAAACATTGAGTAAATTCCTTTGGACGATACAAAAAGTTCTCTGTCCCTATAATATATGGTCAGTTATATTGACTACAATTATTAAACTTCCCACAAATCTGCAATACAAATTATTTCGTTTAAAACGCTTGTTAAAACGATTTTTTCTATTAATAATTCTCATAAAATACCAAGTTCTAAGTCAATAGAGCGTTTCGTTTCACTTTAAAATAACTTTCAATAGTTTCTCAATCAACACAAGTTATGTAATGAAATATTAAAAATAACATGTCAAATGTTAAATGGAATTTATAAATACAAATCCACCATGGCATCGACAGCGGCATCGGTAAATTTTTCAATGGGGTTCACAGATCTCAAACTAGGTACAGAACTTTGCTTAACCCTCACTATTCCTAGCCCGGCAAAAAAAAAATACACACGTTTTTTTACATTGTTCTTTGTGTATAATATAATTATGAAAACAGTCATTCAGCCTCGACGATACCGCTCAACTACAACCGGTTAAATTTCACTAGATGTAAGGTCGGCCCGCGGTACAAGGCTGGTAAGCGGTCTAGGGACTGGCGCAGTCTATTAAGTTTTACTTCCTTCGCAAGTCGTATGACAGCTCTTCATTGGCGATTGCATAGAGGTACTTAGAAACCCTCCGTTCGACTTGGGCCACTTACTAACTTGTCAATTTCCATACTTCCTAACATGTCTTCTTCCTCTTCGACAAAAGTAAAATGAATGGACCCAAGTAAGAGAATTTTGAAGACTTTAAAGTGAGCGCCGGTGATCACCTGCTTCAGTCGCTCTCAGTCTGTGAAAAGTGCGAGACATACGTTCGTCAATACATGCGATCCAAATATCCGCAAAATTATGCCTTGATATTATATTCACTATCTCTTTTTTGTGACAAATGTACTATATATAAATTACAAAAAAAAAAAAAACCTTTATTTTGGAACAAAAACTTAGTGAATAATACAAATAGAATGATGCTACCCGCAGTAGTTAAAATTTTGATTACGTATTGAATCCTAAGTTCGATTGCTTTGACTTGTTATTTTTAAGGAAGTTGTGTGCTTAGGGCCCGTCAATTCATTTTACTTTATTCAAAGTTCTTCCTAACTTGACAATTTCCAAAGCCGCCACTTCCTAACTTGGTCTCTTCCTGATTCGTTCATCTTATCTCGACCATTTCCTAACTTATCCTCTTCCTCTCCGCTAGTACTACTGAGTGGTTCAACTGGTAGTACAAATGATACAACATTGTATCTCTAGTACTACTACAAAAATGATCATGTTTCATTTACTATTTAGCGCTTCGCCGGCCGCTGCCGCGGCAAAGCCATTAGCTGTGTTTCGGTTATATAGAAGACATATGTTTCCAGTGTTTTTTGTATTAGTATACATGGGTTTGTAGCGATGACAGCTCAGTGGTTAGAGCGTTCGAATCGCACGCCCCTGGGCGTAAGTTTAAATCCCAACAGTGAGCTCTGGAGAAGGAAAACATCGTGAGTTCAGGTTGAAAATCTGTTGTATTCCAAAAGCCTCACAAAAGAGCTAGTTCCCATTCCAGGGTAGCTGTGCTTTGACCAAATCTTCATTTAACATCAGGCGAGCTGTGGTTAAACGCCTAGCCTGTTGACCATGACTAAATATACAAAATAGGTTTTTATGTTTGATAACAACATGTCTGAATGTAAGCATTGATGCGTTCTAGGATAGAGCATGCTGACTTAGAAGGAGCCTGCTTACTGTAAATTTGTATACACCCGTATTGTACTTTTCGGGGAACACATACTCCGGTAGAGAGTTCCAAAAAGGAATTTAACAGCCAATATCACACACACATATCGAGTAGAAGTGTTAGGAGTGAGCAAGATGCTTACCGTCAGTGACTTGCTCATCTCTTCGTTTAGTTCTGTCAAAGCCAGAATGCGTTTTTAGAAAACCTACAAGCTACCGATTAATCTAGCACTAATGGAAAAGTACTATGACGGAAATCCGCATAACCCTAATTCGTAACTAATATTATAAATGCGAATGTAACTCTGTCTATCTGTCTCTCTGTATGGGTGTTTGTAACGTTTTACTGAGGGTTTTTTTTTTGCTAGTTTTAAACTTAATTTTTTTTTTACTACCAGTTTTAGAGTTTTTTCCCCTTGTATTAACCTCGATCACACCTAAAACAGTATTCAATCAATTTTCCTTACTAAAGAACTAGGTAATAAAAACTTATTTTATAATAAAATTCACAACTCATACATCAAATAAATCAGTCTAATCTACCTGAACAAACTGCAAAAAAATCAACCAACCTGTGCAGTACACTTAAAATTTATTATTTACAATAAAGCACGTACTCTGTGCTTAAAAGTATTAAAAGTTTAATCGACTCATTGTAGGTGAATCACGAATGCGGAACGGTGCGCTATTTTTATAACAGCTATGTTGTATTTGGATTAAAAATTTGTTAGTGGTCCGTCGAATATTGGTTAAAAAAAATATCGTACCCATAAGATATCATTAAATGAAAAATAAACACGACGGCTTCTTAGTCTTGGCTTATATTGGAGATAGGAGTAAAGAGGTCTTGAGTTTAAAACCAACAAATACGTTCTTAGCTCAAAGTAAAAGTTTGAATTCAATTGTAAATTGGGCACGTCGGGGTGTCTGAGAAAATACGTACATTCTCTGTACAAACAATCCATGGATGTACGCCATGTATCAGAAACTGTATGGTTCTCAGTACACCTTGATAAGATCTAAGTTCGACAACCCTGTCTCTTTTTCCGGACATCTGTGTCCGAGACAAAAACACGTATCACGGTCATCATTCTGAACAACTCTTACTATAGGGACTAACCATAAAATCGCAAAATAAATCAGCTCTTCTATAGAAAAATATCTTTCACACTCAACGAAATGTATGGAAAGCTATTTTTTTTGCGATTTAATTTTCGGTTCCATAGTAGAAGTTGTTCAGAATTATGAGTACTTATATACGTGTTCTTGGCTTGGATACCGATGTTCAGACAGACTTATGAAGGCAGGCCCGAATATAGTGCCTTCAGGCAAGTTTTGCGAACCTAATCTTATGGGTTATGTTTTGCCAATCTAATATATAAACTAACGGGTCTACTAACTATAACGTTACTTGTCGCCATTGGGCTAGAATAATTATTTGTATAACTATGAGACATAGATACAAGAGATGTCAAAGTGTATTACGCAGTGGCCTTTAAACGCATGCCAACAAAAGACAGCTTCGCTCGATGTCTTAAAACTATGCTTGACTTCCGCTACAACCAGTTTCTTTATATTTCCGTTGCGTGGAAGATAAATGAATAAAAGTTTATGTGTATTGGTGATACACTTCTTCATAAATCAAGTTAAACGTAAGTTCTTATAGGCAAGAGTTCTTGTTATAGCAACTTCTGTGGATGTTATAAATGACCATCATGACAATGATGTATTATGCTTATGCCCAAGGAACACTTACGGGAGGCTCTTTAACGAGAGCTTATGCACTGACGTCTTAATACAGGGTATAGTATACGTCAGTGGCTTAAGAATAGAATTAAAAAAAAAAGGAAATGAGAATGAATAGAAGTAAATTGCAATAGTTTCTTTGCGTGTAAATAGGATGAAGAATAGATGGACAAGTCTATGTTTATAGTATATGAGTTTTTTCACTGGAAAAAAAGACCTTAAAAACCTATATTATCATCGGCACGCGAGGCTGTTAAAGCTTTTAAATTCTCGAGGTAGGTTTTTTTATATTTCACTGGGATTGACTACACTCGCATAGTATACTAGCTTGCTCGCACGGCTTTTCTCGCTCGTCTAAATTAAACAGCCGATAGACCTCTTTAGTGGTTTATTTTCGAAAAATCCTAAGACATGCTTTTCTTTATATTTTATGATTATTACACAAACCGAGATTCACTGAAAAACATATTTTATTTCCACACAAGCTTGGGAGATCATTTTACTCCTTCAGAAGTGGAATTTCGCAAAATCAGTTCTTGTTGTTCACCTAGACCATTTGAGTATTGGGTTCAAATTTAACGTCTCTACCATAAGCGGTGTGGTCTGTGCATTGGTTCCTAGAAAAGGGCCTATTCTTATTTATATATATATAGTCAACTCGTATAGTTCACCTTTAGGTAACACCACACCGAGAAGATTATAAACGCGTCTTATTTTTTTTATTTTAAAAGTTCTTTATTTAACATAATAATAAAATACGAAACAAACTAGACACAGTCTAAAATATTGTATACGCCAATATTGTGTGACTAACTGGCTATCAACGCCTCTGTAAGTCTTTTAAAAACATAGTTTGATTTTAATTATATTTAAATCCATGAACACTAAAGTATTAGTGAAAACAAACTATTAATAGACTTAAATTTACGGTAAAAAGCCTATTGCACCAGGCTCATTTTTTAATCTAAACATTTTTTTAAAACGCGTCTAGTTTGTAATGCAAATTGCATCTCAAGTTAAGTTGCCGGAAATCACTTTTAGACGCTTGGCGACATATTTTCCGTCATGAGTTACATCCGACCGTTCAAACTGAGCTATCGGTGCTTCAATGTTCTGCCATAGCTTCACTGTTCTAGCATAGCTTGCATGTTCTACCATAGCTTCACTGTTCTACCATAACTTCACCGTTCTACCATAGCTTCACTGTTCTACCATCGCTTCACTGTTCTACCATCGCTTAACTGTTCCACCATAGCTTCACTGTTCCACCATAGCTTCACTGTTCCACCATAGCTTCACTGTTCCACCATAGCTTCACTATTCTACCATAGCTTCACTGTTCTACCATCGCTTCACTGTTCTACCATCGCTTCACTGTTCTACCATAGCTTCACCGTTCTACCATAGCTTCACTGTTCTACCATAGCTTAAATGTTCTACCATAGCTTCACTGTTCTACCATAGCTTCACAGTTTTACCATATCTTGACTGTTATACCACAGCTTCACTGTTCTACCATCGCATCACCGTTCTACCATAGCTTTACTGTTCTTCCATAGTTCACATCTCTATTATCGCTACATTGTTATATCATAGCTTCTCTCTTCTATCATTGTGTTCGTTCGCTTGCCATAACGTTACTTTTATTCTACCCAACTATCTATTGCAAAAACAAACATCAAATAGGTATAGATGGGTGATTTGATAACCGAACCCGGTCAATAAACAAGTTTTTGTAACCGGTTCTCTTCTTACAAGACAGTGTTACTTTTCGCCACTTTCGCTATCGCCGAGCCTATTTCGTCATAGTGGCATCGGAGCAATTTCATTTTGTTTCTGCTCTTGTTCATTCATTATTTAAAAGCGTAGCTCTTGTCGGTGGAGTAATTTCCATGCTTGGTGGTCTTCTGCCAGCTTTTTCACTTCCCTGTACGACGTGACATCTGCCTTCTCTTTTATCTGGTCTATAAAAGTTCTCCTTGGTCTTTCCGGTCCTCTCTTTACTGCTATCTTTCCTTCTATGATGGTTTTCATCAGATAGTCATGTCGCACCGTATACACCCTTTATATGTTAATTTTGGAAAACGCGTTATGATGGAAATGTGTTCGTGTGGCGTGAACTGCATACAAGTGTTGTATTTAAAGAACTTGCGCCATCCATGCGCCAGAGATTGCCGCATACGTTTAACGACACCGGCGCAAGGTTATGATTACTATGACTGAGAATTATAGCGCCTTTACGAGATCGTTAGTTTAAAAACTATTATTTTTACCAAACTAAACAACGAGTTTTATTATTATATTCGACTAGCGACCCGCCGTGGCTCCGCACGGATACCAAGCCGCACAGGTTCTCCCGCTGGGCTAATCAGATGATTCCTTGAAAATGTAATCAAAATCAGTCCAGCCGTTTTAGAGTCTATAGGGAATAATAAACATTTACATCGCCTTTTATCTATTTTTTTATATAAAAACAAAACATGAAAACACTATTGGCGTTAGCTTATTACCTATTTAGGCTGATTGTTATCTGATTTGTGATTGTTATCTGGGGTAGAAATGTTATTAGGGTGGAGCGAAATTTATTTTTCGTCATATTGAATTCTAATAGTGAAAAATCGGCATCATTTTGGGTCAAACTAAGCAATGCAAAATATTATTTCATTTGGTTTAGGGCAAGTGCCTCCTCAAGTGGTAGTGGTCATTCAACTTTTAGAAGAAGTAAATTTTAGACATAAGTTCGTATTTTTAAAATGAATAAAATTTATTTTCTTGTAAAATAGACTAGATTTATAAAAAAAAAAAAACATAATCTTATGTTGTTTATTAGAAATAAAGGTAGTGCAGTAGCACGGGGGGGGGGGGGGTAGATTCGTTGCAGATGTCGCGCCGGTGACGAAAATAATTTCAAAGAAAACATACACGTATTTGTTTATTTTAAACATCAAGATCATTTCATACCGCAACGCTGATATTTAATGCTTAATTTTGTACTCAAGACAAAAAAAAACACATTTCCAGTAAATTCTGAATCTAATGCGGAGATTGTTATTTGATTTTATCAAATTGAAATGAAATTTAACACAAAGTTTAAGCTTGTAATATCGCACCTTTTCCACTTTCAGATTTAAAAATAATGCAAGTATTTTTTTCCATAAAAGCATGTTCTACCCTAATGGTCATGGAGTGGTTAGGGATCGCATTATATTCTGAGACATTAATAATATACGTAGGTACTTTGAAATATTGAAATCAAAAGTGCCAAAGCCATACTCTCTGACATTAAGGCTGGTGGTTACAAGACATTTGCAAAACTGAGCAAACAGTCCTCGTAACGAATCATCAGCAATGTTAGATGCAACCGAGTTATGCAACGGACGCATTTAGAAACATATGCTGAAACTTTACTAGAGAGAGACGTCTCCTGAAAGCGGGTTGGTTTTGCCGTCGCTAATGTGAACGCGGTAGGTATTTCGGATCATTCACGTTTGATCCAGTGCTCAGATACATATGGGATCTACAGAGACTTTTTTCTCTATTTAGATCCCATTTTGACATTATGGATCGTACGTACGTTCACACATACCCATTCACGCGCATACACACACACGCACGCACATATCTATATAATAATCACAACGAAAATTTAACTTTTTAGTTGGAAATGAAACGGGCTTTGGCGTCGCACGTGCCATCATTTGCCAGTGTAATTTTGTTCAAATATTAATTTAAATGCTTTTTCTGTTTGTTATATTGCATGACATTAAAGAAGGATGAAGAAACTATAGGATATATATATATATTTGATTGTGCTCGTACTCATGCTTTTAATCTTGTTAGGCTAATTTTTATCCCGCAACGGTTTTCTTTAGAGCTCTTAAAATATAGAGGCGCTGCTGTACGCAACATAAAAGAAATTCTCTAAGGAGAAATCTCGAAGACAAAATCTATGCCGTGGATGAACCGCAAGTCGTGCGAGAGCTTTCTTCAAGGGCAAAGTTCAGAAGGGTCTATCAAAGCTATGGAACCAGTTTCAGACTGGTTGCTTCAATTTTGCAATCTGTCGTTTAGCTATAGAAGCGCTTTGCTACAAAATCATTCTGCGAAGTCACCCTTAAAACAATTTTTTTTTTAAAGGTCTTAGAAAAACTTGGATGCCTTTATATTTTCACCGTGTCCATCTGTCCTTCTCAAACGGTATTTTTTTTCAGACTACCGCGACGTTAACGTTAAAATTAGCTAAACGTTTAAAATGTACATTGTACTTATTTAGTTGTATTTTGCTCACTTTTGCTTTTTTTTATTAGGTTTTATCGATCACGAAATCTTATTTTGCAATATCGTACAAAAGTACTAAAATGACCACTTACTGATTTACTTTTTTATATATAAAGTTTAAATAATACTTTTACGTAATAATTATGATCGGCGATGTCAACGCGTTTGCCCTTAAAACAAACTTATAATAATGAGTCAGAGAAACCCGGATCTGAGTTATAAATAATTTCTTTAGGCGGATGTCAATGTTACGTAATCGACTGGTTATCATTAAACATTGCCTAAATGATATTCGAAATACTACAACGTAGTTTCTTCATTTCGCGAACGAGATATGTAAAAGATATATGAAAATGTAAACGAGATAAACGCCTTGTTTTATTAGCCATAGTCACGGATACGTAAGTAATTAGCAAACTGGCCACTGAACTAAGCCGCGTACGTTGCCAAACTACGTTAATTACAAAAATTTACTTGCGTTTATTAGAAAGTGTTGCTAAATAAAAACACTTCGACCGTACGAGTCAAAGTCATATTCAGGGTTACAAAAGCTTAAATATTATTATTTTATTATTAAAGGCTCACACAATTTCAGTTAGGCTGTTCGTTTATCAGACCCTGTGTTAATTTAATACTCCGGCCTAAAATATGAACCTTATTAATTGTTAATTGTCCTAAAATACGATTGATTGATGATGGTTTATTTGACGGGAAGGCCTAATCCCCAAGATACATTACTTAATTTCATCCGTTAATGAGTACCCTTTTGAAAAATAAACAATTAGAATTCGAATTTGAACTTTAATAAAATAACTAACCTTACACCTATAAATTGAACCTGGAACACGGTTAGCACAGGATCAAGGCAGGTGACACAGTAAATGAGATGCCTATACCCAGCAGTGGGATTAAAAAGGCTGTGGATGATGATAATCGGATATAACTTTAGCTTCCATGGCGGTTGATATGTGTAGTGTAATCTGTTAAACTGATACATTACATGCAGATACCGATGGTTTGTTCTTTTACAACATCCGCTGAGCCATGTAAGACGCCTTCAGGCGGTCTAAAACCCAGGACATCAGACATAACTAGCATAACTATGCCAAGTGGATTGAAGTGAATTTTCTTGTACTTTAATGAAGCAAAAGCTTGTACTGTCATGTTTATAACTTGAACTATAATCATGTATTTATGTACTATATGAAATTTTACGTGATTTATGTACAAAGTCAACTCATGATATTAATTGAAAGCTAACTTAATCAAGAGACAGATCAAAAGACTTGTGTTGGTAGAGTCAGTTTCTAATAGGCAGGAAATCAATAGCGTGTGACCCTTTGAATATTATGACATTTCCTAAGCGAGCACGTGAGAGTTGGTCGAGTCAGGCGGCCGGCGACAATAACTGTAGTAACTAAACCTACATAAGCTTGCAGTGTCCTGAGGCAAGGTCCGCCACCGCGCAGCTCGAGGTCGCCGGTGAACGTACTGGGGCAAAGTATGCCCGTAATCAATCGCCTATCACCGTATACCTACACCAACTTACTACGTGAGCGAGGGAGGCCGACAAGCGAAATAGTCCATTCGCAGAATAATGACTCAAAATTGCTCGGGACGACCAAAACGACGCTTGACATTTAAACTTCGACATAATTATCATGTTGAGAATACATTAGCTATCGATTCTCGTTTACCTCACGTGGCCTTGTCCGGTTCCAACGGAACATTAATAATACTAAACTTGCAAGTACCTATTCTGAGAAATGTTAGCAGTCATTCGCTGCGCTTCGGATACAGCGCTGATAGAGATCACTTCGTGCGCGAAGTCATCGACATGAAAGCGAACGTGATGATGCGTCTAACGTGAAATGAAATCGAAAGGGAAACAGATGTAGCCATTGCGTTTATTTACTCGCACTTTCAAATCGAGCAATTGTAGAACAGATGAAGGCCGCCGAAGCAACCCTCGGCTGCGACAGCCGGCGCTAAGCTTTGATTCCTATCGCCGAGAGAAAATAACAGTAATTGTCTGCATCGCACATCGTAATATTAACCACATCGTGAGAAGACATACCTATTACTAGATTTGAAACTGAGGTAAGAAACAATCAATTTGTATTGTCTCGGAGCGGCCGCAATAATAACATTCCTTTGTAATTAGAGATTGTGTAATAGATCTCCAGACATCACTACGATTGTTTGCTGTGTTTAATTTGCAATGTGATGGCATTTCGTTCCGAAATCATCTGAGTAGAATTTAGTGAATATCGCATTAAATATCCATTAAGATTTTGTCAAGGGCGTCTACATTTAATTTTATTTCGCGGAAGGAATGCCGTCGGTAAAACCAGTCATTGTCCTTAGGACGAAAAAGGTGTTTGGTACATAAATCGTACTGTGAACGGTATAGAGGTTCATCAACCCTGGAGGAAGTCTGATGACAATCACGTAAAATTTTACACTCGATCGTGCGTTGAACGCCTGATGCCGAGCCGTGACGCGTCATGTCTTATTTGAGCAGCAGATTAGCATCGAATGATAATCTTTAGGAAGACGACCAAACTAATCCATGAACCTACAACTTTACATACAAGTACATAGCCCATTTTAATGCAATGTGTAGATACATGAGCCACGTGTTTTATAAATGTATAGGAGAGAATGGCACCTTGAAAAGAGCTTACTTAGGAGTACCGAAGACCCGTCGCCCAAAAGAACAATAAAGAAACAAAAAAAAAGTCCAGAACCATCCCAACCAAGTTGGAACAAGTCCAAACTGAAGTGACAAAAGATATCCGGAAACATGAAGTTACTGTAGCATGAAATTGCACAAGATAGAGAAAGATGGCGCCTTTTAGTATCGTAAGCCAAGAACATTTTGGACCGCTGTACCACAGAATTCTCCCTTTGACATATTAGACAAAATTATAAGTTACAAACTAAAAAAAAAACGACTTAAAACTACTTAGCCTTCCGTACAAAACAAACATTTGGACTACCCAAAGACCACTGAAGGTCTAAAGTTAATCCAAACCAAATGGTCAAACTCATTACCAGTTAGCTGGCGGCATTTCCACGTTGAATGGCAAAGCTTTTGCTTTAGGCAAGATCAACGCCAGTTTAATTTAGATTCGTTGTAAATGTAATATTATTACTAGCTTTTACCCGTAAAATATTATCAATATCCATTCAGCCGTTTACCCGTGAAGACGCGACAAACATCCAGACAGAGAGACATAGTTACTTTCGCTTTTATAATATTAGTTAGGATAATTATAATAAAATTAAATTAATAATAATAATAATTGGAATGTTATAATAATACAATTTTTTTTTCAACCTGCCTGTGCCTTTATTAACTAAGCATAATACATACAGACTACAACTACTTAGCCTACTATATAAAATAACAGTTGGGTTATCCAGAGACCATAATCCAAATGTTCAAGCCCTCTACCAGTTGGCAGTTAATACTATTTATTTATTTAAAGAAACACCAACCGTATACATATTAATTATTAACTATGGGGTAACACTTTTAAAATCGGATTCAGTTCCGATTTGTATATCAGTAACAGATGTTTACAACATTCACCATTCATTCATTAATTTTTCATGTTAAAAGAGAGGTTTAAAAAAAAAATATATACACATAATATAATACGCAATTAAAGAAAAAGTCAGAACATTATTCATTTGTGTTGTCTGCATTTAGATGTTTACTATTTGACATTATTTTATTAGGTACACAAAATAATGTGAAATAGTGAGTTTAGTGTGAGATTTTATTATGAGATAAATTATTAGTTGATTGATTATGTAATAAAATCCAACAGAGCTTTATATTTACAACCCTCTATACCAAAGTCATAATGAGACCTAGCCTTGTGAAACAAGTAGTTACGTGTTTATTCTCACTAAAATATTTAGCTTTTTTCGACATTGTCTCAACACCGAAAAGAGTTCACAAATTCACGACTAACATTAAGCAATAAACATTCACTATTAATGAAATAAATTAATGGTCTATTATTACAGATTTTACCAAAGAATGCACTATTTAGGCTAGTTTTAGGCCATAATATATTATGTCATGTTTGCGTAAGATAAATAAACATCGTAAATCTTAGGAAGTTTCGGTTTCGTCTCATAAATTCCATTAATTACTTCCACATTTTCGGACACGGTTCATTAAAATCTAGATCTTGTTCCTCGAGATGAAAATAAATACATTATGTGGCACTAGCGATCCGCCCCGACTTTGCACTGTAGTAATTTAGATAAAATAAATATATAAAACTTCCGTGAAAAATTATATAACTGGTGGTGGAAACTGCATAAAAATCCGTTACTTGGCTTAGGAGGAGACAGCGGATATACAGACAGATGCGGAAAGCGACTTTATTTTAAAATATGTAGGTATAGAGAAAAAAATATGATATAGATAATAATTTTCCTTGCTTTTGTTATCACACTAATATTATAAATGCGAAAGTTTGTTTGTAAGTGTGTAAGTATATAAGTAGGTAAGTATGTTAGTGTGTTTGTTCCCGTTCAACTCTGTAACGGCTGAACGGATTTGGATGAAATTTGGTATAATTTATTGATGTATACTTATGATTATCTGGATTAACACAGGCTACTTTTTATCCCGATTTTTTTTTACCGTTCCTGTAAAATAGCGGGTGAAACCGCGGGGTGCAGCTAGTTTTATATATTTACAAGTAAATTAATACTGTGTTATTCGCCTCGAAGACATGTAGTATTGTAGTGGTAGGACTCTTTTGCAGAGTACCATTGCCAATTATTCAACCGCCAAGCAGTAGTGCGCGAACATTACTGTGTGTCGGATTGAATGGAAATGTTTCCAGCGAAATTACTGAGAGATTTAACTTCAAAAACAGATTTAACTTCTAATTTTCTCAGGGTGACGCAGGGCCGCGCAGGGATTTGAAATGTTGAAGTTCAAAATGTTCCTGTTATGGGCAAGCGTGACGTTTACCATCAGGCGAATGACACACTCGTCTCATCAAACGGTTACAATAAAACAAACTTAGAACATATTACTATTTTTGATGAAACTCATTTAAATAATTACCACAAAAGTTAAACGACATTAGGTAATTAATGAATTTCCGAGCTTGATTCGAACATGTTTAAAAAAAACACTTGACTAACAATGCAAGCAATATCTACATTTACAAAAACGTATAATTATGCTTCAATGAGAAACCACAATAAGGTTTTTTTTAAAACAAAACGTGAGTTCGGCAACTTGTCGGTGATATCTCCCAATGTTAATAATACTCATATAGGCAATCAGCAACAGTCAAATATCTTATAGATTTCCTGGAAGAAATCACTTTAGGCGAAAAGGCCATTTTATACTACCGGTTTTTTATTATTGTTTATTTTTATTTTTTCTTTTTGGTATATAATTAAGTTATATTGTATTGTATTGGCCGCATATATATTAGAGCTTTGATTAAAATCAACACAAACAGGTGTAACAAATAGCATAGAGGCCACGATAATTGTTTACTATTAAGCCGTTCGCTTATTTGCCTACGGTATAAAAAAACCAAAATGGCTACGTTCCGAGCATGTCCATAGCACAGACATGCTTAGAATCTATAACAGCAGCGGCATCCAAAGCACGCACTCCTGTCTCGGGCTTGACACAAACATACTGCTTCCACAGAATAGATAATAGTAGAAGTTGCTGCTACGATGCATGTAAATGCTTAATTTCATACCGCGTGATTCACAAACGATTTATTTCACTTAAAATTTTGCCAGCGTATTGTGGAATTCGGAGAATGGTATGTTGTGAAATCTTTGATTTCTCTAAAATTTTCATTACAGTCTTTTTTGGAGATCCAGCTACAGACGGACTGATAGCTTTAAGGTGCAACGTTTCGCTCAGCGCGCGAAATTCAAATTTTCTTGCGTTTTTAGTCAATTACAGCTTAATTACTCATCGTAGGTTCATGAAAACTAATTTTGCGATAATAAATAGATTGTTTCAAGAAATTACACCAACCGAAAATTCAAGTTGAAAGCTATTATAAGTACATTTCTCACTAAACCCAAAACCGAGATGAAAATCAGCTTATTGAGATTTGTAGCTAAACCAATGTTATCTAGGTGATCGTTTTACCCATAATTTCTTAAAACAACTTATTTATTGGCGCAATTTCAATAAATCAACGATGAGTAATTAAGCTGTAATTAACAAAAAACGCAAGAAAATTTGAATTTCCCGCGATGTGTAAAACGTTGCACCTTAAGAGTTGGTGCAACATCTCATAACACATTTACCTACGATGGTGCAATTTATTATGCAACTATACTTACCTAATGCATTATTTGAAGGCTTTTTTCAAACATTTAAAGAGAAATAAGAATTAATAATCTGTTAGAATGAATGATAAAGTCGCAATTTATATGAAAGCCACAGAATTAACCTTATTATACATGTAATATAGTAGGCTTCTTGAAAACTTCTAGAAGTAATTACGGTGCGTCGCTTTTTTAAATGTTTGCCTTGAGGAGGAGGTCGCTCGTCTGATGGTAAGCGTCACGCTTGCCCATAACAGTTCAGTGCCACCCAGACATTTCAACAGTTCAAATACCTATGCGGCAATGCAATGTGCTTGGCACGCTGAGATATTATATGTAAAATATCTTAGTATTTTCGCTGAAAACATTGCCCTTCAATCCGGAACACAGTGATGTTTGCAGACTACTGCTTGGCGGTTCAGCAACTAGCAAAAGTGTGGTACTTCCCCAGACGAACATGGTAAAAGGGACCTGGGTTCTAAGGAGAAAAAAATATCTCTGTAGATCCAGTATGGATTATCATCTCTTAGCAGTGGATACAAGAATGGCTACAAGAAGGCATTCTGCGAAGATGACCTTGGCATTACTACCGACCCGTATTTTATTGAATGTGTTCCTGAACGAGCACCACTAAGGGCTGCAAGCCACATGCCAAGGCCCAACTAATATGTATTGTATTGCCAGATACCTATGCTTCCCAAGCAGAAAATCAACTTTTACCACAATGGACATAAAACATGTTTCGTAAACAGGAACCTACGTTCGCCTCGCAGTCACCAAACTGTCGCTGCACCGTTTTCTTTTTTATATCCTCACTAAAATAAAATGACATCATACTATTGAGTATTTAGGATACGCTTCCATCGTTTGGTTTTTCGGCGGTTATGTCATTTTGAGTTTTATTATGTTGGTATATGATATCAGAGCTCCGTGCCCCAACGAGTAGCGATCTTCCAAATTAAAGTCGCTCTACTTATGTATCATTTTTTTTTTCTTCTGCATATCGCGTTTGACTATCAACTCGCCTGTTGGTGAGTGACAATGCGGTCAAAGATGAAGCATGTAGGCTTAAACGCTTAATATACTGGAGGGTGTATAGTTTAGCTTGGAATATTATACGTGCCCCTAAATAGGTTTGAGGACTCCTACCTAATCTGCCGAATATTGTAATTACATATACCTGAACAGACTGAACGGCTGTTCTAATATTCGATAGCATAAAGCATTAGCCTGAAAACAACAAATAACAGTTATGCCTTTATGTGCAATTGTGCTCGGTCTTGTTACGAAACTTGTGACATAGAAAAAAGCAAGGTCGAGACAGCGTTATGCAGCGAATAATTTTACTTACTAGCTCCGCGTTTGTTTCCATTCGCGGTAGATATTGGGAGCCAGTGCCTTACAACAGTATCTACGCAATGAATAGGTAAAGGTCAACTTCTCCGAGTTGAAGATGTGCAACGGTTGTGAAAAGTTCTAACTGCATTCCTGCCAATAAGGACGATGGGAATGATAGTCAAGAATAATTAAGATTTTCTTGCAATGGCTGTAAGCGCATCGATCACATACTTTATGCTAAGTTTCCTTATCCCGATGTCCATTATGATAGCGTCTGAGCTTATAATGACTGCACTAAATGCAAACTATGAAGTGCATGTTGTTACGTTTATTGAGTTGTGTAGCCTCAGGCGGTGACAGCACCTCTAAGGAAGCAATCTTTTATTCATTTGTTATCTCAGCACATTCCTCGAAAGGTCGCCAGCAGGAAAGTGAAACTGGTTGAAGCCGAAAGTGACGCTTACAACACGCGAAGAGCCACATAAATATCTTATTATGCGAACGCGAACCTGCTGCGACACAGAATACCTACCTTACCTACTCAGCTGGACGCCGACCACTGATGCAACTTTATCCAATGTCAATTTATTATGACACCTCACTTAGCCTTTTCTCCGCTAGTGATGAGCCAGAAGCCAGTGATGAAACCTATGATATAATGTATGTACTGTTTGCGCAAATATTGTTAGCTCAAGCTTCCAAAAACAATTTAGCCGCAAACACTAGGCTAATATTGGCGTTCACTGATTCCGTCTTCGTACGGCACACACATCCTAACAAACGTTGCACCATCAAAAGTAAATTTTATTAGGCACCAAATATAACACAGTTGTTTAAATCCTTGGGCCATCATTCTCTTTAAAGCACGATTATAATAATTATTTAGCAATCGAGAGAACCGGACGGGTAAAGAGCACGGTATTAAAATGTCACAAAACGTTATGAATTTATTTAATAGATCTAGATTCAGTATAAATAACTGATTGTTGCCGAGGAGTTTATTTTTATTGCTCAATATGTTAACGTCGTTAAATGCAAAATTAAAATTCAATGTCTCGGCAGTTTTGCGTTGACTAAATTGCAAGTTAATAAGTATCGACCGATTGTAAAACGGATACAGAGCTGCAGAGCGCAAGGTCACCTATGACTGAGAATCCATTCTAGGAAAACAAGGCATTTTGCACTGAGACTAGAATGTAGAACATGCATTTACGGTACGGTCTGGCCGCATTCCACGCGCCATCGTCGAAGCTGCGAAATATTTAACTCAACGATCGCTCAAAACTGCCGCGGCCTATCGAGGCACGTGTCTAGAACCTTTTTCCGTCAATTTTCCGCATGAGGCGTCACCGTGCTGAAATATGAAACATTGCGATAACAATGTGGCGTTGCCGAGCCGGTTTCGGGGGTGATTTCGTGTTACCGGGTTGACTGTTATGCACCTCTGCTAATTGTTTAAATATCACCATGTTCGCGTTAGCACAATGATATTGAAGTGCTCTCACATAGAGCGCAAATTAGATATTGCAATCTGTAACCCTGAAGTATACGCACCCACGAAGAGATTACATGTCGACAACTAAGACAATGGTTAGCACGAGTATTGCATAAGCATCACATAGTTTGCAGATCAGCGCCCCTCCTCTCATTCCCCGGGGTCGTGGCCCGCCGCGGCCGGCTGCCCTTGACATCTCCACAAAGAGTAGAAAGTACAAGTCGACCAAAGGAGATTTTGGACAGTGGTATACTGATAAGTTTAACTCATTGCGTCGATTATAAAAATGGCAAGAGTTGTGTAACTGTAGTTTTAATTAGGCACGCTTGTGATCAACAAAATGCGTTAGGCACGAAACACGAATGCTTTGTGAACGATCACGTTGTGGTTCAGACGTAGCTAAAGATGCAAGTTTTAGAGGCAGCTGATTCTGGTCATTGTTATTGTAACAAGTTTAAGTACAAGCCGGAAAATCGGCTTGAGCGTAGACCTACCTTCTATCTCCTTACAACTTGTAGTCTCAACTAGATAGAATCAGATATTTGTCAGAATAGTGACCATTAGATAGTAAGCGTTTTGAAATACTGTTAGCTTACTATTTGTTTTTTTGGAAATAAAATAAAATAAATAAAATTAGCGATTCTCTTCGCACTGAACCA
This sequence comes from Apocheima hispidaria, assembly GCA_947579745.1. Classification (NCBI taxonomy): domain Eukaryota; kingdom Metazoa; phylum Arthropoda; class Insecta; order Lepidoptera; family Geometridae; genus Apocheima; species Apocheima hispidaria. Next base: position 5,542,900 of record OX388149.1, on the reverse strand, counting down.
AAATTCTTAGCACTGGTTAACATTTTGAATTGTTAATGAAGGAATTTGCAATTCGCGGTAAAGATTTTAAACCTATCCGCATGTAATCGATCTGTGGAGATCGCACACGAATCTGTGATGCCCCTGGTGTTACAGGTATCCATAGGCGACGGTGATCGCTTACCATCAGGCAGCCCGTATGCTTGTTTGCCGCCTATGACATTAGAAAAAACACTTATTATGACATTTCTGGGCAATGTTTTTCCTTTAGCAGAGTTTTTTCATCTTGTCTTATTTGCGACACCCTCTTGCATTGCACTATCTTTTCTGGTGCAGCTAAGCCCTTGGTTATTGTCCCCGGTTCCCTTGCCCTTGGTTGGTTATGTCCTTGTTAACGACAGGGCTAACAACCTTAAAGTGTTATTTTAAAACCGCCTTGAATAAATTAACGTGTGAGTAACTAAAGCTTATAGGAAACGCAATGAGCTACGTGTTCCGTTCGTAAAGGCACAATGTCATTTCCCACATTCGCCGATTACATCATTGTATATTTTATAATCTTTGAATTCATTAGATCTCTTTATCTCGTAATGATCATTGCCACGGAAGGAACGCGGTAAACAATGAAAGTACATAGAATCTAAAAGCTTGGTTGGCTAGGCTGCTTTAAGATTATATAATGCGTTATCATTCATCTTGGACAGTTTTGTATGTCTTTTCCGGGCTTTGAAAGACCAAATGTTGTGTAATTAAATACTTATTTACCATCTAATAAGCTCCAGGAAGATTGTTTCCTGAAAAGAACACTACAGATTTTTTAAAATCTAGAGTAAATAGGTACATTCAAGGTAAATATGCTCCATGCTAAGTCAGATCATTGCATGAAGATACGTAGAACAAAATTGTTTGGTATTATATAGGGAAGCTGCCTACGACAGGTTGTTAGTTACCAATAACCCTATATAAGTGACATGACTAATAATATGTGTAGTGCGTGTTTGATAAGTTTAATTCTGTTTTATGAACATTCCGTTTGTATGGAGTCATTAGCACAGTTTTTACCCTGCTACCCAAGGAAGGGGATAATGTTTTTGGGGTGTATATAAGTATGTATGTTTTGTGTTTTCCTATATTACCTCCTGTAGCCTAAACGGCTTGACCGATTTTGACGAGTTAGATGTCGTTGGATTTTTTATATCAAGTGATAAAGACTATATTTTAAGAATAATACTTGTTCAGCAGAAATTTTGAAAAAACTGATTTTAAAACCTTCGACGTGCCAATTGGAACAGTTTTCCAGGAAAATTGTGCAGCATTTTTTTCTACTAAGTGTATGGCTTATTCAAATCATTTTTGCAAGTGCCCGTGGAAAACTCAAATCTGATAATTTTAATATGTGATTTGCATGAGTTATGTATTTTTTAATAGCAAGTTTACTCATTTCATTTCGGTGTTATCATCATTCATCATTAACCACAGCCTTCTTTATCCCACTGCTGGGTATAGACCTCTCTCTTGCTACGCCATCTCTCTCGGTCCTGTTCTAATCTAGTCCAGGTTCGACCCGCGATTCCCATCTCGCAGCCGGCATTCGTTTTTTAAAATGTCGTATACTTAAATTGTCCGTATATTGGACCATAGTATGATTAAAAAAAAATAAGGCCTACAGGCCTTATTTTTTTTTAAATATTATAGCTACGACCTCGGCGGCACAACGCGGCGTGGGAGGCGAAAGCGGCATACGGATGTGACATCTGCAGCCAATGTCATTACGTGTGCTGAAACCGCTGACATAACACGCTTGTTCTTGTGTTATATCTATAAGGTTTATATTCCCTGAGATTTGCTGTCATAACCTATTCATATGCCACATTTGTCCAATATTTTTTTACCATTTTTATCGGTTTGACCAATAAAATGCGTAGATTATCACCTATCAGTTGCGTATATCTCATGCTAGTACAACAATTTACCTACCATGTACCTACCATGTATGTATGTAGGTGCCTATGTTCTCACAGTTTTTGATAGATAATGATTCCGTTTTTAAGCTAGTACTTAATGCCAACAAAGGAAGTCGTCAAGTTTGTAAAGATTTTTTTCGCAATTTTTCTTGCAGAAAACAAACACAAATGCAATATTTGTTTTGCATGTAAGTAGTTAAAAGTGCATTGTCTATTGATTTAGTGAATACATGTACTTTTAAGTTAAGTTTAGGGCATACTTAGTGTACCTATTTCATTGACAACAATAACTGTGATAAAGCTCATAGCTTTAGAATGTTTTTTTATTTTTTATTTACGTAAGGTTATTTTAAGAAAACGAGATTTATTAGATAAATCGGAAGTTTTTGTATAGAAAAATAAAATGTACAAATTAAAGTCAATAAAAAACCAATACTTAAGTAGCAATTCAAACTAACAAAGATATTTTTGAGGCCAGTCAAAACATACGTAGTTCAATGAGCACACAGCTTCGGCTGTTATATCGTGTCTGAATATATATACCTATATATTTAGAAGATTCACTGCAAAGAGCGAAAGTGAAGGCCGCGTCTCGACCGGTCGCCAGAGACGTCGTCGTCGCGCCGGACCTCTACGACCTATTTTTATACGGAATCCTTGAAATATTAAAACATCTTTTGGATTTTTTACGGCGTGGCTCGAATTTCAATCAGTAGGTGAGAGGTTTGTGGCGAGTTTTCAGTGCCTTTGTCCACGTGGCTACTAACCAGTAACAATGATGTAACTTATGACTGTCGGGTGACCTTACTGGTCTACGCCTCTATCGTATTAATATTAGTCACACTGGTTCTCGTTGAACTTTTAAGTTAGTTACATGACACATTTTACGAGTAGAAATTTGGCACACATCATTATAACTAGTAGACAAATTACACATATTATTTCACGAAAATAATACGCTCAAAAGAGCTTACACTCGTTAATTTATTTAGAATTATAGACGCGGATTGCATAAATAAGTTTTGGAGCGCTCCACAATAAGAAGAAAAAATAATTTTATAAAATGCCATATTTTTTTTATAACAAGAAAATAATAGTATTACAGCAATTACTCAGGATATTTACAGCTAAATAAGGTTTATTGTATTGGAACAACAAAATTTACTACAGGTGAAAAAAATGTTGTGGAATCAATTTAAGAAAATTACCAATTGAATTCAATTTCCTTTCGTTTTGTTTTAAAACACATTGCTTTGTCTGAAGGAAAAATGTTTAAGACAACGTATTGTCTTGATAGAAAGAAATCACAACCCTCTTTTTTCCCGTGTAGTTAAATTACAGGACAGAGAGTTAAAATTATTTTAAAGATAACTTTTCTGTATCTCCCCACTAGGGTTCTCTGTGTCGAATATGTCACGGAACACACATAAATACACGGAAAATAACTAACACCCAAACCGAGAGCAGATATTAAATTAACCATTCAAAAATCTGCCCGACCGGGAATCGAACCCGGTATCTACTGCTTAAAAGGCAGAGGAGTTATCAACTAAGATAGGGTAGTGATAGGTGCAGTTTGTATTTAATAAATTTTGAATATATGCGTATTAGCGTTGCTATTCAAATAGTAACTAGACTAATAGTCCAGTAAATAGCAAAGACCCGGATATTTATAGACTGCACAACCTCACAACGGGCGTGCCTTCCTAGGAAGCCGGTGCCGGCAACGACGGCAAAGACAGGACGTCCGGAATATACAAGTAACATATACACTACAAAAAACAAATTAATACGACAAGCCGAGGGATCAGAATGCAAGATTAAAATCGTTCTTGCTCGCGATACCCATTTTTAAGTGACGCGGCATGACAACTGACAAGTGTCAGGCGCGCAATTTGCCGTGTCAATGTTGAAAGCGCATTTGTTTGGAGAAAAAGCCACGTAAGGGCGGATTTAGACGGCTCGTTTTTGCTTTCATTACATTTAACTGTCTAGACAATGCATCTGTCATTATCGATGTGCCTTTGTGATGAAAGTTTCTAACCACCAGGACGCTTTCATCGGCATCTGTCATCATCGACTTGTCTCCACGACATTGTGAGAAAATGAATGAAAAAATTGGAAAATGCTTGACTTTACATTCACTTTGCATATAAAATGTGAATAGAAGAATGAATTTACAGTTCATCATTCCCTAAAGGTGAATAATTTTGGATAAGCTGTCTCATTCAGCCTAAACGGAACGGGATAGATATCCAAGTAGATAGATATAAACTACTACGAAAACAAAAAAAAAACACATATTAAACTATCTTATAAAATACAAGTGAACAAGTGCCACAAGTGGCGGCCTTATCGCTAAAGCAATCTCTTACAGCCTCCAAGTAATGTCCCAAGTAAGCAAACCGCCGGGTAAAGTGACAAGTAACTGTAGTACTGGTTTCAGAAAGTTCGCGTAAAGGTAACGTCACATGAAATGAATAAAAACAAAAGGTTCTTGGTACACTTACCAGACAATTAGCACTCATCGAAAAGTAACTAATCAATACTTTACTTCGACGTAATGAAAAGGCTCTACGTCTCTTAAGTGTACGCCGGGTAGCTGTATAACGTAGTCAACCGTCACTTCGCGAAGGTCACATCGCCAAGACTTTCAATGCAACCCTGTACGCCCTGCCACCTACATAGATTACATTATATGGTCTTTTTAATGACCACTAAGTTCGGTCTCCAGCTCGTTACAGTTTCTGCGCTGCTTTACGCAGGACATAGCGTGGCTGCAAAGCATCTCGCGTTTACCAAACTGTAGTTTCCCCTCTGGAACCCAGCAATTATCGGTTCTGTTCTGCGGAGAATGCAGCCATTCTTCTACTACGAGTACTTCAGCTCACTAGATGTTAGAGTTAGGACCTAGTCTTGCTCTACGGTAAATCTCGGCTGTAGATAAGGCTCTATCTCACACTGCAGTTGATATTGGTATCTACTACACATCTGCGATAATTTTTCGCTGCTTGTCTACCGAGTTATCTTATTATTTTTTGTCGTATTATCAGTGAAAAAACAACTTTCTGATACTAGAGAGCTACTTATGCGGCAGTTAATTAGCCTGAAGTAGATTTTATTTGATTAGCGCGATGTAGGTACCTATAGATTTTACTTCATTGCAGATGTCAGAAGCAAGAAAGCAATCAAATCTAAATGCGATATGATAATTCCCTAGCGGAAGGCATGCAATCGCCACAAACAATTCGAACGTACAAGTAGTTACCACACTATCGCGTATAGGCAGTGGGCACATGTGGCAAGTTACGATCGTGTATATTGCCGAGACAGGCTCACAGCAAACGTCAATCGTCACGTTTAAATCACTTTCTTTTTCACACATGCCTCATCGAAAATCTGTAGCATGGAGAAATTCCCAATCTAATTTGTATTCAAAAAGATAGCCGGAGCGAATTTCGCATTTGACTGCGTAACGTTACGTTATCTTTTGGAAAGTGAAATAATTCAGATCTAGACATGAGTAATTGAATATACCTAGTTGAACTACTTAATTAGGAAGTATTTACTAAGACAATACGTTTCCCGTGGCTTTACAGTACGTAACGCGGCGATTTCAATGTTCCGTTTGCTTTTATTAGGTTCTTTGTAAGTAAAAACAATGCATGTCCATTCTGTTAATAATAGTGATAAAAATGTTAGAATGCTAATTAAAATGTTATCAAACGATGAGCTGTTGCAATTTTGCACGCTTGAACTACTGTGATGTATTTTTTTCATAATTGTATGTTAGTAAGACGCTCCTACTACAATATCCTCCTTATATTAATATATTTTTTTTTGTTTTTATGTAAAAGGCTCTTGCGTTTAGCAACTGCTAAACTTGTTATTATTTATACTTGTTATTTCCATTAAAAAAAAATGTTATTTAAGTTAGAGATAAGTAGGAAATCTAAAGTATATAAGCACAATAAAATAAAATTAACGTTGAGATATGATATTATAAAACATAAACTATAAAGTTACGCCCAAAAGTTGGAAGTCAATTCGCGAAGCGAGACTTTTAGGAGTACAGCTACGGTACAGTACCATACCGAAGTACCATACCCAAGCCAAAATTTTAAGTTGTGCGACATTATAGTGTGCTCAAACGTCATATTCTTGTTTATTCCAAGCAAGGCAACAAGTACTTAAAAAATACAAAATTGTTTCAAAAAAGCGTATCTTTTTGATTTGGAGCCTACTATCTGAGCCTAAAAATATTCAGAGTTCTCAAATGACGACGATGACGATGACGATGACGAATGACGATGATACTCATGTGTTGCAATAAGCTAGCCAGCTAGCTAGGGTTAGCTAGCGATCGATTTCAATGGTTTGGTAATACTAAGTCTTAAACAAATTAGATAGGTTTTTGAATTATTTTCAGAAAATGACTATAAGACTCATTTGAGTCGAGGTCCAATTGCAAAACACCATAAGTAGCATTTTTCAGCGCTTTGTTCGAAGTGACGAGATTACTTAATCAGGTGCAAAAAATACTGCAAATCTATACATACAAAATAAAACTGAAATTACGTTTAACCGAATAAAATTTCGAAAATCTGTCTTAGTTAAAAAATAAAAAAATCGCAAAATGACCCCCCGAAAAACCCTTCTGAAATCAAATGCTCTGAATTTTCAGCGGTAACTATAAATTTTATTTTACAAATTAAATATCCAGGCTAGTGGTTCATACGGCGAACGAAGTAGTTTTTTATTAGATTTGTATATTTCCGATAATCGGCAAAAAAGCAATGAAAAACTACAATTTACCGTTTTCTGATCAAGTATGATATGCGATTCTCAACTTTAAACCTTAGAACTTTGAGCGGGACAGTACTCATTTCAAATCACGATCAGTCCTCGCATTAAGGTTTCTACTAACTGGACGCGTGTCAACAGCGGCAAAATATGACAGTATACATGAGCAATGCATGTCAGCAGCGAACTAGGACTTAAGCGATGCGTGTCGGCTAGCAGCATAGCTTGAACGCGGACCTGCGATTCTTGTTATTACTAACAATGCTACTAAAAACTATATGAACCGATACACAGGAAATAGAAGTGCGGGCCCGCGCAGGATCTGCAGCTTGGGTGCGCTGCACAGGGCTTGCGCAGAATCCGCTCAGAAGCTACGCTGTACCAGCTCTTTTAATTATTTGGTGTGTTCATACAGTTCCATATACAGGGTTATGAGAAAAGGGTATGCTAAGCCGAAAAGGCCTCATAGTGCTTATTATGAACAACTTTTACTACGGGACCAAATCTGAAATAAAGAAAAAAACAGCTGTTCCATATATGTCAATGACACTCGACAAAACGTATGGAACAGCAAAATTTTTTTCTCGATTTCAGTGTTGGTCTAATGGAAAAAGTTGTTCACAATTATGAGTACTAGCAGCCTTTTTTTGGCTGAGCATACACTATCCTTATAACCTTGTATTACAAACGCCATCCTGAAATCAAGTTATGCTACTACTGACACGCGTTTCGTTTTAAGGTTATATATTTATTTTTTTACACTGTGGAGGAGTGGCGGCCAACACAGATGTAGATATCAGGATCCTAATGTAATAAAAACCTTTTGTCAAAAAAGTCAAAGTTGACTACTCAGTTGGCCACATCCGCCTTAGTACTTAGCACTTCATCGCGTAATCGAAGAGAGAGCTTTGGGTATTGTTGGCTCATTTTCATCTAGGTAACTGTGATATAATAAAACACGTGTGATATGACACTCATCTTTTGACGCCTGCAGCACACCTCTGCAACTAAAGCAGCGAAATATCTCTTTGTAAAAAATACCTAATATAGGTTTACGTAGAGCGTTCAAACGAACTTCGACCGAAACCTATTTCGGAAACATCGAACGAGTTTTTGTCTTGTATCAGATAAGTCATATTTTGTGATTTGGAATTATACTGTGCAGAACACGATTTAAGGTTCATATTTCGGTGGGTAAAAGTTTCGCTAAGTTTATAGTCAATTCTGCGTCGGACGTACCTATCTATAATTACCAATTTAACATCATAACCATTTTTTTACTTTTACCTAAAATTTACCGTGACCGATAAAGCAAAAGAAAGAACATTACTCTAAATTAATCGGTCGTTAAATCTAACTGTCGATTAGTTGGGAAACTCACCTCGGGCTAAACCTTGTACTGTGCGTATTAATTTCAAACAAAGCGTGTTCAAAATAATGGGCAAACTTTTACATCGGTAATCTTACGAAAGCATTTTACGGGTCCGCTTGTTAATCTACGTTTATCTGCGATTAACTCTAATTAGCAATGTGCTATTTTTATCTATATTTTGATACAAATCAAAATAAAAAAATTGAGGTGTAGTTATCGCCATGCTCTGGTTCATAAGCTATTGCAACACGAATAGTAAAATTATACAATAGAGGCCTTGGTTGACACAGACACGCAGGTCAAAAACCCAAGATAAAAAAGGTGTTCGTAAAACGTTTGACGTCTTTTAAGCAGACATTATAGGGATATAATTTGTTGACTTATTTGAAAATTTAGATACAAATATGGCGTATTTAAGTAATAATTATATTTACTAAAAGGAAGTGACTGTATACAGAAACAATAGCGAAGTGTGGAAACGAGCTTTCTTCAGAAAGTTTGTTCTCACTTTTGCGGTGGAAACAAATAACTATATGCTATGAGTTTCTACAACAAGCGTATACTATTGTTTATTGAAATTAGTATTTGCGAACACAAAAAAGTTCCGACAAGAGTTTTCTTTATTGCGTCTCGGGTTTTTAAGTCATGGACATACACATTGGATTGAGCTTGCGATTTAGACAATTTAGGGTAATTTTTTAGTAGGGCTTCAAGTTTAGAAAGTATAAGGGCTCGACTAAGTATAACCGCCGCCGCATTTCGTTCGTGAATTTTTAGATCAATGTTTCGTAGCCTTCATTGAGAAATAACGCCCCCATTCGTGATGTCAGACAACAGCCGTTGAGCAATGAAAACTTAATTTCGAGAGGAACTGATCAAATTTTCGCCACATTAGCGTATGAATTCATCGTCGGTCGGTCCATCCCGGGGCGTCATTACATAACGCTGACCACGGCCGAGTGCAAACAGACGAAAGCAAACACGCTAAGAGATCGAACATACAACTATACATAATAATTATCCGCGTCGACGTTAGAAAGTATTTGTGTACTATTACCACATTCAATACAATATTTATCACGTCGGTGGTAATGGCCGTCAAATTTGCGCCTGATTTTTCAGATATATCGAAGCTATAATTAGCGACTATATGTTTAATTGTGGGTACGTTAGTGTGTATCGAAGTGGTACTCACAGTGCTATCCTGCCGATCATGGTGCGAGTTGCGCGTTGCGTTGTCTGGATGCGTACGCGCCTGCCCGGCTCACTCGGGCTGCTGGCTGCAACAGAGACTCACGTCAGCACACGCGCCTTTCCCAAGCGAACACAGTTGCGACAGTGAAGCTCAACTAGGAAGCTGCATCGTACATTTAAATGCAACGCTAATGTCAGAGAGCGCTTAAATGCCAATAGCGGCGACCTTTCGGTTCGAAGTCGGTTGCGCAAGCGAGGATCGCCGTTGATCGTGTGAGAAAGGCGAGTGCGTACGAGGGCGGGAGAGACGCACCGGAGAGGGGGGTGCGGGGTGAAACCGCTGGCGACGCGCTGCCGTACGGCGACTAACCTCGCCGCGGCGCGCGCACCTCTTACTTATAGCCGCGCGCCCACCAGGCGGAGGGAGCGCGCTGCCGCCGCCCTGGCGTGTCCCGGCGCCGGCGCCGCCCTGGCCGCCCGACCCGTGCACACCTCCGCACCCTATATCAATACACACCACCATTTAATAACACACAGATTCCAACCATAGTCGTCGCCTAAATTCACCTTTACGCAACTATTATGAATTCTGCTACTTGCTTATGCTTTACACAAAACTGATATTTGAAAACTTCAACCCCAGTCAGAATATAGCAGTAGATCAACGAAAGGTCTCGACGGAGGCCAGATCAGATTTTTGTGAAGATAATAGCAATACTTAAACGTCATTGGAGTAAATTAAACAAACTACGGTTATTGCTTCTTTTACTCACAATTCATTCATTCATTCACTATTTTCGGATAATTAATGAAATGAAAAATTCGCTTATTAACATAAACATAATCATAAGGTACATCAAACAGCAAGATATTAAAAAATAAATGTATATAGCAAGACTTGCTATATGCATTTATTTTATTTTATTCAATAATAATGAATGCCTGATCTTATTTCGAAAATAGCTAGACACAAATTTCACGTGAGTAAAAGAAGCAATAACCGCAATAGTTTCTACTTAGTAGGCCTATGTTTAAGAATGACAATATACAAAAAAAATGTTAATACGGCGATTCCAGCACTAGGCTAAGCCTCTATCACGGGATCTGATTGTGTTAATTGAATTTTCGATAATTCCTTCAAATGACTCCAATATACCGAATATTGGAGTCATCTGAAGGAATTATAATTATATTATAATATACTGAAATATACATCTGAAGGAAATATACCAAATATTGGAGTCATCTGAAGGAATTATCGAAAATTCAATGAACACAATCACGTCACCATTATCGTGTCACGTAAAGGTCGTACAGCTCACCGCTGTCGTAGCGCGGTACAAAAGACATCAACGCGCTCGGCGTTTTTTTAATTTATTAATTTTGTGTCAATTATCATAATCATGAATATAATGTTTTGTTATTTTTCTTGGCATACAATATTATACATAATAATAATTTCGGTTGTAATTTTAGCTCTTTTATTTAAGATTGTATTTAGAATAGTGATTAGTGTAAACTGTTTGTTTCTTTATGTCAACTATATTACAATATGTGTTATAATAATAACTTTGTATATTTTTTTTATCTGGACCGATTCTGGAACTTCCTTATCTGCTAGCTACACTTGTATAGGATTTGTTCTTACAAATCTTCTGTTAATTATTGTTACTTTCTTTGGATTTGTTCTGTAGCGCGGCGCGGGTGAAGAACGTGCAAATATTACATAAAAATAAATAAATAAATAAAATAATACAACAGCAGAAATTCTTCTTGTTGGCCAATATCAAAAAATATGGTTATGAAAAAGAACTTAGCTGCCGTATTTAAAATACCCAGCTCAGTATTCAAAAGGCTAAGCAGGTATGAAGAAAACCGTTAATGTCCTGAAAACAGCATATTTAAATAAAAATTCTGCAATTTTAATTTTTCTTAAAACTCCTATATTTTAAACAGCATACACGGAAAACCGTCACTTAAAGTCAGGTGAGTTGGTCAAACGCCTAGTCAGTGAACCACAAAAATTTAACATGAACAGGGAACTTTTTTATTCTTCAAAATTTAATTCATTTTCATTATTATTTCAGGCCGTAATTCCACCGTGCACTCACTAAACGCAATTAGGCTATCGCTGTCTTTTACTAAATAGAAACACAAGATAGAGATGGCATGAATTATAGTGCTGTCAAATTAGTCAGATCTTAGTTCTTCATACAAACTTAGACGAGACCGTAGCGGGGAGTACGTTTTTCTTCGTGGCTTTAATTGCTAAACTCGTTTGACAGAACTAAAAGAAGCATGCTATCTATTTCTTGTGTTTCTATTAGTAAAAGACAGCAATAGCACTAAGTTTGGTTTAGCGGGAATCGACGCCATTTTTGAGTACAAAACATAAATACCAACTATAAAACCTTAGTCCCGCCGGCAGCGGGGTCGGGCCCAAGCTACTGGTAGTTAGGGCTCCAGAGTGATCGATGCAGAGTCATCCGCCGTATCAAGGATGACTGCCCTCTGCATCTGGTCCTTTACCCAACCGTCTAGCTGCACCTCGCTGTTTCACCCGCTATTCTACAGAAACGGTTAAATTTTTCCGGGTAAAAAAACCTGTGTTATTCCAGGGAATAACCTACCTCCATATCAAACCAACCGACCAAATTCGTTCAGCCGCTACAGAATTAAACGGGAACACTTACACACAAACTTTCGCATTTATAATATGAGTGTGATTATTACATTCCATAGGAAGACAACAAAGGCGCCGTAGGAAGAAGCTTGTGGATACTTGTAACACCAAAGCCATCACAGCTTAACTAAAATTACTACGACTTTTTCATATTAAATATATATATTTTTCATATGTGTCAAATGAAATTATATTTGGAAACATAGCTGTAAGCTGTAAAGACCTCGCTACATGGCCTGACCTGACATCGTGTGAAAGAGATGGCTATATATAAGTTTCTGGGGGAGCGGAAGGGAGAAGCTATAAAATAATAGTTTGTTTCTTTTGCTCCCGTGAAATTCAAGTCTTGTTGTCCCTTTCACACGGTGTCAGGTCAGGCCATGTAGCGAGGCCTTTATAATAAGGAAAAACCAGTGTTCCCTTTTGTAACCGCGTACAAATCTCGGGCACGATCGGTCAACGGTCGGCTAAACCTTTTCTCAATTCCGGGTATTGAAAAATAAAAACAAAATATGTTTTAAAGAACAGGAAATAAATTATCCAGAAATATTAATCAACGCTTGTACGTGTAGATCCTCATAAAGATGAAAGGTTTTATATTTATAGACCATTAAATTAATGGTCTGATTTATACTAGGAAACCGCTTTCAGTTCGCCTGGAGGAGTACCTTTGCCAGTTAGCGGTAGTGTGCAAACATTACTGTACTCAAAATCTTAGGGCATTGCATCCAGTTAAATTAATGGAAATTAAGTGATTTGACAAAATATTTCAAGTAACGAGATCAACGCATTACCGTACATGGTTCTGAACTGATGAAGTTTATAATTTTGGATGGCAAGCGTGACGCTTACCATGGCGATCGACGCCATGAGGCGAGCGACTCAGTTTAAACTTACTTTACATGCATGACAGCTACCCCATATTTTTTTTTTTTTTTCTTTTTATTCATATATAAGGCGGCAACTGAATATCAGAAGGGGAAAATTATAATATGCGGCGCTATAAGTATATATAAATCCTAAACCTAACTAAAATGATTATTTCTTTGTGGGTGTTTGTCGCGTTATCACGGCTAAATGGCTGAACGGATCGTCTTGAATTTTTGCATAGATATAGCTTATGGGTCGGAGACGGACATAAGATTCTTTTTTTGTAGGTCCACGTGAATGAAGTCGCGAGTAACAGCTGGTCTTATACAAATACGATATTTTTTATATATATTTTTTTCACGATTTTAGGGTTGGTCCCATAGTAAAAGTTGTTCATAATGATGAGTATTATAAGCCCTTTTCGGGCGGTCACTTGCCGATGGGCGACATTGTATAGAAGAAGAAATAACAAGGGTAGGAATAAGTTTAAGAAAAAAATGTTCCTCGTGGATAAAATGGATGCTCACGTATGTTCCCAACGTCCCTACTATCGTCCCCACCAGTGAGGACGTTAGGAATTTAAAATCACAACGTCCCCACAAAACTAGTTTGAGTGACAGTAGCTACAATAAAAAAAGACATCACAGCGATCACAGCATTATTTTACAATAATTTCCTAAAAATAATAGTTAGCGATCGTGATCATTACAAAAGTCAGTCCTACCGTGTCTAATTGTAAATCTAAACCGTCTAGGGGCATAGGTATGTGTCCCTTTGTACTCGGAATAATATTATAATATATACTTATTTATAAGGAGAATTCTGTGTATATAGTCTATACTAAAATAAAATATGCATAGTGTCAAAAAAGTATCGGGAATTGTTCATTTGTTTAAGGTTCCAAATTCATAATTTTTTTTTAGTTGCTAGTTCGGCACAACTGCTTTCCATTTTGGCGCGGAGTTTGAGTTGCATCTGTCACTTAGATTAAATACAGTGCTGTTTTTGTTGTATCATCTCTAGTGTGTTGCGAATTTCATAATGGACAAAAAAGTCTTGGATTTTGGACCACGACAATGCGCCTTCGCACAAGGCCATCATTGTGAACGATTAATTCACCGAGCGAAGCGAACGTCTCAGAGTCTACTGGGACAAATCGGCTTTTGTATATATGTTTGAATGTTTGTATGTTTGTGTGTATATTTGTCCGATGATAACTTGCGAACCGTTGATCCGATCTTCATAAAATTTTGTAGGCAAGTAAGTAGTTCATGACAATACAATTTTTAATTTCGAATATGAGCTGAATCGGCTCAGGAGTTGTGAAGATATAGGGATCGCGAAGTCTCAGTTCGCCGCGAACTACTAGTACTAAAATGTACGGTTTCGAGTTCCTCTATTATATCCAATTATTATTATTATTATTATATCCTATGAGACCAAATAACATAAAATAATCTCTCCTACGACACTTAATGTATATTTTTTTCCAAATCTATAGCGTTAAAACATTACTCCATGCTAGGCCAGTGCGTATCTAACTAAATATTTTTTATTGCCTATTGTAATGTCCTCATTTCGAATGCTAAACTTCTCGAATCTGGACAAGGTGATAGCTGAATCATATTATGACTCGGCTGCATGTCAATGCCAAAGGATTTCCCCGATTTCTCACTATTCGTATCAACTACTGGCAGGATGTCGCGATACGAGCTGTTCTCCACCATCGGTCAAGACCAGATCGATTACTAACGGAGAAATTGTTTGAGTGCAGAAAAACAGAAAGGTTGTGAATATTAACAAATGAAATTTAAAAAAAACACTAGCGTCAGAATATAGTATTAACGTAATAAATGATTAAACAAAAGTTAAAAAAGTCATTGGACGGCTATTACAAACGGCCAATTCACTTTAAATAGGGATCTGAATGTTCAAAAATAATATGGATTCTGGAACGTAAAACTTTAAAATATATTTATATAGCTCGCAATACAGGGACTCTTCTCTCTCTCTCTTTCTCTCTCTCCGAGACCAAGACACCACTCTTATTTCCAGCAAAGGGAAAGCCGTCACTCGTATACTGTACTAGCTGTTACCCGCGAATTCGTCCGCGTGGACCTACAAAAAACTTAAGCTATATCTATGCAAAAGTTCAGGTCGATCCGTTCAGCCGCTTAGCCGTGATAACGCGACAAACACCCAGACAGAGAGAGAGGCAGAGTTACAGTGTGTTGTAGTAATGAGTATGAATGAGATGAACAGTTTTGATGATGATAATGAACCTCACAAGGGGAAGAAAAGCATCTAGGCATTGACTAGTTTTCTAGGTCATGTCTTACACATTATGCACCACTAGTCTTATGTACTTACTACAAATATCAAAATTGTTGACATTAATCTATGTAATGGGGCAGCTACTCGTAACATCGACAGATTGCCTGTGCCAACACGATTGCAGTATAGCGCCTACTTATTCATACAAAAAGCGCCAAGTATATCCCACCCCTAAATGTTATGCTATTTGGATCTTTTTTTTTTATGTTATCTACACCGTAAAAAACTATAAATTTGATTACTTGATTTTTTGAAATATCGCAATATCTTCGTACATACATCATACATACATGTAAAGTGACGATATTTTGACGTTTAAATTGTAAAGTGGTTTTTATTAGAATACCAAAAGTATTTTTTTTAAACAAACCCCTTAGCTTAGATTATTATCAAATTCATTCGCACCAAAAACAAAAGATTTTGAAAAGATTTACGGGGGTGACAACAGTTATCCCCCGAAACGCTAATTTCATCAAAACTATTATGTAAATTCATTATCTCTTTCTATCGCACGCACGAGAAACAGAGCGATATAAATACAATTTCCAAATACCATTTGCGCCAAAACTTCGCGGCTACTTACTTATAGTTTATTTGGTTGGTAATTGGATAGAGACATCGGGTGGTCGGTTCAGGTTTTAAAAATTTCGGATCGAACCTGTACCCGATTGGCACTGGTGGCAGAGGGCGTAGCAAGGGAGAGGCCTATATACCCGGAAGCGGAATAAAGCAGGATATATGATGGTGAATATTTTAATTTGTTCCACTCGTACCTTAACATGGCAAACAATAAAACAAATACTTATGTCCAAAACGACGAAATACCAAATTTAATTGATTATGCACGCGTACATAATCAATTACGTCTTCAAAAGACACACAAAACTAGGTTTTCAACGTCATCAGTGCGTCGCTTCGACCTTTGTAACATGGTATGTAACAGCAATCTCTATTTTTGAATCTCCTCCTTGAATAATTGACACTACATAATAGTAGATAAAAACAAAATACAAGGGATGAAATTGACCTATTTAGGCACGAGACGCCAATAGTTCGGGTATACCAAAGAGAATATAATATTAAATACTAAGAGTATACCTAAATAGGTCTTTTATCCGAGGCGATTTTTAATTGATGGGGTATTGCCCCCAGAAAGGGGGGGATTGCTTTCATCTGCCCGTAAGTTGGTACTCGCGTACAAATCATAGTTCTTGACCAAACTTGGTATACAGGTTCTACAATTTTATAGACTTTTTGTCGTGGCGATTTTTGGTTGGTGGGGTATTACCCCCAAAAAGGGGGAATATTTGCTGCGGTGCCATTTACCGGCCGTTTTCGACAATACTTGGCATAATCATGCAGTACTCAATTCTAACCAATAATTTTGAATATGAGCAAAATCGGTCAAGAGGTTGTCAATACATTAGGTCGTGACGTCTCATTACGGGAAACACTAAACAACTTATATCTTGACAATAATTAATATAATTGAAAATTTATATCCTGTTTTATTTTTTATCAATTAAGTTTAAACTATAACCACTGAGCTACATTCCGTTATTTTGCGATGGATTGTCAAACACGAGAAATAAATATATTTTTTATATTGTGCCGTGGCACGCTGCACCAAAAGTCAAGGATACTTGATTACTCATCAAACAAGTTGCCGATCCTCTATTTTTTATGTATTCGCTTATTAATTGTAAGAATTTGTAATTAAACAAAGACCTCAAAAGAAAGGATATGCCCATCCGAACCGCGTCCGAGCATGATTATATTACTGCGAGTGCAAAGTTTGCCTTGAAACCCGCTGACTGCAGGCAGGGCCGATAAGCCTCACCTTCTCGCACGCATTGCGGAGAAGGCGAGGCACTACTTTTGTATTTGTCGCTGTGTGGTCGCTGTTAATTAAAGTTCACGGTGTATGCTGAAATTAACTTTATTGAGACGCAGCAAGAGTATTAATTATTTGGCGGTCTACACTGCCGATCCAATGAGGTAGCATGAGTCTTATGCAGAGCTAGAATCGCACGTTGTTCTACGTTGTTAATTAAGATTATATAACCTTACCAAATTCAAAAAATGTTCCTCCATTGTCATCTCGGAGTGAATCTTCTGAACTTGTTGTCTTTATTTTTTGGCCCACGTATGTCTAGAACATGCAAATTTTGCGGCATTTGCTATTCAAATGACAATAGTCTATTTGACAAATTTTGGAAAATCGTTTACAATTATTCTTTATTACATAATAAGCACACTACATTGATATTTCCGGGAGATCTACTGTATTACCAATAAAAATCATAGTTAAAGCTTACATTTCCAAACCCGCGCCAAAAACGCTGATTCTGTAATGGCGCTGGTCATATGATACGTGTGACGTCACACGCAAGTAAACAAGTCAATAACCGAATTAAAACAGTGCAGCCGAAATGAATTTAAAAGATCGAATTAAAACACCCATAAACTTAAAACGCGAACTACATTCAGTCGACGCAGCTATGATTGCTTGCGTGTGACGTCACCAGAGTTTCAACTAATTACAGAGAGTTTCTGTCAAAGATAAAATTTCAAAAACCATTTTTTTTCCGTGTACTTAATTTGCAAAATATATGCATATTATAGTTTAAAATAAATAGGCTATTGGTTATGGTTGGTGTTGGTTGTTCTGTACTTATTATGTCGCATCAATCTTTACTAACTACGTCGCATCACTCAAGAATGACGACGCTTACTATGTCAGCATGACACTGGGTTCAATCTGGTGCTAAATATGCCTACTTGTGCGCACTACTGACTTAGTACCATTAAAAAAAGTTCCCTTAGCCCGGTCCTTACGAATTAATGTACCTATAAGTCTATGGTTTAAATATTTTTAAGTACCTACAAATATTTAAACCATAGACTTATTAGCCTATACTTAGCCATAGACATAGCCACATTATGTTTATACTATATTTATATACTAGCTTTTACCCGCGGCTTCGCCCGCCGAAATGTATTGCTTTTTTTTCCAGCAAAACACCAATATTTCAGTTTCCTGTTAGGTATTTACTATGTACATCATTATACGCTCGGAAAAGAATTTATCTTTTATTTATGAACTTATTACTGTAATATTCCGGTAAAAAAAAAACAAACTAACAAACATTTCCCATTTATCATATCAACGCGAGTGAAACATCTGGGACCCTATTCCTGTGCGCTCGAGATTATCTCGATCACTGTCTCTCTAATATAGAATTTAATGGAAGTGAGAGTGACCGAGATAATCTCCAGTGCACAGGAATAGGGTCCCTGGGCGTAGATATCGCTATCCCTTCCCCTGCCCCTAACTCTATCCCTATCCCTAACGCACAGATAAATAGATCATTCAGCTGTGCCCTAACGCTACCCCTATCCGATAACTAATTATTAGGTATTTTATTATTTACGCTTATGTAAGCGTTTGTAACGCATTGTAGATGATATTGTAGAACCGCGTTGTTCTACCAGTACGACAACTTAATTCGGCGGCAATTTATGTTGCCCGTGGTTCTACCAGTCTGTGGTTCAACCGCGTGGTTGAATTCCACGCGTTCTACCAGTTGGACCACAGGTAATTTCTGCTACCCCTGGTTCTACCAGGCTGTTGGTGACTATAAGTCATCCACATTTCAATGCCCGTGTTCACTGATCAGGTTGTAGCACGCATGAAATGTTTGCCTATAGTAAGTACTACCTACTATATACTCAACAAAAAGAATATAACTTTGCACATGAGTTTTCTAGGTCGATACTCACCTGCTTTCTTAGATAATACCCACGAGACCCTACACGTGATCCACGGGTGGTACTAAACGTGTTGACTAATCACTGGTGGTTTCGGCTGTGGTTTGAACCACCCACCGAACAAAGCCATGGTACCAAGCGGCTTTGCCGTATTCCGCCATGATGGTGTAACCAGGAGGGCAGGTCAGGACAGTTGTGTTCAGTATTGTTTAGTAGTGCGCATCAGTTTTGACGACGACTTGTCTGTGGTCCTACCAATAGCACCACCGAGGAAAAAAATACCCATGGTCCTACTAGTAAAACCACGCGGTTGGGCAACGGGCAGTAACATTTGTTGCCCGTGGCATGAAATGCTTACTAAATATATGCTTGATCAAGTTGATCATTAAAACATTATATATAGATAGGTAGTGTGCACAACTTTCAGTCTGTGTCAAAACCTACACTCAAACATAAGTCAGACCAATCTGATAATAGTTCATTATACGTAATTATTTCTTACAAACAATGGGTGGACTGAAACCTATTGTAATATTCTAAACACGAATTTAGAAACTAACACGTGGGCCCAGCGAAGGTTGACGTCGTCGTGAAGATGCATCTTCTCTCATATATGTATTGGACACGTACAATATGTACCTATAGAAACAACGTTTTAATCCGTACAGCTGTTTCCTGAGAGTTACAATCTAGAGCTTTTCAAGGTCAGAGTGAATAGATATCTTCTAAGTCTACATGCTTCATCTTCGGCCACATCATCGCATACCAACAGGCGAATACTGGTCAAACGCAGACTAATAAGCGTAAAAAAAAAAACCTTCAAACATAGCGTATTTAGCCAGTGTCAAATATTGTAATATCACAGAATACTATATTAGTATTACTATGTACATAAAAACGGCCACTCCCCGCTCCCTGCCAATTAAAGATAGGTACCTCACCGTCCGCTACCTGCACGCATCCGCAGTTTGATTGCACGATTCAAATATACTTGTTAATCGCCATTTGAGTCGAGTCAAATCACTGATGTCTAAATAGCGTACTAGATATATAGAGGTCAGTGAGTCGAGTAGTTGAGTGCGTTAAGCTAACGCCATCTCTGAGAAGAGCGCGGAAGCCAATCGTCATTAAAAGCGGGAGGCATCCACAACTGCATGGGAGGCATTCACATGTGTGAGTTTGTATACAGACGGAAGCTTGCGTATGTTTATAGGTGGTGCTAGCATTCATATTGTTAGGAGTGTACACTAGGCTTCTGAGACAGTAATAGTAATATATTTCATAATTCAAAGAAATCTCAGTCATAGTCTAAGTAAGCAACGCTAAGTCCAAGTCACGCCCCAGTCAAGTGGTGGAGATTTTACTAATGGCAAAGAAAATCTACAGGAGAAGAATAACAATCTCATACATAAAGTGTAGGTACCCCCGAAAAATCTGCATAAAACTAGATGGCGCTTACGTATTAATTTAGTTAACTAACATCCACGGCAATAAAAGCCGATGAAAATAAGGTGAATATAGAAACATAGTATTATGTTTATATAGAAACAGTATTATGTTTATATAGAAACATAGTATTATGTATTATTAGTCCGATATTTTTAAGGTTTAGATCAAATTAGTTTTCAATATGCGACTTAAAACATATGTACCCAAAAATAGTGTTTTCAACAACGTTTGAGTTTTTTTTTGCAAATAAAATATAAAATTAATAGTTTTACTGATATCTGATATTATTAATGCAAAAATATTCATAACAAGTCGCATTTTTTCTCCGTACCATTACGAATGAGTTAGCTTGGGTTTCAATTGCAAGTCAAGCAGAAATTGTGACAAGCTTACTTACTAGCGACATCTTACGGCCTTATCAGTACTACAATCGGGTTACACTTCTTTCTATGGACTAAACACTTAATATAATTTCTCTATTGGCTTGCGGACAGACTAATTTGTGAAATCATTGGTTTATTCAAACTACAGAGGATTTCTAAAACACAAAATTTCACAAAGTTATCATACCATAGGATTCCAGTATCTAGCACCCTAACTTGTCCGTTTCGCTAGTTACTTGGTACTAGTATTTCATCAGCTAGAAGACGTCCGCTGCTGAACAAAGGCCTCCCTTTACCCGTTGCCCGTGACTTTCACAATGTCGTCGGTCCATCTAGTGGGAGGCCTGCCTACGCTGCGTTTTCCGGTTCGCGGTCGCCACTCAAGAACCTTTCTTTCCCATCGGGTAAAAGTAGAAAAAAGCGCATATTTTTCCAATCACATTTATTTACGATGCAAACATGGTACAGAAATATTAACATATCCTTCTGACAAATTTAATTCATGTAAAAAAATAACTATTTTGAACTAGGCGAGCGGTCCAAAATATATCACAATACCTTACCTTATTGCATAGAGAACTAAATAATATGTACAAATTTGGTTAGTCAAATTATTACGCCATTTTCTGCCACTGCGTTAATAACTAAGGTCGCAAAGGCCGCTTCTAATAAAGCGTGCGATTTCTTGCCACAAAAACTTACAAAAAACACGCA
Organism: Apocheima hispidaria; assembly: GCA_947579745.1. Classification (NCBI taxonomy): domain Eukaryota; kingdom Metazoa; phylum Arthropoda; class Insecta; order Lepidoptera; family Geometridae; genus Apocheima; species Apocheima hispidaria. The sequence goes on along the minus strand of OX388149.1, from coordinate 5,521,384 downwards.
TCTATTGACAATACATAACGTCGACACATTTTTAAAGGGTACTGACATATATAAGTTTAAAATATATAAGATTGAAATCAATAATTTCAAAATACTTAATGGTTCAAAATACATAACGTCATAAGTTATGAGCACAGAATACGGAAACTAAAAATATATAACTGCCAAAACACATAGCATTCAATATAATAATGATGAGCAATCTCTTCGGCCGTCTACGTACCGTAGTTCCGTAGCCAGTTACGAATGAGAAAAAAAATGTCTTTTGACGAAACCATAATAGTCGGGTAAGTCATTCAATCGGTCGGGTAATCTAAGTTAATTAAAAATCTATAAGTTCCCAATATGTTATAGTTATTGCTGCTGCTGCACGCTCGCGCGTTATTTGTCGCAGTTCAAACATAACCTAATAATTTAATAATATTTTTTGATTCCAGACCAACCCCCAAATACTGAAACGTTTGTTAAGTTTGATAACAGATTAATTCTAATACTGCTTTGTCTGGCATTAAGCAAATGATAAAGACAGCAATAGACTTAATCTGTCGTCAAAGTTAACAAACGTTTCAGTATTCCGGGTTGTACATATATTCTGAACGTATGCATTTTAACGTTGAATGTACCATTATTAATAACAAAATTTAAGGACGAGGCAAGACGAGGACGCGCGCGTTTCTCGCTGAGCGTTCCTTGATAAAGGTCACCGAATGTGATCGAAACTATAGTCGGAATAACCGACTCAATTTAATTTGAGTATTCCCGTTTTATTACAACAAAATGTATCAAAACCACGTCAGTTTTCATAGTAAAATTTAAAGATTTTCATTTTACTTACTATAAGCATTCGGTATTTTGAAATTATCTATTTTAAACTTATATATATAATATGTGCCCTATTAAACTGACTGTTCAAAGCTGGTTATTTATTATATAAAAAAGTGATAATATTATGCTCTACTTTTACGCTACTTTTAATGGTTGGATACAAAATATTACATGAGCAAAAGGGCCTACACAAAGCACATTAAAAATGAAATTATCTCATCGGACGTTTGTGAAGGATTAAAGCAAATAACCAACTTTGAATATACGATACTTATTATATACTACTCGTACTACAAATCTTACATAAAAACATACACACAATTTCCGTACATGCGCCAACTTAAAATGGCACCAATTCAAATTTTATGTAGGTAATGAACACAACATGAGACTTTAAGAGCTATTTCACACTATAAATAAATGTTTTTATTGTTTTTATAGCATTTTAGACTATCAATACGATCATCTTAATGTGCCACTATAAAGTATAAAGCGATATGTTAAACTAAGGTCTAGCGCTCACTTAGAGGTTATTATATTTATTATATTATAATTTTATACATAATTATTTGAACGATTTCCAAGAAAGTGTAATGATAAAGTATAGACGATTAAAAGCACAACCGTTCCAAAGGTCAGTGGAAAATAAGACACCTCTCTAAAGTCGAACAGACTTTAGACCTCATCCTTACCAGACGAAAAAGGTAAACAACCTTCTCTCTCTCACAAAATCGCCGTTTTTTCATAGAAATCACACAACCTAGGCACATCCCTAGTTACATAAAAAAATATAATGCAACTATTTCCACAAGGATATCAACGAAATTCATCATAATTACACTATTTTGCATAAATACGAAAACAATAAAATAATCTGATCATATTTTGCGGTTAGACTCCTCTAGTCTATGGATTTTAGGTTTACCTTTTTTGTCAGGTACGGATCAACAGACTATAGTTCCGTTCATTCTAGTTTCTGCAGTGAACGCTATTCCTTAAAATAAATGTATTGCACTTACTATAGGTAGTTAATCAATACCTCAGTCAAGACCGATTATAAATAATTATTTGCTTTTAAAGTTATTACAAGAGGTCTTGGAACCCAGCCTTGCAGCCTGGCAGTGTCCGATCTTTAATAAAACACGAAATACACACCGCCATCCTTCCAATTTTCTGATATGTGGCCTCATCATTGTCATAGTTGTTTATTTTATTACCGATGCACTTGATGACAAGGAATTGTGCCAAAGGCCTATCACTTTTTCTTCCAAGGCCCGTTCCGTGACACCCGTAGCGCGGTTGCTAGGTTCAGCCGTCGACGCTTCTCAATCGCGAATCGTATCGCAGCGTAATAAGGTTCAAGGTCACGGTACGGCCCTTATGTTGAAAAGTATATTATTTGAAAAAATCAACGTGACGCGATGAAATTAAAATAAATAATTAACATTTTTTTCGTTTTTTTTTTTTTTTCATTTTACCTTTTAGTTTTAAATTAATAATAAAGTTAGCGGGTTATAAGAACACTAATCACCACCACAGTCAGTTTTTAGTAGCTTTACAATGTTTAGTATCGTATTAATTTAATAAAATAAAATTTCCAAAATATAAGGAATAAAAAGTAAACCTAATAACAACCACCCTTCCAACAGGGAAAAAAGTATTCATTGTAATTAATACTTTTTTTCCTATTAAAAGGATAAAAAGTGAAATTGGAGGCTTCGTCCGGCAGTGGACGGATAATAGCTGATAAAAAGAATCAGGATTCGGTATGATTATAGTATTAATGGTTGGTGGTTTCGAAGGGTGCTTGGAAGTCATTGTTTTCCAGCTAGTTACTAAATATTAATAGGTATCTGTTTCAATTTCTCAATCTTTTTATCTTTCTAATTAACGCGTTATTTTGCAGAAACAACACGATAATTAGAGTAGTTTGTCTATTTTTTATTAACTGTCTAAAACCTCTATTGATTATGTGAAATTTGATGTTTAGGCTGGAATTAGAGTGATGCTGAATCAGTCGCACACCCGTCATCTGCAAACCGTCAGCCGCGGACAGCGCGGGGCATCTCTAATTATAGTTTATTCTTTCTTTCTATTTGCTGTTTTTATAAAGAAATTTTTATGAATTGTGAAAATAATTTACCAATTTAGTGAATTGCGGAGTGATCGAAATTCAGTGAAAATTTATGTCACTCGCACCGTGCTATGTGGAATGGACTATAACAACTACAGCAAACCAGCAAAGAATCAAGTTACTTGTGTTAGCTCAGTGGGAGCACGCTCGCCACATATTCGTTGGGTCGTGGGTTCAAACTTGGGCGGGCCCGTACAAATGAGTTCTTTGGAAGTTACGTACGGATACACCACTGGCGTTTCGGTTAAGGAAACATCGTGAGGAAGCCTGAGTATTTCCTTAGGAATTCGATGGCGTATGTCAATCTGCCAACCCGCATTGGGTCAGCGTTGTGGATATGGCCTAATCACCATTCGAGGGTAGGCAGAGAAATACTCAAATACCGGCGGTCATCAGTATACGGCGCGCGCACGCACCAATTCTTGCGTCGCTGATCATCGGCGTTACTCTATGCAGTTCTATATTATATACATTTTATTACCGAGTCCGCGACTGACGTCTAATGCCCGTCTGCACTAAGGTCAACATAGATAAAACTTAGCTAGCCCCCGAACACTGAAACGTTTGTCAACTTTGACGACAGATTAAGTTTAGTGCTGCCTTTGTCATTTGCTTAGTGGACAGACACCAGACAAAGGCAGTATTAGAATTAATCTGTTGTCAAAATTAACAAACGTTTCAGTATTCGGGGGTAAGCTAATTCCAGACTAAGTCGGACTTAGGCATGTCAAAGGAAAGGGCATGTCTTAAGCATTTAGGCAGCCTCCTAAGTTTGGTGCAACACATTCGTTGTTAGGTACGCCCTAGAGAGTTAAGAATAAACTGTCAAAGTTTAGTGCAGACAAACATAAACCACTCTAATTTCAGCCTTAAAAAGGTCGATTTTTCACATATCAAACGATTATAAAATTAGGACACCAAACTATTAATGATATTAATAAAAACATTTCATTACCGATTTAATATCTATTTTATATTATCGTACTGTTTGTATGGGACAATGAACTTCACTTAAGGTGCAACGTTTCGCTCGGCGCGCGAAATTCAAATTTTCTTGCGTTTTATGTCAATTACAGCTTAATTACTCATCGTAGGTTCATGAAAACTAATTTTGCGATAATAAATAGATTGTTTCAAGAAATTACACCAACCAAAAATTCAAGTTGAAAGCTAGTATAAGTACATTTCCCACTAAACCAAAAACCAAGATGAAAATCAGCCTATTGAAATTTGTAGCTAAACCAATGTTATCTAGGTAATCATTTTACCCGTAATGTCTTAAAACAACTTATTTATTGGCGCAAAATTGGTTTCGATAAATCCACGATGAGTAATTAAGCTGTAATTGACAAAAAACGCAAGAAAATTTGAATTTCGCGCGATGAGTGAAACGTTGCACCTTGAGTGTTGATTTATTTATTAGGCGTTTTTAAATTCTATATTTAAACTAGGAAGGCGCGAAACTTTGTTTGTACATTTGTGACAATTATGGTGTTCTCGTTGTGTGAAGTCTAACATAATTATCCTATATTTGCCAAAAGACACTTATGATTTTATTTGAAACTCATACCTGTATTTAACCTACATTTATATCAAAATAGATATAGTTTATAGCACGGCGTTAGTTTTTGAATGTGCCGTCTTACATTTAAAAAGCTTATTTTATTGCCTAACACGATTATAATATTTACAAAATTATAAAAATATTCAAAATCGTAAAGCAGATTTATTAAGACTAGTATTTGCGAGAGGGCCCCGCGAACCTAAGGATAGAGGGTTGGATATATTTAATAGTTTTTTTTTCTAATTTGAAGATATTAAAAACATTATAAAAGAAGCCGTGCGTAATCTTGCGAAAACTCAAAAACGGCTCGAATGAATTGTTTTTTTACTCAAAAACGGCTCGAATGAATTGTTTTTTTTTTGTTCTCCTCAATACCGGGTAGGTACAGGAAAACAGAAACAGATAAAGGAAAACAGGTTTTTTTTGAAACCGCAAGGCGCCTCTAGTAGTAGATAAAAATCTTGCATTGTAGCCAAATACATAACAAATGTAGCATTACCAAACTGATTCTTTAACCAATATCCAGTGTTTGTCCAACACAAAGGCAACCAATCTTTGCGGCTTGAAAATGAACTTCATCAAAGTAACTCCTGTTACAATCAAATTCACGTAATTTTAAAAATTAGTGCTACATAAAAATTTTAGCCAAAATACAAACTAACATTACGTCGGATTTCGAGCCTTTTGATACACGAAGTATCTACCTAACTTGGTTATAGAACGATAATTGACGAAAACTTGTACTTTGAAAACGTACCAAAATTTTAAAACATAACTGCAGCCGAACTTTTAATTGCAAAGGCGACGTCGGCCTCAGTTTGTTATTTAAATTCTCGCTGTATGTACCACGGAATAAGGTTTACATTTCAATGCTTGTTTCGTCACTGCCACGACTCCTCGACTTCCAATAGAGAGCTTAAGGCATGGCAAAAGCTATATGAGCAACGACTAGAAGTTACAGCTGAAATTTCTGGTCGACATTCACTCTCTTTTGCTTTAGCCCGCGCAGAAATTAACTCCAGTACCCGGTCCCACCCAGTCTCACTCGCATTACTTATGTGCCCGCCGACTACAAGTATCGTCTAGGCCAAGCTATATAACTTCGAGTGTGCAACTAAGGATCAATTATTAAAAGCGCAATTTACACACACAAATGCAGTAACGCGTCGCGTGCCCATCGCTTACAATACACAAACGTATTGTGTAATGTAATTTAGTTGACGAAACTAGAAGCCGGCTCCGCAAGGCTGATAGCAACGTATCGTCTCTATCTCTCGTCGTTACGCGTCCACCTGTCTTTCTTTGTCACTCTTTGTCATGCACAATTGATACAGTGCAAGCAAATTATCTGAGAATTGAAAGAGTTTCTTCGTACTTTTCGAAATTAACAGAATACAAATATCTTTACAAAATTGGCCACATCTATTTAGTATGGCCGGACATCGGTGTCTGAGACGAAAACACGTCATTCTGAACAAAATTTACCACACAATCAAGAAAAATTGTATGCTTCTCCGTAGACAAAAAATGTATGGATCAGGAATGTATATGTACAGTTGGTTTTTTTTTTCGCGATTTCTTTGTTGGTCCTGTTGTTAAAGTTTGACACCGATGTCCAGACACACTGTAGATATTATGGCCTGTCTGTCAGAATGAATTTGACTGTACCTCTGGAGATAGCACAAATTTCCCGATAATATATGCCAGATTATGAAAAAGATTTTGAAAAAATGCACCAAAGTTAAGTAAAACCCATTTTGTGGGATTGAGACACAGCGTTCCCATTGGCTATCAAAAGGCTACCTAGACTTTTTTTTGGGTTCATTATAAATGTGTAACCTTCGATCGAACTGAAAACTGATTAGACGGGGGATAATTTATGTGATCGGTGGATTTTAAGTTTGGTATTTCTTTTTCCTTCTCACAGAACAAGCGCACGTGTTGGTACTAGATTTATTAAATCGATCTGTTAACTACGAATATGTCCTTATTATTCACTATTTTTTCAGCGAGATGTTAAATAAAGTAATATTTTTAATGTTTAATATTTTCTATAAAAATATATTTTAATACGTGTACGCATGAATTATATCCTTGTTTACATGTGTATATATTTTTTTTCTAATTGCTAAATGTATAACTTATTGCATATATTATAATTGCTTTAGACACAAACCGATTAAAAGGTATACAGGTTGATTTTTTTAACTGGGAAAGTATAGGCATATCCAAATCGGATAAGGATTCGGATATGCCCATACTGTCCCAGATACTGGAAAACTTGCATAGGAACCATTTACTCTTTTTGTATGAAAACTATTTTGGCATAGTTATTTTTTTGGTCAAGCGTGAGTTCTCCATAAAAATGAGTTGTTTTGATCAATTTAATTTTTAATGAGGATCGACTCGGTTTCATGTAAGTATCGTTTGTATTGTACTGGAAGAAAAAAAAAACGAAGCAGTAGCAGTAGAAGTTAGTCAAATTTAATAAACTACTAACTAATGCCAATTAACTATAACTAGTCTGTGGGAGGACTGATTGTATCAAATAGCAATCGTCCTCCCACAGATCCGTGAACCATTGTATATTGAAACATCTGTTTAACATTTTTTTTTTAAATCTTGCTTTGTACTAAAAATTAAAAAATACGCTAATAAATTAAAATTAAAAAAAAAAAAAAAAAAAAACTATAACTAGTTCTACTGATCCGATTTTTCTCTTCGGATACATGAGCCAAAAAGCATTAAATTTTTTTAAAAAAAAACTAATGGTTCTTAAGACAGCTTCCTTGCATCTCCTATGATTTCGGATTTTTCATACTGTCCCAGTTCACAGTGTATATACACAGCATTTTGCAGCATACAAAAAAAAAGTTGTTTTTTTAAAGAAAATTATGCATTACTTTACTATAAGGCTGTTGTTTGTTTCATTTGAGTTGGAAATCGCACTTTCTTCCGCGTGATTCATTGTGCTTTATATTACAAATACGAAGAAAATAAAAGCATTACATCCAGTCTCAGTTCACAAACGTACGATAAGCTAATACTGCTTTGTAAACATAGCTAGCCTTGTGGCTCAGTGGGTGTATTTCCGCCTTCGGAGGTGGAAAGGTCTAGGTTGTGGGTTCGATTCCCACCCAGGACAATTTGTGTGATGAACGTGGATGTTTGTTCTTTGTCTGAGTGTTTCTATATATTCTATGTATGTATTTACAAAAAAGGATTTATGTATTATATCAGTTATCTGGTTCCCATAGTACAAGCTTGCTTAGTTTGGGGCTAGATGGCGCTGTGTGTGAAAAACGTCCACCAATATTTATTTATTTATTATTTAAACATCACGCTGTGCGTAGTGCCAAACGCGGACACGAGTACTGTAAAGTACTGCTGTAGTTAGGTAATTAGGTAGTTTAGTTTTAAACGTTGTTTGGGGCCAAACATCTGACCCTTCGCAAAAACAAAACCAATCCCGAAATTGTGAGGTTTTAAACAATCGTGCCGTTCAATTACGTCTGACGTAACTCATAGACGACCAGTTAATATTCGACGAAAATCAATCTGAGTGTGGTCAAAGTGAACATAGCCCTATAGTACAAAAGAATTTAAAGAGAAAGCGACCGACCACTGCGCCGCGTGGAGTGCGACTGACGTCAAGTTCATTCCCGTACGTTTCAACGACTGACAGCGATAGACTGAGATGACGCTTCAAAAAAAAAACCTAATATCATTTTGAAAATAAATAATTATATCATTCTTTTTCTCGACGTGCAAACTGAAAAACCGCGTGTTGTACGTGTTTCTGTGAAGCGGCCGACTTTGCCCGCTAGACCCAAACGGCGAGCGTGCAGGCCTCGGCCTGCGTCCAATGTTAGGGCCGCAGTAACAGCGGCGTATCTTCCCCGCTCGCCCACTGTTGGCGAGGCTCCTCTCGCGTCCGAGAACTGCAGTTGTTCGTGCAGCAAGCGGACACGCTCGGTCCAGCCTGAAAACACACGAAATAGAAAAACCTAGAAACAAATTATCGGACGCGACTGTAAGACAAGATAGATTTTAGGTGTGTTCCTATGTGACTTCCTGTAGCCTAGATAGCCTGATAGGTGGTGAGTGTGTTGCCATGTGACTTCCTGTAACCTAAATAGCTTGATAGATGTTGGGTGTGTTCCTATGCGACTTCCTTTAACCTAAATAGCTTGATAGATGTTGGGTGTGTTCCTATGTGATTTCCTGTAGCCTAAATTGCCTGATAGATTTTGGGTGTGTTCCTTGTGACTTCCTGTAGCCTAAATAGCCTGATAGATGTTGGGTGTGTTCCTATGTGACTTCCTGTAGCCTAAATAGCCTGATAGATTTTGGGTGTGTTCCCATGTGACTTCCTGTAACCTAAATAGCCTGATAGATGTTGGGTGTGTTCCTATGCGACTTCCTTTAACCTAAATAGCCTGATAGATTTTGGGTGTGTTCCCATGTGACTTCCTGTAGCCTAAAAAGCCTGATAGATTTTGGGTGTGTTCCTGTGTGACTTCCTGTAGCCGAAACAGATTGCTTGATTATGGAGTGCGAGTGCATTAGATCAGTTTTATCTCCGGAGTGTTACAAAATACTTTAATTTAGCAGTTCTTTTTTTTAAATAATAATATTTTTAACCACTTGGCTTGTACGTTTCAAATGTTTAATTTTGGCTCTAAAAGTGTAACTAGCCCGTGACAGGTTTTGTACTATTTCAAGTGAAGCAAAATAGTTCGTAACAAAAACAAGTTTTAGTCATAGTCTAAGTCAAACTAAGAAGTCACTGTCAAGTCTAAGTCATGCCAAAAAAAGTAGTGGAGACTTTCCCAGGAGTTTCGAGGGATTTTTGGAAACAACGCAATTCACCACTTTGTGCTATTACACTCGAGCACGTTACGTAACAATTAATGGATAATAATGCACTAGTATTATACATTAACTTTAGAAAGAACATTGGGGTATACACAAGGCGTGCGATGCCAAAATCCTCTAAAGAGGAAAGAAAAAAAATAGGCGTTTTTTTTTTTTTATTTGCTCGTAGCAATACACACCTGAGAGAGATGTAGGTCGTACATGTGAAGTGTGCTCACGGACATGTCGAGCGCGTCACCGAGCGCCGGCTCGGCGGTCGGCAAACCGAGCGCGCTCGCGCCGAGTGCCGAGCTCACACCGGCGAGCCCTTGCGACCGGCTGTCCGACCCGGAGCCCTGGCCGTCTTCCTCGTCGCTCGTCTCATCCATTTCCTTATAACACGACATTCGTCTACATTAACATTGTGTATTTTGTAATACATTGCTTGAAGTCTACTTTTATAAGGCAAACCTCTAACCGACCAAACTCAACGCCTGGACAAACCTCTGCGAGGTTTTGTGGTGCTAATCATCAATAAAAATATTAACTATTAGATATTCAATAAAAAAAAAATATAGCATTAAGCATAATTCAAAACTTAATTTTTCGCACTAGGGAATAGTGCTGTCTTTTAAATCGATATACTGGCACTAAATCGATTGCTTTGCTAAATTGATAACCTATCATGCTGTTTTCATACCGTGTCTATCTACAAAGTTTTTATTTTTTTTTTATTACATTGAGCTTCTGAGAAAACGTAAAACCTCTAGCAGGTAGCTTCCCAACATCATACTTAGCAACTTTTGTTCCATGACTTTTTATCACACTAAAATTATAAATGCGAAAGTGTGTGTGTGTGTAAGTATGTAACTGTGCCACACACCCCCCACTTATACGAGCACACCCATGCACCCATTCTAATTTATATTATTGCTAGTAGTACGCGCTGAACCTCTAACTTCACAATCCCTGACCCGAATTAACTCATATCCGAACTTAAGAATTGCATTGAAAGGAACTACTTGCCTACAAAATTTCGTGAAGATGGTATCAACCGTTTGCAAGATATCCTCGGTCAAATATAATCACAAACACAAAAATATATACAAACGCAGATTTGTTAAACAAAAATAAACACAAACACAAGAAAATACATACAAACGCCGATTTGTTACAAAAATATAAACAAAAATAAACACACACACAAAAATGCATACAAACGCCCGTTTGTTCCTGTTGTTGATTTGTTTATTCCGCTCGAACAACTAAACAGGGATATCACTTGAAGGACAATTTAATACTTACGGGCAAGCGGTACTGTTGTTGCCTTTGCTGGGGATAGTAAGAGAGCACTGCCGGCATTGGCGTTAGTGCACCGAACAAGCTCTGCTGGATATACGAGCCCAGCATCGTTTTATTCTGAAAACACAACACCATACATGAATAAAGATATATATTCAAACAAATCAATTCAATTCATTTTTATTTCCAAATAGGTATTAAAAATACTCTCATGGATAGTCATCACTAGGTATAACAGGGTATAATGTGTAATTTAGTACATTCTGAAAAATGTTACCATTACGCATTATGTGGCAATGTATACTTAAATAAATAACTAGGTATAACTAGGTTAAATAAACAAAACGTCACAAAAGCACAACAAAAATTATCAGCACTACAAACATTTGTAGGCTTAAAATAAATGTCAATAGTAATAATAATACTTAAAATAAAAATAGTATTGACAAGTAAGTCTATTCCATTATTAAAATTATTTATCCACTGGGCGATAATAGCGGCGCAAATTATTTTCCAATTGAACGTTCAATTGAACTTTATTGAATTATTTTCCAATTGAATTTGGTTATGACTGAAATTAGATGTTGCAACCCGGTCTTAGACAATCGTTGTGAAAAATTTAAACCATATACGTTTATCAAGCCAAAATGAAACCTTTTTTTTTACTGTATTTCTCCGCGGACTCCGGGTTTTATGAAATTATTTATTATTAGTACTTATTTTTGTTGTGGCTTTTGAATAGATATTTGAAATTATGTAATTATGAACTGAATATTTTGTAAATGTGGCTTGCCCAGTGTAACTACCAATGTTATAAGGCCAATAAACGATTCTATTCTTGTCGCGAAGTGTAAGTTATAAGCACTCCACGAGGTACTGATGATGCTATCACACACGACATGTACACAAATTGTATATAAGGACCTGGATTCTAGTTGTTATAGTAATGATAATTTATAACACATAGATGAGAAAATTAAAAGTCATAAAAACCACAATGTCTCAGTATCAGCTGAAAAAAGTAGATGCACCTTCAGAGTGCCTGTTAATCGGAATATCCTGAGGGCCTGTTCCCCCAGGATAAAGACAACGTGAGGCTGTGCCCCCCATGTTGACCTCGAGAGGGCTGATCTCTCCTGTACCTGTATCGTGAGGGCTGTTCCCTTATGTAACTGTATCGTGAGGGCTGTTCCCTTATGTAGCTGTATCGTGAGGGCTGTTCCCTTATGTAGCTGTATCGTGAGGGCTGTTCCCTTCTGTAATTGTATCGTGAGGGCTGTTCCCTTATGTAATGATGTTTGGGGGGTTTCCCCCCGCGTGGCCTCCAACCTCCCCTTTAGCCACCCCATGCCTCGCACTGAATCTGTACCATGGATCCTGTTGATCCATGGAGCCCCCCATGGATCCTGCTGATCCATGGGGCAGCTGCTCGCTCCCCCTGGGCCCGCAGGCAACCCCAGGGGTGCTCAATTTTGGCCTGTGGATCCCGCCGATCCATATACCCTCTGGTTGAAAATCCATGGATTCCAATATAATCCATGGATTCTCACACCAACACAATGACATATAACAGTGACCTAAGAAAGGGACATATAAAATAAGCTCAAATCAATGGTCAAAAAACTGAGATGCATGCACATTGTAAAATCTTGGATGACTTACCAATATATCTCGAGCTCAGTGGTCACTTACTCAACAGAAACAGCAATGGCGCCGCCGGGCCATGCCTGGGCGCCACTTCTTCCTCTTTCTCCTTTCCTCTACTATCCTGCTAGCCAATCACGACCCCTTCCGCGCTCGTGATTCGTGATACTACTAGAAGGCCATGCCTGAATACCGCGCGATCCTTTGAATCAACCAATTACCTTCTGTAGGAGCCCTTTCCGGATGTGTCGTCGTCGCAACATCATTCATAGATAACTTACCATAGACTGATTCCTCATTATGTTTCTTCATAACAAATTGTCTATGACGAAACATAATGTGTTTTCACCTTTTTACTGTGCACAGATTATAATTTATGAAACTAAAGGCGAAATGTATTAGCCAATACTCGCGTTCCGCGACATTCCCGCCAGGAGCGAGGTGAGAGACTAAAATTCTGATCAAATTAATTATTACATGTTTTAATCAAAAAATTATAAACAAATGAGTCTTTCCTTCACACTCCATAATTATCATTTTCATTACATTAATTTCACTATTGTTCAAACAAAATTGTTAATAACTGAGACGTCCACTCTTTCAGTTTTTCTCTTGCTCGGACCGCTGCTGCCCTAGGACGCCGATTTGCACTACTTGTAGTATTCCGATTGTCGGTTGCAGGTGTAATGCTGGCCGCCTGATTTGAGGCTTGACTAACTGGATGCACGATACTAGTTGAGCTTTTTCTGTTACTTTCAGGACTGTTGTTGGTCGTCTGGTTTGTCGGTGGATTAACTGGATACTCGCTATTTTTTGTGCTTTGCGTTTCGGTTTCAAGTCCAATACTGGACTGCTGGCTTGGAGGTTCATTGGCAGGAGACTCGCAATTTCGGGTGACACTAAGTGATTGCTCGTTCTGATTTGCGTCTGATCTGTTCGCATTGAGTTTCACAATCTTTGGATCAAGCCGAATCGTTACATCTTCGGCAGGTGTGGTACTCTGGTCTTCGTTAATTTCAAGGGGGTAAAGGTGGCCTATAGATCGAGTAAATGTCTCTCCAGTTGGCAATTTAACTTTTGCCACTCTTATCTGCCCATCTGCACCCTCAATTACCTCTATTATTTTTCCTACTCTCCAGTGTGCCCTATTCTTATCAGATCTTATCTGAACTGTGTCAGATATCATTGGTGTTTTATTGACTACAACCCGGGGTTGCTTTTGTTTAATACTTCGTTCCCGCAGGCTTGTTAGATAATGACTTGAAAACATCTCCGAGAATTCTTGTAGGATAACCTGCCCACGTTTCCATCCGTCAATTAGGTTTGTCTTGGTTATTGTAGCTGGCCCAAGAAGATTGCAATCAGCTACCTCTGTAGTTATTGACCCTCCTACACGAAGGAAGTCAGCTGGTGTCAATGCATGTTCTGGCTCGGCACCTACTGTGGTCAGAGGTCTAGTATTTATGACCGCTTCGATCTCTTTCATGATAGTGTGCAATTGGTTGTGATTTATGGTATGTTTGTCTAGCGTCCTCTTCATACTGTTTTTGACTATACCTATCAGACGTTCGTAAAACCCACCAAACCATGGTGCCAATTCTGGAATAAAATTCCAACGAACCTTGTTTTCGATGCAGTACTTAGAAGTGAGGACTTCTGAAGTCAGTTTAAACTGTAAGGCGTTATCCGATACAAACAACTGCGGCAACCCTCTAGCGGCGATAAATCTCCTTACGGCTAATAGGCATTCTTCAGCCGTTAAATCCTTGACAATTTCCATGTGGATGCCCCGTATTGTCAGACACGTGTATAGGCATACCCATCGCTTCTCTTTAGTTCCCTCATTTACATACAGTGGGCCAAAGTAGTCTATCCCGGTAAATGCGAAAGGTACGCTGAATTTTACCCGTTCTGCTGGAAGATCAGGCATTGGTGGTAGTTTGTACGGTCCTCCTCCGTATTTAATACACTTTGGGCAACTTTTGATAATCCTTTGAACAGTTGCTCTGCCATGTGGGACCCAATATTTCTGTCTGACTAAAGCTAACGTATGTGAGACTCCTACATGATAATTTTTCTGGTGGAGTTCATTTATTATTTTATGTGTTATCTCTGCATTCTTCGGGAGCAGTATTGGTTCTTTCTGATCTTGAGTCAAGTCTGTGTGTTTGAATCTACCTCTACATCTAATAATTCCGTCTTGGTCTTGGTACAGCTTGAGAGATCTTGTCAAATCAGTTTCGTTACCATTAACTTCTTTGTTGAAATATTGTTTTTGGATTTCACGTATGTGTTTTGTAAAGTCATCATCTTCTATAAGATGACTGTCCTGCATCTCAACTTCCATGGGCTTCATTGCATCAATTGAATCTGGTTTGTTTACTAAGAAGTTCTGAACTTGAATATTATCCAGATTAGGCCATTCTTTGGGATCTTCTGCTAAGAAATCAGGGCCCTTGAGCCATCTCTCATAAAACTGCGCCCGGTCCGATCTTGTCCCTATATCTGCTGGGTTGAGTTTAGTCGGCACGTACTTAAGTTGCAATTCCCTATTTTCCTTTATTTCGTCTATTCTTCTCGCAACGAATGGCGGCAGTAGCCGCCCTGATTTGTGCCAACTCAATACAATTTGGCTATCCGTCCATAAATATTGCGCCCTTATGTTCAATCGCAGGAATCTCATCACGTAACGCATAAGCCTGCACCCTATAAGTGAGCCTAGCAGCTCCAAACGGGGAATTTGCAGATTTGATTGGTCCTTCAACGGCACTAATCTACTCTTGCCAATAACAAAATTGACAATATTATTAGTGGGTGAAGAGCCACTGCGCAGATAGATAACAGCAGAGTACGCTTCCATAGAAGAGTCTGTAAAGCAATGGAGCTCATACTGCACATCGCTTTTGCTGTTCTTATCGCTTATGTTCGGTGCGTAATGCCGATTGACATGTACGTTTTCAAGATATTGGAAATTCATGGATATTTGTAGCCATTCGGCACGTAAGATATCATTGAGTTTGACGTCCCATTTAACTTTCTCCTTCCACAATTTTTGGAAAAATATCTTTGCCGGAAGTAATATTGGTACTGCAAACCCACAAGGATCGTAGACGGAGGCTATGACCCTTAATACGTCCCGTTTTGTTCGAACTGCATTCAACTCTATGTTATTGCAGTTGGGTTTCAGGGAGAGCTGATCGGTATTCACATTCCACACCAAGCCTAATACTTTGACATGGTTACGGTTCTTTTGCCGGAGTTCGTCCGGTATTTGAGAAAGCATTACCTTTGAGTTGGAATTCCAGTCCCGCAAATTCATAGACAGGCTATCGAAAGCTTGTCTGGAAATTTGGTAAAGGTTAACTGCATCCGATATGGTTTTCGCCCCAGTCACTATGTTATCTACATACAAATCTTCTGCCATTTGTTTCATCAGATCATTGTTCAGTCGCGTCAAATGATATCTTATCGCCGCGTTCAGAAGAAATGGGCTTGATACAACTCCAAACGGAATGCGACAAAATCGAAAATGTAGAACGTTATCTGAGCTAGGACCGCGGTTCTTGTCCTTGAGCCATAGGAATCGCGTCACATCTCTGTCTCTGTTTTGAAGACCCAATTGTAGAAACGCTTTTTCGACATCAGCTACAATGCCTATTGGGTGCTCCCTAAATTTAATCAGCAACCCGGTAAGATCTTCTAGCATCAGAGGACCCCTGTACAAACATTCGTTCAAGCTTTGATTATTCGCCACTTTGGCTGATGCGTCATAAACTACCCGAAGTTTGTCAGGTTTGTCTTGGTTGCGTACGCAATGGTGCGGTAGGTAATGAACCGGATGGTTTTTTGGAACATCCGGATCTGAGACTACTTCTATGACCCCCCGCTCTATTTGCTCCTGAATAACGTTATTGTATGACTCTATTTCCGCATCATCTAGACGTTTCAGTAAACTTTTGAGACGTCCCCACGCTAAGCCTAAGTTGTCTGGAAGACTTGGAGGAAACTCGACCCACGGCCACTGCACATGGTAACGGCTGTCTTTATATTGTACAGTTTCATTGAACTGCTTGATTGCATCTTCCTCGCGAGTTGACTTCGGAGAATCCACAATACCTATGGATTCAAGGTCCCACAGTCTTTTTGCATCGTCTAATTTTAAGGGGAGATCTGGTTCGTATAATTTGTTCTCAAATGTTGCATTCGATTGGAAATATGTCAGCACGGTTAGCTGATCTGCATCATTCAACGTCTCGTTAATTTTGCCCGACCATATCCAGCCCCAATCTGAATTCACCAAGAAGAGATCTTGCGCGACCTGTATCTTCTCATTCAACATAAGAGAGTGATAATAGTCGTTGCCGATCAATATGTCTATTTTGTCTCCACATGAGCCATCGTCTGCAAATGTAAGATCCTTTAACGTTATGTTGTTCCATATTTTAGCTGGATCACCTGATAGTGGAGTACGTATACCGTTTGTGATGTGAGGGACGACGTTGGCATGTATGCATCGCGTAGCCCCGGTACGAGTTTCAAGTTTAAAGCTTACTACAGGGCTTTCTATTTGGTGTGGCGATTGAGCACCAAAGGTAAATATTGATAAATTTACCTTTTCTGTTGTGGGCAAATTCAAAGAATTTGCCGTTGACTCGGTGATATATGACCGTTGACTACCACAATCGAGTAATATTCGACACTTTAATTGTCTCAAACCTGAATCTGCGTGGCTAATTTTGGCAATGCACGTCTGTAGCAACGTGGTATTGACACTATTGACTTGATTTATTACATTTAAGGTGTTCGTTTTAAGCGGTGTGACTGGTGTTGATTGTGCATTTATTTTCGGGCATAATGCTCTGTTGTGCTTTCCGAACTGATCGCAGTGTCTACATTTACGCTTTTTCCGGCACTCCCCCGCTAAATGTCCTACACCAAGACAGTTATAGCAGCGTTTTCCTAGTCGGGTTTTTCTGTCCTTTAAATTTCTGTATGCCGTACATTGATCATTAAAGTGGTTTTGGTTGCAAAAAATGCATTTATACACTTTCTTATTTGGTGGTTCATTATTATTGAAATTACTGTTGTGTGGCCTTTTCCTAGAGTAGTTATTTGGTGTGGCGTTGCCTTTAAAATTCGTGAATTGACGTTGCCGATTGTTATACCTATGCTCTGATGACCTTACATGTAAGGAACTTGTCGTAAATTTATCTTCAGAATTGTTTTCTTGTTTATTGGTGATTCCACCGTTATTTCCTACAGCTTGATTTTTCAATCTGTTCGAAGTTTCCCTTGCCGATATGATATATTCTAAATATTTTCTGATGCTATCAATCGAGTCATCCTCTTCAGAGATTTTCATCCGCAGTTCGTATATTACTTCCTCAGGAAATTTTTCCATGATCATGACTCTCAAGTGATTATGGTTGACATTTTCTCCCAAAGAGCTTAAAACCCTCAGGTGCCGTTCTATTTCGTTCAGAACTTGCCTACAGTCCTTTACTTGATTTGTGGGAGCTGCCTTTATTCTGTACAGTGCCACGTAATGGGCGTCAATAATGGTGTTAGGTTTGCCATATCTTTCCTTCAAGGTATTGACTGCAATACTGTAATTCTTGTTAGTAGTGTCCAACCCTTCTATTGCCTGTTTGGCATCTCCCTCCAGAACTGATTGGAGATACAACATTTTGTCGACGTCATTAATGTTCCTACTGTGAACATTCGAAGAAAATTGGTCCCAGAATTGGTACCATTTGAGTACGTCTCCATTAAATTTTGCCAGTTCTAATTTAGGTAGTTTACTTGTCACTGTGATTTTTTCAGTGTTAGCCGTGCTGTTGCGACGATTCCGATCTTCCTGCCTTAACTTTACTTCTATTTCAGAGAGCAGATCTTCGGCCTGAATTTGTGTCGATGTAAATATTCCAATTTCATCCATGTCCGGTACAGTAATGGATTTGCAATAATTTTGAAGTTCCGGGACAAACCGGTCATTGGCATATTTTAGTCTAGATCCAACCAATTCTAAGTCATTAATATCACCATCATCGTCAGTGAGTTTTGTGAGGGCACCCTGGGCGGTTATTATGCCGGCTTGAACCGATTCGCATATAATTTTTAACCGAGTCCTTACTGCCACCTCCATTTTAAGCACAGTATTTAATTATGATTATTGAGCGAGAAACCGTAACTGTTATGTATGCGAATTAACGATCCAAATCTAAAACAAATGAAACTGTGCTGTAATAGCCGCCTCCTGAACATGTCTTTGAATATACTCTTAGGACGTGTAGGTAAATGATTTAATGTTGTAAAAGTGTAATGTTGTAACATTACAGAACCTCAGACAAGGTTCCATGACCAGACCATTTTTTTTTTTGTTGAAACTGTTTATAATTTAACCTAAATGCACCTGTCGTGCGAAGCCAAAACTAGAAATAACAATGGCAATTAATTTCATGAAAATGTTACTGTTGCTACACTTTACTACTGCTATTGTGTATAAAATTATGTAGATAAGCAATAACTTCATAATAATATTGTATAACGCTTGTTATCCGAGATGTAGGTGCACATTAAAATTACCAATCTACCAAATATTTCCATAATTTGGTAACACAGTTTCTAAATTTCTTCCAAAATTTAAATAATTTTTATACTGGTCACTTTGGTGTGGCATATACAAGTACCTACATACTACGTAAATTAAATTGAAAATTGTAGGTCTCTACCAGATAAATCTTAAAAATACTGTATCTGGCACTTAGTTTTATCACCTCAAGCTCCCAAATTAAAATCACAGTACAAAATATTTAAGGATGGCCACGAAATATCTGGATTGAAAAAAAAATTACACTCGTTCGTTATGTATGCCTGAACTATTATCGCCGATGTGTAGTAATGATTCCGTGGAAGGAAAAGACAGTGCTATATTCTCAAAATATTTAAAGATGGACGAAATATTTCCCGATGTAAAATTGTGGTACAATATGTTGTTATCAATAAATCACCTCAGAACATTGAAATATTGCTGAGAACTTCTAGCAATAGCCATATAGATACAAAAATCAACATTATTTATTAGAAATATTAATTGATTACCCCAATATTTTCCGATTAATTACCCGTTTTGAAACTTTAGCTTTACTTTAACTACCCTCACACGTCCATTTGCTGTTGAATAGGTTAAAATAAAATCCCCGGCATCTCCACCATGTCGCGAAGTGTAAGTTATAAGCACTCCACGAGGTACTGATGATGCTATCACACACGACATGTACACAAATTGTATATAAGGACCTGGATTCTAGTTGTTATAGTAATGATAATTTATAACACATAGATGAGAAAATTAAAAGTCATAAAAACCACAATGTCTCAGTATCAGCTGAAAAAAGTAGATGCACCTTCAGAGTGCCTGTTAATCGGAATATCCTGAGGGCCTGTTCCCCCAGGATAAAGACAACGTGAGGCTGTGCCCCCCATGTTGACCTCGAGAGGGCTGATCTCTCCTGTACCTGTATCGTGAGGGCTGTTCCCTTATGTAACTGTATCGTGAGGGCTGTTCCCTTATGTAGCTGTATCGTGAGGGCTGTTCCCTTATGTAGCTGTATCGTGAGGGCTGTTCCCTTCTGTAATTGTATCGTGAGGGCTGTTCCCTTATGTAATGATGTTTGGGGGGTTTCCCCCCGCGTGGCCTCCAACCTCCCCTTTAGCCACCCCATGCCTCGCACTGAATCTGTACCATGGATCCTGTTGATCCATGGAGCCCCCCATGGATCCTGCTGATCCATGGGGCAGCTGCTCGCTCCCCCTGGGCCCGCAGGCAACCCCAGGGGTGCTCAATTTTGGCCTGTGGATCCCGCCGATCCATATACCCTTTGGTTGAAAATCCATGGATTCCAATATAATCCATGGATTCTCACACCAACACAATGACATATAACAGTGACCTAAGAAAGGGACATATAAAATAAGCTCAAATCAATGGTCAAAAAACTGAGATGCATGCACATTGTAAAATCTTGGATGACTTACCAATATATCTCGAGCTCAGTGGTCACTTACTCAACAGAAACAGCAATGGCGCCGCCGGGCCATGCCTGGGCGCCACTTCTTCCTCTTTCTCCTTTCCTCTACTATCCTGCTAGCCAATCACGACCCCTTCCGCGCTCGTGATTCGTGATACTACTAGAAGGCCATGCCTGAATACCGCGCGATCCTTTGAATCAACCAATTACCTTCTGTAGGAGCCCTTTCCGGATGTGTCGTCGTCGCAACATCATTCATAGATAACTTACCATAGACTGATTCCTCATTATGTTTCTTCATAACAAATTGTCTATGACGAAACATAATGTGTTTTCACCTTTTTACTGTGCACAGATTATAATTTATGAAACTAAAGGCGAAATGTATTAGCCAATACTCGCGTTCCGCGACAATTCTATTCTAATTTTGGAAGTTATCAAGGCGGTAAAGGATTCAGACAGCCAGACGGACATGGCAAACTTATAAGGGTTCCTTGTAGCACGGAACCCTAAAAATTTGTGTGAAACGTTGACTTACAAGGTGATTTCCGGGCAGCGCATTGTTCATGCTCTGTCGAAGCGATCTCAGGAAGTGACGTTGTGAAGGCTGAGCTGGCTGCCACCCTGGGTGCCGGCACGAGAACGCAACTAGCGAGAGCTCGGTCTTGCCACCCTCGCCTTGATCGTACTGAGTGTTGCCAGTCGCTTACAAAATAAAACAAATTATTAAAAGTTGTAACGAAATTCTCAGACACGTCAAAATATTCCATGTTTAATTCCAGATTTAATTGTCATGGCAAAACAGCTCAAGGGCTTTTACTGTTTAAAAGCTTTTATTTAACTTGTGTTTTAATGTTTGTAAGTATGTATGTCAGTATTTATGTTAATGTCAAATCTTGCTACTGAATTTTAGACCATGTTTAATTGAGTTGAAATTTTGTATGCCTCTCAAGTTCCTATGACAATGCAATATTATGAGAGCGAGCTGATCTGATGATGAAGACGGAAGGTGGAGAACGGAACTCCTCAGTAACTAACAGTAGATTGATGGAGTTTGGACTCATTTTGATCAGCTTACAGTAGCAATAACGAATTTTATAATAAAATATATTTTATTTATATTTTTAAAAGCTTGTCTGGGTAAATATATTTTTCCACAAAAACTTATTTGGGATACTTGTCACACTGATATTATAAATGCGAAAGTTTGTGCGTAAGTGTGCAAGTGTTTGTCCGCAGGCAAATCCATTATACCTACACCCTGGATTAACACATATGCTTCTATTTATCCCGGAAATATACTTTGGTATAGCGGGTGAAACAGGAGGGAGCTGTTAGTCATAATGTCATGCTATAATATTATAAACTCGAAAGTTTGTGCGTAAGTAGGTGTTTTTTTCCTTTCAACTCTGTAACGGCTGAACAGATCCGAATGAAATTTAGTGTGGAGGGTGCTTATACCCTGGATTAACGCAGGCTACTTTATATAATTTATAACGATAAAAATAGCAGTTCCATTAGGATAGCAGGTGACGCCGTGGGGCGCAGCTAGTAATTAATAAATCGCTGAGAAACATGAAAAAGACAGGTACACTCTACGTAATATTTTGGTAAATATTCAACATTGTTTTGGAACATGATATCTTTTATGCTTGGATACGATGGTTGTTTTAGTTTATTGCTAACACAGTGGGTTTTTCGCAGAGCGTACTGATTTACCTTTGGGCTTCTCTTTGCCAGGTGTCTGCCAGTCGGGGTGGCCGTGACGCCGAATGTCCAACTGAGAAAGAAATATTCATAAATATTAATCCTCATCCGCGGCGGAGGCTGCAGAAGACGCCAAGCGGCGCAAATATGCATCATTTTCTAATTTATTTATTATTTATTTATTTCAATTAGTACCTTACAACACGAATTACAACTAATATAAAAACATATAATTTTTTATTTTATTTTTTTTATTTAATAATTACAGTATTATTTATTATTAATTTGCTAATGAGTACATCTTTGTGCCGCTTGGCGTCGAAACATTAGGTCCATGGGGTCCAAGTACAAAAAAAATTGTCAAACTGCTATCACCACGTTTAATCGACGCCGCTGGTGATAAAAGAGCTGGCTCATTCCTCGCTCAAAGAATTTCTTTGGCTATTCAACGCGGGAATGCAGCCAGCGTTCTTGGTACTTTGCCACACGGACACCAACTCTTTTTTGATTTTTGTAGGGAGTTTTAGCTTTAAGTTTAGTGAATAAGTATGTAAATTATTACGTTTTTGTGAATTATATTTTATTTTAATCCTCATCCTGACTAATATTATAAATGCGAAAGTAGCTCTGTCTCTCTGTTTGGGTGTTTCTCGCGTTATCGCGGCTAAACGGCTGAATGGAGGAAATTATTTTTTGCATAGGATCGGAGACGGACATAAGCAACTTTTAGCCGCGGGTAACAGCTAGTTCACCACATAACTTTGTTTTCTTAAAAAATGCCAGAGGTGGCCGGGCGAAGTGCTAAAAAGTAATTTACAAGTCGGATAACAGTAGCTAAGAGTAGCACCATAGAGTCATTATATACATAAGTTTACCGATAGTCATAGAAAGATCCGTAATCCGATATGTAGTAAGTGATAAAGACGTAAGATGTCGCAATGTGTTTCGAATTGCGATTTGCGACTTGATCGTCACAATTTCTGCTTGTTGATTTTGTTGACTTGAAATATAAACTTTTGCTTGTTGACTTGAAATATAAACTTCTGCTTGTTGACTTGAAATATAAACTTCTGCTTGTTGACTTGAAATATAAACTTCTGGTTTTTGACTTGAAATATAAACTTCTGCTTGTTGACTTGAAATATAAACTTCTGCTTGTTGACTTGAAATATAAACTTCTGCTTGTGGACTTGCAATATAAACTTCTGCTTGTTGACTTGAAATATAAACTACTGCTTGTTGGCTTGAAATATAAACTACTGCTTGTTGGCTTGAAATATAAACTTCCGGTTGTTGACTTGAAATATAAACTTCTGCTTGTTGACTTGAAATATAAACTTCTGCTTGTTGACTTGAAATATAAAGTTCTGCTTGTTGACTTGAAATATAAACTTCTGGTTGTTGACTTGAAATATAAACTTCTGCTTGTTGACTTGAAATATAAACTTCTGCTTGTTGACTTGGAATATAAAGTTCTGCTTGTTGACTTGAAATATAAACTTCTGCTTGCTGACTTGAAATATCACACTAATCACACTAATATTATAAGCTATAACTGAATGTAGTTGACTGTCATTCGTAATGGTACCTTTACGAAGGAAGCAAACGAAGATAAGGATAAAGTGTACTTGTGCAAGGGAGCATACGAAGGTGCTTCGATCAAAGTAAAATGAATGGACGGGCCCTAACCACACAATTTCTTTAAAAATAAAAAAGTCAAAACAATCGAAAATATACGTAATTGAAAGTATGTGTACATTTGTCACAATACAAAAAGAGATAGCGAATATAATATCTACGAGAGAAAAAGGTACACCTGTATTTATTATTTGCTCTCGAACCGTTTGACATACGAACGTACGTCTTGCACTTTGCACAGACAGAGAGCGACTGAAGCAATGTGAGCGCCGGCGCTCACTTTAATGTCTTCAAAATTCTCTGACTTGGGCCCGTCCATTCATTTTACTTTGGTCGAAAGTAAGGTAAATAAGTACCTGTGCAAAGGAGCATACGTCGCCAATGCCGAGCACGCTCACGGTAAAGTTGCGGTAAAAGTCGACAATGTCGAGCGCCCGATGCCGAAGCGACAGCAATATCAGCGGGCACAGCAACGGGCTCAGTAGCTCGAATAATATGTACACCTGGAACAGTGATTATAGACAAACGTCTCACGCTTATAGCATTCCTTGATAAAGAGCACCGAATTTTATCGAAACTATAGTCGGAATAACCGACTCAATTTAATGTTAGTATTCCCGTTTTATTAAAACAAAACTCTATATTACTTACTAGCGATTTGTTTATAACTAATATTATAAATGCCAAAATAACTCTGTCTCTCTATCTATCTGTCTTTGTCTGGGTGTTTGTACGCTACAAACACCCAGCTATCATCACCTATCATGGCTAAACGGCTGAATGGATCGACCTGAATTTTTGCATACATATAGCTTACGGACATAGGCTCCTTTTTTTGTATGTCCACTCGAACAAAGTCGCGGGTAATTTCTAGTATTTATAGACCTTCCGTTTATATAAATCCATTGCGTGGTTTAGGAGGAGTAAGCGGATACACAGACACACGCGGAAATCAACTTTATTTTATACTATATTAGCTGCGCCGCGCGGTTTCACCCGCTGTCCTACAGGAACCATTAAATTTTTCGGGATATATATTTTTCATTCAAATCCATTCAGCCGTTTCAGAGTTGAACGGGAACAAACACACTTACATACACAAACTTTCGCATTTATAATATTAGTGTGATAAAGACGCTAAAAATTTCAAACAAAGAATAGTGTAGCTTAAAAACTGGTCAAGCAACTAGTAGCCTTATTCATAAGAAATAGCTTTAGCACCATAATATTTTTTTAACTAATGCTATTCTACTCTTTTGGCAAAGCTCCTCATGATATCCTAGACAGTCCGATCACCAGTTTGATTCGACCAGTGAACTGTAACGTGTGGTTTTTAGGCCAGCCTTGGCTCCCTTAGCCGATTACAGGGACCCAGTATAAAGTGGGGTGAAAACGGCTGAAGGATTATTTCAGCCCATCGATTATTTTATTTTGCATGGAAAACTAACAGCTTGAATATAAATAAAGTTGACATACAGTTAATGGGTACACAAAAGCCTAAACAGTTCTCACTTATGGATAAGATTAAGAATGCCCTGTTAGAACATAAACATGGGCAGGAATTAATTATTGTATAGGTATATATAACTTATAAAAATGACATCACAAAATAGAACCAGTTAAAAGGTGTCTACAAAAACTCACGGCTCTGAATTGGAAGAGTTGTTGGAAGTGAGCGGCGACGTCCCTCGTGTGCGCGCGGCCTCGCCACGCGGCCGGTAAGTAGTGCACGTGCCCTAGCACTTGCACGAACAGCTCCTCGCCGCGCGCTGGACCCGTGCAACCCGTGCCGCCGCCTATACGCTCATCCTCGGCTATCAGCGCACTGACACAAATAACATATTGAAAACTAGAGTCAGCGATGCGGCAAATTTATTTGTGCACGCTCCAGAAAATGTAACTAACAACATTGTTTACAGAGAAGCTCTGTGAACAATATTGTTATAGTTGAATTTTAATGCAACATCCAGCGACTCCGTATGCAGAGAAAGAAGCGGCTTATTTTAAAAATCACGCAAAGGAAGTTGCGGGTACAGCTAGTTGAAAATAATAGTACTTCTAGGCCTGCATTAGAAGCGGCTAACAGCAGTTTTTGCCGTTCGAGTTACCGCCACAGCTAAAAAATACAGCTATTCAGTATTATGAAAATTGGGCGTTTGGTTCACCTCTAATAAAAGTGTTATGAGTAAATTTGGTGGACGCAAATCCTCGTCGCGTCGTCCAGCTGCGTTATGGTTGCCTGGAAGAGATCGCTTTCAGCGATAAGGCCGCCAGTTGTTACACTACTTTTTAAAGTCTGTTTATAAATTATGTAAAATTTGTGTGAACAATAAAGAGTTAATCTATCTGCGTTGCGAATCGGACATAATTTGGTTCACGTCGTGTCGCCGGTCTGGCCGTTGATTTTATGTTATTTTTATTATTATAAAGAAATTAACGACCATAAATAACAGAGTTGATAATATGCAACGGACAAAGAACCCATTTGGAATAAATCCATATCTAGATGATATATACGTGACCTATTGTAGTTTTAAAATGTATTAAAACAGGCTTAAATTGCGTTGCTACTTCTATGATAGGGCTCACCTAGCGCCGGCGAGAACGCAGCCCAGGATCGTGATGATGCTGAGCACATGTTCGACCGTCAGTACGTCTTCGTCGTACAATGACAGGACCACCAAAACCCCGAGGATACTGCCTGACAGGAACACGAAGTGCCTGCCAAGTGGAACAACAAACAAATATTCAATTATTCGCTTGGTGCATCCTTTACTTTTTCGTAGATCTTATGCACCCAGGTACATAAGATCTATTAGCCACGATCTTTAATCGTTCGAGGCTGGTGTTAGCAGGCGGTGGCCTCTGTTGACACTTCTGTTCATTCACACATAAACACAGACACCCTCACAAATTTCTAGTATCGCCCCGCGGTTTCCTTGGTTGGTTTTCGAAAAAAACATTCTTAAGTGCTCCCTACACTACCATAGGAAGATACTCTAAGAGTTTCATGTCTATCACCTTTGATTCAGCGTTCAAAATCAAATTTCAAAGTAAATCGTTTCTTTGTAGCCATGGTATGATTGATAACTTTGTTATAATCCATGAGGGACCACCTCAGATGAGTGTTTAATAAATAAAATATACAGAACTTGTTTCACAATGCACAAAATACAATCAAATTGTGAACCACCTCGCTTTCCAATCAGTTGATAACATTCTGCCTATGTATTAAAAACAGAATGTTTACATCACACAATTTCTCAGTTTTATCAACACTTGTGATATAATTATATCTGCATCAGCTTTAAACATCCCGCTGCTGAAATATCGGCCTACCCTCGAAGGGTGATTAGGCCATATCCACCACGCTGGCCCTGTGCTGGTTGGCGGATTCACATACGCCATCGAATTTATCTCACGATTTACCTTCACCGAAAATTAAGCCAGTGGTTTATCCATACTTAAGTTCCAAAGAACTCATTGGTACGGGCCCGCCCGGGTTCGAGCCCACGACCCCACGAATGTGACGCGAGCGTGCTACCGCTGGGCTATCACGGCGTCACCATTGCTTACGGTGATACAATTATATCTAATTATGTGAATACATTTAAGTTTTGATAGTAAGATATTGAAGTACATGACATATCTCGGGTTTCTGAACCATTTGTTAACTTTGAATGATTCTAATGCTGCCTTTGTCTGGCACTAAGCAAATGACAAAGACGGCAATCCGTTGTCAAAGTAACATAAGTTTCAGAACTCCGAGTTGGTCTCGTAAACAAATAAACAGAGAATGACTAATTGTATTCCGTCCGAGATAAAAATAATGTTGACTAAAGTGCATTAGATACAATTTAAAATCGTCATACAAAGGAAACGCAACTATAACAACCCAGGTGTTTATTTAAGAAAATGAACAGCTGACATCGTGTTGGCATTTAGCCCATACCAATTCCCTAATAGAAAGAGGTACGGAGATACCGTGCCTCAATATATTTATGGTCGAAAATCGTACGCACTATCGGTAACATCATCAATTACCTGGCGACGACAGTAGTGATCGGGGAGGTAAAACTCGACAGGTACTTGGTGGCCGGTTTGTGAGCGCGAGTGAGACGATCGCGCAACTCGTGTTCTAGCTCGTTGAAATGTCGCAGTGTTATGCGCGCATACAGCGACCACGTTCGGAGCCCAAGCGACGCCGGCGAGCGTTTGATCAACTGCAAACATCAACCGACAAGCTGTCACCCATAGATCACACTAGATACCGCATTACGAGGTTCGTTGTTCCTAAAAAAAGTCACCAAAGTTTGAGGAAGGCGCGGGTCGCGGGGAGTGCGATCTCGTTGGCTATCTCAAGGTTACGCCAAATCGCGCCTAACAATCAATTCATATAAGTGTATTTAGACTGAAGCGTGGTGCGCTTCGAGCGTCCTAAATACAGAATCTAGGGTGTGATCTGTGCTGTCACCCAATATATAATACGTAGACCTCTATATTAAGAGGTTTAGGTAATCCTTTTTAATTATTTAATTAATTTATTACATATATAATAATTCATTTACTTGAGTATGTATTCGTATAATTTGTATATATTTTAAATCGCAATTAGTTTAGCTAGTAATCGCTGTTGTAACCATGTTGTGTGCTCACGGTTTGGATCGCGGATTCGAATAGAACCTTTATAAAAATGTTATATCATGTATTATCGGTGATCTGTTGTGTGTACCCAATAAATAAATAAAAAAACACAAAAGATAGTAGGTTAAATGGCTAAGACATACAGTTACGCTTACTTGTAGCTTGAGTATAGTAGGATTTTTGACGTTTTGGACATTGTTGAGAGAGAGTTTTTCACGCCACAGGACGGGTTGTCAGAAGGAGTCGACGAGGGGCTTTTGGAGCATGAAAAAAGGGCCGGAATGTCAAGACACTGGGAGGATCGAGAATATCAGCTTCCCCTGTGCCGATTTTTGAGTGGTGTTTCCATTTTTTGGGTCGCCTCTGGGAGGACCTTATAAACCTTTTTTATTTTATGGGTCTGGAGAAGGATTTCGCATTCTTTGGACAATTAAAGCTTAGCCAAAAATTAGCCCAAGGTGCTTTGAAAGCTTTTCGTTCAAAAAATTTACAAATTTAATTAAGTGAAGAAGTTTAGAACCGGACGTGGCAGCCGTACATGGACCTTCATTTTCCCTAAAATATATTGTGAAGTCAGTGATAATTTTAATTTCATTTAATAGGGATCACAACCATTCCGTTCTTTTAGATTGAAACTCTTTCTCTGTTAGTGATCGAGCTGGTATGACTGATGGTAAGTTAACCTGACGTTTCGAGGTGAAAGACCAGCAAGAGTCGCCACAGTTTAACAATCGAAGCTTTGTCCGCGGGACGGCAACATAGCATTTGGATTTCACGGTTCACGGAGTGGCAACCAATCGTTGCCACTCCGTGAACAGAGCTTCGTTCTTTATACGCAAGCTGCAAGCAAGCCGTTCATGTGCCAAATGACGAAAGCGTGCCTATGAAGCGACGCTACAGGACAGCAAGCCTAAGCTTAAACAGCTTACTTGGCTTAGAGAGCGAAGCAAAGCGGAATCTTATCTTCTTTTTTTATTTGTTCAGCTATACAGAGTTGCGAAGTCAAGCATTCACACACAAAACTATCGTTTTTATAATAATTAAGTGATGGGAACGAACCTCGGCATAGTTGAAAAAGAAATAGAGTATCTGCCAGGCCTGTATAAAGGGCGCGAGGAGCAAGTTTAAAAAGGCCAGCAGCATTATTTGCCGCTCGAGCTGGCGGGCCAGCATCATACGCTTCGAGTGATCCTTGTACGCCTCGCGCAGCTGCCAGCAGTTTTCCCACGGACTCCATGGACTAGCTAAAACAAATAAACTTCACTAGGTTGCAGTCCTTTTAAATAGATAAAATAGAGAAATAAATTATGCCCGTTTTCTCTAACCCAAGGAGTTGCATAAATATTTGGGAGTTGCCTAGAGCAAAAAAAAATGTAGGTGATAAACCGATTCAGGGGTGCCTAATGGCAGCCCTTAAGCTGACAGAACGCGCCGCGCTAGCTCACTCGATCATGTGAAGAGGTATTGCTGGTGTTTTTTTTTGTCCTCTTATGTTTTGGCTCCACACGTTGTGTATTTAGCCAGTGTCAAGTATTGTAATATTTCAAATGATGTCAAATATTTCACAATTAATAACGAAATCTGTCATAGTCTAAGTCAAGGAAATTAAATCACGGTCAAGTCCACGTCATGCCCCAGTTAATTGGTGGAGACTTTACTAGAGGTTTCTATTTTCACTTAAAGGATAAAATTCCACTATTTTTATACATTAACACTCGATACAACACAAGTTTTGGAAAAATAACAGTATGACGCTACATGACTTCTTCACGTTCCCGCCAAATCTCTTGTTATTGTTTTAGATTACGTTACAATATAGAGTAATACAAACGTCAAAAGCACAAGCTGACAACCTAAAATGGGGGCGATAGGACCTGCGATAGGTCCCCTAGCGGGACGTCAGTGCAAGCTGACAACCTTACAATCAAAACCATATAGATCACTTTCAAAAGGCATCGCCTTGTTCGTGAAATGTGTGAAATTAACTACTAGCCTACTCAATTTCGTGAAGATCGGATCAACGGTTTGCAGGTCGTCGGACAAATAGAGCGGAATGAGACAAAAAATCAACAAATAAAATTAACGTGTATTTTGTTGCCACATTACGACATATAAAATGTGCCATACAATTTTTTTTTTTTTTTATTTATTATATTTATTACCATATTTTAGTACGTGTTGACTAGAAAAAAGAGAAAGAAAAAAAAACAATAGAAAAGGGCAGTGTTTCATAACCACGTCAGTTTCACCGTTTCCTCGTGGTCATACTAGTTTGTCATAACAGTATGACCACGAGGTCATACTAGTTTGTCATACCAGTTTGACCACGAGAATATACATGTCCTCGTGGTTGAATACAGATATTAGATTTTGTGCAAGTCGAAGGATACAAATAATAATAATATAAATTCTAAATTAATGTTTACTTAGAGGCCACTGGCTCCCGACACACAGTCTATGACTAGTTTGGGAGACTCGACAATATAGTTGTAATTTTTTTAATGCCCAAATAAATTTGATGATTTTGAGTTTGATGATTTTTGATTTGATAAATGCATGTACGAATATTACTGGTTAGGACACAGACAAGCTGTAAAATACTTACAAAATAATAGGAATTCCAAATTCCACTTCAATCCCCTCGATAAGAAATGAAAGTCCCCAACGAAAGGCACATGTATCTGTAGAGGCAGAAGGTTTTTGTTCACCATCGCCACCATGTAGTTATTTATCCTGAAAAATTTGTATAACAATATTTTTTTTTCCATTATTTTACACTAGCAGCGTGCCGCGGTTTCACCCGCCATCCTTAAATAACTGTTACTCTTACCCACAGATCACACTAGATACCGCATTACGAGATTCGTTGTTCGTACACAGTCACCAAAGTTTGGGGAAGGCGCGGGTCGCGGGGGGTCTGCGACCAAGCGTTCTCATTGGCTTTCTCAAGGTTACGCCTACTCGCGCCAAACAATCCACCAATCAGAGCAATTTATTATAAGTGTATTTAGACTGATGCGTGGTGCGCTTCGTGCGTCCTAAATGCAGAATCTAGGGTGTGATCTGCGCTCTTACCGGAATAAAAAGTTGCCTGTGTTTTAATCCAGGGTATCAGCAACCTTTATACCAAATTTCATTCAAATCCGTTCAGCCGTAACAGAGTTTAATGGGAACAAACTGAACGGGAACAAACACACACGCTTACGCTCAAACTTTCGCATTCATAATATTAGTGTGAGGTATATAATTATATAGATGTATAAGAACGGGTCCCAATGGTCTCGATTCTGTTGAACATTTTGTAATCTAAACTAAATTTGACAGCTCTAAAATTATAGGCATCCTTATCTGACATATTGAAATTAAGAGGTGCAGATAATTTTGGTACTTGAGAAATATATAACGCGCAAAATGTCCCCAATAATCCTAACTAATATTATAATTCGGAGGAATATAGCCGCAGTCGTATCAGGACCAATGAAGCTTTGAGGTATAAAAATGAATACGTTCGTCTCGAGGAAAAAACTTTGCTTGCGCGATTTAGAACTCCCTACAATACAACTGTCAATCTATACAAATCGTCAAAAAATGCACAAAAATGGCCAACTAGCGCCATCTAGCGAACTATAAGAACTAACTTTATCTCTCTGTCGGATGTTTGTCACGTTGTCACAGGTAAACGGCTGAACAGATCTTGAAATTTTATAAGGAGTTACTGTATATCACAAATATAACTCTTTTATATTCACGCGAACGAAGTCGCGGGTAACAGCTAGTCAAATCATATAAAGTAAATACATAGAACATTTTACATTGTGATATATGTATATAGTATCGATTCTGTCTGAGATATTCAACATGTTATGCATCCAATGAGAACATTATACAAAGTAAAGGAGGTCAAGCGTTGAGAGTAAGACTACTTGTGTAGTATTATTATCCAGGAGGCCTACTATAATCTCAAAAGGCCTTTTTATTGTTTTTTTTTGCTTCATCAGCGTGAAAGTCGTGTCGAAGCTATTTTCCAAAACTGACTTTTCTTCTATATTATGTTACTAAATATAATTCGACAATGAACTCCTAAGTCGCTGGAACGATTTCGATGAAATTTTTTGAAGATAAACTATACACATATAACTATACACTAGCAACACTTAAAACTTTTTATTAGTCGGCACCTACTCCAGTCTCATCTAATATTGTATGGAAAACAAAGATCTGACTAATCTGACAGCACTATAATTCACGCTATCTCTCTCTTGTGTTTCTATTTAGTAAAAGACAAGGATAGCTTAATTTCGTTATGTGAGTGTACGGTGGGAATGCGGCCACTGTTATAAGGCAAGGCGTGAGACGCCAAAATACTCCCATTCCTTTCCTCCAATTCCTATTCAAAAGGACGTACTTTCTCGCTTTCTCTAATACTGAGAAAGCAAGACAAAATTCGATGAAATAAATAAGTATGTTTTTGAGATTGTGGTAGACCCCAGGTCAAAGCTACTTTTGATGCACATATTTTGATTCAAGCAATAAATTTATGGGCATTAATATTGTCTCTCCCTTCAACACTTTTGATGCACATATTTTGATTCAAGCAATAAATTTATGGGCATTTATATTGTCTCTCCCTTCAACACTTTTGATGCACATATTTTGATTCAAGCAATAAATTTATGGGCATTAATATGTCTCTCCCTTCAACACATAAATCTATCGGCTGTTAAGATTGTATACAATCCTTTATCGACGAAAGGTTAATGTACCGAGACATTTTCTGTTATTTATGAATGTGAAATAGGGTTAGTCTCATAACTTAACTAATCATCACCATCAGCCATGAGATGTTCACTGCTGAACAAAGGCTTCCCATGTGAGTGGGAGGTTGCCATAATTCCCACACTTAGCATGCAGCTTAATGATCGCAGAACGCTCGCCTTCTACTTAAAGGACGCTGATGCCTGTCCTCCGGTGGTTCTGGTCGCAGTTAAGACATACCCGGGACCAAGATCCTTATCATGGTTTATCGTGGCAATGATATTCGTTTGCTATCCCGCTAATACTAATAATAATTCCTATTTGAAATAATAAATTAAGTTGCTAATATTTTCAACCAGCGCTAGTACTGGGCACATACATCCCAGCGACGAGCGCAGTGCATTGCGGCGCATGGTCTTGAACTGTTGAATTTCATAATTCTGCGTGGTACTGAACTATTATGGGCTAACGTGACGCTTATCATCAGGCGAGCGACATGCGAGTCTCGTCACTGGTTAGCATAAAAAAACCATTTCAATACTGAGACATATGATAGCCTTCTTTTTCTTTTTACTATCGGAAGACCAAAGTTACGGCAATGCACCTCAGTACATGACTGATGAAAAACCCGCACGAAATTTGCATCAATTTATATTGTGTGAAATAAGATAAATATGTGGAATAAGCTGGGTGGGTGTTTCCCGATAGGTATAATGTGGGTGCCTGCAAGTGCGAGTGAATCGGTTCGTTTTAGGCAAGCATGTACTTTCATAGACTGTACAACTTCAAGCGAAAACTTGATCAAATCCAACGCAAGAATATTTTAAAATCTATATAGTTATAAAGAAGAACCTATTTTCTAGGAATCAATGCACAGACCAAACCGCTAGTGATATAGACTTGATATTTGGACCCAACATTCCTCAAATGGTGTAGGTGAACAATAAGAACGGATTTTGCGAAATTTTACCCCTAAGGGGTTAAAATGGACCCCCAAAATGTTTATGGAAATAAAACCATTTTTCATGCTAAGCCAATGAAACTCTGTTTGTGTACTATGCATATTAAATAAAGAATCAAGGCTCAGAATTTTTCGAAAACATATCCCTATAGAGGTGAAATGATGTGTTTCATTTACTGTGTAGCCTATGCGAGCGAAGCCGTGCGGGCAAGCTAGTATTAAAATATAGCAGAGATGATACACATCCACACACACCCTCACACGGACCACTCATTCACATCCATCCACATCTATACACAGGGGAATATACCCATGAGCCCAACCCGCTGAGTTTTTAATTTGATTGATAAACGAGCGCGCGTCCTAAACAAATTCAGATAAATCTGTCCTGGGTCAGCCGAGACCGAGCAGAGACCGGCTTAGTCTAGTTCGGGGCCTACTGTTAAGTCAGTATATAACAAGAGTGTACACTAGACTGGTAATTTAATTATGCAGCATTGTAATACGTGTTTCTGGAAATAAATATTTACTTTACTTAAATAAAATAATGAACACATTATATTTACCTCAGTATCCTATGATATATGTCTAACTCATTTATTTCTTGTTTGTGGACACACATGTGATGTTCTGGTTGCGCCTCGCGAACTCTGTCCTGTATTGTGGACCAATTGATCCATGCTAGGTCACTCTGCAGAAAAATAAATCAAAATGTTACTTATAGAAATGTGATAAGGGCCAATGGGTGACCTTGACAGGTCTATAAACTCTATTTTTTATCACAATTGTGTTGATTTATGTAGAGTTAAGGACAATTCTCTGTATGAATTGGATGAAGCTCTGGTAGCTCAGTGGGAGCATGCTCGCCTCACATGCATGGGACTGAACTTGGGCGGTCCCATATCAATGAGAATGTGAAATTCTGCAGAATAAGACAAGACTAAGGCTCACATTAAAATGCTAAGGTCTATATAAGTCCATTGAAGAGCTTTAATTTAAAAAAACAAATAATTGGGCCTAACACAGATGACGGATTCTTAATTTGCAGACCCAAGAAACTGCTACAGGGAGAGAAGTTCAATGTGAATAAGAGCAAGTGAGATGTCCAGCCAACAACTTATTGTTGGCCGAATGCAAATGATGAACTTTCAGTTTCCTAAAAATATCTTACAACAAAAGTTGGCATTACTCCACTCACCTCTTTTATTCTT
Source organism: Apocheima hispidaria (assembly GCA_947579745.1). Taxonomy (NCBI): domain Eukaryota; kingdom Metazoa; phylum Arthropoda; class Insecta; order Lepidoptera; family Geometridae; genus Apocheima; species Apocheima hispidaria. Next base: position 5,486,112 of record OX388149.1, on the reverse strand, counting down.
AATGCATTATTGTAAAATAATTTGGTGTCGTATGCGTAATATAAATGGTATATTGACAGTGATAATCTCATTAACCAGATTATCGCACATAAAACCAGGAGGCACCACCTAAAAAATAGATGATAATAATGTTAGCTGAAGAATAGAAAAGATATTTTAATTTCTAATGTATGTTATTCATTATGATCTAATTTTTTTAGGTACTATCCAACAAACAGACGATTATGGTATATTCAGAATACAAAAAATGGGAACGAACATAGTAGCACCAATGGAGGTAGTGAGCACCAGCCTGTAAGATCTACCAACTAATCTGTAGATGTAGCCAAATGATGGAACTAACAAACTTTCTTTGGATGACAGTCAGTTTTATTGATAATGTATGTAAGGTGGCTCCCCCATTCAAAATATACTTTCTGTTCTGTTGTCACACTCACTAGTTTAGTGAGTGTGAGAGTCAAAACCATTATCGAGTATTAATAGATCAAACTTACCATTTCCACGATATAAACCCTACACAAACTGACGAGGGATGAATTACATCATCTAATGTGAGTTTTTCACTTCTGTTGGCAGCAGGGTCGTTTCTGAACAACCTCGGATAATTCACACAATGTACTAGAAATGTCGAGAACCAAATTATAAAAAGAAACTGCAGTAAACTAAACAGATCTGATAATATCATGGGATGGAATCCACCTCGAACATAATATCTGTACATTCGTGTGAAAAATGAATCTAGGTCTTCAATGTGAGTCCACTGTCCTGAAAAAATTTTTGGTGTGAGTTACATTGATTGTGATTGGGTCGACAAGACAAAAAAATAATTTAAGACACAAAAACATTTTTATAGTAAAGTTAATAAATATGGGAAGTTGAACAACAATTCAGAAAAGATATTTACAGCAAGAATTTATATTGAAATTCTTTACCCTTATATTAATTTAACATTCATTGATTGCTATTAATGTAAAAGTATAGCAGTTGATTTGAAACCAGTGTCTAGTGTCAAAAACATAATCAGTGTGCATTGTGTTAGGAGGAAACGTGATGATATTGCAAAATCATTTTATAACCTTGTGTAAATAAACTTCGCGCCAATAGAATTCGATTTGCCGTTTGTCTATGCGTAATAATTATGTACCTATATTTTGGAACAAAGATATTAAAAACATGCCTTCTTTGTTATGTATGTACCTTTGTTTTTGGGGACTTTGTGAATTATATGCACGTTTGTGGCATCCTCGTGCTCGTGGTCCAGGGTGATCATCGTTGGAGCAGCAGTCGTGTGTTCCGCCAGGCAGCCCAGTGGAGGGTTTGGTTCGTTATCCAAAGCACTGTACGAAACATCGCGTCTCGCAAAGTAAGCCATTTTATTGCGATCCCTATTATCTAATACTTATTGTTTTCTACGTCGTATTTTGCTTTTTATCTCACATTCTTGACTTTGTCCCAGAAACGATAAACACACAAGTTTCAAAGACACAAAACTTGGATTGATACAAAGGATTTTGCAAGTTCCGAGACATGAGACTTATTTGACTGGATAGTTCGTTTTGATAAGAGACTTTCAAATGCAATAAATAAAAACTTCAGCTATAGATACGACGAATTTTGTATGATTGTACAATATCAAAAACACCAAAACCAATTAAACGAAACTTCACAAATGAAATGACGAAAATAAATCGCGACTGGAAACTGACAGATCTCTCCCTCTCTCTCTAATGTAATGGACAGTGCTGCCAAAAGCTAATCCAAAATTCACCATTTCTATACAACATTACCCATTACCACCTTCTCATGAGGCTCTAGTTTCGTCTTTCTTGTTTTCATCGCTATTATCGTATTACGTATTTCATTTGAGTGATTTTTCATAATTTTTCTATGTAAATACAAGTATTTTGTACTATTATTAAAAAAAAAAGTATAACCAATGAGGCGTTTTCCAAAAAATACTATAGTACTTACTAGATGGCGTAATAGTCCTATCGTTTTACCTGTCATTGTCATTTCTGTCAAAATATTTTATTTTTATTTTTTAAATCGTAAATTTTGCCTCTACACGTTGTGTATTTAGCCAGGTGTAAACTATTGTAATATTTTAAATGAAGTCAAATACATAGTTAAATTACTTGAAATTGTCTAAATACATACGTGGAGTCAAAAAACACGAGAAAAAAAAGGCACACGTACATTTTTTGTTTTTCATGTCTTGACAGTGACAGAAAAACCTCGAGGTACATCTAACGCCATCTATTGGGTACTTTTATTACCAGGATTTCTTTTTTTTTTGGAAAACGCCTCATTACGTTATTCAATAGACACATATAGACAAATTTATTGTGTCTAATGTAACCTATAGGCTCACATAGGTATTGAAACAAATACATATGCCATATGCATATGCCTAAACATTTTGTATATCGGTCTAGTCAGCCTAGCGACATACATTACAAAGACGCGTTTTAAAAAAAAAAAAAATTGTTCTATAATACTTACTAGATGGCGTAATAGACCTATCGTTTTACCTGTCATTGCCATTTCTGTCAAAATATTTTATGTTAATTTTTTAAATCGTAAATTTTGGCTCCACACGTTGTGTATTTAGTCAGTGTCAACTATTGTAATATTTCAAATGAAGTCAAATACATAGTTACGTTACTTGAAATTGTCTAAATACACATGTGGAGCCAAAAAACATGAGAAAAAAAGGCACACGTACATTTTTTTGTCTTTCATGTCTTGACAGTGACAGAAAAACCTCAAGGTACATCTAACGCCATCTATTGGGTACTTTTATTACCAGGTTTTTTTTTTTTTTGGAAAACGCCTCATACACGACGGAGAATACCTTATCGTGGCAACATTTGATTTTGACATTTCATACTACGCAGAGCAGCGTTTCTTAAATTTTGGGCTCCACCTGTGGGCTCCACACACAGTGTATTTAGCCAGTTTCAAATTGTAATATTTCAGGTGAATTAAAATTACAATTCAAACAAGTCTCTCTCAGAGATATTCTAAGTCAAGCAAAGTAAGTCACGGCCAAGTCCAAGTTATGTCCCAAGTGGTGGACACTATGGAGTTTTTGAAACAACACGAAAAGACTCATTTCACAACAATATACTTAGGTGCTATTCACAAACACTCAGTGTCGTACTCGTACACGAGTATGTAAGTACTAAGTGTAAGTATGTAATCGTGGCTATGCATGGCCTGACCTGACATCGTGTGAAAGAGATATATATAAGTTTCTGGGGGAACGAAAGGGAGCTAAGCTGCTTCTTTTGCTTCCGTGAAATTCAAATCTAGCTGTCCCTTTCACACGATGTCAGGTCAGGCCATGTATAGCCACTCTTATATATCTCAGAAAAATCAGAACCTTATGTGGGGCCCTATTCGGAGATATGACATTATTATCTCGGTCACTCTCACTCCCATTAAATTCTAAATTAGAGAGACAGTGACCGAGATAATCTCGAGCGCACAGGAATAGGGTCCCAAGAGCTTAAACTTACATTCCCCATGTTAAGGTACATACACGATAGCTTTATGCCCTCTGTGGTAGTGTGTTCGGATCGCACGCCGCAGGGTGTGGTTTCAGATCCTAACAACGAGCTTGAGCTAGGTACCAGTCTAAAAAAACATCGTGAGGAGGCTAATCTATAATAATAATAAATAGATTAGATATACAGTTATACCTACACGTATATAAAAGAACAAGCTCTTTTCTAGGAATCAACGCAAAGAGCAAACCGCTTGAATTGAACCGCGTGTTATCTGAACCCAATAAACATCAAATGGTCTAGGTGAACAATAGGAACGGATTTTGCGAAATTCTACTTCTAAAGGGCAATGGACCCCCAGACTTTGTAAGGAAATAAAAGATTTTTTTCAGTCAATGAAACTCTGTTTTTCAGTCAATGAAACTCTGTTTTTCAGTCAATGAAACTGTTTTTCAGTCAATGAAACTCTGTTTTTCAGTCAATGAAACTCGGTTTGTTTATCAGCACAAAAAATAAAAAAAGGCGTGTCTCAGGATTTTTCGAAAATCAACCCCTAGAGAGGTGAAATGGAGTGTTTCATTTACTGTAGGCTAAGCGAGCGAAGCCGTGCGGGCAAGCTAGTAATATTATAAAGTCGGGTCTGCTTCGGCATGTTTTCGTGTTACTAACATGCTAACGACATATTTAACTTCAGGAAGTGCCTCCGGTTTCAGGAAGTTCATTGTCACGTTTTTCTTGTCTAACTTGTCCTATACTATACTACTTATCTACAAAATGAAAGAAAAGTATGCATAAATGGAATATAATTGGAACTTTGACTTTGATAATATAAATGATAAATTTGTACTCTACATTAAATAACACTGCTTACAAATATACCCCTTGATATCTATAACTACACTATTAATGTACTTAGTTATTTAATAGCATCACTGCAGGTGCAGCCAAAAGCTTTTATGGACGTACATGAAAATATGTAGCCGAGGCCAGCATACTCGAGTCCACAAATGCCCCGTTGCTACCTATAGTGCTTTTCTCAAATACAGCAAAATAAATATACATTCATATTTCTGATCATTTTCATAAATAAAAACATTTTCAAGCAACTGTGCTTTATATCATAATTTTAATTCTTTAGTAATAATTTGGTTACGAAAACGTGAAATAGGTACCAACATCTTATTAGTAAAATGATAAACATAATTAAATCGTGATAGCACAGTGGGAAGCACGCCCACCTCACATTCGTGGGGTCGCGGATTTGAACCGCCCGCACGGTTTTGGAACTTACATACGGATATGGTACGGATATACTACTGGTAATTCGGTGAAGGAAAAATCAGCATATTTCCGGAGAAGAAATTAGATGACGTATGTAAATTCACTAAACCGCACGGGCCAGCGTGGTATATGGCCTAATCACACATCGAGGGTAGGCTAATATCCCAGCAATGGGATGTAGAAAAATAATTACATGTACACAAACTTAGCAAATTACAACTGAAAGGAACTAACATAGTATTACTTCCTCAGACTTCTAAGACACGGGTCTTACACATAATTTGGCGGTTAGTGAAACTTTTAATAGTAGGAAAAAGTCATACATGTGCACTTTGATATACGTACATATAATATACTGCAGGACACGAAAAAGTTACAAATAATGGACTTGAACAAAATACTTTTTCCTATGATCCTCTCAACTCTTAAAACTAAGTTGCTGATAATTTAATGCTTCTTATCAGGACTTAACCACGCTAAAACTAGTTTATTTATAACAAACATTAAATTATATGTTCAAATCGCGAAAGTTTAAAAGTTAAAAAATGCTGATAGCACGCAAAAGTGGAGATAAATTTTCATGTTTTCAGTAGCCAATACTGAGGGGTCGTCTTGATAGAACGCGATTACGCGACCATCGGTAGTTCGCACGATTGAACGACTAAAATGATCGTTTGATGACTAAAATGTGAATTAGGACATTTGATTAGACATAAACATATTTAACTATTTTATGTTTGTTTAATTACAAATATCATATAATTATAATATCTTAATATTTATTATTCAGAGTATTGAGCAATATTAAACAACTAATACAAGTATCAGAAATGGAACTACTATCATAACAATAGCTGATCACAGATTAAACTTTTACATTAAATCGATCTTTAAATTAAGGATTCAGAAATGTGCCTTAAAACAACCAGCCCGATTAGGCTATTGCAATTATTGAACGCCCAATTACTGGTCCCGAGACGTTGACGTCACGGACGGTGATTACACGCCAATGACTGGCACCGCAGGAACACCGGTTAGTGCGGAATATACATAAGTGCTAACACACGTGAGTTTGTGTACCTGACTCACTTAGCACTGCCCTATTTCAAGTTAGGCATCTTCCTTTTCGACTAACTAGTTGTCAAACCTCTGATATGCCTCTAATAAAAAACCCATCCACTAGTTTAAATAGGAAGTTGCTGTCCTTTGCTTCACTGCGAGGTCATCATGTTGCTGGCCATGTGAGCTACACCGAAGGTTATGGAGAGGAGGGCTATCAGAAATATAGCTCGAAAGTACCTGAAATGAGGGAAATTGTTTATATTATTTAATTCTTTTAGGTATTTCTCAGGTTGGCAAATAACAATGTTGTTCCACTGCCCAAGAAAGGGGTCTAATTTTAATTATATCTGGAGGTGATAAGACCTACACTGACGTCTCGCTTGGTGTGTCTTGTGCATTTCCCCTGCTGCCAGCCAACAAAGTTTTAAAAAAAAAATGAAAACAGCTTTAAAATTACTGACCAGGTAAACTTCGACTTCTTTAAAGTTCTTATGATACTCTCAGTTTGACGCAGTGTGTTAGCAAAGTCACCAGAATTGTCTATCACGAAATTAGACTTGGCCACTTTGTCCTCGAGCGGCATTTGACATTTAATTCTCTTCTTAGCGACTACTTCTGAGAAGTCATTTCTCTTGCAATATCTCTCAAGCTGCTGGTGGTCATCACTGTAATTTAGTAAAAATTATTTTAGTTTTAATGCAACCATACTACCACAAACTGACTTTCTCACATACTTTCAAAATGAGATCTAACAAGAAGAAAAACATCTCAATAGATCCAAAATTTTAAAATGAGATCTCAGGAGATAAAAACAATCTCCGTATGAAAATCAGCCTAAGTGGTGGTGCTGGTGGACTTAGTCAAAGGTCACACCTTACTTAAGTATATTACTAATGTACCGAGACCATAAACAATAAATGTCTGTAGTAGTCTTATGTTGTCCTACACTATATAGGGCAATCCTTGCTCTCTGCTCTCAGACCCTATGTCAATTTAATACATAGAACGTGTTAAAGTATCATTGTCTCTAACAATCAAAACTAATACATTACATAAATGCATAAAACCATATACTTTTAAAAGCTGATAACATTTGTGAACAATTGAATCTGTAAGTTCCGTTAACACTGTGTCGGGAGTGGAAATATTATGTATCTAATAAATTAACATATCATTTTATTTGAAATTAAATTATCTACTTATCAATGCAAAAAATACCTGTGGCTTTTGTACCTCAAAGTAAAACTAAGGGATGCAGCTATTACACTTAATATAAGAATAACTCTTACCAAACAACTGTGATTATTTTGTGCATAAAAGCTAACATTTTCCTGGTCTCAAATAGCAGCGGCACTTCCATGACAATATAGTTATGCCCTGAGAAGAAATACGATATTGCCATTTTCATCATGGCACTCTGAATGCGAGGATGCGTAATGGCATTTAGTTTCTTTCTCTTTTCAAAGTCATCAAAAACAATCTCGCCCAGCTTTGCTCGGTTAACTCTGCCATCTGCTAGCAATATCTCTTCTCCAAAGTAATCCCTTACTTCTTGCCATCCTTGTGTACCAGGTTCCAATACTATAATATTAAAACAATATGATAATAGTGTAAATTAGTGGCCAGTGGCCCAGAGCCTCATTGTATTTTATTGTACAATTGTATTGTATTGTACTGGTCTTTTAAGGAACTGAATTGACTTTGGCACATGCTGGCACTGAAAAAAAAAGCACTTACGCCCCATGCGGAACATTAGTGCAGGACTTGCCACTCTCATCTTGCATAAGAAGTAGATACAGATGTTTACAAACAGCCAAAATTGTTAAGTGGGAAAATACTGTCTTAAGCCATGTCAGAGGCTTATGAGTCTGATACTCGGTTCTCTAACTCAGCCTGTTTAGGACTTACTTTTCAGAGTATGCTTTGCAAATCCATATTATATATTGCAATAAATAGATACCTATTTGCACTGTGACCGATTAGAATAATTGGGTCGACTTGTGCGACTGAATTACTTATTTAGATGTAGATGTAGAAAATGTAGGTACAGTGAATAATTTGGATGTTATCGACAACAGTAAAATCTGACCTGTGCACATTGATCTTACCTTTTCTGGCAACTTCATCGGCGTCAATAACCCCAACACCATTATCCTTGAATATTGCAAGAACAGTACTCTTGCCAGTCGCTAGGCCTCCTGTAAGGCCTACAATAAACATCTTGTACTTGGTTACTCAATAAGAATCGAAGTCGGCTAGCACTCCTAGTTCAAGGCAAGCAAAGAGAATACAAATACTAAAATAAGAAGGCAAGGTACAAAATTTCTGATACTGCTGGCCAAGAAACGCGATGTTTATTTTTGATTTTTGACGGGAGACAATAATGCAGTGTTGTTCCAAGGGGACACATAATGTACGACCCGATAATGTACAGCCTGATAATTGGTGTACTGGTACATGGAATATCAGGTTGTGTTTTATCGGGTCGTGAAATATCAGCCGTACATTATCGACACGGGCCGATAATGCATAGCCGATAATGTACAGCCTGATATTCCATGTGCTGGTACATCAATTATCACGCTGTACAATATTGGACGTACAATATCATGCCGTACATTATTGACACGGGCCGAGAATGTACGACCCGATAATGTACAGCTTGATAAAAGACGACCCATCCCTCATTGACTGAGAGCCTCTTTGTCTATGACATCTAACGATTTCGTGCTTCGTTTGAAAGCGACAGTAAAAATAAGGCACAGATTAAAAATGTAAGGATTACAGTCAGTAGGTTACGGTTTTTTTTTATGACAACTCGGAAATATTTGCTGTGTCAAAACTGGTTAGGTTATTAGGTCTTTTTTTAAATCAAAGCCCTAAGCCAAACCTTCTGTTTTGTCTTGTAACATGACAGTTGGTTAAAGGTATTTTTAATCTGTTTCCTATTTACACCACCGCATCCAAACAAAGCATGGAATCAAAACAGATCATAGACACATCGACCAATAGGAGCAGAGTCTTTCAGCCAATACGGGCTGGGTCGCCTTTTATCAGGCTGTACATTATCGACACCTTAATGGCAGCCTAGAGCTGTCAAATCAAGTGTCAAATAAATGTCGAGTTTTTTTCTCTTATGTTTTGGCTTCACACGTTGCAATATTTAGTCAGTGTCAAGTATTGTAATATTTCAAGTGAAGTCAAATATTTCACAATTAAAACAAGTCTAAGTTACGTTCAAGTCCGCGATATGCAACATTAAAATGGTGGAGTTTGGAAACCAAACGAAGTCACGTTTCACAACATTACTATTTACAAACACTCGTGCATGTTCATGAACACATTAATAAAAAAAAACTGTTTTTACAAATTAACGCTCGAAATAACACAAGATTTGGAAAATAATACAATGACGCGACATGACTACTTACTTCAAATTCCCGCCTAAGCTCCACTTTAATATTTATTTTGTAACAATACGAAAAGACGCGATTCACATCACTCTCTACGATTTTCCCATAGAGTGCTTTTCATGAAAGAAGTCCCACGGCAAACATCTGAAGTAATTCAATCCCTTTCAGGCGCGCGACCTTTCCGTCGTGAGATGACAGCGCTGCTTCTGGGGGATTACCTTATAGGTTCGTCATTGGGGACTAAGCGTTTCTGATTGGCGGATATCGCCTCATTGCGCGAACATTCGGACTTCGGCCTACAAGTCTAGGACCGGCATTAGAAAAAGTACCTAGTAATTGAGCGACACATTAGCAGTGTTGAGGGACTACCATGGGACCCTTAGACATGCTAAATCCATGATGGGACCACTTTTAGTCTTTTGTTTTATTTTATATTTTGGCTCCACACAATTAGTGTATTAAGTCAGTGTCAAGTTTTGCATTTTCCAAGTAAAGCATAGTCCCAGAATTCTTCCTATTATGGATTTCGGGCTTCTTCCTTCCCATTTCGGGCCTTGCAAAATTACGAGGACGCTACATTTCAAAGTTTTAATTATAAAATTACCTAAATAAACAGTGTCGATAAAAATAAGGACGGAGAGATGATGATGATGAGATCGTCATATTTTCTTACTAGCCTTAGTGACTTCAATGGAATAGAAACAGTTTAGTGCAAGGTTTTTTTTAAAGTTTTGTTGTAAAGTTGGTTAATTTTGCTTCGTTTTGTATATTTTTTGGTAATTTACTGTATATTTTAATTGGTAATTTATTATTCAATTCAATTCAAATTTATTTATTTTCAAATTACAAGTACATTGCAATAAATTATATGACATCTGAACAATATAAATAATGATGTATACTTGTTGTACGTGACAATGTCGTGCAGCACCTACACTAAGAGTAATCTTGTGTCGTAGGTAGCTGCATGTCCTTCGGGAGTTTAATTACTTAGTGGTGTATGCGTGCTGGATTTATTCAGTGATTTCTTGACATGGTCAGACCACAGAACATATTATAATTCCGACCCAGGATCAGAATCAAAGGGAACGAAGGGTACATTGGCGCAAGAAGGGTAAGGGGGCTTACAGAGTCAATTCTATTCTAAATAAGTTATTTTTCATGAATGTATAGGTAAAACCTCCGTAATCTTATCTACCTATCTATGCAGTCTCATTGTAATAAAACGCGGACTACCCAAAACCCTGTACCCAATAAGTACCTAATAAAATATTTTATTAAAGTTATTGGTGATAAACTTAGCTACGTAAAGAGGAGATCGGGGCAGAGAAGAAAAATAAGCCTGAAGTATAAGTACCTACAGCTTCGAAATAAGTAAATAAGTTACTATTATTTTTACGTTAATAGGTATGGTCTGTTGTTGTTCAGTCTAAAAAAAGTTCTACTAACATACAAAATATGTAAGTCGAGTAAAATACAATAATAATTATCGTATAAGAAATTAGTACTTATATTCCTCAGACAATAGCTTTAGGTGTATCCACAGAATTTTCCCTATTACGTAAGGTTCGCCTCAATACTGAGGCGGTATAACCCACGAGCGCAGCTTGTTAAGTATTTAAAAAACATAACCTAACCCAATAACTTCCCCAACTCCTAAATGTACAAAAAAAAAAAAACCCAATAACTTAACAGTTAGAACATGAAGGCAGAAATAGAGTCGGAAAGAAATTTAAGCAAAAAAAAAAAACACCTTTTGGCACCATAAGTACCTACTGAGGTACTTATAATTTATTCAAAAAAGTCACGGGACCATTTTTAAAAAAGTACGGCGTTTTATAAGTATATTTTCAATATATTCGCAATAAAACAAATACTTATGTAATAAAAAAAGAAAAATAAAATGTATAAAAAATGATAAAACATTATCAAAGTGATAGATAAGAATGACAAAGGTGTGGTTTGTATGTCCTTGCACCCCACAGGTTCATCTGTGTTGCACCCCTATCCGTAAATCGCTTATACCTAAAACATCGTTGGTATTGCGGTTTTTTCCACCTTCCCCTGATCGCAAAATTGTTTTGTTCCAATCATTTTAACTATATGTATAGGTAACCTGTAAATTTTTTCTTGTTTGCAAAGAAACATGATAAAAATAATATTAATAACTTTTTTATTTTCAGTATCACCACTAGAGTAAGTATTTATTTTAAAATGTACCTACTATAACTACTTAGGTAGTTATTCAAAGTGAACCTATTTTATTCATTTAAAATCTAGACTACATTATATATAAATATCTATTATACTAATACTATCCGGAGAGCGTGGTAGCACACGCTAGCTTGGCCGGGACATCGGGCCAGTTGGGACTAAACCGCTTCTGCCCGCTGCTTCGCTCGCGTATAATTAATTATACTGTTTCACTCCCATTTCGTTTCTATCCCACTATACGTCTTACCTACCGGCATCGCTGCTGTTTCGGATCCGTCCCACCCTGTCCCACCTTCGATCCACTGCCATTCTACTCTTTTCGTTGACACGTTGACAGACACAGACTCCTCAGATTCCGACCTTTCCTCATACCGCGTTTGTGTGCCGTGGGTGAAAATGGGGAGAATGCACAAATGTCGAGAATCCTTCTATATAAAAGTCAGCGAAAGATTTCTATTCATGGCTTTTACGCTTTTCCAGGCGCTCTTCCGGGCGCTGACTTTTTTCTTGTCTCGTTCGGAAACTGACAATTTGGCCCAAGTATTAATAATAATATTATACCCCGCCTGTTGGTATAACCGCGGGGCGCAGCTACTTTATAAATAAATGTATATATATTTCTTTCGGATACTATGTCACGGGACAGGAACAAACTACGTAGGTTTAAATAGATACTTACCTACTAGCACAGAATTCTTCTCAGTAAATAACGCCCCTATTAGCTATATACTATCCCTATCCGCAACTTCGTTTGCGTGAATTAGGTAACCTCTGCGAGCGCAGTCGCCGAAACTATTGTAGTTATATTTTACAAACAATATTTTTTACAGAGCTTCTCTTTAAAAAGTATTGCTAATTACATATCGTGGAATGTACACAAATATATTTGTGGCATCGCTCGTTCTGGACAGGGCCTGGTACAGCAGGCCGTGACTAAAGCAGCTGGTGGACATATCTACGCCCGCGGTGCGTGCGTGTCGTCTGTCCATGTGCCTTGTTGAAGTCATGGCGGAACTGAGGCCATACCACAGATGTGGGCCATACACATCGACAAGGGAAGTTCCGGTTCATGGTCACCACTCAAGAACCTTTCCTCCCCACCGGTTAACGGTTCTTCGAGCGATGTGACCTGTCCATTGCTACTTCAACTTCATCATCAACATTATCCAGAAGACCTCCACTGCTGAAAACAAGTCTATCCTCACGGTTGGCAGACGGCTTCGCGTTTCGAATTATACACAAACCCAGAAAGCTATTTCGGTGACTATAAAAGCTACTGGGCCCCTATTCGGAGACATGACATTTTATCTCGGTCACTGTCTCTCTAATTTAGAATTTAATGGGAGTGAGAGTGACCGAGATAAAATGTCATATCTCCGAATAGGGTCCCTGCACCGTTGGTACCTGTTTTTAGGCCTTTCCGTTAGTTCATCCTTTTCAAAAAACTAGATACTAAGTATACTAGTATTTATTATAGTAAACAATCGACTGTTGAATAATTAATATGTAGAAAAAATAATGCGACTCGAAGACACACATTAGATTACATTACAAACTACATTACTACTAGATCTTTGCTACTAGTTACTACATTTACAAAAACGACAAAGTAGAAAATCATCAAAACTTTTGCTGAAGGGAACAAAAAAAAAAAACAAAACAAAACGTCATCTGTGTAAAACTCGCGTGAGGATATCTACTTACCCCATGATCGTAATTTTTTTAAAGGGCTTCAAAATCCGAAGTTCCAAAACAAGTGCTGGATGAAAATGGCTTAGAAAATCAGGGGAATATTACACTGAAAAGATTTGTGATAGAAGACGTATATTTACCGTAAGTTTTGGTAGATATTAACAGAGTTATTGTCCTGGAGCCACATAAGTACAAAATGATGGATTAATTGGTCTATTCATCTGTGTTAAGGCTGCTCCAGACTTGGTCCGCGGATCGTGTGCGAAACCCGCGATGGGGCGCGAATGAATGCGAAGTGTCACATAATCTACGCGGCTTCGCGCTTTGGTCCCGGATTTTGTTGTCGGTTTTTCTCCTGCGTCATAACAACCGGCGCGAACGCGTAGACTCCACACTCGCACTCCGCTCAAGCGGCTCAAGTCAGCTTTTGCGCCCGATTCGCGGACCAAGTCTGGAGCGGCTTTAACTTTACTTTTTTTTTTGCCAAATATACCAATGAATTAATTAATCAAACTTAGTATATCAGGCGGTATTTATTACACTGGGTTATACTGGTTATATTGTTTTCAGACCTATATTTGGTTCATTCAAGTATAACGCCATTCTTCAACAGTTTGAGCTTCCGGAATTGTTCCATAGTACAACTACTACATTAAGGACCACTACTTTGGAAAGTCTGGTAAAATATCTTTTACATATGCTTATCCTAACTAATGCTATATTTCAGAGGAATATAGCGACAGACGTATCAGGACCAATAAAGCTTCGAGGTCTAAAAATGAATACGTTTGTCCCGGAAAAAATTTCGCTTGCGCGCTTCAGCACATCCTACATCACAACTGTCAGTCCTTACATAACGTCAAAAAATGCACATAAATTGGATTAACGCTATCCAGCGAACTATATATTATAGGAAGTAACTTTGTCTCTGGATGTTTGTCGCGTTATCACGACTAAACGGATCTTGATAAAATTTGATAGGGAGCTGTATACGTATCACAAAGACAGGCAAAGAATACTTTAAGTCCACGTGAACGAAGTCACGGGTAACAACTAGCAGATACATATCTATTAGTAAGTATACGCGGGGACTAAGAAAGTTTTGCGATGCTAAAAAAAACGCTCACTGTGTGTTTATAGCCTAAAGAGGTAGAGATGGACTAAGCTTGAGTGGAGGTATTTTGTGGCTGAGCTACGATTCTACATTACTCTTGGAGACATTAGGTTGGTAGCTTAAGTTATTAGAAGTTATATTATTATAACTTGTACTCTATAATGTTTTCAGAGAAGCAAGACACTTTCTGGATACCAAAGCATGAAAGCTAATATGGTCAACCAGAAAGCATCTACGGACAAAACAAATCGTAAGAATCCTACTGCGAACATCATTATGAAACATGATACTACGAAGCATGCAAATAATAGCGAATAATAAGTTCATAAAAATGAGGCGTTTTACAAAAAAAAAAAAAAATGTTCTAAAATACTCTAGATGGCGTAATAGACCTATCTTTTTACCTGTCATTGTCATTTCTGTCGAAATATTTTATGTTTATTTTTTAAATCGTAAATTTTGGCTCCACACGTTGTGTATTTAGCCAGTGTCAACTATTGTAATATTTCAAATGAAGTCTAATACATAGTTACGTTACTTAAATTGTCTAAATACACACGTGGAGCCAAAAAACACGAGAATAAAAAAGGCACACGTAATTTTTTTTTTTGTATTTCAAACCTCAATGTACATCTGACGCCATCTATTGGGTACTTTTATTACCAGGATTTCTTTTATTTTGGAAAATGCCTCAATAAATATAATTTATTATACTCGCGATTCCGCGAAGTACAGGATTTATTTTAAAATGAAGTTACCGAATACAGTATACAATAAAGTTGGAAAAACTAATGTTTTAAAACATTCTTGTTGGGCATGGGCATCCATCGTAACTAATAAACTCATCCTAACTAACTTCCCAACTAATATTATAAATGCGAAAGTAACTATGTCTCTCTGTCTGGGTGTTTGTCGCGTTTTTACGACTAAACGGACCTGAATTTTCGCCTAGACAAAATATTATACAGGCGGTCACGGGCAAAATTTTTGTAGGTCCTCGCGAACGAAGTTGCGGATAACAGCTAGTAAGTAATATTTTATATAAAAATTTTTTTTACACAGCTAGCCCGTTAGCACCGAACTATTGTTTATCTACCTAAGGGTTTTAAAGTATTTTAGAAAATAATAAAAGTGCAATTTGGATAATACCTACTAAGCGTACACTTTTATATATAATAATAATAATAACAGTTACAGAATAAAATTTAATAATACATCAACATAACAAAAATATATACAATTTACGAATACAAGTCTGGCTCGGTTAGTAGTCTTCCAAATAAGCAAGTACGACTTGGCTAGTGGACAATCTTCCAGTACAACAAGGGATTCCAATAGATCCATGATGTACGACTTACGACTTACTTGTTGTAACTACTAATTGCCTAGCCTAGTGTATAATTTTCCAATACAAGTTCGCCTTAGATAAGAATTTCCGATTAAGTAGGTACATAAGTTGTAGATATATATATATATTTTTTTTTTTTATCATCCAATAAAGTCTGTAGTGAAACTACACTAACCAAAAGGTAGTAGTATTTTTTCTGTAGAAAAAGTGTGGTTCTAAGTCGTCGCCATCGTCCGTTTTGTTTCGTCGGGGAACTCCCCAGAGGAAGTATATCTCGGTGGTGGTGGTGCGACGCCGGAAGGTGCGCTTGGTGCGTGGCGTAGTGGTTGTAGAGGGGATGTATATCCAGCCTTCCGTACTTAACTCTGAGTCAACTGCAAAATAATAGTTTCAGCATTCACAAAAGTTTCAAAATCTGGCAAAAGTCAATGTGATAGATTTTACTAATATTGATAATGTCTGTGCAATCATCCTCATAGGTCTAACTAGCTCTTTACAGAAGATGATTCAAGCAGCATCAGATGTTTTTGGAGTAACTGCTGTAAGTAAAAATAAGTCAATATTCCGTCCGGGATGCCGTAGAATCATCGTCATCTGTAAATTGTAGATATACAATGTATATTAATAGAGGTTAATGCATGGAATGGAGAAGAGAGCGAGAGAGAAGAAAAAGAGAAATAGCCGTATAAAAATAAAAATATATAATTATTTAAAAAAAAACTGATGTTAGGTCATCGTTAAGTCACGACTCTCCTCTGTCTGACGTAACGTTTCGTTTTTTTTTTCTTTATGTTCTTTATGGTCTGCGACCCTTAATCTGAGGTGCGACCCTATGTTAAGGCTTCGCTACATGGCCTGACCTGACAGCGTTTGAAAGAGATGGCTTTATATAAGTTTCTGGGGGAGCGAAAGGGAGAAGCTATAATCTTAATAGTTTATTTCTTTTGCTGCCATGAAATTCAAATCTAGCTGTCCCTTTCACACGATGTCAGGTCAGGCCATGTGTAGACACCCTTACAGACGTCACGACGACACGGCGAAACTTCTGGTTCCGTTTCACCACGGTATCATATAAGCATTAAAATCCGTTCAAAAACTGACGGAGATATCACGGATCAAAAACCCGACTGCCAAAGAAAACAAGAGAAGACAGATTTTGTAGCGCGGAGTTAGACGCAGTTCCTTCCGAGATCGGCGCGAGGTGTTCATTTGTTTATTTATGTATGAAAAATGTAAATCATGGCGTTCTTACTGTTGTACTTGGGTGGTCCTTCTTCAGTTGTTGTAGTTCCGTTGAAGAATGGAGTGGTGGTCCATATATCGTACTCTGGGATCCACATCTTCTGGTCGAGTGGTTCGTAGCCGTACTCGGTCATGTAAGACTGGCCGCGGTATTCATGCCGGTTAGTCGTGAAGTCCTGAATACGAAATACGATGCCTTTGTTTGCTTTGCAAGATAGCTCAAAATGGCGGATGTCTTATCAGTTACCTACTTAACTAATATAAATACAATACGTGTAATCAGTCAATAAGCCATGGGCCTTTTATGCCAAGCAGTCATTGGAAACAAGGCGAGGATCACAAGAATTCTCCCTATGATCTTTGACGAGGATGATAAATAAGGTCAATCAAGGTTAAGAAGGTTCAGATAAAACCTCCTTTAGTAAGGTTTTTGATATACATTTTCTGCGGTGTTTAGAAAGTAACCCTTTCAACCAACTCCCTGAAGTAACACTTTCGTTACGGTTAAATGAAGCTAGAACATCGGATGCTATTGGTACCTACATGAAGGTGTTCCACACATATTTACACACACACATTCCCAAACATACACACCCCACTTTATTTAACATCCGTCAGTCGTGTAAACACGAGACTACTTTGGCCATATTGTGTAAAACTTGTGATCTCTATAATATTTAATCGATGGTCAAAGTAGTCTTGTGTTTACACGACTGACGGATGTGGAAACTGCTAGTTGTCTAAACAGTAAAACTGATAGATTCAAGAACGCAAATTCGGTTTTATGATTAAAAGGACAGAGAGGGGGGTATGGGGGTCACATCTGGAAGGGAAAACTCGCCATATTTTTGCTCCACTTAGGGTGTCTACACATGGCCTGACCTGACAGCGTGTGAAAGGGACAGCTAGATTTGAATTTCACGGGAGCAAAAGAAACAAACTATTAAGGTTACAGCTTCTCCCTTTTTCTCCCCCAGAAACTTATATATAGCCATCTCTTTCAAACGATATCAGGTCAGGCCATGTAGCGAGGCCTTTAAAAGCCTTCTTCTCAGTGGATCATAATATGATAGTGCAAAAAGTATATTATGTTACTATGCAACGCAATGCGCGGCAAGGAATGCCGAATCCTATGACGTCATTCAAGGGAAGCCGGGCCTTAATAAATATAATTGAGTTAGGCGGAAAAACTGATAAATACTTTAAACGTACTACGCGTCTACGGAACCCGGAACCCTACTAAGCATGGCCCGACATGATCTTACAAGTAATGATTATTGTATATTTTTTTAATTTTATAAATAGGTTTTTTTTTTGGATATTTTTTGGCAATTTATTGGCATACGTAATAATGGAAATTCTAACTTAAATTGACTTTATTTTGTTTCGGCATAGTAAATAACAGGATGTGTGTTGGGACACACAGTCTGCTTAGACTAGTTTGGGGGTCTCTGGGATCAACATTGTAGCTGAAATAAATCATTTGATTTGATTTGATTGTTAGTACAGGGGTGGCAGGGGTGGAGCTCGTGAGGAGGTGGTTTCCTCTATTTGTGGTATATCATACCTGTATCCAAGGCCACGTCTCAGACATAGCATAGCTAGCTCGCAAAAGTGTGTTACAGGACCTGGCGGATGATAACGATATGTTACCTCGTAATATGTCCCTTCCTCCCATTTCCACTCTTGTATATCCAGCAGAGTCATAGTTTTCCGATGGCCCCAAGCGTACATCTCGAAAAGACAAGCGTCACTGAACATTATAATCACGGATATCATGAACGTCGATCCTGAGGGACGAAAAAATAAAATCTATAAAATATAATAGAAATATAAATAAAATATAAAATCACTAGGTAGACCGACACCATTGAGAAAGTCGCGGGCAAGCGGTGGATGCAAGTGGCACGTTGTCGGTCGGTGTGGCGCTCTAAGGGGGAGGCCTATGTTCAGCAGTGGACGTCTTCTGGCTCATAATGTAATGTAATGACTAAATGGGTCCAGGTTCACGCCGCGGTTATATCCTTATCACCGACCACCTCGTTGCTGTCTTCATTATCATTAATTAATCGCTGATCACTTGCCTATAAAAGGCACATCACTCAACCCAAGTCTCACATTTGAGGCAGTTCACACTGAATCCAATAGCAATCTGTTTCCGTTGCGTTGCGGAGTAGTGATGAGAGAATTTCTATGAAAGACGCCACACAGCAAGCGTGACGAAAAATGATGATAATGCCAAAAAAAAACTAGCTATCCTCACTCTTATCTTTATACAGAAGTATATCAAGACATCATAAAATACTCTCTGGGGCCTGTAGTAGTGCCTGTCTCTCAACTCAGATGTCGCTGAGGCGTTCAATAACTCTAGCATCAAGCAAGTACTGTACTCAACACGCTCTGCATGCTTACCTCCATAGTAGTAGCAAGGTGCTTTAAAATTCTCTCGCGGGCAATAGTGCCTTACGCTCATCTCACTTGTTGCTGACGCATTGATAAGCTCCAACGTCAGACAAGTGTACTCCACGTTCTCTGCTATAGTCATCTGGAGCAGAAGAGGTATTTTAAAAAAGTATACAGCTTTCATAAGCAACTAAGAGGGAATGTGATTAATGGAAGGATGGTAAACATATTGCAATTGGCATGCCAATATTCATAGTTGGGTGGCTCATTTAGTGTGGCACTATTCCGCTAATGTGTCCTGTTTTTATCGTCCCAATATTAGGAGTCTACAACTTATAGACCCTTTCAGTTTTACCCTGCCTTCACGAAGATAATTTACCATCAGTATAGAATTGGGTTCCGTTCTGTGGGCTTATCCCGTAACTCTGAAAGCGATAGCGAGAGTTGCGTGAGCGGGACCGCGCATAGTGCGACTAAGTTGGTACGAGCGAGATGGCATGCTCTCGCAATCAGAATCACGAACGTTTCAAAGTTAGAGGATAAGCCCGCTGGTTTTTCAAGGAGGATAGGATTTTTACGGAGCGAAGAAAAAATAAATTAATAAGATGTGGTATTTTTTGTAATTACAAGTCAGTTTCGAGAATTTAGTTTGCTAACCTCTGCTAACAAACGGGAGAGAAGGAGAGAAAAATATTTTTTTATTTTATTTTCTGCCGATTATCCGCGTGCCAGAAATAACTAGAAATAATTCTTGAAATAAGTCTATCATAATAAGTCGTGGTAGCTCAGTGGGAGCAAGCTTGCCCCACAATTAAGCTTGCCCCACAATTAAGCTTGCCCCACAATTAAGCTTGCCCCACAATTAATAGTGGGGTCGTGTGTTCGAACTCGGGCGGGCACGTGTCCGTACCAATGAGTTCTTTGGGACTTACGTACTGATATACTGGCTTGCTTTTCGGTGAAGAAAAACATCTTGAGGAAGCCTGCATATTTCCGGAGAAGAAATTCGACGGCGTATGTGAATCCGCCAACCAGCACTGGGCCAGCGTGGTGGATATTGCCTAACAATTCTCCGAGGGTTACTGATATCATTCGTATGTGCTGGTATCCAAGCAGTGGGATGTTTAAAGGCTGATAGAGTCTTGGAAATTCATGCTTTAGTAGATTATCGCGGCCTGTAGGGCCAGAAACCGCTGTGCTTTATGGACTTTATAACCCCTAGATTACCATCTACCAACGACTTGCAGACAACAAATTATTGACTCACGTTAGAAGATAATATACCCACGTTGTATGTCATGATCTGGTACTGCGAGTTGTCTGTCTGTAGTTTGATCGCCTCCCGGTAGAGACAGTTGACTTTTTCCTCCATGTCGCAGGCTCCGAATCGCTGGTAAGCTGAGTTAGTGCCAGGGGGCGCTGCCGAGCCACCGACACCTGGAAGGGAGCTGTCTGTTAACCTAACCCAAAAACAATATGCGGTTTTTTAAATGTCCTTTATCTATACAATCAACTAGCTGCGCCCCGCGGTTTCACCCGCTATCCTACAGGAACCATTAACTTTTTCGGGATAAAAAGTATGAAGGTTTGTGTGTAAAGCCTATGAGTTAATCCAGTGTATAAGCTGCCTCCATACCGAATTTCATTCAAATCCGTTCAGCCGTTACTGAGTGGAACGGGAACAAACACACTTACATAAGTACTTACCTACTTACACACAAACTTTCGCTAATATTAGTGTGATAAACGACATATGTAAAACATGTCATTAAAAAATATTAGTTCACGAACTCTGAACATGCACGAGTGTTGGTGAATGGTGTAATGTCGTGAAACGTGAATTTTCGTGTTGTTTCCAAAACTCCACAGCAGGATCTAGTAAAGTTTTCACCACTTTACTGGGACATGACTTGTACTTGACCGTGACTTGCTTTGCTCGCCTTTGACTGTAACTATGACTTGCTTGTTAATAGTTAACAAAACTTGAAAATTTATAAGTATACTTAACACTGGCAAATGCAAAAGACGTGCAACGCCAAAATCCTATTAGGAGGAAGAGAAAAAAAAAACATTCTTTAATAAACATTTTAAAAAAAAGATAAGGAAATAGTCAAAGTGAATACAAATGCATAGTTTTTTTACCCTTTCAATCGGTATCATAAAATCACATTCTCTACATTTGGCGAGTTTTTTTTATTTATTTTTTATTTACAATACTCCACGGACTCCGGGGTCCGTGCCATTTATCAAGTTTTACAAATATTTTATCAACTAAAACGGAATATAAATACTAAAGACTTTACAAAAGGAATATACCAATGAATATGCTAATAAAGAGCTAAGTGCATTTGGCGAGTTCGATGCCCGGCTCTGGCAAGTGAAATAGTTTTTACTTTTATTTCTAAGAATAAAGAAATGTTTCCTATGAATAAAAGCTAACTTCAATGTATAAGGTACTTTCTCTTCGGGAGACATTAGTTTGGTCCGTCTGTATACTTACTTCTAAGAACATATTTCTGGGTGTTGATCTTAGAGATGGTAATTCTTTGGAAGCGGTCCAGGCTGATTTTCACCCATGCGGCGTAGCTCGCCATGTCCAAAAATCGAGATGGTGCTCCGCAACCTGGCCCTCGGGCTCCCACGCCTAACTACAGCAAAATCGACATTTGCATGTTTTTGTAAATGAAGTGTGAATTTTCCAAAGCTGTAGATATGTATTAAGTAAGCACCTATCTATCATAAATTTAATAAGAAATAACCTAAAAAAAAGTCGTTTTGATATCTTATAATTTGACGGAAAATTACGAAAAAAACTTTTGTATATGGTCTGTTTGCCGCTTAGGTATACCATTTGTAATGTCGCCGCATGTGCTGTCGGCAGTGGCAGTTGGCAGATTGGTCCGGAATAGTATCATAATGAGGCTATTTAGAGAGAAAGATAGCGCTACACACTTTCGCGCGTAGATAAAAAGAGCCCGTCTCTTTTTATTTAGCGCGCGCTAGTCAAAAAATCAGATAATTGCTAAAATTCTAGATATTATGAATTACCTTACTATTGAGAAAATGGCACGTAGGTACCTACTTACTTTAGAAATCATGTTTTTCTGCCATGCAAAACTAGATGACAGACCCAAAAAACATATATCTCAAAATAAGATTTTTAATCTACATAACTAACGAAGTGCAATATATAGAAAAAATATTTTTTTATCCAATTAGGCAGATAATATTTTTTGTCCCCTTACCAGCATCCAGCGCCCCCACACGTCCCTTGACACGAGGGCGGCGCCGGCATCCCAGACGCACGGATTATCGTCGTCTAACGAGACTGCGCACGCGACATGGGGCGGACGCATCTTCTTACTGTAGAGCTACGGGCAAAACTCCTCTTATCAAACAATTTGCAAGACGGTAGTCGGGTGCCGGGAGACCGCTGGGCAAAGGTCACCACAGATCAATAACAAGGGATTTCTAAGTATTTTCCAGGTAAAAGGACTCCAAAAGAAGAGTCCTTCCAAAAAAAATCTCAGGACCGAGTCCTTAAAAAGTAACTCAAATTTGAGTCCTTAGAGAGTCCTTGCCCTAGAAGGATAAGCATGATAACTGATTTAAGTTATTAACGCTCCAGCCACCAGAAAAAACACTATCTACTTATTTGTTCCAGTGACCTTACAGAGTTCTGTTGGATTTCACTAGAGTCTACTTTAGAGCTCAGAACTCTATTCCACTTGAAGCAGTCAAAAGACTCAAATACATGTGAGGCATTAGATACCTAGATAAACGTAACAGTCAAAGTAACGTTGGAGTCCCGAAATTAAACTCGAGTATTTTACAACAGTAGACTCATTAGGTGTCGTGGGGTAACCGCTGAACTGGGCCGGGGCAGATCACGCACGATACGCATTTCTTGATTTGCCTGTCTAATAACCGCCATATCGTTCAATTCAAAGCATAACGTTTGCCGATTAGCCCGGCCATGCTTGGCCAAATCGATTCTGTGACCAAAGTAAGCAAATAAAATGAAATTTAGATAATAAAGATTTACCCAGCCATGCTCGGTTATAGATGTAGGGTGACCAACGTAATAGCAAAAAAAAAAGATTTGTAATGACGCCGCCTTCTTTCTCGCACGTAGACACACAGCTGACAGAGCGCAAACAGCGCCACATGGAACTACATTATGATGCGCCCAGCCATATCTCCAAGTGATGTGATGTGATGTGTAGATGTGGCCAACTGACTAGAAGGGGAAATTGACAAATAAGTTGTTCTCATCGATCTGCCCAACTTTATACAAGGAACACCATGAAATAATCGGTCAAACCAAGAAATGTCGGCGTCTCGTAATCTGCCCAGGTAGATCTTGGTCGGCCCAGTTCAACAATTAGCTTACGAGATAGGAATTGTGTTGGAAGGGGAGGATGTACCTTAGCTTTCATGTAGAAATCTCGACATAGCCCCGATGGAACGTGAGAGACTGGAATTACTTGTTTTTTCAAATCGTTGTAATCTGAAAGACATGAGATAAGTGTGAATATTTAGGAATGTAGGTACTTACCTACCTTTTTTTGACTAACAAATCAACTAGCCAAAGACAAAACCACTAGCCGGTTTACCACAACGACGAGAATCCGCAGGGCGTCTGTTCAAATCTCAACAATATCTTGTGCTAAAGTTGAAAAACAAATGTTGGAAAACATCGTGAGGATAACATAGCGTGGTGGTATGGTACTGTCCAATATGCTAATACTATGGTAGCTATGCTGTCATCCTCAAGTTACAGCCCAGGTCAATTTAGCGTTTGACCCGAAAGTAATTAATAACAGGTTTTATTTTTCGGTATAGAATTGGAGAACTAACCTTATACAATAATTATACAAAATACGTATCCGGAACAGACTTAAATTTTACATTTAGCAATGTCGTCTCTATTTGCGCTTTGATAGAGTCAATTTCAGATGACGATCGTTAGCAAGTCAATGAGTCGTCGGCGACGATAATGTATTATGGCTCAAGCATAAATACTTTTTTTATACTCCGTACCTCCTGACTGTTTAATTTAATTTAATATTGATTCCACGTAAGCAAATTAAAATAATCACAATTTAAAATGTATGTTAGAAATTGGATCGAAATTAAACTTTGATTAGGTACTTAAGTATCTAATCAAAGTACGGGACTAAGTATTCGGGGGTTAGTATGGAGGACCCGGACATAGTTCATAACAAAAATTTTAAATTGTGATTGTTCCAATTTGCTTACGTAGAATCAATATTAAATTGAATTAAACCGTCTGGAAGTACGGAACATAAGAAAAGTATTTATGCTTGAGCCATAATACATTATCGTCGCCGAGGCCTCACTGACTCGCTAACGATCGTCATCTGAAATTGACTATACCATAGTGCAAATAGAGACTACATTGCTAAATGTAAAATTTGAGTCTGTTCCGGATACGTATTTTGTATAATTTAGGAGTTTAGGAGACATGAAATCAAAAAGGTGAATCGGATTGCGACCGAAATTATTATCGGAATCCGAGTAGTAGTAGTCGCTAGTAGCCCTGGTGGTTGTACGAAAGAACTAAGCAAAAAAATGTCATACCGTCTTGGAATTTCATCACGTAAAACACAGGATTCCTTAACATTTCCGGCGCAGGACATGCCGGTTTTATGTTTACTGAAAATAAAATAGTTCTGAAATAAATATTTAAACAAAATACAAACTACTTAGCCTGCTACATAAAACGAACAGTTGGCTTATACCCAGCGACCTTTGAAGGTCTAAAGATGATCCAAAAGTTCAAGTCCATTACCAGCGGGCTTATCCTCTAACTTTGAAACGTTCGTGATTCTGATTGCGAGAGCATGCCATCTCGCTCGTACCAACTTAGTCGGACTATGCGCGGTCTCGCTCGCGCATCTCTCGCTGTCCCTTTCAGAGTTACGGGATAAGCCCACAGTTCGCAGCTTACCCAGCATGCTCACGGCATTACCACGCCGAATGGCAATGATTATTTACTATGGTTTGCTCCAGAATGAAAACAGCCAAACATAGGTGATACGTAATGTTGTGTTCATCCACAAACACGTCACGTTACGTTCGTCTATCCCAGTCTGCTTTGCCAGTCGCTGTTTACCTACCGTTGAAACTTGTTTCTTACCGTCTCTGACTGGGTCTTTGAGCTGCACAAGCGCGAGCGTGTTGTACGTCTCTCCGTACTCCGGATGCAGAACGTAATTTCGCACGCGTCTTCCCGCCACCGGCCAATGTTCGCCCAGTAGGACGCGAGACTTTTTCCTGTAAGCATAGAATAAGTAAGGACTTCAAGTACAAAAGACGGAGACAAAATAGACGAGTGTAAGTCTCTATACACGCACGATCTGATAGCGAAATAAATACTAAATAAATAGACTTGAACTTCAAGAGAATCAAACGAATAAGTTCATAATTTGTCCCTTAGCTCTCAACACGATGTTAGGTTATGTAAGGGTCAGCCTTTTTGTACGAAAAAAATATTTGTTCGCAGTATTTTCGTACAACACTGACGTCTGGACGGGGAAACAACAAAAGTGACCACTGAAGGGTCCACACGCGCCTGATGTGATTTTTAGGAAGAGGATAGCTAGACATAGATAATTTCCATTGGAGTAAATGAAATAAACTACTACAGGTTCAGATTATTTATCAGACTACGGTTGTAGGTTGTTTCTTTTACTTCCGTTTATTTTATCTCTAGCTATACTTTTTGAATAATTCAGTTATGACCCTTGTGGAGACCTACCTTCACGGTCCGTACCACGGGAATGTATATTCCGCTCGGAGAGTACGGCAGTTTATTTACATTGGAAAGGCCGCTAACAGGGTGCCATGAAACATTCTACTGTTATTTGTTTTGATTATGAATTGCATAGGAAGCCGCAGGAGTTTAGTGGATGGGCGTCGTTTCGTTACCTAAAGTTGTGTTTCGGTATTGGTCCTATATCAGCAGCGTTAGCGACAACAAACTCAGACTGTATTAGAATGACCGTGGTCACCGCTCGCGTCTCGCCTATCTCACCACCTGAAACGACAACGTACAATCTACCCTATCTACCTTTAAAATCTCACTAATATTATAAATGCGAATGTTTGTGTGTAAGTGTATAAGTAGGTAAGTATGTAAGTGTGTTTGTTCCCGTTCAACTCTGTAAAGGCTGAACGGATTAGAATGAAATTTAATATTTTAATTTTGGTATGGAGGTAGCTTATATCCTGGATTAACACATACTTTTTATCCTCTATATGTAGACTAGCGGGTAAAACCGCGGGGCGCTGCTAGTTCAAAATATATAGGTACTATGTACACATACGGTAGGTATAGTAAAATATTCCGATCCAGGGATACATAGTTATCTCCACGTCTCCGACGGTGACATCAGCTTCGTGGTCGATACCGCAGTCAATGAGATCCATTTCTGCACACGATGTGAATGGCACTAAAAATTACATAAATGTTTAGGTCATTAGAGCCCGCTTCCTTCACAAGTTACTAGCTGCGCCCCGCGGTTTTACCCGCTATTCTACAGAAACCTAATATTTTTCCGGGATAAAAAGTACCTAGCATATGTGTTAATCCAGCGTATAAGCTACCTCGATAGCAATTTCATCCCAATCCGTTCAGCCGTTACGGAGTTGATTGGAAGCAAACACACTTAATACTTAAGTATATTCTTACATACTTACGCACAAACTTTCGCATTTATAATATTAGTGTGATGTCGTTCGAGCATTTTAAAGATTTATGAAACAAAAAAACTGCCAGTTATTTCGAATAACTACTGTACTCACCATTTATTACAACTACTACTAAAACTAACTTAATTAACACCATGTTGTTGTCTTGTACTTAACCAAGCTTAAACTGATATTAGAAGTTTACATTCTGTTAGATATCAATTGTTTGTTTATTATAAACGCAGTTTGTAATCCTTTGTTTAGAAGCAATAGTGCATTCCAATACAATGATATTCTGCTACATTGATAGAAAAATATTTTTGCATACTTTCGTGTTTAGATTGTAAGTCTTGAAAGACCCTACTTTGTACATACTAATTATCTTATAATTTAAGCAACTAACTTATACTCAATTTTTTCTGACGCAAATAGAGAGTCGGTTTACGTTTTCGGTTTTGGTACCTTCGAACAAAGTAAAAGACGGGCAGAAGTGAGAGATCATCTTGAAGGCTTTAAAGTGAGGCTTTCACACCTTGCTTAAGTCGCTCTTAGCCTGTGAAAAGTGCGAGACGTACTTTCGACAACTACTTACCATATTTATTTTGCGAACCAAATATCCGCAAAAATTTGCCTTGATTTTATTTGCCTTGATTATTCGATATCTTTTTGTGACAAATATTTCATTTACGTTATGAAGCACAGGTTAAATTGATTCGACTTTTATTTTTATGGAAATTGTGTGGTTAGGGCCCGTCCGTACATTTTACTTTGGTCGAAGGGTAAACCACTTAAAATTACAACGTAGGGACATGGGCGCCGCAAGGATTACTTTCAGGGAGGTGCGATTCGGTATCTATTTTTTTTTTCCTGAATGGGGGGGATGCGGGGTGCGATTGCACCCCCTTGCACCCTGCTGCAAGCGCCCATACGTATGGATTATTATATCATTTTAAAATTTGTATTATGTAATTAATGTAGGTACATGGGACAAGGTCCAAAACTAATGATGATGTTGATGATCATTTATTATGAAATCATGGCATGAATTTCAAATCATAAGCTTCTATTAAAGACATTTCTAAGGAGAATTCTGTGGCTTCTATGTAGTTTGCTTCTGTTACTCCAATGTAACTCATGCTTAGCTCTCTCTGTATGTACACGCAATTTACCTTGAAGATGGGCATTTTGACCGCGCGCCTAGTACAGGGCGCCAGGGTAATGATTGCTCACGGGCACTAGAGCCGCCTCTGTTTACGATATTTTATAAAACTTGAGAACTCAGAAAGCTATATATATATATATAATCAAAGCTAGAGAATAACGAAATACCTTGACACTATTAAATGCACAAGTCGTACGACGCCAAAATCGACAAAGGAGAAAAGAAAAAGAAAAGCGAAAAATTAAAGATCTATCTATGGTATGGAATAATTTATTATCTGTGGATGCAGGGTGCCTATACATGGCCTGACCTGACATCGTGTGAAAAAGATGGCTACGTATAAGTTTCTCGGGGAGCGAAAGGGAGAAGTTATAACCTCAATAGTTTGTTTCTTTTGCTCCCGTGAAATTCAAGTCTAAAGTAAGGTGGCAACACTCCAAGCTAGTTGTCTGTGGCGGAACGGACGGAATCAGGAATATTTATTTACAAAAAAATACAGGATCGATATTTAAAATTTTCAGTATCAAATTATTTATTGAGCTACAACGCTAACTTAGCAAATTAAATGCTGAACAATAGATTTTCAGATTATTTTGCTGTAGTTTTGAAAAAGACATCAGTGCTGAATCAGTGCTTGCATAACATGTTAATGAAACGCTATTTTTGTGTTTTTCCGCTCTAAATATGAATTGTTCTAATTTTAATCTTGTTCTAAGCACATGCCTAAGATTCGATCATGGGTTTGGACAAAAACTGCTACGGCAGATAGGAAATTGGCGTAAAAATTCACCGAGTGCTAATAGGAGCTTTGGTATAGGAAGTATTCGTTACATTAGCTTGTCAGACACGAACCGTCAGGCTGAAAAAGATGGCATTACAGTTCTTCCATCGCCTCAAGAGGTAAGTGCCATCATTGATCCTAAGAGTCTGTCTCATCCACTACCTTTCTGCTAATATTTTGATCAACAAATAGACTTAAAGGCGAAATCTTGTTTATTCCAATAAAATATTACCTACGTAGATAAAAAAATGGAAAGAAGTATTGGGGGGTACACTGGTATTCATAGGACTGTAGCCATCGTAAATCAGATTTTTACAACTTTGTTGTTTACCTTGTATTACGATAAAATTAGAAACATCTTTATTGTCCCAAATTAATTTTTATAATGTACCCGCCCTGGCTTCACACGAGTGTAATTTAGAAAAATTATATATATATGTATAAATCTTCTGTGTAAAATTATCTAACTGATGGTGAAAACCAGATACAAATCTGTTCTATGGTTTAGGAGGAGGTAGCAAATATACATACAGATGCAGGAAGTGACTTTATTTTATACTGTGTACATGTACTGCATACATGTATTTGTGTATAATGCAAAAATTTTGGCGAGTAGGACAAAACAAACAGAAACCCATATTTTTTTCAGGTTACAGTCAAACTACGCAAGAATGAATTCCAGAAAGAATTCACTACAGGATCGGTGAAGTCATATGACTCTAACCAGTTGGCCTCAAATGACCCAATTGAAGATACTCGGAGTGAGGCACTTTGCAAACTGACATCAGGTATAAACCACATTGTCAGTGTTATCAAAATGGAGAGTATATTTTTAAAAGAGGTTTTATATATGCTAATTATGAAATTTGTTCTTTGAGCAATCACTTCGAACACCTCTTATTATTACACTGGGTTAAACACACTGAGACATAATATAGTACAGGTAATTTACGAAGTTACATGTCACAATATATTTTAGTGTAATGCGATACCTTCCTAAATTGGCTGGACTATCTATCTTTCGCTATCTCGCACAGCCAGGGTTAAGGTATAAGACATTTTCTGAAACTTGTAGGAGTACCCTTGAAGTGTGTCATTGTGATCATGACTGGACGTCCATTGTAGTTGTAGATCTAGTTTTTTGTATTTTTTGTCATCTGTATATACATATATATAAAATAACAAGTCCATTTTTAGGGCCGTTCAACCCTTTTTTATAGAGACGTGAGACCCAATACTCCTCAAATGGTCTATGTGAACAATAAGAATGGCTTTTACGAAATTCCACTCCCAAAGGGGTAAAATGGACTCCCAAAGTTTTTATGAAAATAAAAACTTTTTTTATTATATACCTCGGTTTGATATAAAGAAAGGCATGTCTCAGGATTTGTCGAAAATAAACCCCTTCAGTAGTGAAATGGCGTGTTTCATTTACTATAGTCTCTGCGACCGAAGCCATGTAGGCAAGCTAGTTTTGGATATTCTAATGCTGTTTGTTGAAAAGTTAGAATTGAATATTTGTCTAGTCAGAAATGTTTACAATATACTATTCATAAATATAATAAAAAATATAAATAAATATAAATAAAAATAAATAAGTAATATTAATAACAATGTCCGGCTTGACCCAAATGAAGGTGGAACGATGAGCTGAACTAGCACGACAAGCTATGGACGACGAAGGCAAAAGCCCGGGCAGTTACTAATGGATCTAACATCTATTGTATGCATTTGTAAATCAGTATTTCATACTTTTTTCAGGCCTTTTGCTTGGGGTTTTCGATGGACATGGTGGGCCAGCATGCGCTCAAGTGATCTCCAAGAGGCTGGTGAACTATATCGCTGCAGCCCTGCTACCAGTTGAATTACTCAATAAATATATCAAAGAAGGATCTCGGGATAACCTTGTGGAAACATACAATGATAGAGTAAGTTATGATTTATTCATGCCACATTGTCAAATTCACACTTAACTATTTAACAGCTTGTTGCTGTTCCCCTCTAGTATAAACCACATTTATTTAAAAATGTGTGTTGCTGCTCAATGGACTCCGGGGTCCACAGCTTAAACAAACAAAACTTTAGAAAATTCCTGAATAAGACTGATCGCAGATGAAATCAACAAAAAAATGTATCATTGCTATCTACCGAAGTGTACATAGCAATTTCATACAAAAAAGTGTACCCCCGAAAAATGCTTAAAAATAGATGGCGCTTACGTATTTAGCCAGCATATGTCCAAACCATTATAAAACCTATGAAAATATGGTTATTATAGCATTATTATAATCATAGTATTATTATGAATATCCGCTATTTTAGGTTTAGTTCAAATTAGATTGCAATATACAAAGTAAAAAATATGTTTCTAGAAATAATGTTTTCAACGCCATGTCTTGAGAACATAGCGAGTTTTGCAAATCCTAATTCTATGCTGACTAATACTATAAATACGAATATAACTTTCTCTCTCTCTCTCTAGCCAATGAGAACGCTTGGTCGCACTCCCCGCGACCCGCGCCTTCCTCAAACTGGTGACTTTTTGTAGGAACAACGAATCACGTAATGCGGTATCTAGTGTGATCTGTGGGTTGAACGGATCGACTTGAATTTTTGCATAGATATAGCTTAAGGGTAGGAGACATACTCTACTTTCTTTTTTCTTAATCTGTCCACGCGAATGAAGTAGCGGGTAACAGCTAGTAACATATAGAATTAATAATTTTACTAATATTTATTAATGCAAAAATATTCATAACAAGTCGCGTTTTTTCTCTGTACCATTACGAATAAGTAAGCTTGGGTTTCTATTTAAAGTCAAGCAGAAATTGTGTCGATCATGCCGCAGATCAAAGCACTAGCGACATCTTACGTCCTTATCAGTCCTACAATCGAGTTACTCATCTTTCTAAGTACATTAGCACTCTATGATGCGTGTATACACCAAGCGGTCCAGCTCCCTCAAGTAGCAGTTGATATATGTGCCAGACCGTCATCGTTTCATCCTCATTTTTAGTTTTGCTTTGCCTATATGTATAATATAATGTTTTTCAGGTGGAAATTGTAGAGGAATTGAGAATACAATACGAAGGAAGTTTCAAGCAGTATCTCAATGAACTGGCTAGCACACCCAGAGAACAGTCCGTGACATCATCACTAGAGTCTGCTATTTTGAGGCTCGATAGTGACTTATCTAAGGAAGTAGTCGACTTGTACAAAGAGAAAGGTGAAATTAATGCGAAGACTTTGTCCGTGGCTCTATCTGGGGCCGTTGTGTGTGTCTGCCATGTGGATGGACCCGATTTGTACGTCGCCAATGTCGGTGACTGCAATGCGGTCGTGGGCACGATGATCGAAGAGGACGAGTGGGTCGCCAAAAAGATAACCAAAGAACACAACTCTGAGAACTATGACGAGCTCAAGAGGATATGGGGTGAACATCCAGAAAGCGAGAGAAAGACTGTCGTAAGGAGAGACCGGCTGCTAGGCGAGCTGGCTCCCTTACGCAGTCTCGGAGATTACCGCTACAAATGGCCGGCAGAAACACTGAAAGACATTGCGGTACCCCTCGTCGGGTCGAAAGCCATCCCGGCGCACTACCATACCCCACCGTACTTGACCGCCCAGCCAGAAATCTATCACCACCGTCTTACCCCAAAAGACAAATTCCTTGTCATCGCTTCGGACGGCCTATGGGACATGATGACTCCTCTACAGGCGGTCAAATTAGTTGGAGAACACATGAAAGGAAAAGTGTTTTTCAATCCATTGAAGCTGCCGAGGAAGGATATTCAGTTGGGTGATATTAATGAACTGCTGATGCATAGAAAAGAGAGTTTGAAGAGTAAGCCTAAAGATAGGAATGCTGCGACTCATCTGATTAGACATGCTATCGGTGGTACTGAGTACGGAGTGGACCACTCGAGGCTGGCTCACCTGCTCAGCTTGTCGCCAGACGTCTGTCGTATGTTCCGGGACGATATGACCGTCACCGTTGTATATTTCGATTCTGAGCACCTAAGGCAATGTCCGGCCTAATGGAAACAGATTATCGGACGCGTCTAAGTCGCGACTGATGCTCTATCTGAGCAGTAAAATTTGATCGTAAAAAACAAGAAGCAAAAACAAAAAAATAATAGCAATTATCTGGATCGTAGAATCATTCTTTAGAGTCCAATCAATTTAGCGTTTGTCCCGGAAGTAGCTAGTAACAGGTTTTATTTTCTGTACATAATTGTAGAACCAACCTCTCATATGAATATACAATAATTGAACAAAATGCGTATCCGGAATAGTGTCAAATTTTACATTTTGCAATTTCGTCCCTATATTAGAGTCTATTTTAGACGACGATCGTAAGCACGGCAATGAGTCGTCTACGACGATAATATATTATGGCTCAAGCATAAATGCTTCTTCATTGTTTCGTACCTCCAGACTTAATTAACTTAAATTACTTAAACTCAATACTTACTTACTAAAAATTAAATTTAATATTGATTCTACGTCAGCAAATTATACCAAAAACTATTTTATATTTGTTATAATTATTATTATATCCGGGTCCTCCATAATAAGTCCCGTAAATTGACTAAGCTAATAACTTTACTGGTCATGTTTCAACACCACAGTCACGACTGCAAGTCGCGGCTTACGGTCGCATCCGATAATTTGCTGCTAGCTCGCGACGATTTGTCTCCACATTAAATGTTCGTGCCTTCTATTTATTTTTTAGAATTCAATTTATGTTATATTACAAAAAAATAACTATGTTCTTTTGGATTTTTTAATTTACAAGACGACGACTCTATTGCGCCCGCGCTAAACTAATCTGATTAGCGTCGATTCTGTTGTGCAATTTCAATTGTTCAATATTTTTAGACTATCAAATTTAGTTTAGTAAAACGGTAAAACAGAATAGACGTCAATTTCAAAATGTGTGAAGAGTCTGGCAAACATTTTAGAGTTGTCAATTTTAGTTTAGTTAGACATTTGTACAACAAAATCGACACCAAAACGTGTTTTATATTCAAACAGTTTTTCTTTTAAAGTATTTTATTGCAAAAGCGATACTTATAAAAAATTGTGTCACCTAACCCTTTCTTGCCGATGTATGTTCCTATAAATTCTCTAGATAGATAGGCTTAAGGTGGAACGTTTCCCTCAGCGCGCCAAATCCAAATTTTCATGAGTTTTTTGTCAATTACAGTTTAATTACACATTGTGGGTTCATGAAAAACACGTTTGCGCTAATAAATAGGTTGCACCAAACAATAACACAAGCCAAAAAATCTATGTGAAAGCTAGTTTAAGTACATTTGTCATTTTCATCGCAGAAACGCAGAAACGCATTCTAAGAAACGCAAGAAAATTGAATTTTGAATTTGGCGCGCTTAACGAAACGTTGCTCCTTAACATCTATTTACGGGTTTCCGATACGGGTATATTTCGGTCGTTTTTAAACAAATACTAAGCTGTTACACGCGACTTCGCTCGCGTGGACGTTTAATAAAAATAGCCTATGTCCTTCTACCATTGAGCTATATATACGTAAGAAATCAGGTCGATCCGTTCAGCCGTTTAGCCGTGGTAACGCGACAAACACCCAGACAGAGAGACAGAGTTACATTCGCATTTATAATATTAGTTAGGATTTACTGAAAAAGAAAAATAACTCGAACCGATGTATGACAAGTTAGAGTTTAAAGTCTTCATTGGATATTTCATTAAATATTATTTTTTATTTTGTCCTTTATGATTTACTGGAATTTTGACCATTATTAAATTTATAATTAATATAATATTTGGTAAAGCACATAAATGTAATAAATTGCATTTATTACCAAGAATACGCTGTAAAATTTGCAACGTAACTAATACTTTATTTTCGTCCAAAGCCAAAAGCGATTATTTTTTTGCAATGGTGCTAATATTTGATAACGCTTTATTATGTAGCTATTATGTAGCGTACCGCAACGTCGTACGACGTTGTCTTGGTGTAATTAGCCTTAGTCTTTTGTTCTTTCCTCCTGAGAGGATTTTGGCGTCGCATGTCTTATGCATTTGCCAGTGTCTAGTGTACATAATATATTATCAAGTTTTGTTAAATATTATCAAACAAATCATAGTCACAGTCAAAGGCGAGCAAAGCAAGGTACGGTCAAGTCCAAGTCATAGTCATGCCCCAGTAAAGTGGTGAAAACTTTACTAGAGCGTTCTATGGAGTTTTGGAAACAACACGAAAATTCACGTTTCACGACATTATACCTTTCACCAATACTCGTGCATGTTCACGAACACTTAACGGGTAAAAATTCACCATTTTTACACATTAACACTCGAAATAACACAAGTTTTGGAAAATAATAAAATGACGCGACATGAATTCTTCACGTTCCCGCCAAAACTTTAGTCTTGTTGAAACCGTATTTATGCGCGTTTATGTGTGAGTTTAGAAGCTTAATTATATAAATATGAACACTCTTTAGCACTATGTACATGTACTTGTACATCACACAGAAAGGTTAACGCAGTTTAAAGGCCTCGCTACATGGCCTGAGCTGACATCGTTTGAAAGACATGGCTATATAGAAGTTTCTGGGAGAGCGAAAGGGAGAAGCTATAACTTTAATAGTTTGTTTGTTTTGCTCCCGTGAAATTCAAATCTAGCTGTCCCTTTCACACGATGTCAGGTCAGGTCATGTATAGACATCCTAAGATATGTATTTATACCGTCACGTCTTGTGTATTTGTTGTTTAAAGGACAATTTGCAAAAATGAATGTCGTTTGATCCAAATAACTACACCAATCATGTACCATGGATAGTGTAACCATTAGTCTATGTTAAATTAAAATTATTCGATTAGCTAACCTAACCTAACCTAACATTTTTTTTTGTTGATCTTGGCTTCTGGCCGCAATATTTTAATGACAACATATTAATTTGCTATCACGTTTAAAATTACTCTGTTTAGTGGACTACCTTTACTATTTACGCAAAACACTTTTGTTATGTTTGTTATGTTAGTAAACTATTTTTGTCTTCGGCTTACAGACTCGTTTTTTTGCTGTCACATTGAAAGTTGCTAAGTATTTATGTTTAGTTGACTCCCCTTTTATGCAATTCTCTTCAGTCCACGTTTGCCCACACAAAATAGTTATTGTTTTTGCATTTTTCTCAACTTTTTACAGACTGCATATTATTCCTTGCTGTCATATTGAAAGGTGATCATTACTTAGTGAACTAACTATTTACGCAAATGTCGTAAATGGTGAATAGTTTAGAACGCGTTTTCTCATTCTCCTTTATAAGAAACGAAGACGATGCGATTATGAACTATATGACATGATCAATATTTTTCTCAATGCAGGAATCGTTGCAAATGCACGCAAAATGTATGAATCGGTACCTTTGTCAAAAATTTAATTATACATCTGTCATTATCCAGGAAGGAAAAAATATATTTAAAAATGTTGAGATTTTGTTAACGTGGCGCTTTATTAAATACTTTTCGTATTATAATTAAGTACATATACAAGGTTATAAAGACAGGGTATGCTAAGCCGAAAACGGTTCATAGTACTCATCATTATGAACAACGTTTATAATGGAACCAAACCAAGAAATTGAGAAAAAATAAATAGCTGTTCTATAGTAAAATTTCAACGACACTCGACAAAATGTAAGGAAAAGTTGATTATTATAATTTATTTATTTCAAGCGTCAAGCGTTCATAGCTATAAATTCCGAACAGTCATATTACACAAATTAAATTCAATTAAAAACAGATGTCATAATACAACAAAATAAGACAAAATTATTCGATGTTTGATTTCTGGGTTGGTCCCTTAATAAAAGTTGTTCTCAATCATGAGTACTAGGGTTCATAGTTCTCGGCTTAGCATATAATCCCTATATAGCCCTTTCCTTATAATCCTGTATAAGTTCTCATACAAACGTACTTACTCATCCATTTTTTCGAAAGTATTGACCCGCTGTTTTAATTTTGATTAAATTTGATGTGCTTATAATTTTCAACATACTGACAAGCTATTTTGAAAAAACGCAGCTAAAATTATGATGTTTTTATTTTGAATTTACAGACATACAAAACACTTTTCGGCCATTCCATGATTTACTAATAATATTTACTACTCAAAATAATAATTTAATCATTTTGTGTGAACAAGTTAATCTTTCTATAGGTATGGCACTCACTTTACGTGCTTGACACCAGCCTACGTCATCCTCGTGCGTAAGCAAGAGCCACGTTAGTCAGAACGGATAGTGACTTAAGCTGGCGAACCTGAATAAACCTTTTTTTCTGGAACCTATTTTTCATCGTGGCGTCTAGTAGTTTCGGAAAAAATATCGAGTTCATTTGTAAAAAGTAAGTGCATAAATAAATGTTTGAAAACATGAGCACTAGAGCTCTACCGTAGTATAAGTTTTTTTTTTTGTAAATTGTGCAGTAACCTGAATATTAAAAAATTACAGTGAACCAAATTACTTTGGATTTTTATTT
The DNA here is from genome assembly GCA_947579745.1 of Apocheima hispidaria. NCBI lineage: Eukaryota > Metazoa > Arthropoda > Insecta > Lepidoptera > Geometridae > Apocheima > Apocheima hispidaria. Next base: position 5,448,649 of record OX388149.1, on the reverse strand, counting down.
TTAACAAGCTGTACCCCGCGATTTCCCTCGGTCCACTAAAATCCATTGTACGGATCCATTGATATATCTTTTATTACCTTTATGTCCACTTTATTCCTGTGTCCATGATTTTTTGGAACTAGAGTGTCGGATAATCCCCCTCTGTCCTCTAAAACCCAATGTAAAGAACCATTGATGGATCTTTTTTCCCCGCTATGTCCACTTTATGTTCACCTACTTTAGTATAACATCATGGATGTGTACAAAATTACATCCAAAAGACAAAAAAATATTACAATAGATATCAACACACAAATTTAGTAACTGCCTTCTACTTTAGCGCTATATGTTTGCAGCAGACAGTGACTGTTAGCATTTATAGTGTATCCGTTATGTATATCGCTTTTTGACAGCGCGATGACATAACTTTCTACTAGGGTCTAGCAAATTATGTCGCATACAAAAAATGCGTTCTTTTTATTATTACCTCATTAAAATAATACATAAACTGTATAAGTATACTGGTAATGGGGTAGTATTAAATAGAACGCATTTTTTGGTGACATAAATTTCTAGACGCTAGTACAAAGCTATGTCATCGCGCCGTCAAAAAGCAAGTAATACAATGGATAGACCTTGGTGCAAAATCCATGGGATAGACCATAATATACATATTATTAATGGGGGGCTAGTACGAATATTTACGTTCGTTAATACGATCGAATTGAAAGTAAATAATTCTATACGTATTTACGTTGGTGCAAAATAAAAAACAAGTTTCAACTTCATTTATTTAATAATCGTCATTATTAAAAGTGAAGTACCACACCATAGTATCTAGAAAAGTAGGCGAATAATATTAAGGTATACTATATACAAAGAGATAACGCTGAGGATTACAATAATAAATAATACAATCGAAAGTAGAATACAATATTGAACATTTTTTGTAACGAAATTATGATAAAGTTTGATAGAATTAGTCATTTTACAATACATGTAGGTACATTTCCACTTTTTTTTGGTTAAATGCTATGAACAATTTGGAGTTGTTATGTAGCAGTGGTAGAATTGGACTAACTAACGAACCGGAACGCATTTTCCTCCAAAACTTGCGATGTTTTGTCGCAATAGGTATCAAGTTGAAAATTGTATTGCTGTCGCTTTGTTCCCCGTACGTGCGATAAAGAGCGCAGTTGAGAGTTGTTTTGCCCACTTATTACAAGTTTTGACTATAATATAGATAGCATATTTAAAAAATAATAATAATCGGAAAATATTAATTAGGGGTGCCAAACATTTGGCGCTTTTTGTATGGACGATAAAATGTTTGTTAGTGTAGGTCATGAAGAGGAACGGTGATTTCACGAAACGGAACGTGCGTTCCGGTCCATTTCGAGCACTGATCTTAGGTTTTCAGCGCAGTATGTCATTTAAAACAAAACGTACACTGCGTTACGTCAAAATCACACAACTATTATAAATGCGAAAGTTTGTGTGTAAGTGTGTAGCTAAAGTGTGTTTGTTCCCGTTCAACTCGGTAACGGCTGAACAGAATTAAATGAAATTTGGTATGGAGGTAGCTTACACTCTGGATTAACATATAGGCTACTTTTTATCCCGGAAAAATATTTGGTTTCTCTAGAATAGCGGCTGAAACCGCGGGGCGCAGCTAGTGTATTATATATCTCAGCATCTATCTAGAACGATTACCCGGTTTTTTGTTTGCCTTATGTGTTTTATTTTATTGTTAAGCATAACTATTTTAATAATAATTGCTATTTCTCCACTATCTCCCTAGTCATGTCCAACCACAGATCAACCCTATATAGATTCCTCACTCAGGATGATCGAAGCACACCACGAATCGGTCAAAATACACCTATAAAAATTTACTCATTGGATAACTGCTAGGCGCGAGTAACCATAACTTTCAGATAGCAAATAAGAACGCTTGGACGCAGTCGCCGCAACCCGCGCTTTTCTCTAACTTAGGTGAGTTTTAGTCGGTGAAACGATTCCGTAATGCGATATCTAGTTCGATTGATGTGTCTAACGCCTAATCCTTTACAAACTATCACTTAAATTGGGATCACCTTTCCCTAGAAATAAAAAAAAGGGAAAACTGAACATGATTTGCTTAAAAAGAAAAGGATGGTACGGCCGGCTTTGCCCGACTTGGCGCGACTTGACAGAAACGTGTTTTTCACGAAACTTTCCACCATGCACATGCATTGTTTATCGATATGGTGACAGCTGAAGATACATTAAGGCGGCACTGAGATTATTTCCCAAGACCTTACAGTTTCGGTACCTTTACACAAAAAGGTGAGAAACATTATTACAAAGTCTTGAAACTATATATATGGGTAGATAAGTTGGCATTAAAAGATTAATCTGAAAGCCATAGCTATCGCGCTCACACATGCAATATTTTACATCAACAATGTTGAAAGGTGCGAGCGAGAGACCCTGGCTTCTAGAAAAACGCAATCGTGCCCGAGCGAGCGTCGCCGGAGTACCAAAGAGTGAGGCCACACGGGCGTTGCCGGTGCGTTGCGTAGTCGACGCACCGCTATGATTTTGACGCACTGAGTGCCTCACGAGTAATGCGGTGTCGCAACGCAACGCCTCTAATATTACTACGACGTCGCAGTCTCCATGATTCGCCTCTCCCTTTGTCGATTGAACGTCAATGCACTGCGCACTGAGTGACATGTCACTGTTTTATATGTGGGATGATGCAGCGTTTTCGATCAAGCGTCAAAACGCTCCGACACGCCCGACAACGCATCGTGTGGCCGCACTCTAAAAGGCGCGAGCTATATATCGTGATATTGCGATTGAGAAGTGACGTCATCAGGCAAGTTTTTAGCATCTTTTGAATGCTATCACCATCATAATAATGCTAATAACTAAGGTAATGACTTGCAAACTGTAGCTGCAGGTAATCGTTGTACTTATTGGTCGCAGAGTGCAAAATTACGAAAAATCATAAATCGAAGCAAGATCCCGGTGAACTTAAGCAAACCAATTGATATAAGGGTACAGCCTAGTTCAATGTTGTTGAATACTCATGGAATCGCTACTTTCGTGAACAAATGCTACGTTCGAACGCATTCGGATAGACTTTAGCGTTAGCTTTTAACTAACTAGCGCAGTTTTTTTGTGCCATTCCTGTCACTATCGCTGTTTTGTGGGCACGATGATTAAAAATCATTCATCTGCCAGAATCTCGCGTGAATATGTTTTTGTGACCGTAACGGGTACCAATAACGAATCACGTGTGAGGCTGAACATTGAAATATAGCTAATAGCTAATACAGATCTGGAATTCAAAACAAATTTTAATAATAAAAATTTACGCCTAGGGATAGTATATAAGATGGATACAGTATTATACGATAGATACAATTAGAGACTGTAATACAAGTTTATTGATAAGAGAGAAAAAATTAAAACAAAAAGAACAAGCGTAGGTACGGATTTTATATAACATGGATACATTAATATAGATTGCAATAAAAATAATAGAGAAGGAAAGAGAAAAAAAAAAGTGAAGTTATCACTACGTAGGTAAACATTATCCTATAAGTTATAAGTCTCTAGAGCTAACAACGGAACAATTGACATACTTAATAAAATGGATTTCAATTCAATACATATACAACTATATCTGCTGCTGTGGTTAATAACACTTCATCTTCCGTATCTGTTTCTCGTGCACACTGTCTGTTTGCTATAATGACTACCCCATAGACACCTGGCATAGGGCGAGCTCTCTCAGTCAACACATTGAGTGCGGTTTAAAATACGCTCACAGTGCAAAAACCACAAACACTGCTAACGATCGGTTTTAATTGTCAGTACGCTAATAGCGCGCCAATAAATTAAACCTTTCATTAGCGTGCTTATGTCAGATAGTTTCGTTTTTCAGGTTATCCGTCTCAGTGTCTCATAATTTGATGGCCACAAACTATTTCTGTCTTCACAGAAGGCTGTGGCCTGCATTAAATCCTTTTTTTTTATTCTATAGAAAGCAGAGAATAACGGAATCCACAGATGACAATTTGAATTTGACGTTATCGCACACAGTGCACTACCTCATTTTTGTGAGCACGGTGAGCATGCTAAAATGTCGTCACTCATGACGTCACGTGGCCTATAAATGCGCATCTTAAACCGACTGTTTCCGCGCTGACAATGCAATTGGTAACTATGTGCGCATTTTAAACCACATTTATTGTCCGAAATAATTGTGCCTTATAAAATTGCTTGCTTGATAAAAAATTGAATGACATGTCAGTATTGTCACGTTCAGTGTCAATAACGCTACAATCGCGTTTTTTATTTTTTATTTTTCTTTCTATCTTGGCATCGCACTCTATGTATTCTGCTATTTTCTGTATAAGGACTTTTATTTTTAAAAACGGGGAAACCATAAGTCGCGAAATAATTATAGGAAGAAAAAAAAATAACCGACTCAATTTAACGTGAGTATTCCCGTTTTATTAAAACAAAATGTATCAAAACCACGTCAGTTTTCATAGTAAAAAAAAAATACTTTTAGGGGAGGAATATGGATCAGGAAAGTGGGACAGTCAGTCAAGTATTCTATCCCCCGCGAACCTCTGCTATCTTCTTAAGGTTTTTTTAAGTTTGGGGTTTGGGTTTAGGTGTCCTTAGGTTTTATAGAGTATAAGGTGGGTAGGGTAGTCGTTGGATCCAGTACACTAATGCTCGAGGTCAAGATAAAATTGTCAATGGGTAAAATAGTCTTAATGTCAAAATGTACAAATTGTCAGTGCCGAAATGTCCTTATGCCCAAAGAAGAATGGCGACTTTCCATGTATTTTGAGACCCATCTTTTTTGACGAGGTACAGTAAAGATATTTTTGCTAGAGTTAATACATTCTTAAGCATCAAAAAAGCAAAATTAATGTAGGTTGAGATTTAAATCTTCATTTTCAATTACCGACTTTCAAGAAGTAGGTACTTTATATCTACTCAAAAAGATTGTTTTTTTTTTGCCTTAGGTGGCATACAAGCAGACGGGCCGCCTGATGGAAAGCGATCACCGTCGCCTATGGATACCTGTAACACCAGGGCCATCACAGATACGTTGCCGACCTTTAAAGACTCGATTAACAGCCCTTTTGAAGAACCCCAGAAGTTGGTAGTGATCATGCCTTATAAGCGAGGGTTGCGGGTCCGAATCCTGGACTAGTCGGCACAATGTCGTTTTGTCTTTTGTACTTATTATAGTTAATATACATCAAGACTTTTGTATCTACACATAGACACTGAGTCTATATTATCCATGAAATCTTGACCTCGAAGCATTTGTGTACTAACCAGGTTGGATCGCAACTAAAACTGGATACTGATAAGCAATAACAAGCCAAACCACAAAAAAAAAAAAAAATTGAGTTAATGATACAGAACGCTTCTTTGGCTGACAAGGAAGCGTTCTGTATCAATAACTCATATTTTTTTTTGTGGTTTGACATATTATTGCTTATCAGTATCCAATTGTTTTTTGGGGAGCTTTGGAGATCGAGGTTACAATATAAATTGTACTCAAATCGTTTCTTTGAATTTGCCTATTTTGTCTCCTTTGATTATTTGGATAGTTTAGACTATCCAAATAATCAAAGTATTAATTAATAATCAAATCAAACAATCAGTTTGTTTTAGAAATTAACAGCAGCTTCGACAGTGCTGCTGCGTATCATTTCAATAATTATCTCCGGTAAGACATGGCACATAACGGACCGTGCCAGATGTCAATAAAATAATACATAATTTGCGAACCTATATTAAAATTACAATTAAGCAACAAGCAAGCATCGCTTGCATCGAGAACTTTCAACGACTTTATCACACTGTAACTTCAGCTACTTAAATCTAGACGAATTGCACAGCCCGCAACAATATTCCCTACTCTAGTTCGTTTGAACAAACGCTTCAAAATTCACTCGAAATACACAAATTGACTTGCGATCCAAAACTACTACGTAAGTATTCACAAAATCCGATCGTACAACGTCTTCAATAAATAGCTGGAACGTTACAAATAGCGAAAAGTTACACTTTAGTATTTTAAAATTTATATGTAGAAATCCATTACGATTATCATAAGAAGATTTAGTTTTAGAAGTAAGCAAAATATATTATAGTATAAAGCCATTAAAGTACGTTTCTTACACTATAAGTAGATTCTTAGACGTAAAATTAACTTATTTACGTTGAGAGTCGCTAACGGAAATATCCAAAAGTCGTCCAAAATATATGTTTTCAGAATTCGCCACACGAAGGATGGAGAGACGTTCGTGCTCTTAGACTCTGGTAGTGAGAGAATTTTAAATACGAAAGATTTGGCAAAGACTTGAACAGCGGTGCTCCCGGCGTTCATTATACAAAGATCCTACCACGATAATTTCTTTGATGATACCTTTTGATACCTACTATGTACCTACGGTCGATTCGTTTCATTTTGTTTTGACAGAAAACTTTACTTCCCAATTGCGTTTGCATATATTATATTACTTACTTAATATAATGTGCCGGATTTTTTCCTAAGTAGGTATATTGCATGAAATAGATTTTATAAGACCGAAAACCCGCGTGCATGAACGAACAGAAACCTCGCGGAAGAATCTTGGTTTAAAAAATCCAGACGCAGAAAAGTGAGAACGTGCAATATATATATTTCAAAGTCAAATTGTTATACATAAAGTCATTCTACGTCACACTACAGTGGAAAACATCGATAATATCTTGAAAGTTTTTGTTAAGTAGGTAATAAGTATGTGAATATTTATTATCTCCTCTATACAGTGAGTTTTATACCTTGCCCTGAGATCTTATCAGCTACCGTTAGCTGAGCTTGTAATTTACTTTGTATTTTGGGATACATATAAATAAAAGAGCAGTTTGGGCCACACTACGATGCAAAAATGTTCGTTCGGATCCGAATTAGGCAAGTAAAGTAAAACATGGTTTGCTTTGTGTGTGCATACAGATTTTGGCTCACATGAGATTGCCGTCGCCGTAGCATAATTCTATAATTGTTTTGTTTATGGAGACTTATAAATTTTCACTCCGTCATCGAAAACATTAGCATTTTTACGTACGAATTGTTTGTCCATTCTGTCTAAAATATCCAAAATAATATAATAATTGTATATTGAATCAACTTTTAATTACTAATTTTATTACATACATTATACCATATTATAGAAATAATTTCTATACAATGATTTGACTAAGTATCGCGTCCCAAATTTGAAGATAAAAACGAGACATTTCTTTCGATAAACAAGTCTCAATTGTTCAAATGGCCTTGCCAATCAGCACATAGTTTTGAAAAATTTTACGACTATGGGGCTGTAAACACCCAAAACTTCTGTATGCCAAAACTTTTATATTGTCTTTATTATGCGAATCTAAGTAATGGGGCGCAACTCTTAAAAATCTATCAAGTAATTTATTAACGATAACAGTAAAGTGATAAAAGATATTCGGTCTAACTACAGTAGGTACATAAACTTCGGTTCTTAACTGCAACGGTCAGCAACAAGCTTCAAATAAAATAAGATGTAAAGGTGCTTAAGTAAAACATACTGCTCTATTAGATTACTACGACCTAGAAAGTATTTAAATGTTTGTGTTACTACTTGTTAAATGTTATAAGGACATAGTTATTATATAATATTGTAACAAAGAATGTAGTGAAGGTACGAGTTTTGCTGTGCATCAAAATTTAAAATGCACTTTGAGGCCCGGAAGCCGTGAATAAACCTCTCGCACGGAGCGCCTCCTCAGGGGTGCTCAGCAGGTATACTTCTTAATAAAACGCGAAATTCTAATAAGAAAGTATATAGATAAGATAAGATTAAAAAACGAACCCAGCGCAAAAAGAGGCATTCATCATTTACTTAACAAGAGCGTAGTCTTATAGATTTGCCAACACGAAATGGATGGCGAGGGTAGTCAACTCTTACTACTTACTATTGTTGGCAATACTAAGTAACAAATATATATTTATAGGTATATCCTTTAGAAATAATATTTACATCGACAGCCTTGAAAGTATCCAAAGTTCAAGGCTGTTGAAATTCTTATACATACAAGCACGATTTAGCAATAAATAAATTATTAGTGCTGATTTTGTTTATTATTGTTTCGGTTTAGTCATGAACTAATAAATATGTAGAGCAAGACTTGTTTTTCTGTTTGTACAGGCAAAATAATTGCAAATATTTGTTAAATTTCATTTTTTTACTTACAATTAACATTTTATATGTCGGATTATCGATCAAAATACATATTCCTCGCTTTGCCCGGTATCATATTGGCAAATGTTCAACAAAATGAAAGTTTTAAGGACATAACACTTTCGCCGCGTGTTCTCTAAGCCCCCTTATCGTAATGACCTACATAAACTGATTCGATCCAAGAATTTAGTGGCGTAAGTACTTAATAAACGAAAGGAATTCAGACAAAAGAATCACCAAGCACTGCACTGTGACTTGAAAAGACAACAAGTTATTTGAAAGGGGGCTTTAGAGATTAGTTACCAGGATGGACATGGTATCTTTGACCCCACCGTCACCTTTACATTAGCGCTAGCTTGTCAACCATAAAAAAGACACGCGGCGGTAGTTCTTACTAGCTCTCTAAGTAAATGTGAAGTCCGGCGAGAGTATGGCCGTTGATTAATCGCCTCCAAGCGAGAGCGCCTGGACGATGCGCGGGTCTGCCTTGCTGCCCTCGCGGAACTCTTCCAGAGTCAGCTTGTCGTCGTGGTTCTTATCCATCTGGTCGAATATCTTGTCGACACGCTTCTGAGGGGTGTTCTCGTCTTCCGGTTGCGGTGTTTGCCCCTGGAATTGGAAAATCGTGAGTTTAAACTTAATATTCAGAATTTCAAATAACAAATCAATGGCCGGAAAATTTGTGGTTAATATATACATAAAATACCGTCTTTTTCTAAGAATCAATGCACAGACCAGTTGTATATCCGTACGTAAGTCCCAAATAACTCATTGGTACGGGCCCCGCCCGGGTTTGAACCCACGACCCTACGAATGTGAGGCGAGCGTGCTTTTTTTACTTAAAAACTATAACCTTACCAACTTCGAAAAACGTCCGCTTCGGGCTCTACGTAAGAATGAAGCAACCTTTTTGAATCGGCAGTGTAGACCGCCAAATAGTCTCACACTTTTTTCTTCTTTTATATGGGTTCAGTCAACTTACCACCATCTGGTAGATTGCGTCGACTATGTTATACATTTCGTCCCGAGTGATGTACCCATCGTTGTCGACGTCGTAGAGACGAAATGCCCCTGAAATGAACATTGAACAATTAACTTAAGCTTATCTGGATTTAGACACAAATTTACGGCGATAATCCTGATCTCCGACCGAGTACAGCGCGACAGTGAAAGAGCTTAGGACGATACACTTAGGACGTAGGTTACATTAGATAATTAAATCCCGAACACGTTTCCCCAATCTGAGTCCTTAATGCGAGTTTTTCCAATTTCGTTTACCTATTACGCTTTAACGTTAACTATGATTTAACTGACAGATACCTTTCAATTATAGTTAACGAATAATACCACCGTTGTGTTTGTGAAAATAACGTCTTCTACTTTTTTGTAAGTTTTTGTAAGTTTAGTTTTTTGTTAGTCTTTGATCATCTTCAAGTCCCAAGTAAACTACGCGCCAGTTAAGATGTCAAGTAGTACTAAGTACTAGTTTCAAAATGTCGGAGAAGCTCTAACTGTCACATAAACAAAAAAATAAATAAAAATATAGACTTATCAACGCGCCTAGTCGTAGTGTCTCTTGATCAAAATGCTGGCCTCTACCTTGCTTTACTATCGGGCGGGGTTAGTTATCGGTATCGGTATGGTTATCGGGTAGAGCGGGGGCTCACAGGCGGCTTGGAGATCGCAGAATGTTCACCATTTCCTAAGAGGACGCTGCTGCCCGTCCTCTGGTATTTCTGGTCGCAGTTTTAGAACATACCCGGGAAAGACCTTCCTATACCTACCTACCTTGCTCAAGGATTTCAATCGCAATTCAACGCGGAATGCGGGCAGCATTATGAGAACGATACTTGCTGGTAGCGGTTTATTAGATTCAATGTAGTTTTAATTTGTTTTCTATTTCCCTGTACTCGTACATAATTCAATCATTCATCATTTAAGAGCATAGTTCTTGTCGGTCGAGTAATTTCCATGCTTGACGGTCTTCTGCTAGCGTTTTCCCCTCCTTGTACGACATAACATCTGCCTTTCTCTTTTACCTGGTCTATGAAAGTGGTCTCTCTTTCCTTCTGTCTTTCCTTCTATGATGGTTTTTATCAGTTTGTCATGTCGTACACAGGTGGCTTGCCTCTTCTGGTCTCTATATTTGCTAGGAGACATTTTTATCTGGTTTCTTTGTTGTCTTTTTTCCTGTCCAGCTTATTCTTTCCATCCGTCACCAACACCATATTTCAAAGGTTTCCAGTCTTTTTCGATCTTATTGAGTTATTGTCCACGTCTCATTCCCATATAGAGCAAAATATTTAATATTTTCCCTATTGGGAAGCTAAACAAACAATAAAGGTACTTGGGACTTGTAAACTAATAGGAAAGCATCGAATCAACACTTTATTTTGAAATGTTGAAAGATGCCTAAAAACGTGTAAATTCATAACTGACTACGAATGTACATTGCCGCCGCGGGGCAGCCAGGATAAACGTCAACTTGATAAACGAGGCAGCACTATTGGCAAATTGCGGCTTGTTCAGATTTCGCTCTCGCTAACCAGGCCAGACTCCGCCGAATCGGAGATATGCAGAGATGTGCGAAGCGGAAACGAGAGGAGCCACAGAAGAGAAAAAAAAATATCTTTCTGTGTCTTTTCTGTGGCTCTAGCCGACTTCTTTCTATTTCCTAAACTCAAATTACCACTTCGTGATACCCGTTTCCATTCGGTAGAAGACATAACAGATAATTCGCGGCGAGAACTGAACTCAATTCCGGAAAAAGCGTTTTAAAATGTTTCGATGGTTGGATTATTCGCTGGTATAAGTGTGTCATTTCTAAAGGAGCATAATTTAAGGTCTATAAAATACATTTGGAAGAATAACTAAAATTTTGTGTGTTATTGACCTTTTCCCGGTACTTTCTTGACAGAGTAGTAGTGCATACTTGTATGATAGAGTTCGATGTAATTTATTCTAAAAGCTTTGATGTATTACCTACTTTCAATATTCTGTTGTAAAAGGTGACATGTTTATGAGTAGCTCGCATATTCACGTCCCTTTTTGATCAAAGCTACCCGCATGGAAAATCGATTTATCATACTTGATCAAATTCTCTATGATTTCATCAATATTCATGTATGTTTCATATTATATGAAGTATTATGCCCTTGAATTATGTCTCAAGGTATTCCATGCTTTGTCATTGTCTATCTAAATAATAACGCACCAATGAGCTTGACACGTATCTTACAAGCTTTTATTTAACTTATAATGTTTGTTTGTGTTTGTAAGTTTAGTATGTTAAGGTCAAATCTTGCAACTGAATTTTAGACCAGTTCCCCTTGTTCAATCGAGTTGAAATTTTGCGTGTCTATCAAGTTCCGATGACAAAACAACATTATGGGAGCGAGCAGATGTGACGATGTAGATGAAAGGTGAAAAACGGAACTCCTCTATAACTAACAGTAGATTGACGGAGTTTGAACAAATTTTGTTCAGCTTACAGTACCAATAACGGATTTTAGAAAAGTTTGTCCAATAAAAATATTTTCCACAAAATGTTCTTTATAATTTCTTTATGTTTGTTTTGATACATTTTTCATAAATACATAAATACTTTTTTTTTAACATACATAGAATACAGAAAAACACCAAGACAAAGAACAAACATCGATGGTCATCACACAAATGTTTGTCCTGAGTGGGAATCGAACCCACAACTTACAGCTCAGAAGGCGGAAATCCAACTACTGAGCCACAAGGCTAGTCACAGAACATAGCAAAGTCTCATTTAGATATCCTATAGGTGAACAGATAAAACTGTTCATTCACCGTGTATATAATTGATGGGAACTTACAGTGTAATTTTTCATCCAGGTTGCCCCGCGACGTTACTGACAGGGCTCGAATAAACTCCTCAAACTCGATCGACCCGTCCTGAAAACATACGAAAATTTTCTTAATATACATTCAGTAAAGTCTACAGGTTGATAAATAATTAAAACTAATTAATTTTGAACTAACTCTTTATAGAAAAATACTGTACACTTAAGGGCCTCTCTCATCATCTCCAAGTAAAATCCTAAGTAAGCTACTTACCGGTCAAAGTGCTAGTTTCAAAATGTCGGCGTAGCGCTGACCGTCAATTAAACTCACCAAAAGCAAAGGTTACTCGGGACTTTTACTCGCCAATTACACTAATCGGAAAGTAGCTAATCAACTATTTACTTTGACATAATGAAAATAGCCCTAAGTGTAATTAATTGTACAGGATTAAGAGAAAGCATGTGGTGCGTCTTCGAGGATTGCACTAATTAATGTATTTGGAAACTGAGGTCGTGTAGCGAATTCGAGAGACTAAGTAATCCAAAGAGAATATAAATTAAAGTAATCAGGCCTATGTCACTGCGACATACAGCCTATACACATAGGATCTACATATTACATTTTATAATTATAAAATCTAGCCTCTTGATAGAGGCCGCTTTTAATATAATTATATGATCTTAAAAAGTGCAAAGTGACAGTGGAGTTTTGGCGGTAACCGGGAACGAGAAAAGTCATAACGCATCATTGTATTCTTTTATTTAACTTGGGTTATTTGGAATATTCATATGTAAAAACGGTGGATTTGGATTTAACCACGTTAACTATACCGGGTGCGGCGGCGGGCGAGGGCGCGAAATATCAAACATAATATGGTATAGTATGCAAGTGCTCACGTACAAAGCGCAGGGGCGGTGGAAGTAGCGGGCAAGCTTGCGACTATCACTCGCGGTAATATCAAACGTATGCAGTTGTTTGTGTATGCTCACGTAGAACTAGCGGCGGACTGCGGGTTCGCTCGCGGTTTTAGGTAAGCCACACGTAAAGCAAAACCCTGGCGGCCAACGTGAGCACGAAATCGCGCCCGCCCCTTCGCTCTCGCCCGCTACCTCAACGTGCTCAAGCCCTTTTGCGTTCGTAAATGTGAGGCCTGTAGGTATATTTATGTCGTTCAGGTCAATTACGATTAGCTGTGCTTGGATTATAACTTTAACTTTAATGCAACGCAGCGAGTCTATTTATTTTTTAATGTCGTTCTGGAGTGTGTTCTTTACTTGTACTAAAATGTATTCAATTCATTTATTTTGGGCTTTAGGTATAAGTAAATATACTCTTAGTGACGTCATAAACAGCTTAAAACAATTATAAAATTCTGTGGTATAATGAACCTCGAGGAAGCATCCATTATTACGGTACGTTGATAGCTTCTCTGTTATGATTTAATGCCAGCAATTACAGGCTTCGTGATATACCGGACCTAAAAGGTATAATGCTATGATATTATGCCGTAGATAAATTTATCAATAAAATTGTTCTTTGGTGATACACGAAAATAAAAAAAAATAACGCATCATAATGATTATTCCACTGCTGCCTGATTAGTATCAAAAGAAAACTGCTTATGACTGTATTTTCTACCTAAGTACCTGCCCACTACCCACAGATCTGTGAACCCGAAAGTTACCTATTATTTCAAACAGTGTAAGAATACACACAATAAAAAAATCGTTGGTTACTCACATTGTTTTCGTCGAAGACCCGAAAGACAAGCGACGCAAACTTACTGGGGTCGCCTTGCGGAAAGAACTGCTTGTAGATCTTAATGAAGCCCTGGAAAGTAAATGACATTTAATTAGTTCCATTTATTTATGAGTTTAATTTAATTATATACCACAACAACCCACTGTTTTTACTAAATGTCAAATTAAAACAACCAAAAACACACCAAAATGATTTACTTTAAAAAAAACTGTGAACCTACAGTGTTAATAAACGCAACTACAGTTAAAAAAATGTCTGTGAACTGTCTGTGACTCTTATCTACAGGTTGATATGATAAATTAAAAAGCTAAACTGCGTAGAAGCCTAGAATCTTTAAAGGCCAAGGCGGGAAGGAAATCCGCTTTGCTTACTCCTCGATATAGTAGTGCTTAATTGAATTTTATATCGACATTTCTTGCGCGTTGGTTATTTATGATATGCCATTATTTCTCTTTATTTACTTATTTGCCGAATTTATTTATTTTTATTTGTTTATTTGGGTACACAAAACAGATATCAATCATTTTCTTAATTAGTATACAAAATTTTAAGTAAAAATCTGAACTGGATTGTAATCCAAAATATGTATACACAGAAAAGTAAAATAATGAGACGAACGTGATGAAAGTACCCATCCGTAAAGCAACTAGTTTACAGATGGGTACCCCCAAGACGGCACAATATTTATATGCAATCTATATGTATAGTTATTATATTACTATTAGTGGGATGGACTATTCAGACACAGCACAGCTGTTGTGCCTGAACAAACCCGCTTAAGATGAGGATGGAGGATATCTTGTATGGTTTTTATGTAATTATTAAACCTAGGATCGAAGACATCTAATTCTGAATAGTTTTTTAGCAAATCGTTATATTGACGAGCCATTCTTACAATTGGATTAAAGTAAAAAGTATTATTTTTATAGACTTGAAGTGCAAAAAGGTTAGTGACTTTGGCTCTACGCGCACTGTATGCGGTATTAAAAAATATATGAGACAACAGATGTGGGGAATCCACTATAGAATTAATAATTTTGTACAAGTATATAAGTTCGAAATATTTCCTACGCATTTTTACAGACTGTACATTAAATTTTATCAGTCTTCGTTCGTAATTTAAGTCAGAGCGGCCTACATGCTGACGATAACAAAGTATTCTAAGACATTTTCTCTGCACTCTCTCAATGTCATCGGAGTGAACATTATAGTGCGGAGACCAAATCGGGATACCGTACTCCAAGATACTTCTCACAAGTGAATTATATAAATATAAATAACTGTGAGGCTTTTTAAAACCCTTAAGTAGATCTAGAGACGAAGCCAAGGAGCTGATTAGCTTTGTTGGTAATCTGCTGATAATGCGGTATAAATGAGAGTTTATCATCAAACAGTATGCCGAGTATATAATTGTAGAGTAAAAGAAAGAATTAGGAGCTGTTTTGGTTTATTTAAACAAAAGAGTGGTTTATACAAACGTGGCGCGTGAGCGGCGACGCGAACATTACTATCATTTATCTCTCAGTGTCATGGCATGGATCTCTGTCATCCGAAGTCATATTCTGACTTGGGATGGACTGTGACTGATATTGTTGAATTAGACTATGTTTTTTTTAACTTTTGTTGTGAAATATTAATATATTTCACTTAAAATACATGTTAAAAAACTTGATACTAGCTAAACTCACTGTGAGTTGAACCAAAATTTAAGAAAAAAATAAAATAAGTAGAAATTTGCGAGCAAAGCAATCACCAATTTTTAAAGCATTTGTGTGCAATATCATTAAGATTTTTGATGCCACCCTTAGCAATATTATGGTATTATGGCGTATATAAATAAATTATATACAAGCGAAGCGAGTAGAGCGTGACGCGGGCACGTCACGCTACAGCCACGCCGCCTTCTCTCGCCTACAGTATTTTTCTGTAGTAGGCAAATCAAACCACCCTTGTTGACCTCTGAACCTGTGAGTCTGTGACCTCAAACTAAACGGCTTCAAGTTGGACAGGTGTGATGGATCTTTTCTAAATGCGGCTTGAACTTTTGCGCAACTACACAGGTGTATTGTTAAAAATACGAGACAAAGAGATACCTAAGTACCTATAAATTGTGATATAGGTAACTATTGAAATTTTTTAAAGAATATCGAATTCATGGGTTTGGCTTCCACCTCATAGTAATTTCAATCAGGCGCTCTTTAAAATTAAAGGCGAAGCAGTCAAAGAATGAATTCTATTCTCTCACTTGGGTCGAAGCCAAAGGTTGCTTCTCACAAAAGAAGCATCACTATAAAACCCGTCTCGGGTAATAGTTGTGGCTAATTGAGTTTCTTTGTAATTGTGTTGAGACACTGGGACTCCCTTGTGAAAACTTAGTTTGAAAGCAACTCTAACGATCAAACAACCGAGTACGTATCAAATCGTATTTTTTAAATTAAATCTGGCCATATTTTTTTTTTAATTCCATTATTTGACCTAACTTTATATATGAACAGAAGTCTGCACAGAAGAATTTAGGAACCGATTCTGCGTCTTACTAAACGTCGCTAACCAGCGGACTAAAAACTGACATCGGGGTTACGCACCCGTTCTATATAAGTATACTTACGAACTTACTTGCTGTTTTGCGGATTACATATCGTGGTATAGATTCCATAGCTCCTAGGAAATACCTAACGTTGGCTTTTACATCTAGGTCATTAAAAACCAAATGATATTAAGCGGAGTCTACTTTACCTTTGATGTTTTTCAAACTATATATATCTAGACTATATACTATATATCTAATGTTATTCGATAATTTTGTTTACGTCAAAATTGGTAACATCAATGACTGTTTTGTTTCACAAAGAGAAGAGATGACTTTTAACAGAGGCTGCATGGCTGAATTCCTTTCGAAATCCCCAGGCTAACAACGACCACAACTGATTAAATCTGGTTCTTGTAGTACGGGGTCAAACAGCAGGACGCAACTAGTGTTGTATAGGAATAGCTAGTAGGCAGATGCAAGTTTTAAATTGCCTGTTCTATTTCTATGGCAGCTGCATTTCTGGACTTACTTGTTCTGTCAGAAGACCATTCGGACAATCTTTGAGGAATCCTTTATGCCTGTAATAAAAAGAAAACTTTATTTGAGAAATCGAGAATTAATTGGAATTGATAAGTTTCAAGTGCGTTTTTTTAATAATTAGCCTTTTTTTAAATGGACAAATATTTTGCGGCCCCTCCTTCTATAGTCTTCATCTAATGACTAGTTCATTGTTCTAGGGGAGCGACGGAATTGCCCTCATGCCGGGGTACTAGAATACGGCATCGGTATCCCCTAGTTATTATTACAGGTAGGGGATACCGATGCCCCATAAGGCTTTTGCCTTTTAGTAGGCTATTGCCTACTTGTCGCAGTAGCTCAAAACTAGAGATACAACGATTTTTTTGTGTAATGCAAAGACGGACTCACCATAGCCGGATCTCTTTTTCAGTAACTGTAACAAAGAAAATGATTATTAGAAAAGTAGTTCTCCAACTTTGAATGTAAGTTTATAATAGCAAAAGATATTTTTTAAATTATATATCTATAAATTAACAATTTTCGGATTGTTTTCCTTAGTTGCTTCTTGCCAAATTTCATGATTCTAGGTCAATGGGAAGTATCCTATAGCTATTGATTTACTCGCGAATATCAAAATATGTAAAATAAATTGCCGTATTTTTTTATTACTTTGACTTAGAAAGCTGATTTTTTTACAGCTCCAAGGGACCGCAGACGTATTTGATATGAATTTCAACTTAACACCATGCGTTTCCGAGGAAAGGATCCTGACCTTCGAAGTGACCTTTGGGTTTCTTTTTACACTCCAGGTATCGGAATCCTAAAACAGAATCAGGTTTTGGAGTTCCAGAGATTACGTTTCACAAACATTGATGAAATCGCTTTCTTTTTATAAGTATTATCTATTAAGCTATTATCTATTTATTATTAACAATAATATATTATCTTTTTGTAGGAATCAACGCGCAGGCCAATTCACTTATTATGGGACGTGAAATTTGGACCCAATATTGCTCAAATGGTCTCGGATCTAAGAGGTGAACAATAAGGACGAAGTTTGCGAAATTAAACACGGATGAAATGGCATTTTGGACCTTAAGTTCAACTACGATGCTCAATTATATGAGCCGTTTGGATCTTTTTCCCATAGGCGCAACAAGTTTTAAAGATTAGAAAAAAATGCACAAAAAAATTGAAGGCTCAACTCGGATCCTAAGCTCAATTACGATGCTCAATTAAATGGACCCCAAAGTTAGTAACGAAGTGTTTTCTCATGTTACTCCAATTTTTTCATGTTTGTCCACTAGTACAAGAAACAAATAAACAAAATTCTCGGGGTTTTTCAAATATTATCCCCTAAAGGAAGTTTATGGGGGTGTTAAGATTTTAATGAAGAAATATTTTATGAATACCACGGTGATGTTGTCTGCTTTTTTATGTTGTTATATATAATATCCTCGAGCGTTTTTTATTTAACCAGTCGATACAGTTTTCTACTGCGGAGTTTTAATCTTACTAAATATATACGTACATTCTTAAAAAACACCTTGATCTATACCTATAAAAGGCTTTGTCCTCACTGTTAGACGACGTACATCCTAAGCCGCTGGACATACAGACTTGAAATTTGGAGGGTATGTTTACGGAGGGGTGCAAACTCACACTAAGAAAAGATTCTTCACTAATAAGAAAGAAGGCAGTCAAAATTTTGAATGTAGACTCCACAGATAAAATAATCAATCATAGACATGACTCAAAATTTTCCGAAACTCCGTCAGGGGTCAGTTTTTCGCGGTACGACACGGTACGCTATGAAGATGATGCTGTTAACTACCCAGTTGAGTTTTTAAATTCGCTGCCACCACCGGGACTACCATCATAATCATAGAGTTATTCTGAAGGAGGGCAGACCCATCATAATCCTTCAGAATATGAGACCGCCAAAATTGTGTACTGGCACCAGATTACAACAGTCAAAACTCTACATCGTAATATGGTTGAGGCTATAATTTTCACCGAGTGTGCCCATGGTAAAACAGTGTCATACATTGTCGGTTGAGATTTTAATAAAATACTCGGTTTTGCCCGCGGAATCGCTCTCTTGACGGGTGTGCCTTTAAAAAAACAGTTAGATTAGTTCCGAATTTAAAAACTCTACTAGGTAGCTGCATGCAAATTCAGTTATCCACTTTTCAAAGCGGGCGAAGCCGTGGGCAAAAGCGATTCTTGAATAAGCAGAGCATAGGACATTTAATTTACCATAAAAGTGTTCATAAAAGCTTTGTGATGCCGGCGAAATATTATAATACTTTCCTTTTATTCTTCCAAAGCGATGGGATTTGAAGAATACATTCTAAAACTTATATCCCGTGAAAATGCTAAAAAGATTTAACGGTTTTTTATTTTTTTTGGTCAGACAGATAGACTAATCGCACCGTGAGAAAGTCCCATCGCCATTTCGAAAACTTTTTCGACGTACAAGGTGTGTTAAATTCGCGTGGTGTCACCCTTGAAGACCAGCCAGATTCCTCCCCGACCCCCTGGTGCCTATTGACTCTGGTGCCATTCTTTTTTACGAGAAGGTAACCTGCACTTAAGGGACTTTATTTTCAGAACAATTCACCGACACACGTGAAATGAAATGTAACGGCTACATAAGTACGTAAACAAATGTTAGACCTTGTGTCGTTATCAGAAAGGGCTATTTGAGTTAAATTGATTTTTCATGGGTATTTTATATATGAACTAGCTGATTTACGGCTCAGAACTGAGACTCGGACTTTGTGCTCACAAATAAAAAGTAAAAATGACGAACATCCAGACAAAATTGTATCCTTTAAGTATAATACATGAAATGCTTTTTAAACCCTCTTTACTGCTCATTCTTACTAAACTTAAGCTTTCTTGCTTATTCTTACTTTTTTTGAAGATACTCCGACAGGTTGAAGTATTTCCGTATGGACTCTCTCTCAAATCGAAGACGCATGCTTGACCTCCAGTTTTTATTTAAACTTGCTAATGGGTTGCTTGATACCCCGGAATTGTTATCTCTTTTGAACTTCTCTGCGCCATCGAGATCAATCAGGGCCTCTCGTCTTAAACTTCTGAATTCTTCCAAATGGAAAACTAATCTCGGTAAAAATGCTCCTATTAACAGACTTGTCAACGAGTTTAATGTTTTCTCCCATGATAAAGACATTGACCTGTTTTCTGGCGGCGCAGGTAAGTTTAAATTATCGATTCGCAGTAAATTGTCTTGTATTGGTAAAGAGTGATTATTATTATTTTTTGTTTTTTCTGTAAATTATAGCTTATTCACACTCTACTATGTATACTTTTAAAAAAATATTTTTAAGTCGTAGACTGTAAAACTCGCTTCTTAATATCATGTAGTCAGCACCTATAATTGTAGTGACGTTTAGCCTGTTTCCATTACTTGCTTCCTTCTTTGTTACAACGACGTACATCATGTTGGTGTCTATTAAATAAATAAATAAACTTCATAAGAAGCTTCTGTGCTTTTCTCGCTTCTTGACTGATCGGTATGATTGAGATATCCCAATCATTCATTCGATTTAACGTTCTAACAAATGGAACCTATTGATGCGAAGATAAATCTCCGAAACGGTATCTATATCGCCTATGTGTTAATCCAGGGTATAAACTACCTTCATACCAAATTTAATTCAAATTCGTTTAGCAGTTACAGCGTTCAACGGGAACAAAGACACTTACATACCTACTTACCCAAAATTTCGCATTTATGATATTAGTGTGATTGATAATTTCGGTATAAATCGTCCGCATTGTTATAGAGGTGTCCATGTTTTTGTGTACGCCTACGGCTAGAAGATTTTAATGGAAATAATCATATCAAGGGTACGGATATCACGCACACGGGGATTACTGGTTCATGTATAGAAACGACGTCGTTTACGTAAATTGTTACGATAAAATACTGGATTTTATCTCATGCTACATTTTTGTCAGCATTGCATGTCGCAGACCATTTCTATAATCCACCGCATTACACAACAAATTCCCGTTTCCCATTCTGTAGTTATCTCGCTCGCATATTTTCCCATCGTTAAAAAATCTCGCATAAGCATGACGAGCGGCAGGACACACTAACACGGCCACACTAAGTCTCTGCCTACTTCCCTCGCCAATCGTCGATTTTGTGGCCGCTGCACTCCTTCCTATCAGCTCTTAGACGTCCACTGCTGGACAAAGCCTCTCCCATATTTCGGGTGGTTGCGATAATCCCCACGCTTGTTAGACGGCTTGGGGTTCGCAGAATGTTCAACGTTTACTAAGAAAACGCTGCTGCCCGTCCTCTGGTGGTTCTGGTCGCAGTTTTAAAACACACCAGGGTCACTTTAGGGGCAAAGACTTTACATAGGGTAGTTTTACCCCGGAAAAAATTACTGTCCTTAGAGAATTATCCACGCGGGCGAAATCGCGAGAAGCTACCCTGGTGCTCTTTATGTAACCACTAGTGGTAGTGCTTACTAATACTAATAAAATAAAACAAATAGATATAAATAAATAGAGTCGCTCGCTAAGTCGCAATAAACTTTATCACCTACAGCGAAGCAGCATAACTAATACCCACATTAATGCCTACATGTACGTAACGCGTGCGACGAGACGAAAGTGATCACTCTATCACTGTCGCACTCATCTGTATCTATCACTGTCTCATAAATAAATTAAGATATTAATTTTCTAGAAATATTTTCCATGCCGATGCGTGATCCATAAATACACAAACACAGTGATCTAACACCTTATGTGAACGCTATATGAATGAAATTAATATGCGTTTCGTAATAATGCTAGGCCGGTGAATGTTCATAAGTGGAAGCGAATATGGTAATTAACAAGCTGGATCTCATGACTTCTCTCGTTTTTTTGTGATATTTGAGTGGCTATGCCTTGGATCACAACAAATCTTTGTTTAATGACGGTGTGGTTGAGTATGGTAAGCACACCTAGAGTGAAATGGGAACTGCCTGGAGGCCAGCCATCGAGCGAATCTGCCAGAACGCACATTAATGCCAAAGAAAATACAACAATTACTGCACTAGGTGTTTGGCGACAGATTTTCACGTGAGTAGCTAGCCAGTGGAGTAACTAGAAAGTATCTATCCTACATGCCACGGTTTCCTAATTATGGTTTCCTTGTATTTTTTTTTGTGTCATGTTTTTCTGTTACACCTTCAACGGTACGGGTACCGCTCGGCTTAATAACGCTGAACTTGAATGCGCTGATGTCGATTTTTAGGTCTGTGTCTGAATTTAAACTTGTGCAAAGCACCGCTCCACTTTTGCCGAGCGATATTAAATCGTGACGGGACGTAAAGCTCAAGCAATATTAAGATCTTGAAACCACACTCTGCGGCGTGCATCCGTGCAATCCGAACGCAGCCATCATCGCTACAATCTACACAGGTTTCTAAATACTCTCATTTTCGCTGGAAAGTTGGTACTATACTATTTATGGTAAAGCAAAACGGTGCTACTAAGCCAAAACAGCAAATTTTAATATGGGCCGAATCTTGAAACTCTAGGAAGAACAAAACAGCAATTCCAATAAAAAATGAATTCACACTCAACAAAATGTACGCAACAGATGATTTTATCGCGACTTCAGGGCTGGTCCCATACAAAAACTTTTTCATAGCGATAACTACAATGAGCTATTTTCGGGTTAGGGATACTCTATACTGTATACTCTTTTTACCCGACTGCCCAAGAAAGAGGGTTATCCGACTAATCATGAAAGAGGGTAATGTTTTTGGGGTGTGTAAGTGTATGTAAGTATATAAATATTTAATTATGTATGTTTGTGTGTTTCTACATTATCTCCGGCTTGACCGATTTTAACGAGTATGCTGTCGTTGGATTTCTCTTTACGTCCCAGGTGACATTCCTACATTTTCGTTTTTTTGTTAGTAAATATTGTTTGTCTACCAATTTGATGCAAACAAGATTATTTAATTCTCGCATCGCTCATCGCTCATCTTATACACTAAACTCCATCCCATTTGACGGAAAAGAGATCAAGTTGATTATTATTTTATGCGAAATTATTAGTAAACATCAAGCTTGGGGTATTTATGACAGAGAAAGCGTTTATAAATACTGTCACCGAAGACGAACTCGTCATTAAGAAGAAGAACGCCGCAAAAATGCTTTTTGTAGTGGTCAGTAACTTTTCCTGAGGCTTTTCAGTGTTTTTTGGTTTCTAGTGACAAGTTTTAAAAAAGTCGACCTTTATTTCAGGTGAGCCTGCTCGCTGGTGCAATCTCTACAGAAGGCGGTTACTTACGACAGAATCTGGCTTTGGGAATCCCACATCCGTTAACAATCAATCGTGAAATTTTACAAGCCCAACTCTTACCAAGAGGTTTCCGCTACGCCGTCCAAGATGCGCCCGAAAAAGACGTGTCGTACTCACTATCGTATGAAGATTATCTGTATCTAAAAAGGCACAAAATAGAGGGCCAAGACTCGCCATTCAATCCCGACACGACGGAGCCTAGCCCGACTATTGCCGATATCAAAGGTAAACACAAACGTGATCACATTAAATACGATGTTCCTCGTTCAGACGCCGTATTGAAACGGAACGCTGGGACTAATTCTGTTAATGGATGGAACGATATCCTTGTGAGCGCTCCTGTAGTACCAGAGGTACATAAGCATGTCTATTTTCATGTACCTCCGCCTGACTTTGAAGATATTTCTACGGCACCTCGCGTGATCCAACCCAAGAAGAAAAATGTCAACATCTTGTTTATCAAAGTGCCTTCTTATGAGCCGAGCCAATCATACCTACAGCAACTGCTACAAAACCAGCAAGTTCCGATCCAAGACAAGACTCTTATTTACGTGCTCTCGAAGAAAGAGAACCTTCCGCAACCTGTTGTGCTGCCGCCGAAACCTTCCGCACCAGAAGTGTATTTCGTAAAATACAAAACTCAGAATAATATTGAACCTCTAAATAACGAGTTATCGCTGCAGAGCTTATTGGAAAATGATTCACCGGTTTTAGAGCGGAAGCGAGCGGCCCGTGATCCATGAAAAGTAGATTTACAATAAGTTTCTACGCAATTTCCTGGAGCGAAATACTTTAATAATTGAAGCTGGCGACGCGAAATGTTTGTTCATTTTTGATTCAAACGTGTATCTCTGTTTTTCTTCGTACAGGATAATTTAAAAGGGCTCACGTGGAGTGCTCCCAGTGAAACCGAGACACGTATGAAGTAGCCGCTTACCAAATTCTAGCTTTGGATATTTGGACGATCTGTCAAAATACTTCCTTAAGTTAGATGAGTACCTACCTACTCAATATTTGTTTATGTAAGTTTTTTATGTATGGCAGACTAGAGTTTTGACCACATACTCGCCTGATATGATCTATAATGACGTTTCTTAAGATAATTCACTACATATAAATGTTTTTTAGTAATATACTGCCCATGCTTAAAGCATGGAGTAAAGTTTCTTTGTTTAAATCAAAATGATTGAAGTTATTTAAGAAACGTCACACGTGTGTCTTAAATTCATTCTTAACTGAACTAACTTGTTTATTTTCTAAAAAAACACGTTTGGTACATATTTATTCTAAACGTAAGTAACTTTTTCTATTTTAATCTTTTTTTTTTTGCTGTTTTGTTAATATAGGATTTTATTGGCATGGTGCGCGATGCCACTAAGGCAAAAGCTCATTGTAGCTACTCATCACAAAGAAAATTTAGCATTCACATTCACATTCAATGCCATTTATGGAACAGCTGATGAAAAACCTATCAACGCGTCTGGTCGAGGCATTTCATGACCAAAATACTGGTCTCGAAGAATTAGTACATAATAGCTATTTAACGCGGTAATTCGGCCATCATTCGGTCATTTTGGGCACGATATCTGCTAGTAGAGGTTTATTAAATTATTATTAGTTTTAATAATTAGTTTTCTATTTCCTTGTAAATTTTTAGTTCTTCATTTTGGTTTTTTGTTAGTTTTAATTTGTTTTCTATTTCCTTGTACATTTGTAGAATGGAAAAGTTTAATTTATAAGTAACTACATATTAATCTTATTAAGAGAGACGTTCTGCCGCGAAATTTAGGTGCATTAAGTATATGAAAATTGTATTGCTGTCGGTCTGCTCCCCGTGCTTGCGATAGAGAGAGTAGTGAATTTACATACATGTTTTGATGAAATTTGCGTTTCGGGGGAAAACTGCTTCACCCCTAAATCACATCAAAATCTTTTGTTTTTTGGTTGGACACCAACCAAAAATTGGTGGTTGGATATATTATAATCGAGGCCGATAAGTTTTTTTTTTAAAGAAAAAACGTATACTAATAAAACTACGTTTCTTCCTCATAATTTCAACGCAGTCACTAAGTGACGAACTACGAAGACTTCGGAACTTCTTAACTATGAAGATACTGCGACATGAAAAAAAAAATCTAAAAGAATAGTTTTTTTACGGTGTAGGCAGGTAATATAATTATAATCGAACTTAAATAATATTTCAGGATGGGAAAAAGTTGGCACTTTTTGTATGGACAAGCAGGTGGTATACTCTAATCTTAAAATCTTAGAGAGAGAAAAAAACAGTTTTTTTTCACGATTCCAGGCTTGGCCCCGTATGGTAATAGCTCCTTTCGGCTTACTTTCGCTCCACTATGTAACCATGAAGATACAATTACACACATGCTATTAGGTGTTGTTTAAGTTTAAAGTTATTTTAATATTAATTTAACTACATCGATGCATAAATTTTACAAAATGTCGTAATTGTTTTGGAAATAAAAATGAATATGAATATTCTAAGGCCGCTGCTTTGCCATATAATTTGCATACAGTAGAGATAGTAGTAAAATATCTTGTTTCGAACTATACATTGTTATGAAACGTTTGTGTAATCTCCTTTGTAACCTATAACATTAAAATTGTTCCTTATCGTTACATTTGTCTCGCATGACGATATTTAGTTATTTTTCTCAAATGTACCTAAAGATTTATATCCCATGCTATTTTTAGTCAGTGTCATTTTTTTACGGGCAAATACTTGAGTATTTTTCTAAATTTGACACTAGCTAAGCCGAAAGGTGCTCATAATACTATGGGCACCGTTTCACCGTTACATTATGAACAACTTTTATTGTGGTACCAAACCTAAAGCTGAGAAAAAAAAACCAGCTGTTCCATAGACAAAATGTCACTCGACAAAACTTGGACGAAACATCCATGCGACAAAATGTATGAAACAGCCGTTTTTTTTTCTCGGTTTCATGGTTGATCGCATAGCAAAAGTTGTTCACAATCATGAGTACTATGAGCAACGTTCGGCATACACTACATACGGTTTTTTTCGGTTGGCATACACTTTCCTTATAACCCTGTATACAAACGAGTGGAGCCAAAAAATTGTATACATAATAATAAATATATACATACAACAATATTCTACTAAAGATAGATTTGAAAATTTTCAAAATGGCGCTCTAAATTCGGCTCCGCTGCAGTCGGTTTACAGCCGCCGAAGAGTGCGAAAGAAGATGCGAAATCTGTCCGAAAGGACAGATTTGCGGCGGTAATTTTAAGTGCGCTAAAGTCGTATCCGTATCTCTAGTAAAATATAATTTAATTATGTACGAGTGGATGCTACATATTACATGGTATTTGTTTTTTTATTGGTCTAGGTGACGATACGAACAAGTCGCTCACCTAAGCTTAAAACATTACAGTTCAGTCCACCCAGAATTTACTAATTTTGTTTACTACATACCTTCTTAAAATGTAAATAGCACTATAAATGTCAATCCCGAGCTAATTTAATTACGTCTATTACACTTTATGAGTACACCCACTCAATGTGAGCTCTACTTTACGAGTATCATTTGCTTTGAATGTTTACTTAGATAACTGACATTAGAGAAGCCAAGCAAACCGCGTCAACCGAGCTAGCGTATCTAAATGAGAGAAAATAAGAAGAAAAACATGACACCGATACAAATATTTATCTCTTTTTTCCCTCGTTCTTTTTTTTTTCTTTCTTTCTTGGCATCGCACTCTGTGCATTCTGCCATTTTCTGTATTAGAACTTTTGTTTTTAAAAACGGGGAAACCATAAGTCGCGAAACAATTATAAGAAGAAAAAATAAACTTTTAGGAGAGGAATATGGACCAGGAAAGTAGGATTTATGGAAATTATAATTTTATGTTATTAGATAAAAGAAAAATAGATATGGAATAATAAATATTTGGATCACCCTCGTTCTTAGCGTCAAATCCGTGTGTCTGTCAGAGGTAGCTGTCGCCATTACAAGAAAAAAAAAAACCACTGAATTTTTTCGGTTAGGACACTCCGGGCATAAAGTGGGATTCAAAAATACTAGAGCGTTAACACATGAACCTGGCAACTTAGTTGGCGTCGAACAAACGAGAGGTAGAGATATATTTTCCTCCTATTTCCTCTAGTTAGTCTACGGTCCGTGGTTATGAGGTATGTTAGTGGTCTTAGTGTTGACTTTTTAGTGATATGTTTGTGAACCAAGGGCTCTCCGTCCTCGCGGAGGCAGATAACCTTTACTATTACGGCCTGCGGCCGTGGCGCTAGGCGATGTGGCAGATGAGAATACATTTTCACGCGTGAGGTCGATTGTCATAACTAAATGTTGCCGTCTGCCACCTAATGGGAGACGTTCGTGGGGGCAGACGGTAACAATTCACGTTTTTTAATTTCCCTGTGAAAGACGCGTAACATGAATCATCTCCCAAAAAGTCGTGAAAACCATGACGTAATTAAAAACTTGCAAAAAAGACGCGTCAGAGCTAATGATATCCGTCAAAATTGAAGAGACGAATTTTTAGAAGATGTGACTGAACGCCTTCGGTCTCCCATTTCTGTTTGATTAATTTTGATGTTGATGACTGGGAATTTGTCACGGTAGCTCCAGCGAAGTTATTAGAGCTTATTGTTGTGAAACGAGGAAACTTTGTTATTGCTTTATAATAGTTTGGGGAATGCGTTGCGTTGCTTATCTATTCGTTTTAGTTGGCACTTTGGATTAGGAGATACCAGACTTTTATTTCAATTTTAGGTTGGTGCGACATGTCTTTAACCATTTCTAAAGATAAAGTGTTTTGAATAGCTACCAACCTACTTCAGACCTGGCTATGGATACTTTAGCAACTCACGAAAGATTACTGATGTATTCCTATTCGGGCTTTTGAGGGTGCGCGCGTGGTTTAATATCGATGGAATATTATTTTGTATTTTAGTTTAAAGACATCCTAACTAATATATTCAGAGGGGTATAGCCGCAGTTGTATCAGGAACAATAATGCTTCGAGGTATAAAAATGAATATGTTCGTCTCGAGAGAAAAACTTCGCTTGCACGAATTAGAACTCCCTACATTACAAATTCAGTCCATACAAAGAACTATGGGAAGTTCCTAGCTCTGTCTCTCTGTCTGGATATTTGTCGCGCTATCACGGCTGAACAGATCTTGATAACATTTGATAAGCAGTTACCGTATAACACAAAGACATAGGATACTTTATTTATGTTCACGCGAACGAAGTCGCGGGTAACAACTAGTAAACTTTAAAATTCGTAAGTTTCCGAGGAGTATGCGACGCTTACCTAAGGGACTCAAGCGTGTTGTCGCACCGAAATAATTCGCAACGTGTGAACGCAGCCTAAGGATCACTTTAGAGATTGTACGAGTACTTTAGTCTTTTATACATTAATATCAATATAATATACTACTAAGAGAATACCAATCTATCTAAACCTCAAGACTGAGAATAATTATAGGTATACGCGTGTATACCTATAATTATCTATCCATAGATAACTTTCAAAAATGTAAGTTAAAAATGGATTGGAGAAACAGAAGATTACGCTTATGATTTGCTTAGATTAGGTTTAGGTTCCTTAATTATAATTAGGCGTCGCCTTGTTGGTGAAAGCGGGCATTAGTGAAGCTCTGTTTTTATGCCAAGCGGAATGACGGTGATATGATGAATATATTATTAGAATACTTAATATGTTACAGTGATCTATCCACGATTTTCCAATATTGAGTTCTTACGGCTAGAGCTATCCCTCTAAATGTTTGAAAACAAAAAATAACTGAGTATTCTAAAAATATGTAGAACGCTGCTTCTCATTAACTTTTCAATAATTTATACAAAGTTTCATTTTATTAGTCATCATTTATCATTTATTTTGGCGAAGGAGATCTGAAAACAGGTTTCAGGACTCATTGAACGGACCGAGAACATGCATGGATATGTAAATTTGTTCGTTCATCACCCTCCATTGCACGAATATTGAATCGCTTTATGGTTTGTCGTATGTTTTGTTCATTGGAAACATGGCATAGAATTTATGCGAGATAATGGTGCGGCGTTATGTTAATCTTGTAATTCCCGTGGATAGAATTATGCAGCGATGCGGACCCCACTAAAACTCTTGGCCCGTACCGACACGCGCTTATTGCGATGCTTGTTAGGTTCAGATCCTAACGTCGCGACGTTAGCAACTGAACGCTGTTGTGCGACGCGTCGCACAATAGCGAATTGTGTTGCCGCTCGCCAACGTCGGCGGCTGAACCTTACATTTATCGCAATGAGGACATCACGGTACGGGCACAGTTCGCGTTTTCAGCGCAGTCTTACATCATTACAAAACGACATCTCCCCCTTTTACACGAAATAAACTGATATATGTATACAATTTGACATTAGGTTATACGAAGTATCTTTTGTTAGGTTGTCTGTCCATTGAACTAATTTCAATGTGATAAATACCTTTTGTTAATATTATCATTTTTTTTTCACAGGGACTAAAATTGCTATTTTATTCCTCATAGGGACTAAACGGTATTTGAGTTTGGAATGCGGACATGTTCTAATAACCAAAGAAATCCATCATGAACATTGCATGAACATAACAGGCTGCATGATAAAGAAAACAGCGCGTGAGCCAAATTAAAAAACAAAGTTTGGGATAAAATAAAAATCGCGCGAAGTGCATTCCGCCTTCGTTCGTAATTTGTTTACTGAAATTTGGAGTCAACTTAGTTTTATAAAAAATTGTGTGTCTTCTAAGCCTCTAATTATTTCTATGGTGTCTCTTATTGTTTCTAATTTTATGTGAATAAATAAACGTACTATTCTTATTCATAAGTTGCACTTAGGTACTTATTTTCTGATGTGGGTCTGGGTGATAAAAAAGTATAGTGCTATTTAACTATTTTCAGCTCGAGTACACATAGTTGTTTGGTCCCTAGGCAAACGATCTATTTCATCCCCCTCAGATCGTTAACAATGGATTTCCATACACTTCTCCTGCCCGCTTATTTATAAGAGAGTAGCGACGTACTGCCTCCCCCATTAAAAAAAAACGAAAAAGGGACTTTCCAAGAAGGTGTAGTATAAACAATAGTAGATAGTTACACAAGGGATGTAGGTGATATTTTACACGCGAGATCTTTTGGCGCACGATGAGGGAAGCGAGGAGGGCGCTGACAGTTTGATGATCACCTATACTCGCGTTTGTAAATAATCTACTTTTCTCACTAGCATACGGTAAGACAAAAAAAAAGTTAAAAATATGAATGAGATGCCATATTTCAAGTAATTTACATCAAAGCTGGCATACTTGCAAATTATAAATAAATATAATTATTATTAATTGCAAAAAATGTGTAATGTAAATGTATTATTATTAGTATATAGTTATTATTTATTTATACACAACTTATAAAACAGACAATTAAAGAAAACTTAAAAACACTAACTAAAAATTAAAACCTAAAATAACTATAAAAATTAAACTAAAAGGCCATTAGTGGAGGGAAAGGTCCCAAGAATGCTGGTGGCATTGCCACGTTGAATGGCAATGCTCAATTTCTGTGCAAAATAAAAGCCAGCATTCTGGACACCCGACGCCTCCTCATCCAAGTTCCTATAAAGGCTTAAAGCGGCCGGCCCCCATTATATATATATTATATATATGTGAAATCTGTGAGTATGCCTGTGTGTTTGGGTGAGTGTGTGACAGTGTGTTTATATATGGGGTGGGAGCGTGTGTAAATGAGCGTGCGAGAGTGTTTGTGGGTGAGGTCCTACATGGTCGAAGAAAAAAAAAATAAGTTCAAAGGTATTTTTTCATATGGGACTAAGTCGATTTCTAAGTAAATTACTTTACCTCCCAAGGTAGGCAAAGTGACATTTTCCGCCCGCATTTTGAGGCAACTATGACCCACTTACCGAGCACTAGTGATGAAAATAACAGCTTTAGGTACTCTTGCGCGACACATACGACTTTTCACCTAAATGGCGAGATATACTGCAACTCGCCTAGCACCAAATTTCGAAGAAGGAATAACAAATAGAGATGGCTACGAAGGTTGCCATTAAATCGCAACTTTTTTAATTTAAATCACTTTATATACTAACTAGCACCCTTAACAAAAGCACCCTTTTTGAACTAGATATGTAAACAAACAATTTTTATTTCAATTGTTGCTATCTACACAGTACTTAAATACTTTATGACAATCGTTGAGCCACACTGCATCCAAAGAGGTTTAAAACAGTCTAGTACATTATTTTTTACGATATGACCTCTGTGAACATTTGACCACGTTACCCCTATTGACCTCAGCGTGGCAGTAGCCAAATCTGAATAACAAAGCGATGGATCGGCCGTTCGCATAAAATGTCCCCTATAAAACTGTAATTGCCATCCTCTCTTTTGGAAAAGTAATGGGAATAACTTGCTTTATATCGAAGTGGTTACCTTACATTGTTTTTACAAGTTTTTATTTTACTTGCATTTTGTATGTATGTATGTATGTTAAGGTCAAATCTTGAAACTCAATTTTAGACCAGTTCCCCACGTTCAATTGACTTGAAATTTTGCATGCATGTCAAGTTCCGATGTCAATACAATATTATGAGAGCGAGCTGATCTGACGATGGATGCCGAGGGTGGCAAACGGAACTCCTCAGTAACTAATAGTAGATTGATGGAGCTTAGACTCATTTTGATCAGCTTACAGTACTGTACCAATGACGGATTTTATAAAAGCTTTTCTGGAAAAAAGTATTTTTCCATAAAAACTTTTTTAGAATCAGTTAAGTTAAGAGAAGGAAATCGATTTTCGTTGTCTCTCGTTAACACTTTTAATATTTCTAGTGGTTTATTAAATCAAATCATTTATTTTGAACATCAACATTTATTTTCGAGTAATTCATAAGCTACTATTATTTCTTCTGTGGTAGCACGGAAAATGCCGAAAGGTCTCAGTAATAAATTTTAGTTTGCGTTATTCCCCTCGCACCAGAAAAAAATATAAAAATACTAGCGCAGTAACTTTTACATCCGTCCTCTTAGAGAACAAAAGAAAGTTTGTAGCTTTTAACAGTGAAAGAATTTCCAGAATATGATAATTCGCCCCTGCGATTAACTTTTTCAAAATATAAGGTAATTTTTAACCGACTTCTGAAAAAAAAGGAGGGAGTTCTCAATACGACTGAATTTTTATTTATGCTTTTTACTTCAGAACTCCTTCATTTATGTACCGATATCGTTTTTTTTTTAATTTGATATCAGATGCTTACAGATTGATCCTATTTCT
Organism: Apocheima hispidaria; assembly: GCA_947579745.1. NCBI lineage: Eukaryota > Metazoa > Arthropoda > Insecta > Lepidoptera > Geometridae > Apocheima > Apocheima hispidaria. Next base: position 5,416,091 of record OX388149.1, on the reverse strand, counting down.
ATCAAAATCCAGTTCTGATGATGGGATCCATGAGGAATTGAGGGAACTCTTCAAATATTATAGGCACATTAAACTGTCCTTGTCTGGCACCGACTTCAAAAATAACTGATTATAAATTGTATAATTTAAAAAATATTCTTTTTTTGTATAATAGCGGGTGAATCCACATCGCCCTGTTAGTGACTATACTTGATTCATCTAAAATTACCACCGCTTAATTTATGTGTAAATTACCCAAGCAAAGTGGTGGTCGAATGGTAACCGCAGCAGACAAATGTTAAGTCTGTCCCTCCGAATTAAGGGCTGGCTTTCCTGATTCTCGCTATCTCGTCAAAATATTATAATACAGAGTTATGTGGAAAGGCCATGCTAAGCCGAAAGGGGCTCATAGCGATCATAATTGTGAACAACTTTAACAATGGGACCAAACCTGAAATCGAGGGAGAAAAAATCTGCTGTTCAATACATTTTGACGAGAGTCATTGACATTTTTTATGGAACAGCTGTTTTTTTTCTCGATTTATTGGTTGCTCTCATAGTACAATACTCAGTGGAAATATAAAATAAATACTATAATTTATCTTTAGAATACGTTTAATGATTACATGAAAATTGCTAGAAAACATTAGCAAAAATCTAAAATCTAAACTTTTTTTTTTAATTTCCCTTCTGTAATTTTTATATAAAAAAAAATATTGAAAAATTGTGTGGGAGTAATTGCGAATCAGGGAATCCGGCCTTAACGGTCTACTAATAAAAATCTTATTTTGGGATATATGTTTTTTGGTTCTGTAATCTTAGTATTCCATGGCGGGGAAACCTGATTACATGACATTTTCTCAATAAAAAAAATCATTGAAACTCCTCGATTTACACACTTATTTCCCTGGCACTCGGAACCCCTAGTGTAATAATCACTTGAATATATTCAAGTGATTATTACACCAACAGAATATCGATTGATTTCCTCGTTTAGATGAATTTGCAATTATCTGGGTTTTTGTCTAGCGCTTGCTAAAGCCATCTCTTTTATCTGCGCGCGAAAGTATATAGCGCTATCTTTCTCTCGAAATACCCTCTTAAGCTATTGTTCACAACTGCAAGTCACTTTTCGAAACTAGTTGTTGAATTCTTCTGGGAAATTTAAAGGAAACGCGGAGAATTTCACCGGTATTGTGGTAACTTTTGATGGGTTTCTAAATATAGATTGTCCACAAACTCCGAAGTGAAAATAAAAAGTAGCCAAATGGCGTTGATTCTGTTGTACCATATTCTAAAGTAAACTAAATTTGACAGCTTTAAAATTATTGCCATCCTTTTCTCACATATTGAAACTAAAAGAGACATAGATAATTTTAGCTCTGCCAAATTTTTCATTCGCGAAATAAAAGAAAAGAAAAGCTAAACGAAAAGAACAGAACTAAAATTATAAGCGTGTTTTTTTTTTTAAATATGTATGGAAGCTTTTCCACACATATTGATAGATAGATAAGATAAGATAGATAAGATAACTCTCTATTGTTCACACAACATTCCAATCTTAAAAAAAAAAAGAGGATTAAAAAGTAATAAGTACAATAGTTACTTATTTGTACTTATTTTAAGAAATATAGGTATATATGTAGTATAATGATGAGTGGGTACAAGTCTGAACACTAACTCCTAACTAGGTTGTCCTGTAGGCAATAATTATTAATAGGCAATAATTTTAGAGCTGTGAATATTTTTTTAAACCATTTTTTGTTTTGTAGGAAAATAAGGAACTTTTATTGTTTCGCCGTGTTCGTCTGTCCGTCCGCCTGTGTTATGATCTATTTGATCAGACACTGTAAGGACGAAGTTTGATATTCGTTGTAACCTCTTCTCGAGAAAACATTGAAATGTAAAATATTTTTTTGGTTAGGGTAAATAGAACTTTACCATGAGAGAATCACGACACGAACTTATGACAGATGTTAAAACATAATTTTCAACACAAATAAAATTAATTTTGGTAGCAGCGATATCCCAAAATCGTAGTTTTCTTGGCGCTAAATACGCTACATAATAACTAGTAGTTCGCGGCGAACCCTCGTGATCCCTATATCTTCACAACCGCTCGACCGATTCAGCTAATATTCCAATTTAAAAATTGTATTGAAATGAACTACTTGCCTACAAAATTTCATGAAGATCGGATCAACGGTTCACAAGTTATCATCGGACAAATATACACACAAACATACATACAAATGCCGATTTGTCCCAGTAAACTCTGAGACCTTCGCTTCGCTAGGTCATTAAATAAATAGTACAGGCTGATAAAAAAACATCGTCAACTCGACATGTTTTTTTCATACCTAGTAGATATATACAAATGTGGTAAATCCCGACATTTTGAACTTATTTATAGATATCTAACTTCTCTAAACGAAGTTACAGAATTACGTATTTCTTATTCGTATCTCTGCGGGCGGGAACTTTGAATATCTATTTAGGAAACTTTGCCAAGGTATAAGGGACGAAGTTCCGGTGCCTCGCTATGTTCTCTCATGGGAAATTGTTGTAGGACTGTCACACTTAACACTGGTACTTACTTAATTAATTTTTGGATACTAGCGTAGCACCCCAAATTCGCATGGGTGTAATTTAGAAAAAAATATACATATAAAAAAATATATATAGATAGATAGAAACTCTTTATTGTGTACACCAAAATAATAATAACACAAGTACAGAACTATCTCATAGGCTAGTGCCACACGTGGCGGCCTTATCGCTAAAAGCGATAGCTCTTCCAAGCATAAACACATACACATACAAACACATACATATATACATAAACAGTCCGTGAAAAATTACCGACTGATGGTGAAAACAGGATTAAAATCCGTTGCTTGGTTTAGGAGGAGCTAGCGGATACACAGACATACAAAGGAGCAGACGCGGAAAGTTTAAACTATGTAGAGATTTTTACGCCTAAGTTGAGTTGCATGTGCGTTGTATGTTAAAAAATATTCAGTTGACATCAGAGGTCGTATCGTGACATCCTTAGCACAATGATTGTTACTATTGTTAGGTTCAGCCGCCGACGCTGCTCGACCTTAAATCGTATCGCAGCGCAATAAGGTTCACGGTCGCGCAGCCACGACCAAAAACTTTTGTTTCAATTTTCCCTGGTAGCGGTTTTTTTTTTTTTAATGTCGCTAAGTGAAAAAAGGGTCGATAGATTATCTCGTCTCTTCACTGTTGTATGTTTCCATGGAAAAAGACGTTTACCCTGAATGTACGGAACAGCTATTTATCGCGATTTCAGGTTTGATCTCATATTAAAATTTGTTCACAATGATGAGTACAAAGATAACCTATTATACACGTCGTCTAACTTAACGCTAAATATACGAGTACCAAATTTCAGCGCTGTAGTTTCATCTGTCTCTGAATAAAAGTATCGTGAACTACCAAACAGGCAGACGGACAGGGCGGATTAATAAGGTTTACATTAGTTCCCTAAGGCGTAAATTCACCTGAACGTATCTAAAAAATTTTTTATTTTTTTTTTATTTACGGTATTGCTCCACGGACTCCGGGGTCCGTGCCAATTATCAAGTTTTACAAATATTTTATCAACTAAAACGGAATATAAAAACTAAAGACTTTACAAAAGGAAATACCAACGAATATGCTAATAAAGAGCTAAGTGCTATTATAGATTTGCGTATATACTCCGAGCAGTCCAGCTCCCGCAAGCAGCACCCGTTCACGAGTTGACGCATGTGCCAGCCATCGCTCTCCTCAACCATATTGAAGGGAAGAGGGCGACCCGCCACACAACGCCGCCGCAAGAAGAAGCTTTTTAGTGAGCGTGATTGCTCTGAGGTATACACACAAAACTTACAACAAAGGAAACAAAAATTAATAAATAATACAAATAATTTTCTAAATAATTTTGGAATAGTTAATTTGCATGCCTGATCTGAGGTTGTTATTGGCTGTTAAAACTAAATTTAAGATCTATGTTACCCATTAACGAGCAAATAAAGAACTGAATTAAATTGAAAATCGTGTGTTAAACAGAGCCTACTTATTCAGAAAAATCAAATCAAACCCTATTTATGATATGAACTGATGATCGATATTCAACACGATACAAGTAATTTTAGCACCGGTTTCTGTACAAAACAAATTATTTCTGTAGGAACTGTAATAAATACGTCACCGAGCTAACTGAGGGCATGTTCGCGAGGTGAATACGGAACGGTATTGGATTTACATAAATCTTACGATTTTATTTAACGCTACACGCCTACAATGTACCTTGCATTATTTATGATACAGATACCTTACATTATGTTCATAGCGTGTCTATTGGAAATCGGGAACTAGAATTCTTTTTCATAACCTGACCCGCGCAGGGGCCCGCGACGTGGGAGGTCCAATTGGCGTGCACTAAGTCTAGATTGCAAAAACTGACTGAGATGTTTTGAAAAATTTATAATTTCACGGCTTTTTTTTTTATTATGGGTTTGTTATCATTCGCAAGAACTTAAAACGCACTATATTTCAGACCAGTATACAATATTGGAAATAACATACCAATAGTAAATTTTCTGTGCACAAAAACTTGTTTACGTTTTTTTTTCCATCCTTTGCCCACTTTTAGAATCGGGAACTAGAATTCTTTTTCTTAAGCTCCGACCACAAATATAATATAGATATTGCATTACGAGATCTTTTTACCGATAAAAACTCACAAAGTTGGAGGAAAGCGCGGCTTAAGGGGACTGCGACCAAAGTTTCCATTGGCTATCTCAAGGTCGCATACTCGCGCCTAGCATTAAATCAATGAGATTAACTTTTTATGTGTGGTACAAAAGGTCGAAATAAAAAAATAAAAAAATAAAAAACTTGGGTCAGCTCCACGGACTCCGAGGTCCATGTCCTTTGTCAACTTTTACATTTGTTGACAACTATTACTGATATAATATAAGACTAACAATATAACAAGAGGAAAATATACTATACTTATTACTATGTTGCGTGTATACACCGAGCAGTCCAGCTCCCGCAAGCAGCACCCGTTCATGAGTTGACGCATGTGCTAGCCATCGCTCTCCTTAACCATATTTGAGGGAAGAGGGCGACCCGACACACGACGCTGCCGCAAGAAGAAGCCTTTATGCATCGCATTCAAAAATAAAAACGAAACAAAACGGCCGGCAAAAATCTTAAACAAAAAGCAGGGCACATATACATATTGTGAGTCGCAATATTCTTGCGCAACCTTCGCTTAAAAAACCAAAAATCGACTGTTGCGCAGATGATCGTGAACAAAAGAGAGAGAAAATCGTCACATCTAAAGATATTTTCCTTATTCCAGGATACAACAATAGAGCATGCATGTGTAGCTGAAACCTACCCACGAGATTTAAAGACGCCTTTGTTAAATCTATCGGGAAATATAGAGACGGCTTGAATTCCAACTCCTCGTACGTAGGTATGAAAAATGTGGAAGGAACTAAAGGAATTTACGTACGGACGGCATTTCCCCGTTTATCTGTTTGACATACAATAGAATTCCTATTTACATCCTTGCAGGGACTCTAGGCTGTGGGCAAAAATAGTTCGTTTAATCTTTTACTCCGGCTTAACGCTTTAGAAAAGGTAGCCTAGGGAAATACTGCATGTTTACCAGCTATTCAACCACGAAGCACTAGCGTGCATTGATGTTCTGCGGACTCGATCAGAGAGATTATTTAAAGATTTGAAAATATTGACATTTCCGTGTCTGTACATATATGAAATGGCAGTATTTATTAGAAACAATTTAAATATGTTCCAATGTATGTCGTCTAAACGCCATCTAACAAAAATTAGCATGCCTCGTCACAGTACCAGACTGTTTGACAAAAATGTAATAGGAATAGGTCCCAGAATCTATAATAAATTGCATAAATCGGTGCTGGAATCGGAGAGCGTATCTACGTTCAAAGGGAAATTGTTTACCTTTTTAATAAATAAGTGTTATTATAGAATAAATTAATTTCTGGATGACAAATTAAATAAGATCTAATTTTAAAATTGACATTGTAAATGAATTAACTATAAATATTGACATCATTTAATATTGTATGTTCATTGAGGACGAAACTGTCGTGACCTAACTTATTTTTTAGATCTGATATAATTATACTAACACAGTTTGCACAATAAAATATTCTGATTCTGATTCTGAGTTTTCAGCGAAATTATTAGGCATAAATATATTTAACATCTGAAACATCAGAGTGATGAGCGTACTGCATTGCCAAAAAAAATCTGTGGCACTGAACTGTTATGGGTAAGTGTTGCGCTAACCATCCTTATTTCCACGTACACTGTTGACCCCTTACAGTTACGTTTCTTTATTGCGTGTTTTGTTTTTTGTTACAGATACATAAATAATTTATTTCACTAGAAACAATACCTGCTTACGTCAAATAAATTTGTGCTAGCAATCAAACTGGGCTTTCACCCGTATCATGAGAGTTAGGCTTCCCCATACATGAAGGATTAAATTACTGTTAATTGACCGACCGAGCGAAGCGAAGGTCTCAGAGTTTACTGGGACAAATCGGCATTTGTATGTATGTTTGTATGTTTGTGTGTATATTTGTCCGATGATTACTTGCGAACCGTTGATCCGATTTTGAAGAAATTTTGTAAGTAAGTAGTTCATTTCAATACAATTTTTAAGTTCGAATACGAGCTGAATCGGTCCAGGGGTTGTGAAGATATAGGGATCGCGAGGTCTCAGTTCGCCGCGAACTACTAGTACAGTAATGATTCAAAGATTCCAATAATGAAAATAAATAAATAAATATTATGATGGATGAGTCCGATCGCCTCCTTGAGTCCCAAAGTGGCTTAATGAGAAACAGCTAGATATACAAGGAGTTTCTTGCTATATCAAGTCTCTTTCAGATGCCCCATTTTGCATGGTGGCGGATATCCTTACCAATGATCGCACACAATTGACGGGCCAAAACAAAGAATTCAAAAGTTGTTCAGCACATGCACGTGGTATACAAGGAGGTCCTTGCAATATCAAACCTCTTTCAGATGCCCCATTTTGCATGGTGGCGGATATCCTTCCAATGATCGCATACAATTGACGGGCCAAAACAAGAAGCCAAGCGTTGTCCAGCACGTTCACGTGGAGCTGAGGTGACGTTAACTAGTAACTCTAGTTACATAAACGAAAACATCCTGAAGGTATGTTTTGTTTAATATCTTGCTGTTTTTCAAACATTCCTGTCTACCTACAGGCGTGTTTAAACAACAAAGGAAACAATAATAACTGCATCATGTTGCATGTAGTTCGGTACTGGAGGTCGGAACTGATACATCGCTATTGAATATTAATGGAGAGGGTAAGTTTTTTCATAATAAGGTATCACATCCTAAACCATTCATCAAACCTTGCAGTGGTCCTGTGCCTGTTTTTCCAAGGGCACACATAGTAGATTGGCACATGGCTATGGTATATCTTATTGTCTTGTAGATCTTGGAATCGAACCGAAATAATTGACCGAGCGAAGCGAAAGTCTCAGAGTTTACTGGGACAAATCGGCATTTGTATATATGTTTGTATGTATGTGTGTATATTTGTCCGATGATAACTTGCGAACCGTTGATTCGATCTTCATGAAATTTTGTAAGCAAGTAGTTCATTTCAATAAAAAATTTAAATTCGAATATGAGCTGAATCAGTCCAGTATATATATATATATATATATATATATATATCTTGAGATTCACACTCATAGGATGAGTTCACATAATATAACTAGTAGTTCGCGGCGTACTGAGACCTCGCGACCCCTATATCTTCACAGCCCCTGGACTGATTCAGCTCATATTCGAATTTAAATTTTTTATTGAAATGAACTACTTGCTTACAAAATTTCATGAAGATCGAATCAACGGTTCGCAAGTTATCATCGGACAAATATACACACATACATACAAACATATATACAAATGCCGATTTGTACCTCGATCGAACAGCTCGACCGATCTTTTGTATATATATATATATATATATATATATATACAAAAGATCGGTCGAGCTGTTTTTGAGTTTTAGCGAGGCTAATTAACGGCGATTCATTGTTATATATGTTTATGTATATATACATACGCCTCGCTAAAACTCAAAAACAGCTCGACCGATTTTGATGATTTATTTTTTGTTGTGTTCGTATTTGTCAGGACAAGGGAAATGGAAAGGGAGAGCTTAGCGAATCCGAAGGCCGAGCGTCATCGCGTACAAAGTCGTGGGCATCAGATAGTATATCACACTAATATTAAATGCGAAAGTTTGTGTGTAAGTGTGTAAGTAATTAAGTCTGTAAGTATGTAAGTGTGTTTGTTCCCATTCAACTCTGTAACGGCTGAACGGATTTGAATGAAATTTGGTTTGGAGGTACCTTATAACCTGAACTGGATTAATACATAGGCTACTTTTATCCCGAAAAAATATGCGGTTTCTGTAGAGTAGCGGATGAAACCGCGGGCGTAGCTAGTAATATAAAAAACAATTGCCTCGCAAAAACACGAAAATGGCTCGACCGATTTGAATATTACTTTGTATTGTTATATTTTGGTTTTATTTTGGTCGTCACAATACTAGGGTGGCTTAAGAAATTTCCACGGTAATTTCGAAACAGAGGGACGCAGCTAGTTATTGATAAAAACATCATACCAACTTTAAAAAAAAAATATTACAATATTATAAACTTTTCAAATAGATCGACCGTCGTGATTCCAACCTGTGACGATCTGCCCCCGGGCGCCTTGGCAACTGAGTTTCACAATCAGCTGTCTAAAGAAATATTTGGACCCCAATTTTTTAATAAGATTAACAAATGAGGAAATTTTGAGAGAGAAAACTGCCAGTTACATATTTAATTTATTACAGGGATAAAAAGTTATTTTTTTAAATTTTTTGCAGATTGTTACAATTTTGCTGTTCGTCATGGTGTATAAGCTCGTCCGAGGTAGAGCAATACACAACGCAATCAATTTAAGACTTAATCCCACATTTATTAATGAGGGAAATACCGCCGCACCGCCAGCAGTAGGCGTATTCGCAAAAATTCCTCATGACCCCCAACCCCCAGATTACAGCCTGGAAATTCTTTCCAAAAGCTTCATACCGAATATAGAGAAGGTCGGATCTAGCTTCTCAAACCAAATAGCGAAAGTGCTGTTCCCCGACAAGCCTTTCAACATTAGCCACACTAGAGAAAGTAGCGAACAGTTCATTAAAATACCGATTATATCCCAACCATTTTCTGATTACAAGTTAATCGTAGCTACGGCCCCGTGGAATATGAGGATCAGCGGAAGCGAAGCCAAGCCAGTCGTCATTTACTTCGTGTTTCCAGAAGACGATGAACCGACCAATATGAACATACCAGAGATATACTTCGTGAAAAAAGGGACCGAACTCAAAGATATAAACAGAAAAGACAGGATAGAACCGCTTATCATAGTCGACAATAATCGTATGGTGACCGGACTAAAGAGCAAAGCGGTCTCGAAGTTTATTAAGTTTAAAAATAAGTTGAATAATTAAGCTCTGAAAATGATGTGACACGGGATCAAAGTGCGGCAAAGTGAATTTTTCTATTAAAATTTTAAAACTGGTATTATGATATTTTTTTGGATCAAGACTTGTGTATGTGTGATCTGTGAACTTGTACTTGTAGGCCATTGATTCATTCGATACATACTCCAATTCGAATAACAGAAGCCGTATTTTCTTTTCATCTTTGCTTAATTTGTAGGGTAGTAGCTGTAGTAGCCTTTTATGATGAAAGAAGCCATCCCTAACAATACAATACCAATGAAGTACGCAATTTTCTTCTCGGTTAGCAGCGTAAAATAGTATGCGCATGTAGCCTTGAGATGCGTGAGTTGAGTTGGATACGTGATAGAGCAGCAATACTAGATGGCCACCGAAACTCCTGAATGATACGATTTCACGGGCCGTGCCAAGATAATCTCGATTACTATAGTTATAAATACATAAATATTGGTGGACTTTTTTACACACAGCGCCATCTAGCCCCAAACTAAACTACCTACAAATAGTACATAGATACACGCAGACAGAAAAAAAACATCCATGTTCATCACACAAATGATTGTCTTGGGTGGGAATCGAACCCACAACCTACAGCTCAGAAATTGGAAATCCTCCCACTGAGCCACGACGCTAGTCCGACGAGTTAGGCGACTACGACAAAGCAAATTTAAATAAATGGTTCTGAAGAAGTCGGTTTTATTTATTTAAAATTGTTATCTGAAAAAATACTCACATATACCTCAGGGCTATTTAATTTTATCAATCACCAAAACCTCTCGCAAGCATCTTCCTACTTCATACCTCCCTACTTTTGTTTAATGACTGTTAATAATTTCCCCAATACAGAAACATATAACCTCAGGGCTCAAATGTAATGGCTATATTAGGGCTCAAACTGACAATTACATTGAGACTTACAAATGAGAAGGGGCTCGGAGGCCCGGGTGAATCTTAAAAACGAATTATGCATACACAAATATAGCAACAAAAAATACAAAAATATATAATTCTGTATAAACCTTTCGTGTGTATGTATCTAATTTTGTGAAAAGTCGAGCTAGCTGCGTTAATTTTTGGTTAATTATGTAACGTTCTCTATTATGTAGTTTAAGGCTGCCTTTCTGCCAGGGGCCCTATTCGGAGAAATGACATTTTATCTCGGTCACTGTCTCTCTAATTTAGAATTTAATGGGAGTGAGAGTGACCGAGATAAAATGTCATTTCTCCGAATAGGGTCCCAGAGATGTGCTACGTTGCTAAGCTACGGATGTTTGACATCGACCAATAAGGAGCCTTTAGTTTTATAGCTTAGCTTAGCACCGGTGGAAACGGGAAACGGTCAATATTTTTTTTTTATAAAGGGATGTGTGCTGAGGATGGGAGCTACGGATGGGAGCTGCGGTAAGCACAAGTGGTGTAGCATCCGATGCACCCATTAGCTCGAGTTGCGCATCTTCACAGCACATTTCACCCTATATACCTCTTAGCTTTAGTGAAAACGGTCACATAATTTCATGCATTTTTTTTTGATTTCATTTTTATCTCGTTCATAACTTAGTTAGGCAGCCTAAAGTGTTGAAAGCTTACGAGTTAGGTAGTTTAGTAATAGTAACAGTAGTTAGAGTCAGTTGTTCTGCATCTATAGTCCTCTGTAGCGGTGCCTTTTTTCATTGATATAGTCCTAAGGATTATGCCCCATAAGTACGTGATCTGATTCAGATACGAGTAATTGGCATTTTTTTTTTTTGCTAAAACGCTTTATGATCTATTTTTAATTTACCAATTTATTTAGCATAGCTTTACTTGCACGTGTGTGGATCAGTGGTTTAAATTCCTAGTTGTTTTAAAATTACTAGGTTTTGCGCTCGGCATTGTCTATGTCACTCAGAGATTATTAGTTTTCTACTAGGAGTCAATCGTTCAGTCAGATTACCCCGTTAAACAAACGAACAAATTTATCTCCTAATAATTCACCGAGCGAAGCGAAGGTCTCAGAGTTTACTGGGACAAATCGGCATTTGTATGTATGTTTGTGTGTATATTTGTCCGATGTTAACTTGCGAACCGTTGATCCGATCTTCATGAAATTTTGTAAGCAAGTAGTTAATTTCAATACAATTTTTAAGTTCGAATATGAGCTGAATCGCGAGGTCTCAGTTCGGCGCGAACTACTAGTGTAGATTAGTGGTATCAACATCAGCAATATTAGCAAAAAACAATATTTATTCCTTTGCACTTACTTACAGCAATAGCAAAACACAATGTTTGTTCCTTTGTACTATTAACTTGCACCTTCATACTAAAACAAACATACTATTTACCAGGAAAAGGACGAATAAAAACACGGACCCTGCTATTACTACAATCGTAATACAGATGAATCAAATGGAATGAAAAATGTCGCCCTATATTTCCCCCCTGGGATTTTCGGTTATTCCCGGAAATAAATTTTACTTTTCTGATTTCTCGAATGACAAATATCCTGTCGACCGTTGTATGGCAACTCCTTTCACTCTCGTAGAGAATGGGTAGAAGAGAATTACGAAGAATAAGTTTTTTTTTATTATCTTTTTTACTTTTTAAAACTTTGACTTATGCTCTTATTCTTAAGGCTACATGGCCTGACCTGACATCGTTTGAAAGAGATGACTATATATAAGTTTCTGGGGGAGCGAAAGGCAGAAGCTATAACCATAATAGTTTGTTTCTTTTGCTCCCGTGAAATTCAAATCTAGCTGTCCCTTTCACACGATGTCAAATCAGGTCATGTAGCGAGGCCTTTATTCTTTAGCACGTCTGCCTTTTGAGCAGGAGGTCCCAAGTTTGATTCTATCGGATTGATTGGGTGAGCCGCCTTATTATCTAACTTAATGAGTAAGAAAATGACCAAGTCGTCACCTTCCCTTTCTCGCACGCGTTGCGGAACTGAAGGTATTATGATGATTTACATAAGCTTTTATTTATTTAATTGTTCTCGCGGAACAAGTCTTCTTGTACCAGTACTATTATTTATTCTGTGCTCAAGTAAGAGGTTTTAGATCATCCGTCGGGCTCTTGTTTTAGGACACACCGGCGGAAACTACAATTTAACTAACCACTCACGGTACGGTACGGTAGAGGTCACTTGTGTCAAACGCCACTCGCAGTCATCCATGCGACGATCGCCCATTGTCTAACTAAGGAGGGAGATCTGTTAAGACCAGGGACCCTATTCGGAGATATGTCATTTTATCTCGGTCACTCTCACTCCCATTAAATTCTAAATTAGAGAGACAGTGACCGAGATAAAATGTCATTTCTCCGAATAGAGGTCCAGCTAGATTAGCTAAGCTACGGGCGTAGATGTCACTGGTACTTCAGAAATATCAGAATATCTATTACCTGCTGTTTCCTGTCTGACACAGAGAAAGTAGAATTATTTAAAACAGAATGTAAAGAACACGATTCAATTACCAACCGATTTATAAATACATGTCAAAAACAATCAAAACAAAAAATCTTTTGAAATAAAAATATGAAAAAATAACATCCAACAACACAGTGTAAACAACAACAACAGTGTAAACGCAAGTACCTCACGCGCAATTATCTAAAGACAATCTTAGAATTGGGTCACTGCTCCAGCTATTCCTTATTTTACGACAATCCTGCCAAGTTGGATAGGTCATAAAATGTTCTTCCCAGCCACCAAACAAACATTAAGGTAGCTCAAACGACCCAGTACACCCACCTTTAATTATGGAACCTCGAGCACCGTATAGAATGTTCGAATAATTGAATTATTGTGTCAATCAAAAATGACATTGAAGTGTACTACTTAGATTCCATAGTCAATCTGTCTCTCAATAAAATGTACCTAATTGTAATTGAAGTTTACTTGAAACCTTACTAAGTATGTAACTTACAGAATTATATGGCAGTAAACAATTTAGATAGATATGTAGAAATAGAGAGAGCACTTATTAGACCAGTCGAGCTACGGAACTTAGTATGGAGGAACCGGACATAATTAATAATATAAATTCAAAATTGTGTTGGGTATTATTTGCCGACATAGAATCAATATAAAATTAAGTTAAACAGTCTGAAAGCATTTATGCTTGAACCATAATACATTATTGTCGCCGACGACTCAATGCCGTGCTTACGATCGTCATCTGAAATAGACTCTAAAATAGCGCAAATAGAGACGATATTGCAAAATGTACAATTTGAGTCAGTTCCGGATACGAATTTTGTTTAATTATTGTATATTAATATGAGAGGTTGTTCCTACAATTGCGAAAAGAAAAAAAAAACCTGTAATTAGTTTCTTCCGGGTCAAAAGCTAAATTGAGTGGGCTATTTGCTTTGGTAGAGAGAGTTGCAGGTTATGTACGAGCGAATTTTACATGAGTAGATCTACGTAAATGTCTAAAGCACATAATAAAATATATTTTATATATCGCGTTTTTAAGCCCCTGACTGAAGAGATAAGCAAGTTGTTCTGTGCTATCAAGAATTTAGAACTTGAACAGTACAAGATCCTGCCCCTTCAATCTTTAACACAGTAAAGTGTGCACACTACTGCTTGGCGGTTGCATAACTGGCAAAGGCGTGGTAGTTCCCCAGGCGGCCACTGCAAAAGAGCCCTAACAACTGTTTAATTGTAAGTGTAATCACATAGAATTTCACTAAATCCCTGGTTTCGTTATTATACTACGGCATATACACTGATTTCGCAAAGGCTTTTGATGAAGTGAACTATAGATTCCTATGCTCTCTATTGGCGACATATGACATACATTTATATACTAGGTATGCTGGATAGAATCCAATCTCGGTAATAGGAGCCAGTTGGAAGCACTCAGTCGGCAAACGTAACAGGAGTGCCACAGAGGTTAAACATAGGCAGGCCCTTTGTTTTTCGGTACTTTCGTTGTTGACTTTATTTACAAAATTGCATGTGTAAGTGGAAAAGTGTGTGTTGTTCAAATCAAAAGTGTAGCTGACTCTGACTCTCCCCGAAATTATTTGAACAAAGTAAATGAATGGTTTCGACGACAAATCAATGTTCTTAGAATAATATCATTTAATGGTTTAAATAACTACAAGTGAGCATTAGATTACAAATGGAATGACGTAGCAAAAGATACATAAATACTTAGACAATGTTGATGTGTCGAGATCGCTATGATAGCATAAACAGGAGAATATAAAAACTGATGTTGAATGTTTTTTATCGAGGACAACCAGACATTCGAAGTCAAAACTTTCTTGTATCTATATAACAAAATTGTTCACAGCATAAGTGTTAAAATTTCTAATTACTTAACTATATCATTTTTTTTTTATTTTTTTTTTTTTATTTACAATATTGCTCCACGGACTCCAGGGTCCGTGCCATTTATCAAGTTTTACAAATATTTTATCAACTAAAACGGAATATAAAAACAAAAGGAAATACCAACGAATATGCTAATAAAGAGCTAAGTGCTATTATAGATTTGCGTATATACTCCGAGCAGTCCAGCTCCCGCAAGCAGCACCCGTTCACGAGTTGACGCATGTGCCAGCCATCGCTCTCCTCAACCATATTGAAGGGAAGAGGGCGACCCGCCACACAACGCCGCCGCAAGAAGAAGCTTTTTAGTGAGCGTGATTGCTCTGGGGTATACACACAAAATTACAACAAAGGAAACAAAAATAAATAAATAATACAAATGTTACTTTTACAACTATATCATTTGAAAAATGTTCCTAATAGTAATAATAGTCTAGCAGAACATGGTGGACATGGTTCCCTTTTAATTTGAGGAGCAACCAGCTTAATGCCTGTGTTGGGGGTCCACATTCTATTAATAAATATACAATACGTTGTTCTCGAGCCGGAGACCTCTTTACAGCATGGAGGTCCCGAGGTGTTTGCGTCTATGTATTAGGTTATTTAACTACAAAAGCTCGTGACCATGATATTATATTGTATATTAAGCTTTATTGTTATCTCTAACTATCATTTGCGGTCTTTTTGAGTGATGTCAAGGACAACGCTGCAATCCGTAAAAGTAGGTAACAGAAATGTTTCAATTGCCGCCATTTATCTCGTTTACCCGCTGACATTGGCACGATTGCACTAGTTATAACCACTTGTTCATAAAAGCCATTCTGCATACGAATATTGAGGTCAAATGGCAAACAGTTTTGAAACGTATGTATCACTTGTATCGTGTTATGTTATCAAAACCATGCAATGTTGGTTAAGTACGCATAAATTAATTGGACATGTCAGTAGGAGATGTAAATTTATTTTATTTAAAAATGAAATGTTGCCTACCTAAATAGACAACTGCGTTGGTGAGCGCACGGTTTCAACCGTTACCATTAAAAAACGACGAACGTTCGTTGTTGTCGACTACGCCTGAGGCCAGCCATCCGAGATAATTTCCGGCTAGTGGCGGCTGTAGGTATTTCATTTACTGCACTTATTTATTATCTTTATAATAACATGGTTCTTGGTAATCGGCTAGGGAGCAGTTGGGAGGATGTTGTATACAAGATAAAGAATGACTTATGTTCCAAGACTTTTGAAAATTTACCACAAAAAAATCTGCTGTTTCATACAATTTATTGCAAAATCCAAGATCATTTTGTATGGAACAGCTGATATATTTTTAGTGAATTTTCAAAAGTCGTGGAACATAGGTCATTCTTTATATTGTATACAACATCCTCACAACCGCTCCCTAGCCAATTAAAAAGCACATGTATACATAGTTAAATAAATAACGTTCAAATGATTTATAGTGCAAACTTTAGACTTGTAAATGTTTAGTCTTGTAAATGAAATACAGCTACAAATATATCAAAATAGTAACTTATTATTCGGTAGAAAGATATTGGATATACTTGATATTTTCCACTTATTGTATCCGAGAAAATCACGTCTCTGCATCGTGTTTGAGTGTGTCGGATGGTCCTTGTAGTTTAAGATTCTTTGGCACAAATAATCCTAGTTAAGGGTCATGGCCCATATGAATAACTAGCTTGATTTGTTAGTACACAAACCGAGTTTCATTGGTATGAAAAAAAAAAAAAAAAAAACAATTTACAGCTATCATTACAGGTTACTACCTAATGCGATAGCGAAGCTAAGTATAAGTATAGTTAACAATAACACAACACCCTTAACGCTATCTTCGTAAATTCACTCAGAGCACAATCAAATAGGTCAATTTCAACCGCAATGACGTTGAGAGTGCGAAGTGCCCGTGTAAAAGTTGCCTCCTGCAGGAGATTTGTCCGCGCGCGCGGCACATGATTTTAATTTCATACAAACTTTGGGCCCTATAGAGGAGGAATTTCGCAAATTCCGTTCTTGTCTTAGAACATTTGTAGAATTTCGTGTTTCTAATGGGAGCGGTTTGTTCTGTACTTTGATTCCTAGAAAATGGCTCGCTCTTTTATTTAAATAGATTATGATCGCCAACAAAAAAAAAAACACTTGTACATGTTGTAAATTGAGAACTGGATCAAAAACTATGCGATAAATCAACATTTCACTCAGGTATTCAAATCCTATCGATTTACTATGGTACTGTTTATTCTGTGGATATAAGTCTAAAATTGCGTAAATAAATCACCCGTGCCATATAGTATGTGTTGTGCGTCAGTGCATTTTTATTATTTTGGTACAGATTTTTTTAAGCTGTTGATGTGGATGACATAGTTTAGTTAAGTCAGTAAGTATTAAGCTACAAGTAAGCTTAAATATATACCTACTTCAATGTTCTATAATAAAATATACATATACTGAGAACAATCATTTTATCTTTACTTTTACAAAAAAAAAAAAAACAAATTAATCTAAATTAAACAAAAAACAAAAATTTAAATTAACGTAAAGGGAAAGTTAGAGTAACATTTTTTTTTTAAACAAATTTTTAATAAAAAACGCGTAAACTTTTGAATGTATGTGTATGAAATAATTTGATTAATTGACCTAAAATATATTAATAGTTGTGTTAAAATATAGGAATCCAATTCTTCAATTCACTTTTATCCCCAGACATAGATAAAAGGAGATAGCTGTGTCGACACGTGTTCCACATCTACGCGAGGCATCATCAGGATTTGACGTGTTGACTCCCCAAGCGCGCAGTCGACAATGAATGAGTCAATTATTTAAAAGAAAAACAAACTACCTTTGCCGTAAGGCTGCTTTTCCACCAGCGACGTGCTACCCTGTGAAGCTAAGGATTTGTTCGACATCAACCAATAAGAAACCTTTATTTTTATAGCTTAGCGCTGGTGGAAACGGGTTCAACGAAGCTCTGTTTTTTATGTAGAGGGATGCATGCTAAATATTGGAGTTTCGGATAGAACCTGCGGATGTGAGCTTGAGATGCGTGTGTGGTGTAGCTACATACAGAGACACGACGACCCCGCTCTGCTCTCCTACTTCCAATACATCCATTAGCTTGAGTTCTGTATCTACATAGCACACCAAGCTGGCTCACGCAGCTCATCTTCACAGCACATCTCACCCGGTCCACTATACCTCTTATGTTAGCATTAGGGGAAACAGTCACATAGTTTCGTAGCTTAGCGTTACATCGTTCATAGCTTAGCTGCATATAGCACATCTCTGGTGGAAAGGCACTCCTAATGCTTTGTTTACTTACTAATCAGTAGATATATCATGTTTTTGTATAAATGCAAGATGGGTAATAAATTACTGTGTTATATTAAGCTAGTGGCGCCCATTATTTAGTGGTTGTCACATAAACTCAACGCATCATCTTTATGGGATTTGTTAAAATCTACTACAAACTAGCGGACAATCTTGTCGATTTAATATATCCGTTCATATTTTTAAACACGCGGTTTTATCTTACTTATTGCGGTATAGTGCTATTGCATGTTATGTAGCAACACGGCGCTTTCACACTAGAGGACTGAACTGCGCGGTAGCAGCGCTGCACTACCACGGCAGATGGTTTCTTTATCTGCGGCTAAAGTGTTGTTTACAAGTCGTATTCGCAAAGTGACTGCGCTGCACGACTGTGTACTGCTATCACAACGGCGTGAAAGTCGCGCTGCTAATTAATATTGTACGTTCCCACTGCAATTGAACTATGCTACACTTGCTATTTGGTAAGACGACAGACATGTTCTTTACAGATTGATATATAGATGGATGTCAGTTTCCTCATCATTAATAACAACTTTTTACTATGGGACACAAAAACAGGTGTTGCCACAGAAATCTCCCTTATAAAATTATATAAGCAGTTCCAGTTTTTTTTCCTGTGGTAAAGCTGTTTTTTTGCGGTTTTGGTTTTGGTCTCAATGTAAAAGTTGTTTTAAATGTAAAGTATAATATAATCAAGAATATGACCATTGTCTAAACGAACAGCAAGTTACGACAAAAACCGAAAGAGAGGCTCCCAAAACATGTGGAAGCACCCTAACAAGAAACTTTTAAGTTCGGTAGAGACGTGGTGATTATGATGTAATAAGAATACGTAGCGAGCACAATGGAGTTGCGAAGTCACGTGATCAGTTATTAATTTGTTAATATAATTAATGCTAATTTTAATGTAATTGGGAGAATAATGACTCTCTTGTGTATGTAGTACCTTAGAATAGATAATAATTTCAAGTATTCTACTCTTTTATGTCTTTACCGCTGTCAGATTAATTGTTTTAAATGATAATTACTATATCACAGACAACATTATAATAACTAGATATATAGTATTTATTTTAGAACATTTTGTAATTTGTATCTAGACATCAACGAGTGTTCTGTTGCTGCTCAAAATAAATGTATATTTTTATTAGTTGGTAATATTATTATCTATACTTTATTACTGCAACAAATTGTACGTGCTTATCATAATATCATATTTGGCACAGACGCAAATGTGTAGGAAGAAATTAGCAATCAGCAGATGATTGTGATAGCCATTCATAGCCATTCCACATAATTGTAGTAAGTATGCAATATCATTTTAGCTGCTGGATTTCCGACAGTCAGAAAATGACCAAGCGAAATGACTTATTGTAATATTTTTGAATGAGCTCTCAGAGTTTACCCACCGGAATAAATTGGCATTATATATATTTTTATTCCAGGACATTTTATAAGGCATATTGGCATCGATTTAGTTGTACTATTCACTAATCTGACAGGACTAAAATTATCTGTGACTCTTTTCAAATCAATGTGATAGAAAAGGATGGCAACAATTTTAGTTCGGTCAAATTAATTTTAGTCTAGAAAATAGCACAACATAAATACTTGCACTTTTTTTTTTTTTTTTGTTCCACTTCCCCCAACACAAGTCGGGGACATTGTCAAGCTGAACATGTTGCTTACGCAGTTTTCTGTTTTATTACAATCGATTGGGCCAGATTGGATCGCCGTTTGGTAATCAAATGGTATATATAATATGAATAGAGAGCAGAAATACTTGCACTGTTAATCAAATATTAGTCGAAAAAGTTCAAGTAAACATTTTTTTAAGTTAGAACATGAGCAGAATTGGCCAAGCTGTTCGGGGCGAGCGAAAAAATAAAAGTAATGGTATAAAAGTATTGGGAGTAGATAAAGTACCTCTTCTGGGCCCGTACCGTGAGATGCTTATACCGATGATTGTTAGGTTCAGCCGACGACGCTTCGCGACCACGAACCGTATCGCCGCGCGATAAGGTGTATAGTCTCGCAGTGTTGTTGGCTGAGCCTAATAACCATCGCAATAAGCATCTCACGGTACCGGCCCAGAAGAGGCAGGATGTTTGGCCACCTGGTGCGACATGACAAACTGATGAAAACCATCATAGAAGGAAAGATAGCAGGAAAGAGAGGACCGGGAAGACCAAGGAGAACTTTTATAGGCCAGATAAAAGAGAAGGCAGATCTCATGTCGTACGGGAGGTGAAAACGCTGGCAGAAGACCGCCAAGCATGGAAATGACTCTAACGATAAGAGCCACGCTCTTAAAGATGACTGAATGAAACATTAGTTTAGATACAATATTTAATATGTAATTAAAAGTATGTACATTTGTCACAAAAGATAGCAGAGATAGCTAATTATCATAATATTATCTATTAAAATAATGTTTTATAAAATTTATTATTTAGTATAATTACAAGACATTTTTAGGTACATACTTAAAAACTAAAATATCAACAAAAATACAAATAAAAATAGCAAAATAATATTTTTGTCAAATGACAACAAATAAATTAAAGCAATATCAAAAAATACAATATTTATATTTGCAAGTGCCTAACGATAATAAAGTAGATAATACCTTAACCATCCTGTGACCCCGCACTAGGATCATGGCGTATTCATAACAATATTATGTAAGTAAAACCTGTATATACATAATATATCATACTCGTACAAAAAACAATCACCAAAATAAAACGCATTAAGCTTGTAGCTTTCGATTGAAAACCCACCGGCCGGTCGATGGGCACGATTCACTTTCACCATCCAATTCGAGTCTTCGATCTTATACCATTAGGAATTAGGATGTAGAGTAATAACAAGCTTGCAGTGGTATTGAGAGTATTATTTTGACAGTTATTTAATTTTCTCTGTACGCACTCCACAGTATATAATTGTCTCACTACCAGTTAGGTAACAGTTACAGGCGACGATTCCTTGTAAACTCGCTGAATTGAACTTAGTGCTATTGCTATATTTTACTTATAGAAATAAATGTTAGAGATAGCATTCATTTCAGTGCTGTCAAATAAGTCAGATCTTAGTTCTCCATAAAAGCTTAGACGAGACCATAGCGGGTTCCCATTCAAAACAAGTTTTAAGTATCGCTGGTGTACGTTTTTCGCCACACCTTAAATTGTTAAACTCGTTTGACAGCAGTAAAATGCATGCTAACTATTGTAAATGTTTGTATTAGTAAAAGACAGCAATAGAACTGAGTTTAGTTTTGCGAGTTTACATGGAATCGACGGCTTGAGGCTGTGGGCTTCAGCATTTGGATTATTTATTTTATCGGTCTCTTGGTCTGTTTATTTAGTAGTTAGGATAAGGAGATGAGGCAGGTAGATTCTAGATATTAATTTTGTTTCGGTAATAAAGGCACTTGCCTGTTCAAAATATATATTTAAGAAACGTTGTAATTTTACGAGGAACATACCGAAAATGGCCGGAGAGATTCTTATTTCTACATTTGTATAGTTGCGTAACATTTTTATATTCGAATAATTAAAATAATTATCGAGTAGAGATAACTTGAGAGTTATACCTACACATATGTATAACTCTCGTGATTTTGGCCAATTTTAGACAAATAATATTCTTCAGATATGCCTTGTCAATTTCTGATAATATTGCTGTGTCTAATATGGTAATATCTGCTTATCCAAGCACTTAATGTTTATTTTCTGAATTAAAATTTGTTTTTTTTTTTACTTATTATGTTTTTCGAATAACCCATGAAGCAAAATGATGATTTTAAAAATGAGGTAATTTGGATGATGCTGACGATGCCAACTAAAATCCTCCAAAAAGAAACTTCGTACATACATTTTTAGAACGAATAAAATCGATGTTAAATTCAATTGCCACTGCACAATCGAGAAAATGCAACGGATATTTCCGAGTAGGTATCAATATCCACCATATGCCCGGGGGAAACGTGCCGTGTTATTCAAT
This sequence comes from Apocheima hispidaria, assembly GCA_947579745.1. NCBI lineage: Eukaryota > Metazoa > Arthropoda > Insecta > Lepidoptera > Geometridae > Apocheima > Apocheima hispidaria. The sequence goes on along the minus strand of OX388149.1, from coordinate 5,393,802 downwards.
CTTATAAGTTCTGAGTACTTTAGAATGAAACATCCAACTTTATCTGTAAGAGGAAAGTAGAAACAATTTTTCAAAAGAGCATGAATATGTATTTTTCAACGGGTAAAGTGCCTATGTGGCGATTGATATCTACCACTCGATTCCCACATAATGTGTTACATTATTATAAGCGGCGCAAATATGCAAGCCTCGGTAGTGGTCACCATTTGAGCCGTTTGGAGTAGAGACGTTGGGCCCTTAGGGACCGGGAGCTCATCTTACTCTTACAACAGTTATTTTTATGTAGTAGGCTAAGTATTTTAGGTAGTTTACTGTTCTTCTCTGTAGACAACTTTAAGGAAGCCAAAACCTGCTGTACCAAAGTTTTAAAAAGTTGTAATGTTATGTTCTGACAGCTATTCACTATACTTTTATTGATATTTATATTAATTTATTTATCCGTAATTCAAAAACTAAAATATAACATTTTTTTTAACTAAAGCAAATTGTTATCTAAGTACCTAATTAATATAAATTTTTACACAGTAACAGATTTTACATACACACAAATAAATACCTACCAATAAGGGTCTATAGATATTCCAAGATGTTATTCTTGGATGTTATCACGATCACGGCCAAACAACTTTATTTATTGACTAGTTGCGCCCCACGGCTTCACCCGCTATCCTACAGGAACGCTTAAATTTATCCTATGTGTTATTCCAGGGAATAACCTACCTCGATACCAAATTTAATTCAAATCCGTTCAGCCGTTACAGAGTTGAACGGTATCAAACACACTTACATACTTACCTATTTACCTACTTACACACAAATTTTCGCATTTATAATATTAGTGTGATTTATATATTGTGTGTATATTAATCTGAAACTCTTAATGACATACTATATTAATCAGAGTAACAACTGAGTTGCGGAACTTGCGGACGAAAGGCATACAACCCTTGGGCAAGATACTCAATACTATGTAACTGAGATTGACCGAATAGTATCTGTTACTTTACAACTACCGGGTATCAAATCGGAACGTGATATCTATTAAGTAGATAATCAGATCCGTAAAGAAACAATTTATATTTTGGCATGAAAATGATGAACACGACATTATGGTTGTGCGCATTTTACCCAGTTATGTTATTGGGGTTCATCACCAACAGCCTGAAGACGTCCACTGCGGAACAAAAGCCCCCCCTTTAGGGACAATTTGCAATATGTATCCATCGGTTGCCAGGTTGCGGTTGGGGTGTATTGTAAACATGTATATGTTTGTGTGTACCTATAAATTACCTCCTATAGCTAATAATAATAATAATAAATATCTGGGACATTTTTTGCACACATCGTCACCTGACCCCAAACTAAGCAAAGCTTGTAATATGGCTGCCAGAGACTGATATACGTACATAGATATTTTTTAAATACATACTTATATAGATATTAACACCCAGATATAGAACAAACACAAATATTCATCACATGAATGTTTGTCCTTGATGGGAATCGAACCCACGCCCCCAAGCACAGTAGGTAGGTTCACTACCAACTGAGCCACCGGGGCAGTCAACAGCTTTAACGACTTTGTAGATATTCCCCCGAAAAATGAAACGTTTGTTAACATTGACGAGAGATTAAGTCTATTGCTGTCTTTCTCATTTGCTTAGTGCCAGACAAAGGCAGTATTAGAATTAATCTGTTGTCAAAATTAACGAACGTTTCAGTATTCGGGGGTGAGTAGTTTAAAGAGGAGTCAAACGACACACATCTTGAAAAAAATCGGTCAGGCCGTTTAGATTTTACTATTTCTTACATAAATACTTACATACACGCCAAAGATATTACCCTTCGGGACTGTCGGGTAAGGAAAATATAGGCCATTTACTTTACGATCGTACGTTACGTTACCGGAGGTAGAAGGATTTAATAGTTAAAAGTTCTTAAAGTGATTGTTACTGATATAAATCGCTATATATATATACTGGAGTCTTGAACAGAGATCGTTACATTAAGATCGCATCGCTTTAGAAAATAAAAACAAACATTAATCTTGGGAAGTGCCTCAGCAGCCGTAGCCGGCAACTGGAAAACTTGACGGAGGTAGACGGGAGAAAGGTTTAAAAGTAATTCCAGAGTCGGATAACTATAGATTAAAGTATTATTTTGTTTTATGACAACCAGGAAACCGTTTGGACGGTCTGACGGTAGACTGGATAACTGACTCGGGTAACGGTAGGTTTACGTTTTTAAAATATGAAAAATTCTTTCGATTACAGAAACAAGTTACAACAGTAGGTTCAGGTAATTTTTTTGTAACATCCCGGAAATCCCGACAGTAACAGATTTGATGCTGAAGACAGCAGAATTTGACTATCCAACCGAAAATGGATAGTCAGTGGGTTGATCGTAGCACCTCCGGCAACCGTTTCATTATTTCATCGTTGCCGGCTCCGGCAGTGGAGAAACAGCTTCTGGAAGCTTGCCGTCTCTATTTGGCTAATTTTCGTAGAAAACTGACAACAAACAATAATTAAAGTATGACAATTATGCACTACAGGTTTTTTTTTATATACTTTGTTACTTTGGTCTTATTTTAAAGCATTATACTATATAATTATAATATATTATAATATATTAGTATATATTTATTACTATAAATATATAATATAATATATATAATGAATATTTTTCTTATACATCACCACAAACACAACACTGTGTATACTTAACATACTTAAAAGTAATATAGATACGATACATAAATTAAATGGATTATTTGTACCATAACAAATCAAGTATTTTTAGAATAGATTAAGTAAGTATATATCATCTCAGTCTCTATTCTTCTTAAAATACATTCCCTACTAAAACCTAGTAGGTTACTCACCTCATTTGTTATTTAAATCAAATAAAAATTTGCATATTTAAATAAGAACGCAAAAAAATTACGGTATACATCTATAAAATTAAATATTCATTGCGAATTTCAGCTTGAACACATTCAAGTTAATCGAACTATTGGTACCATTATTATCTTACGATATCGTTTGAGCACTGTGTCAAAGATTACCGGACTTTGGCGAACGCGTATGGCGTGGTGACCAGCGCAAAGGCAGCGTTACGGTACGAACCTCGGCTTGCGACGTCACTCGGGAGGGGGAGATCAGACTTGTCCTGGCACCCCGGAAGGGGTGTGCCCTGGGGCCCTAGCGGTTTGGTTATTATCTGTTTAATTATTTGGAGAGAATCTAATCGATCTTCGGACAGATCCTGGGACTGTTACCTGTAACCTGTATGTATGTGCCCTATACCAAATACAGAATACTTCCTATTGACGGGAGATGTCGTATCGGGCGTGTATTACCTCGTATCTTTAGCTCTTCTTATAAAATAAGTCACGATATTACTTCATATCTATTGCGCCAATTTTCGGTGATTTGTGGTTGAAACAAAAGCATTGCACCACTTCCTTCACCCGATGCAGGTATAGCCTTACCGTGTAACTGGTTAGGCAACGTTCGCTGCTCCAAATTTTCAACAAGGATCGATAATAATATTTTATACTAGTTGTTACCCGCGACTTCGTTCGCGTGGGCATGAACTTCTCAAATTTACATGTTTTTCAATATAATCACGCATTATTGCATATAACCTTATTTGGGTATACGATCGTTCCGTTCCGGAGCGATCTATATACAGTTCGTCAAAATTATCATTGAAAATTTCTTCTAGGTTATAATAAAAAATTCTAAAATAGCTTTATAATTATTTGTGAAACTAACTAAAAACTAATTAATACTTTTTTTCCAACGTCCGTCTTTGTGATGTACAGTAAATCCTTATCAAATATTATCAAGATCCGTTCAGACGTTTAGCCGTGATAACGCGACAAACTTCCAGGGACCCTATTCCTGTGGGCTCGAGATTATCTCGGTCACTCTCACTCCCATTAAATTCTAAATTAGAGAGACAGTGACCGAGATAATCTCGAGCGCACAGGAATAGGGTCCCAGACAGGAGACAAAGCTACTTCCTATAGTTTGCTAGATGGCGTTGATCCATTTTTGTGCATTTTTTGACGTTTTGTATGGACTGACAGCTGACAATGTAGAGAGTTCTTAATCGCGAAATTTTTCCTCGAGACGAACATATTCATTTTTATACCTCGAAGCTTTATTGGCGGCTATATTCCTTTGAATTATAATATTAGTTAGGATAACTTATGAACCTCATGGATGGAACAGATTGGACTTACGTACCTTCGTCGACTTACGACGTCACTAAGCTTATGACCGTGAGCAGCATTCCTGTGTCAGACTAGCGCCGAGAGGTCGGTGTTACATAATTTACTCTGATAAAACGCGCTCTTAGCTGTTAATAAATTAAGCTGATTATACGAAATCTCAACTGAGCATGTGCCAGGAAGTGAGCGGAGACCGGACAGATGCAAATGACATAATGCCTCGCCACTGTAGCTTTATTATCTTACCGCCATAGACTACCCTGACAGATCCCACAGTGTGGACGATAAAGCGCACTACGATTCTGTCAATAAGATCACACTATAAGATTATAAATGCGAAGGTTTGTCTGTAAATGTGTAAGTATGTAAGTATGTAAGTAGGTAAGTATGTAAGTAGGTAAGTATGTAAGTAGGTAAGTATGTAAGTAGGTAAGTATGTAAGTAGGTAAGTATGTAAGTAGGTAAGTATGTAAGTGTGTTTGTTCCCGTTCAACTCTTTAACGGCTGAACCGATTTGAATGAAATTTGGTGTGGAGTTAGCTTATTTCCTGGAATAAGACAGCTATTTTTTATCCTGAAAAATTTAATATATATATATGTGATTATTCTAACTGAGCACTATATATATATATATATATATATATATATGATTATTCTAACTGAGCACCGCTACACTACAGGACTGGTTAAATTTTTCAGGATTATTTCAGGAGGATTTCTCTATATATATTACAAGACGTTTCCTAAAAATCAACGCACAGACCGCACTTATGACAGAGACGTGAAATATGGACTCAATACTCTTCAAATTGTCTATCTAGGTGGGCAATAAAAACGGATTTTGCGAATTCCACCTCTATAAAGGGGCGAAATGGCCCCCAAAGTTTGTACCGAAAAAAAAAAACCTACGCCAATTAAACTCGGTTCATAAGAAAGGCAAGTCTCAGTTTTTTTCGTAAATCAACCCCTAAGTGTGGGAATGTGTAGGTACTGTAGCCTATGCGAGCGAAGCCGCGCGGGCAAGCTAGTATACCTATAAATATTTACTCTTAATTCATTGCCATCAGCTTGTTACCATCCTATTCTCTGACTTTGAAATGAAAGGATAAGCAGATCATTCTTAGTTTTCCCAGATTACTTTAGTTTAGTGACTGATACAAAAGAATTCACGCCCATTTTCTATGTGGGTACGATTATACCAACTTTTAGTAAAGACTTTTAACTTAGGTTTAATTTCTCTAAGCTGATTGATATTTTTAACCGACTTCCAAAAAAATAAGGAGGTCGTTAAGTCGACTGAATTTTGTTTTATCACATAAAACTAAAATATGTTTTAACCGACTTCCAAAAAAAGGAAGAGGGTCTCAATCGAATATTTAAAAAAAATTGGTTACCTCAGAACTCAGTCATTTAAAAACCGATTTCAAACATCCTTTTTTAATTTGAAGGAGATACTTCCAGATTAGTCTCAAGTGGTTTTCTATAAGTGTGAAAAAACGTCCACCAATTTATTATTATTCCATTTATTTATTTTAATTCTTAAATTTAGGTTTTTTATAAAATTAATATAAAAAATAAATAATGCTATAAAAAACCTAAATCTAGAGTCCCGCCGACCGCGAGGCAGGGCCCAAGCTAACGGCGGTCAGGGCTGCAGAGTGAGGAACCTCCTGACAATGCGCGACGTGTCAAGGATGGCTGCCTTCTGTATCTGGCCCTTCACCCAACCGTCTAGCGAGAGTAGTAAAATTATTATTATTATTATTATATCTACAAAATAAACATTTATTTCAATAAAATGCACCTAAGTATAGTAAAAAAACATTGACATTCACCGTGTTGTAAGCAGTTCCTCGATAAGTAAAAGTCATAAAGTCATAAGTGAAAGGAATTGGAACATCTGTGTATGTAATCATTTAAATATTGACCTCAGAACAAATTCTCGTATACCGCCTACTTGTCCATACAAAAAGCGCCTTTACTGTTTCTCACTTTATGTTAAACGATTTTAATGATAATTTTTTATGTTATCTACACCGGTAAAACTATGCAATTTTTTTAATTTTTTTGTCGCAATATCGTCGTCTCGTTCGCACCTACGAGTGACGTGTGACGAATTTTTTGCGTTGAATAGAATACCAACAATATATTTTGATTAAAACAAACAAATCCTTTCGGCGTAGATTATAATTTATACAAGCCACTGACACTAAAACCAAAATATTTTGATAAGATTTAGGATTGATTTAAATTTCCCCAGAAGCATAGATAATATCACTAACTCTCTCTATCGCACATACGAGGAGTAGAGCGACAGCAATACAATCTTCAAACACCCACTCCACCAAAACCTTGCGGTAGGACGTCCCTTGGTTGTTCATTTTAAGTAATGTTAATCCTTTAACATTTTAGGTTTATGATTTAAAAACTATAAATCAATTTTGTTCTAGATTTACTTGTCCCTGATTTTAAATTATTTATACACTGTTTGCTATCTTTTGGATCCCTTTTTTTGAACTGCGTCCAGAATCCGAAGAACGGGAAGCAGCTTCCTTTTTATACGCGGTGACCATTCTGCGATCCCTAACCCACCTGCCAAGCTGGGACTATACCATTTTAGAGACAACATTTTTTTTTTCAAACTTTTGGCTGATCATATGTATCTTTTATCGTATAGACAGGAATTCAAATACGATAATATTGCTGGTATAGTACTTAAGAACACGGGATACAGTATTATGACCCTGCTGCCACACAACGCCTTACTCGCGTCTCTCCTCGCGCTATTCATCCTTTTTACGCCTTTGGCCTTGCCATCGCTCTATCTCTGCCTATCTAGCCGGTCCTATGACCCACGCTCAAAATTCCGACAAAATCGGGAAAGGCGAGGAGTAAGACAAGCGGCAGGATGATTAACGTGACCATACTACATCTATATGCATACTATGCCTCTTCACTCGCTACTCGTCGATAATGCGGCCGCAGCATGAAATGTTTGAGTTGATCTAGTGATTAACCGTTAGCTTTTAGGTCACAGGTAAATCTCGTTCGACTCAAAGAATTATTTTGCAACTGTATTACTCATTTGAAATTGGTTTGGTTACGTTTGGTAATCCGAAATAAGACAGCACATGCTACCGCATTTATGAATAAGAAGTATGATTCTGTAGAGTGTACATTGTTCAAGTGCCAGCAAAATCATTACTCACAACGAGTTGCGTCTTCACTGCCTTGAATTATAAAAAGGCACCATCGAAAACAAACGTTTCCAATATGTGGCCTTCGTCGTTACAGGATGCTTAACAAAATGCATACATAACATAACAATTGCGTGTTGCAAAACATAAGTGTGCAGTTTCTAGTTATTTTATTTCTATATATCCGCCCATCAGCCTTTGACATTAAGGATAATTAAACTTGTTAATGAATATGAATATTGAATGTTGATAATTGTTTTTTTTGGTTTTCTATTTTCCAATTTTGATTTATCAGGCTGTAGAGATTTGGCTTTTGATTCTGTTGCTTTCGCATTCAAGCGAAGCAGAAACGGATTTTACAAAAACTCTCTATTTTACGGCACAAAGGAACCAAAGTGCAGTATCGATTCTTTTAAATTTACATTTTGTGCTTGACACTAACGTCGGCGAGAAGATGAGATGCTTGGATACGGTTTTAATATGCTCTAGTTAAAACACTACTGGTGTTAACGCTTTTCATAATTTGGAAACAAAATAATTGAATTATACTAATTAATATTATGAATTAAAAATAATGACGCCTATAAACCGTATATCTAGTAAAATAAAAATCAATGATTAAGAAGAAGCACGGTACTTTGTTTGAAGAGGACAACCTGCGAAGCGATGAAAGGTACACTACTGTAACTTTATAAACGTACCCGAGTGACAAAGGCCAAGCGTGTTCACAAAGCATGTGGGGCGTGGAAAGAACGAGATTTACTATTTATTTTTGTCAAAGTTTCTTTTATACTAGGATTTTTCTTTCAAAACAGAGAATCATAATACATACTTTCAACATAGTTTACAAGATAATATTGTGGGGTCTTGGAATCTCTAAGAAGCTTATGTCAGCGAGATGTGTAATAAATTCCTATTTTTCCAATTCAAAACTACTGTACTATGATTATCGATATAATCTGCTGCCACTGCATACTCTACCACCCTCTGCTGCTTGTCATAATGTTTTTTTATGAAAAAATAAAGATGTTGATGTATTGTACGCGTGTTATAATCTTTAAATTTACAGTTTCTGTGTACTTCACAACGTAGCACGGGTGAATACAAGATCGGATAACTATGCATGGTACAAATTAATATTGAGACGATTATCTCACTGGTTATCGAGCACGAGTGCCACGTCACGGAGTAGGTTCGAATAACAACAAGAAGATTGCTCTGAATTGCGCGGATGGCAATAATGAATTTTGAATTGCCCAGTCTTTTCATTTATTTCAGAGTTTTTCTGTAGGCGCATAAAAGATTGGACAATATTATATGAGTCGTTCTGTATTTCAGTCTTTTTTCATTTTAGTCGTTCTGCATTTCAGTTGTTCTACATTTTAGTCTGTCTGCATTTTGGTCGTTCTGTATTTAAGTCATCCTGTATTTTAGTCGTTCTGCCCTCGTAGTCTGTTTGCCTTGTGGCAGTGTCATCATAAGGGCAGTCTACTCATATTATTATTGTATGGGATACTCCATCGAGATGCTATGATGTGTGAGTACTCCTATACCCGATGTCCGTGACATCTAGCATGCATGGATACAGCGCTTCCCATACATTATTCAGCGTCGCAGAGGACCCTCCGCTTCCTCACCATCCTTTTTATTCTTGGAGAAAGTAGACACACAGAAGCTTAAGAGCGCGTTTAAAAATTCACGTTCCAATCTTTGACGATAAGCCTCGGAGGAACATAGAAGAAATTAATTAATTAAAAAAAATATGTGAGAATTTACTTCGCGTGTGTAGATACCGATTCAGAAAATGTTGCAAAAAATATAGGTCTTCATTATGGCAACCCCAAATATTGGAGAGGTTTTGTTCATCATTAGACGTCTAAGAACTGTTAGGAAGGATAAAGCTTTGTTTTATATATTTATTTTTTATTTCTTTCTGTAAATATAAGATGAGAAATATTGGAAAACAAGCAATCTATTAGATCATTCTTAGGACATACCTTTATGTAAAAAAAGAGTTAAAGTCAAAGTTATTTATTGGTAAATATTTATCTACAAGTCAAAAATAATAACCTTTTGTCACAGAATTCTCCTTATAGCCTTTTGTATACAATAGTATGCAAATTAAGTAGAGGCTATTCATTGAATACAATGATCATTTAAATGCGTTATACAATGTTAATAACATTCAATTATAATAATTATTACGTCAGAATATGAAATGTCAAAAAAAGTTAATATAATTTTTTCCTCATTTTACAATTTACTATTTACTATTCATGAACTCGTTAAAGTCATAAAATGTTTGTTTGGTTTGTTAAATATGGGTCTATCAGACCCACCAGCCAAGCCGTGTGATTTTTATCCATCAGGCACCCTAAGGGTTAAATCACTTTGTCCTCGGTGATTTGACTGGAGACATAATTGTTCTTCAATCCGGAACACAGTAATCAGCCATTACTGCTTGGCGGTTGAATAACTGGCAAAGGCGAGTTACTTTCCCAGGCGAAGCCTGCAAAAGAGTCCTACCAAGAAGTACCGTAGGGTAGGGGACAAAATATCGAGGCGCTGTTAGTTGCCCATAAATCAAGCTCTGTCGGAGAAGGCTATATCGGAGGCTAGCTTTGCCAAACCTTGTAAGTAGGTTTATGGCTAAACTCGGTCAGGTACTTACATCAAGAAATAAATATATAGGGATAGCTTTGTTGATCGATGAAAAGCGGAATCGAATTGAAAAGAATTCATCGATTTTCCATTTTTAGCCGACTGCCCTCGATGGAGGGTAATATTTTTGGGGTGTATATAAATATGTAAGTATGAATGTTTTTGTTTTACTATACCCTGGTAACATAAGCGGCTTGACCGATTTTGATTATTGAGGTGTCGTGGGTGGGATTCTTCTTAACGTCTGGAGTGACATGTAAATTCTGCAGTCGGGTATATTTTTTTCTTTTAATAGTATTAGTTTTTAGATTTTAAGATTTAAACAGTGTTTGGTGTTTATTTACACACTTTAATATAGCAAATTATGGTACAAGTAAAACTGGGACTTTCGTGCCATTTTTTAATAATTTGAGATTCAAAGGCGTATCTTATAAAAACCTAGGGCTTATATTTAATAGCAGAATCACGCTTATCACCAAACTAGATTTTCTCGCAGGCCCCGGAAGTGAAAAACAAAGGCTTTATAAGTTTTGACGTTTGACGTGTCCATCTGATATGAGGCCCATACTGTCTATGGGCCCCGACTCCCCAAATCCAGATCTACAAATTAAAAACAGTACAACGAAGCTAGTTTTTATTTAATATTAAAATTCCGGGTAAGTATAAACAGGACCATGAATGATTGATTTGATTGGATTAGATTTAAGATTGGCGTTCAGTGTGGCGATCTAATAAGAGGCAGTGGACGTCTTCAGGCTGTTGATGATGATGTTAAATTGGACCCGGGTAAGTCCTAAAACTGTGACCAGAGCGATAAGGGCCTTTGTCAAGCAGTAGCCATCTTGATGATGATGTAAATTTGATTCTTTCCGGCTCCAGCTAATGCGATTTTTTCTTCTGCATTTTTTTTCATCAGTTTCCTCATAGATTTTTATCGCCGACCCTAAACTTTCAAACTTCATACTTCAAGTATATTCTCTAAGCTACCAATAGAGTAAGTATCTCGTGCCGAGATTTTTTGATAGTGTCGACTTATTTCGATCTGAAAGTTTATTCAACAGTAGTTGAGATTTATGGACTATGTTCAGTGTTGTGACTTTATCAGTTTTGGGAAAACAAGAAAAATGTATAATGTCGTTTTAGAAAAAATAATCATTTCATATTCTTTAGTAATAAATTCATGTAGGTAAGCATTATTCAATAAGTTAATAAATGTTCTTTTGTAATCTTTGAACAAGATTATTCAAAGTATAAATGTATGTCCTTAAGTCCATTCGACTCGAAGGAACATGAGTAATATAGGTAAATGTTAAATAATTTAAGCTTTACTCAGAGATTGTTAGATGGGTCAAAACATTATTCTTAAGGCTCTTTATTATTTATCACACTAATATCATAAATGTGAAAGTCTGTAAGTATGTAAGTATCCCGTTCAACTGTGTAACGGCTAAACAGATTTGAGTGAAATTTGGTATGTAGGCTACTTTTTATCCCGGGAAAATAATCGGTTTTTGTAGAATAGCGGGTGAAACCGCGGGGCGCATAGTAATATTCATAATTTAGACAATACCTTACCTTACCTTTTTTATTACCTTTTATAGCCCACTTCATTTCATACGATAATTCTAATTCTCAGTGGAAAAATTTCTAATCGGTAAGATCTGAACTGACAGTGCTACACTGCCAGATATTGCACTAACGTCGCGCTTGGGGTGCTTTATGCATTTCCCCCTCTGCCAAACCAGCCAATCTCTCTAAAATACGGAGCACAGTCGCTGACACACATGTTCCATTCCTGTTTTGCCATATTATGGTACTGGAGGCTTGTTGTGGGGCGTTTTGAAGGGGTCCCGACACAGTAGCACATGCTCGTGGAGCATGTACTACTGTATCGTTTTCCTGTAGACTGCCTTGGCATAGATGACTACTTATGTAGCTAAAATTTTATGCAAGTGATAAGTAGGTTAGCTCATAGTGTTCTGTTATGATCCTTATATATTTACCTATCATTAGACGGACGCCAGACCTACTTAATTTAAGTAGTTTTTTAGTCATTATCTTATTTACGAAACTATAGTTACGATACTTTTTCCTTAAACAGATACCTTCAAATGGCAGTGCAAAGAAGTTCAATTACAGTACATTACTGTCGCGGTCTGTAATGACTATGTTGCTGGCAACGATGATGATGACCGAAAGCGCAGTGAAGCGCAGGTCCAGGTCATCACAGCGCGGTCAGCATTGCAGCCCTTGATAGACAAGCGGTAATAAAAGCCGAGACCGAAGGTCGAGGCCTTTATAGCGCGGACAGCAAGCGCTACAATGATGACCAAGGTTGAAGGTCGTGATCGAGGCTAAGCTTAGCTCGAGGCCGTCATAGCATGACCAGGAGTACAGTTATTGCGGACCAAGGCTTGTAGTGCTTTACTTAAATAATGCGACTAATTTAAATAAAACCAGCTCAGTAGGAATTTAAATTTCATTTCAATTCGAATTCAAAATCAAATACATAATAGGAAATCGGAAATCAAAATCATAATCAAATATTAAATTTGTCGATTTTCCATTGCACAAAATTGTCGGAGCCAAGTTTTTGCACCTGACTACTTTTGAAATCAAACTCGACAAAAATGGATTTTCAAAGGAAATTGCTGGCTGCTAAAACACAAAAGTAATGAAATTTCATACAACTTTGCTGGCGCCTATTCGAGTAGCGCGGCAAGGCCAACTTTTCTCAAAGAAGGTTGTCAAAATACGACCACATTACGAGCTTTTTTGAGTAAAAGATTTTAGAGTGTAACATCGAAGAGTGAAAGTGGATTGGCCACTCGTAACCATACCACCTAGTTGGAAGATCACCGGATTATTGCCATTGAAACTTACTGCGGTCAGGGAGGCACACCTTAATGCTATCAACAGATTAATATGCGCTTTTAAATATGTATACATAGAGAGTATTTTACATTATGCACAGCTTCTAGATCACTCGACGTTTCTGTCCCCTATCTATCGAAAGACAAGGTAAGTAGTAAGGTGATGGTAAAAAAAAAATATCTATATAAATAATTACTTACCTCGTGTGAATGTTTGTAACCATCATAGCATACCAAACGCATTAGTTCGGTGATTTTTGGATTTATGTTAGGTAATGGATTACTACAAACATGCCATGTGAGTTTCAAAAATACATTTTTTTTTGTTTTTTTGTTTGTGATTAAAACATAAAGGAATCACAAAAACTAAAATTACTAGTAAAGTTATCACGACTTACTACGGTTTAGTTGCTTACGAGATTTAGGTGACCAAATAATGCATACGAGGAGTCAAATGGAATGAAAAAAAAACCGTATAAACAGAAAATCGGCAAGGAAACCTTCTTGCCTATTTTATGTTTTTTTGTCAGTTAATTAACAACTTGGTACTGTAAAACTCGCAGTCGCGTAATGCTCACCTTCCAGCTTCTTTTGAGCAGAGGTGTACACAGAAAACCTGCGTAACCCTTCGGGACCACGCAGCACCGCGCTGAGCATACCTCTATTGCCAAACTTTACCTTGTTATTCTTTATGTCTAGACATTGTCAGCCTTAACGGGAAAACAGAGCCACAGCAATACAAATTTCAAATACTTAGTGCGCCAAAAACTCGCGGCGGGAAAACCCCTCCTAAGCACTCTTAAAGCTTCTAAGGTATTCACCTATATTTCAGCATTATCTAAATTGCCAAACCTTAGAATCTTTATGTCACTATAATTTTCTTTGCATTGCTCACCCCATCCCGTGCTAGCTTCTGTATCGTTAAGTGCGAACGTGTCCATGCAAAATGTAAGCTAGCAATATAGTCAAGCTATGAATAGAGGTCGGCAGATAAGGGGAAAACTAAAAGCTTTTTAAACTAGTAGACCTGAACTGAGACCTCCTGACCCCTGTCTGTGCAGCTCCTTGACATACATATCAAAGCTAAGCCACGCCGATTTATTCCTCTTGACTTCATTTCGATTAGTTTTCCTTCGCTTCGCTTTGCTCTGTTGTTATTACCTTTTCATAGTATTTTTAATCAAAAATAAAAATGACAATTCCTGCTTAGTATATTATTATTATGTATAAACGAGTATCGTTTCTCTCCTGCAACAGGAGGTTTATTTAGCACGGGCCAAAGCCAAGTGCATATTTTTTTTTATTACTATTATTATTATTTTTCTATTTCCTTACTTACTTACTAGTCAGTTATTTAGAAATTTGCGGACAATTCTGCAGGTGTTGAGTATTGCAGCTTTTTGTAGGAGAATGTGAGTCGTTGACGGGATACCTAAAGTGTGTAAGCTTGTATTATTATTATTATTATTTATTTATTAATTAGTTATCTTTATTTTTACACAGTTATCTCTCAAAACTTAAATAACATTAAATTGAAATAAACTCTAAGTAAAAATAAATCATAAATATATATACAATTTAAAACTAGCCCTAATCTAATAAACCGCTACCAGCAGGCATCGTGCCCAAAATGCTGGCCGAATTGCCGCGTTGAATAGCGATGGCGATTCTATATATTATATTATTCTGTATATTATTTAAATGTGTGAATGAGATAGCTCTTAATTATAGCGTAGTCTGCAAAGTTCTATACTCGGCGAGTGAGCAATTATGACGTCACAAGAACAATCCAGCTTCTGTCAGGCTATCTTGATAAATTACCTGTGCCGATGTCTCTCTGCTCTTGTTGTTCACTGTTCTAATGAAAGTAGTGTAACTAGTATGCAATATACGCCAGCGCGATTGTTGCGCACCACAGATTATAATACGTAGATACCGCATTACGAGATCTTTGTTCCGACTCAAACTTACAAAAGATGGGGGAAAGAGCGGGTCTGGGACCAAGCGTTCTCAATGGCTATATCGGGCTTACGTCTACTCGCACCAACGACCAATAAGCGAAAAAAAAGGGTTTTATTTGACATATGTGGTATGCTTCGATCGTCCTGAATGAGGAATCTAGGGGTGATCTGTGTTGTACTCGAACGTTTCGGCACCAGATTACATAAACTTCATAAACAACTTCACATGTTATGGGGTTATTTTCCACTGTGATTGGGTGCTTTCGTATTGCCAATGGCTTAGTACGGCAATATACCTGGGCCCGATTCTACTCGTAATTGACTTGGTTCCGATGTTGTAGGTTAATATAAAAACTAATCCAATAAGCTACGACTACACTCCCATATTTATTTATTTGTTATACAGGGCTATACGGGAAGGGTATGCTAAGCCGAAAGGGCTTACAATACTTATGATTGTGACCAACTTTTACTTATGGGTCCAACACTAAAATTGAGAAAAACATATCAGCTGTTCTAAACATTTTATATTTATTACACATATTATATTTATATTTATTATATAATACATATATTTATATTTATTTATTTGTATTTCGTACATTTTTATATGGAACAGCTGTTTTTTTTTCACGATTTCAGGTTTGATCCCGTAAAAGTTGTTCACAATCATAAGTACTGCGAGCACTTGTACACTTTCCTTGAAAACCTGTATAATATGAAACGCAGCGTCTTCGGAGTAAAGAAAATAGACGTAAGCAACGCCAAACTGCGTTCCAAAACTGGAATAGTGGATGTTGGCAAAAAAAGTGGCAAACTGAAGTTTGAGTGGGAGGGTCATGTCTGTCGAATGCACCCGGAAAGGTGGGCAAAGCTCCTTACTTAATGGGTCACCTGATGATGGGCACAGGCAACCCGGAAGGCCCCGAAAGGAGGAAGGTGGAGACGACATGAGCTCGATTTTTTAAATGATATACTTATTAAACTTATCTAGTACGCTTCAATATCCACAGGCGGGCGTTTCGTTTTTGCATATAGCGAAGGAGCGTGAGAAATGGAAAGAAATGGAGTATTTATAAACTAAATAAAATCCAAACGAATACTAACAAAACTACTAATCATAAAATAAACGGTAAACTATAAAAATTGATTTTTAATTACGTATTTAAATCATCGAGATGTACTAGGCCCTAGGCTGCGTCCGTACTAAAACTATATCAAAATTCGGGGTAGGATAGAGAATTCTTTAGTGTTTAATTATTTCTACAAAAATCGTTTTCAGTATTTGTGTTAAGAAAACGTACATTTATTGAACCTTCATGCATTCCTATTTATTAAGCAACTAGTTTGCCCGCACGGCTCCGCTCGAAAAATCTTGAGATATGCCTTTCTTTATTTTTTCTGCTTATTACACAAACCGAGTTTAATTGGCTTATCATGAAAAAATATTTTATTTTCATACAAATTTTGGGGGTCCATTTTATCCCCTAATCAAACCTAGACTCCTAGACCTTTTGAGAAATATTGGGTTCAAATTGCACGGCTATATCATAAGCGGTTTGGTCTGTGCGTTGATTCCTAAAATAGGGCTTGTTCTTTTAAGTATACTGGGTGTTAAGGAAACGCTCCCGAAGCCAAATCGATAAACTATTATTATACTATATAAACACAATGGAATACCAAAACTTGTTGTTTTTGTGGTTTATAGTTTTGCGATCAAGCAATGTAAAGCGTACTAGTGGTTTCGGGGTGCATATTCATTTACCTCGAGCGTCAATTACATTGCTAGAGTGAAAAAAAAAAAGTTAATAAAACATAGCTTTTTGTTTGTGGCATCGTGTCAGCAATCAACAACACTATAACCAGTTTTTGTATTAGGGAGCGTTTCCGTAACATCCTGTGTAGATATATTAGATAGTAGGTATTTACTAGCGAAAGAAAACCAAAAATATTTAGAAAGAAAATCCATGATAAACAAATACTGAAACCAAAGTTTACTCCAACAGGTTGTACAGTAAGTATCGTTTACCTAATTTAAAGAGAATCAGATTTCTAAACTGACCAAGTTACCTAATCAACACTGTATAATTACTATGCAAGGCTCGTGTGTTGTTTTGAAAGGGGCTTAGTCGGTCGGACGCCTGAATGTGAGAGATTTACAGATTCGTATTCAGAATTGCATGCTTATGGTTCCACTTTAAAATAGTGACGTTTGTATGAATAAGGTAATGAGCGCTGCGACATTTTGTTTCTTTTTTATCGACGACGGAAATAATAGATACACATGCGTTCGTGGGAAGGGGTTTGTAGGTGTGTATGAATGTTTTTTGCCATTATCTCAACAAGATATTATTATTAGCTTATTAAAAGAAAAAGATAAGCTATACAATGTAAAAGACCTTTGGGTCTGACCATGTACCTAAACGAGCCCAGGGAGGACAACAGCGGCGAGTGGCTAACGTTTTGTAGGCGGAGGCGTTTTAGGAACAGCTCGTAGCTGTATCGGTAGGAGCTGAAGCACTGCTGAAGGCTCCGGTGTCTTCCTTTGGAGCTCACGCGGAGCCTTTGGCGCTATCATTTTGAGGGGGGCATAATTCCATGAATCCTGGCAGCACCCCAGGGCACTCTAGCATCTAGTGAAGATTTCCAATTAGTCCAAAAATAAATTTGTACAATGTAGCTTAGGACACTCCGGATTTAAAGAGAAATCTAACGACACATCGCAATCCATAATCAGTCAAGCCGTTTAGGCGGTAGGTCAAATAGGAACAGACAAACACCTTCATACACCTACAACATCTACTTAATACCTACTTACTTGGCTCTTCTTCTGGACAGTCGGGTAGGTACTGGGCAAAAACTATTAAATAGAGAAAACTCAGCCCGTGTAATGTCGGAAGAACACTATAATATTTTTGACACTCATTACAGGTACATTATTACACATAGGTGACATTATTTTAACACTAGACATTGCGGGACTGGACGTAATAGGTCACTGGAGTATTTAGCAATCTAGACATTTTTTATTCCCGGTTTCTTCTTCCTCTCAGGTTCGTAGAGGTAGGTAACAGGCCACGAGGCGAATCTCTTTACCGGGGCTGGACGCCGGGGGCAACTACCCCCGGGAAACGGTGGAGGGTGTGAGCGGCCTGCCCAACGCGAGCCGGGCGGTGCCTCATCCACCCTCGTGGTCGTTCAATCTAGACATTATATGAGACTAGTCATTGATAGCAAGAACGGTTTTACGACATATAAAGAACGACATTACAAGAATTCGAGTTGGTGCGACTTTTTCATGTGAATTAAAAATAAACAGATTATAAGTTAATATCAAAGACATAAATTTATAAGGAGAATTCTGTGGTTAATATGTAATACGCGGCAGAAATACGTTTAATTTGTGGTAGGAATTGCGTTGTGTACAGAAAGATCTTTTTTTTTTGTAAAAGCGGGATCCATATCCTGAAAAATTTGGATCCCGAAGGTCTGCCACTTTTCGCCAAATTGCGATATATTTGTACGTGAAGCGTTAATTTGACCAATACCACCAGATCTCTAAATTTAAATCACGCTTGGCATTCAATCAAGTGTTGGATTGCGCAGAAACATCAAGTGGTTCGCCAATAAAGTTATATCGTATACCGAGATCACCTCCGTTTTACTGCTTGAAATACAGAGGGCCCTGAACTTCGGACATTTTTACGACATTTTTTTTTTTGTTTTGGGCTTATTACGTAGGCAATTTTGTCGAATTATGTAGTTCTGATAAAACTATGGTGCGCTTATTTTTCTTATTTGGTTATGTTCACCATTTTTCGTTATCAAGTTCATTTCGATTATTATTTATTTCTTTAATGACAAGCGAACTAAAAGGTCTCAGTTTTAACTGGCGAAATTTGCTTTCATCTGTCCTTGTTGGTTCACGTATTGTTTAACCAATCTTGACGAAACTTGGTATACAAGTAATACGACATAAAAAAAAAATCGTCTGCGTTTTTTGATCGGTGGGGTATTTCTTCCAAAAAGGAGGAAATTTTCCGCGGCACCACACATCAGCCGATTTTGATAATGTCCGTATGTTGAACTCGCGTGCAGGTGGAATTTTCAACCAATCTTGACGAAACATAGTAAACAGGTTCTACATTTTTTTAAGGATTTTTTTGTCGTCAGGGATTTTTGTTTGGTGGGATGTTTCCCCCAAAAAAGAGGGAAATTTGCTGCGGCGCCATACATCAGCCGATTTTGATAATGTCCATATGTTGAACTCGCGTGCAGGTCGAATTTTTAACCAATCTTGACGAAACATAGTATACAGGTTTTACATTTTTTTAGGATTTATTTGTCATCAGCGATTTTTGTTTGTTGTTTGTTATATTCCCCAAAAAAGGAGGAAATTTGCTGCGGTGCCTTTTACCGGCCGATTTTGATAATATATGGCATAAGCATGCAGTACTTAATTCTAAACAAGAATTCCGAATATGAGCAAAATCGATGAAGAGGTTGTCAAGATATAAGGTTGTGAGGTCTCAGTTCAGGACATCGAACTGAGAACTCGGCGTTGAGTACTGAAAGTTTATGCCAAATATTATCAAAATCGGGCGGGAGCGGGCACCGCTGAAGACGTCCCCTCTTTTTTGGGGAAATACCCCACAAATCAAAAATCGCCGACGACAAAAAAATTGCAATTGTGCAAAAGAGTTTGTGCTAGTTCGCTGAACTACTAGTTATCTAACAGTTTTAATTTAATGGGTTTTTCCTAATTAGCACCATAAAACCTCGCAGGTCTTGGTGCCAAGTCCACTGCACGACTCGATTACGTTATACAATTGTACGAACGAGAGGACGAGTATTACGTAAACGCGTCCTTAATATTTGAAACATTGGCAATGGTATTAAAGATGGGCTAAAGATGTAAAACGGTACAAACACCAAATACATGAATTAATTAAAGTTTGAAATGTAAAATAAATAATCAAGTTAAAGTTACACTAAACTATGGTTTGCCGTTAATTTTATTAATTTTTCACTCAGTCATTTTTGTATTAACCAATGTATGTATGTATGTTTTTGTATTTTTTTTTTTGTGTTTTTGTATTAAAATTTTAAAAAAGTGCGAACGAGATAAAAATAATCAAAGGAGCGGGCCCTTAATTTAAGACGTCTGTCGTCCACTGAACACTATGTAATACACTTTTGTATGAAAACGGCCAAAATCTTGAGTGCTTAATCCAACCTTATGACACTCAAAGTAAAATGAATGGACGGGCACTAACCACACAAGTCCCTTAAAAATAACAAGTCAAAACAAAGTAATTCAAAGTATGTATAGTAAATTTGTCACAAAAAAGAGATAGCGAATATAATATTATAATATAATAGCAAGGCATATTTTTGCGGATATTTGGACCGCTTGTATTGAAGAACGAAGAATTATTTTATTCAGCTGTCCTCCTCTCTTCTAGTTTTGCTGTGCCCGACGGGGTCCATTATGTAACTTTGTACTAAAATGGAAATTTTTCGACCACCTTGTACTTAATGGAAGCAATAAACCATCTGAATCTGAATCTGAACGTCCGTCTCGCACTTTTCACAGACTGAGAGCGACTGAAGCAAGATGAGCGCCGGCGCTCACTTTAAAGTCTTCAAAATTCTCTTAATTTCATTTCACTTTGGTCGACGCTATTAAGTACATGTGTGCTGTGCATGTGCTTAAAAGTAACTACTAGTCTAACTAGTGAGCACGGAGCAGACATATTGGCGACACTGAACTTTAATGGTTTTGAGCTTGCATTAAGACCGCGTGGCCAGATCTATCTCTTTCACGCATTTTCAACATGTTGAAGATATAAAATCACAAAAGGGTATCATAAAATTAAAAAAAAAAAACAGTATTATGTTATTTGGCTCTGTAGAAAAAAAAATTTGTTCAGTTTCTTTTATAAATAGTTTTTTTTTAAATAAATGAAGGCATTTTTACTCTAAAGATTTTACTCTGGTTTAGTCTAGGTCCGAGGTTAGGCTTTTAAAATTCTTTTTTTTTTTTATCAAACAGTGATTTATTATCTTCAAAAAATGTCGAAAATTCGCGAACGAGACCTACGAGGAAATCAGGGAAAGGACCCATACAGAAGTCATCACACTTGATCAGCTAGAAATTGCCAAACTATTAATTTCAAAGTGGCACATTTGAAATTAAAAGTTTGGCAATTTCTGTTTTAGTTTTTAAAGTTTAAGTTTTATAAAGTTAACGAAAAGTTATAACCTTTATTATTGTATCACTATAAATAATTACGACTGTTTGTTTTTGAGTCTAGCTATAATAAATAGCTTGGAATCTCTTAATTTCTATGTTGCACACACTTGCTCCTATACTACGGCAAGTGTGTACACATTTCGAATATGTTTGTTTCGCTTAGTTCCTAACGATTTATGCCACTGACGAATATTTTTTCTGTGTTTAAATTGTAGATTAATAAACACTTTAACTAATTAACTCGTTTTGTTTTATTAAACTTGCTATTTTAGATTGTATGACCTTACAAACATTAAATGCACACTTGCCCCACATGCCTCTTTATATAGTATTTATAATGGCTGATTTTAATGACTTTCATTCGGATTAGCAAAAATTTGCTAACAAGAATATCCTTTATTGGAAAAATCTTATATGGCGATGGCGCAACGAGGCCCGAATATAATAGAGCATTTTAATCAATACCTGAATAGCTTCAGGCACCTCTCCCACCGCTGACGTAATAAAAAGGAGTGTGCTAAAATGGTCAGCGAGCAGCGAGAATCGAGTGATAGTTTTGTGGCTACAAAATTTCTCTTCGCTATATAAGCAAGTATGTGATCGCGATATGCGGAATACTCAGAGAGCGCACGGATAGTAAAATATATCCTGTACTAAGAGAATGTAGTTCAGCGATAAATTTTAAGTTGGAGAGCAAGTTTTATTTTATGCATCTCTATCGGAAGCATCATACAATCTTTTAAAATAGCTATACGTTTATTGGAAACGCCAGCGTTAGTTGTGACAGGAGATTTATACTGCAACATTCCAAAAGGTACTCATGACGTTCCGCTATTGCCTGAAATGAAGTAAATTTACGAGTTCTGTAACCCCCGGTGTCTTGTATGTTTGTCAAGCTCATGTCAACCTATCACACCAAATATGGACCGCTCTTTGGTTGCCTGTTAATCATCGGCTGTCTTCAACCAATGAGGCTGTAGTATTTGGTGTGTTAGGTTGACATGAGCTTGACGAACATACAAGAAACCAAGGGTAAGTCTCTAAACGCAGCAAAGTATTAAGCCTAGCTGGTCAATTTTCGCTCTTGAAAATCCCTGTATTCTGAATTTTATCAAAATTTTTGTACATTAACGTGATTGGAACAAGTATTAAATCGCAATTATGAGAATATTATTAAGACGATTATGCGAATATTATTAATGCGATTAAGACAAACAACGAACACTGTTTTAGTCTGTTAAAACAATGATCTAAGCTACTTTTGTTAAATAAATAGAATTTATTATTTATTCTTTCTTTATTGCATATATGTATATATTCTATATATTTATATATTACTAGCTGATGCCCGCGAAGTTCGGCCTTCGTCTTCGCTAAGCTCTTCATACAAACCTTGTCCTTACAAATACGAACACAACAAAAAAGAAATCATCAAGCCATTCTCAAGTTATAGCGTGACCAGGAAAAATAGGGGTTCATTTTTATATATATAGATTTTAAAGTAATGGATAATAATCAGAAATAATTATTGGCCATAAATAACATTGAATATTATAGGCATGTCACTTCTACAAATTAAACTATTAGTTTGCCTAATTTAACTCTAAACACTATGTTTAGAGTTAAATTAGGCAAACTAATCAATAATTATAGATAATATTCTGACAGGTAGGTATTTATGTTGTTTACTCCGTTTGCACATTGCACAAAAATAAAGATTCCGAGAATGTCATTGGCATAATATTCACTTAATTTGTTGAACGAATTAATTTCAAAGATATGCAAGAATCTGTTTAAATTCATGTTCATGTGTTTAATGACATGTTCTCGTGTACTATTTCAACTTTTAAACTTGCTCTTAATAATTTGATTAAGTGAAACCATTGTTTGTTAATATTTATATATGTAATTAATTAGTAATTACTTCAATAATTACTCACTTTTAGTGTCAAGTTTTTAAGTATAAGTTGTGTCCGGTTATAATTGGACTTTAGGTTTAAAGTGTTGTGTCTCTATCTATATATATTGTATTTTTAATAATCTATTGTCTGTTACCGAACCTTTTTCAATAAAATAAATAAATAAATAAATTTGCTATGCTTTTCGGTTGTTGAATTAGGTAATGTATTGTACATTATTTGACTGCCCCGGTGGCTCAGTTGGTAGTGAACCTACCTTCTGTGTTTGGGGGCGTGGGTTCGGTTCCCATCTAGGACAAACATTAATATGAAGAACATTTGTGTTTGTTCTATGTCTGGGTGTTAATATCTATATAAGTATGTATTTTAAAAATATATATATGTACGTATACCAGTCTCTGGCAGCCATATTACAAGCTTTCTTAGTTTGGGTTCAGATGACCGTGTGTGCAAAAATGTCCCAGATATTTATTTATTTATTTATATTTTGGCGCGAAGACCCTGTTATTCAACTTTATCTATCCTAGTCCATGGCTTGTACAGCTTTTCCTTGTAACGTAAATTGCACTGATGTGTATGCTTATCTTTGGTAAATTAGCCTCATTTATTTCTAGCAGGGTTCGAAAAAATCAGATTTTTATAATAATAAATCCGATTTTTGATATTATATCCGATATATATCGGATATATATCCAGGCTAAGATTTTTAATTACATCGTAAAATAAACCTTATATGATATGATGTTAAGTTTTGAAATTCTATAAAAAGCTAGCCGTACTGGTAAGTTAAAGTAAAGGGGATTTCCCCAACTTTAAATGAGGTTGCCATTTTGGGAACAAATCTTAATTATTCTGAATTGTAGTTTTTCGCTACGTGTTGCCAGGGTAAACATTAATCTCCAAAATGAAGACAGGAAAAAATCAATTGATATATATCAAGACAAAAATCAATTGATATATATCCGCTTATATATATAATAATATATATCCGCTGATATATATCGGCGAACCCTGATTTCTAGCAAACTATTATATATGAAGAGAGATATATCACTCTCATTAACGGACTTTTGTCTGAAATAAATAAATGATTATGATTATGATAAAATTAATAATATTTATAATCGAAGTATCTACCCAATTAGCCATAATCTACCCTGCATGCCAGGCCTGCATTTAGTTAGGCACATTAATTGCTCTGCTATTGTTCTGTTTGATATCCAAAATGAATGTTATCTTATGATCTAGATTTAGAATGGGCACTCACAGATTCAGTTCTTTTTATTGTATACGATTGCAATAATGGTAGCCAATAAAACTGAAATTTCGTTATAAGTATGCTTAGTGAATGTATTGGAAAGGTCACTTTCCAAGGTTCAGTCTGCGGTGCGGAGGAGGTGTGGCAACGCAATATGATGATAGAAAAGCTGAAATAATCAGTGGGATTCTTCTTTGAAGCTTTTGTAAGACTAATGCTCTCTGTAAGTCTTGGAAGTCAAATTGGCCGGCTATTATGCGGTAAATACTCGCGTCTTTCAAATTCTTTTCTTTTCATTGCTATTTATCTGACTGAGGTCATATATTTAAATTATACGTGGAAAGTACGAACAATGGTAGGTACATTATTAAAACCGCTCGCTCGCCGAATAAACGTTTTTAATTATTTGAAATAACTGAGACACACATATTCGTTTTTTTTTGCTAGTTTGACATTAAACATAATTTTGTTTAGTTTAATTTAATTTATGTATATCACATATTATAATACCTAAGCATTACATGAAAATATCGTGTCTTTCATGAAAATAAATGAAAAGTTGAATCATATCAACATGATAATTATTAATTTAGGGTATCTTATAAGTTGTAATAAAGAAAAAAAAAGTCAGTATTATCGTCAGTAATTTTACAACATTAAAAATATTGAATGTACGAGCGAAAGAACGAAAATCGGCTCTCTGCTAGTAAGCAATCGTTTAATTGCAGAGAGATGGGTCATTTAATTATCTTTAAACCTTCAAGGGTGGTAACGTCGCCAGCTTGAGTACTTAGAAAATACACTTTATACTTGCTATCGTTTCCTCACTATGTTTTCCTTCACCGGTACCTAAAGCTTATTTTGGAATTTGAACCCACGCCCTGCGGCGTGCGATCCGAACGCGACAACCACTGAGCTATTATCACTACAAAATTCATAAGTCATCATCATGGTCAAGTCATGGTCAGTGTCCATCTTCAATAGGTCTAACATGTCAAGCGATGCTCTGTGATCACCTTGCTTTCACAAACACTGCCTAATAACTGTTGATCTCAATGACAAGTGACCTCTAAGTAATGATGGTAGAACATAACTAAGTCATTAATGCCAATTCATCATTACCAAATAAGCTTTGGTATAGTTCAAGGAGATGGATAATTGGTTATCTTCGTTTGAAAACCTCAATATCAGTCTGTATTTGGTAATTAATGAAATTAAGGCAAGGGTTAAAATAATTTTAACAAAAATAAAAATCGTCTTTAACATCATACTCTGAAAAAATGCACTATCGATATGTTCTTGGCGACACCCGTGAAATACCTTTAATTTAGGAATTTCGGTGGACATCTGTGGTTTTTTTCATCAGCTCCACTTCACCAAAGAATACTTTCTGAATGCAAATGCTTGACTTGTTATCGAAATACCAAAATCGCTATAATATGTATGCCTAAAATATTTGTGGAGGTCCCTCAATTCCTCATGGATCCCATTATCAGGATTGGATTTTGATAAAAATGGAACCAATCTTGAAGTATATCCATTGAAATAAGAAAATAATTTGTTTTAGTCATTGGTTTGGTATGTAACAGTCATCAACATCATCAGTCAGAAGACTGATGACGTTGAAGACATTTTCTCATTGTATAATTAAGACTCGCAAGTAAACTTTTCCACTTCCAATGTAACTTAAAGTTAATTTAAACTATTTTGTACTCTGCAGGCAGCAAAAAATATTTTCATTTTAGTTTAGTCTAGTCGAACCTCGATGACTACGACGTGCTCTCCTGTAATTGGGGGTGCATCCAGCTTGATGCCTATGTTTCATAATGTGAATGTAATGTGTAATTTCTGTTGGGGATCCATATTCTATAAAATAAATAAATAAATAAGACGTCTGATAGTGAAAAAAAGCCTCCCCCTTTAATCGCTCCCAATCTCCATGCTTGGAAAGCGGTTATCAGCAGAAGATCGCAGAACGCTCACCGTAACTTGTTTGTTTTTTAAATAGTTTGATTTAGTTACATTTATTTTAATTTAACCGATATAATTAATTCTCGTAAAGAGAACCGATATTCTTTGACCATAACTTCCTGAAGATGATGGTGGAAATAACTGTATTCGCAGATAAATACTTACAATTTCAGTGTCTTCAAATCCAGACAAAACAGGTTATTTATATCTCAGACCGCACCACTGTCTTTATGCTTTACCGCGACTTCGTACACGTGGACCTAAAAAAAAATATTCTATGTCCGTCTCCGACCCTTAAGCTGTATCTATAAAAAAATCAGGTCAATCCATTCAGCCGTGATAACGCTACAACACCCAGACAGAGAGAGACAGAGATACTTTGGCATTTATAATATTAGTTAGGATGCTACCATGATGCATTCTGATTAGCTGTCATTGTTAAACACCGTAGTTACAGTGGATCTTGTATAGTGGTAGGATTCATTTTCAGTGTCAACCTGGGGATGCTCCACACTTTTACCAGTTATTCAACCGCAATGCAGTAGTATGCAAACATAACTGTTACGGATTGAAGGGCAAGGTTTCCAGCGAAATTAATGGGTACAAAGAGACTTAATAACTAATATCTCATGGTGACGACCCCAGTGCATTGCCCTCATTGGGTTTGAACTGTTGAAGTTCAAAAATTCTAGATGGCACTGAGCTATGGGCAAGCGTGACACTTAGGCTAGCGACTTGCTCGTTTCGTCATCCAGTTACTTAAAAAAAAACATCCACACCTTCAAATAAAACACCAAAATGTTATAAATATGTTTGCGAAGTTGTAAATGAAGCTTGAATATTCTTAATCGAATCTGTAACGTGTAACTGCGCCAGAAATTAAATTTGCTTTTGGAATTTGTGTTTGAAATTGAAAATCGTGGCAGCATCGAAACTGTACCCTAAAATGTTGCAATAGATATTTGTACAACGCAACGTATCGAAGAAAAAGTGCGAGTCGTGACACGATCGTGGTAGAGTTCCGTAACGATAATATAAGAAATGTTTCTTCTAGAATTTTCCTTGTTAAATCAACTATATTTTACTAGAGATACGATTTTAGCGCCTTTAAAACGACCCGAAAATCTGTATTTTAAGACAGATTTCATTATAGCTATCTCTTTTACTCTCCTACTTTTCGCATCTTCTGTCGCACTCTTGCAAAGACTTCAGCGGAGCTGAATTCAAAGCGCAATTTCGAAAACTGTAATAAAATATCATTGTGTATAGTAGTAGTAGTAGTATACAATCATTTATCTATGTTATAGCCCGCGACTTGTTACGTAGGTTTATGCCTCGGGAAGGGGCACCGGACTTCGGCCGCAATGAAAAAGTAAAAATAACGAATTTCGAAACAAACCTTCTTCACAAACTTAATTAGTCCACTTTATTAATCCACTTAAGGGTCACCAGGGTCACTCTTCAGTGATCACCAATGTTACACTGAAAAATGTCATGCTTTTTGACTAACAAACTTATCCTTTACATAGTCTGCAAGTCAATCAATTAGTAGAACTATATTAAATAGATTAAAGACGTAAAATTATGTGAATTAGATAAGTGTGCCCAGCACAATAAACAATAGTTTGATCGGTCACGAACTGAGTAAAATGATCGTAACATACAGACGGATGGACATGTCAAACGTTTTAAAATCCGAATTTATAGCTACGGAACCCTAAAAATAGTCGATGGGCCGTGGGCTTTAAAACATACCAAATATGTTTACCTTGTTTTATTACAAGACATGTTGCTTTTATCAAGTCGCTAATATGGTGTAACAAGTACGTTTAAAATAAAGAACGGGCAATTGAATGATTGATGTAAGTAATCTAGTTTACATAAGTATTTTATCACTTCCAATGTATTTACATAAACACGCAATCTTTATCTTTACATAGTTATAGTTACATAGTCTCTTCACAGTAAAAAATAAAGTCGCTTTCCTCGTTTGTCTGTATATCCGCTAACTCCTCCTAAAACACGCAACGGATTTTGATGCGGTTTTCTCCATCTGTTAGATAATTTTTCACAGAATGTTTATATATATAATTATTCTAAATCATACCCGTGTGAAGCCGGTGCGGGTCACTAGTATACTTTAAAAATTAAAATAAGTAGTTCAGTAGACTTGCTCTCTTTTAATACTCATTATGTATCAGCCTTAAAACATCCCATTGCTGGGATATCAGCCTACCCTCGAAGGGTGATTAGACCATATCCACCACACTGGCCCTGTGCGGGTTGGCGAATCCACATACTCCATCGAATTAATCAATAATAAAACAATTAACAGAATTATTGAATAGTTATTAGCTACACAAAATCCTTGCAAAGTTAAACAAACTACTATGTATACAACAAACAGTTGGATTACCCAGAACCTTAACCCTCTTATTAATAAACGCGGATTAATCTTAGAGCAGTTACTCAGTCTTCTGTCTTTTCTAATTACGCAAAGAGCGACAAGAACTAAACACGTGCTAACTAATCCAAAGTTTATCCGCGTTTTATAGTAAGGGTTCACTATTCAAAGGGTTCAATAAAAGTTCACTACCACTTCGTAGCGTATCCTGCAAACTGGCGGCATTTCTTTTTCTTTATCTGGCGAGGCATGCGTTTGACCACAATCTCACCTGATGGAAAGCGTCGATATGGCTGAAGATATAGCACGCTTACCTAGGAGTTACCTATTCACCTGATTAAATTAACTTATTGACTTATAATTCACGAATATTTCCCATGAAATGAAGCGAAGCAGAAATGGCGACGATTCTATTGTGGCATTTAATAGATTAAAATAAATTTGACTTCTTCTTCTGACTGATGATCATGATGACGATCATGATGATACTTGATATATGACTAGTTGTTCGTGAAATATCCCAACCCGTACTGGACTAATAGCTTATGATCTACACCCCGGTCCCAATTGTACATATAGGTACTTTACATGTACATGTATCAAGCATTAGGCAGAATATGTCTAATGGTCGTATTACAGGACTATATCAATTATGTATAGTTGAGATTTTGCGGCCCAAAACAGCAACACAGGCTGGCAAGAGATGAAACGAGGAGCTTCATTAATTTGGAATTTATTAAATAGACTGATATTAATCAAATCTCCGAAAACGAAGAGGTGTATAAAGCCTTATCTTCTGCCCATTTCACACTAAATGGAATACTTAGTTCGAATGGCATTCGGCTCAGTTTAATCTAGTCTGAGAAATAAATCTGTTATTTTAATCCCGAGATATCGCATCATTGTTCAAGGGGAGGTTTGTAGCAATGTTAATAAAATTATTATTTCTTTTTTAAAGGACCTAGGCACTTAAAATAGCTGCCCAAACCAATCTCTCTCGAGAGACAAATATCTGTAAAGTTTTTAACACTGCACCAACCAACGTAGCTTCTTCAAAAACAAGATCTTGTTGATTTTAAGAACTCTTTAACCTAGTTTAACAAGGAAAATCTCCTTTGCTGAGAAAGTTTGTTGCTATCTTGCAGTTCTGTTAGTCTTGCAGTTTAAGTTACTATGAAGGTATAGGGAGATATAGGAAGGTATAGGCAAAAGAAGATAGAGGCTACTGTTTTTGCAATAAAAAGATTCTGATTCAGACTGTCTGAAGAGAAAATAGCTAAAGGAAAAATTGTTTTCTCGATTGTTCCCTAATCGTTATGCCAAAACTATATAACTATAATTTTTACAAGAAAAAAAAAACCCGACTGCAAAATGTAGCCTATTTCACTCAGGGCGTAAAGACAAGTCCCACAACAACTCACTCGCGTCAAAATCAGTCAATCCGTTTTGGTTACAGGAGGTAACCACAAATATACTTATTAACTTACATAAACCCCAAAAACATTACCCTCCTTCGGGAGCAGTCGGGCAAAAAGTAAAAGAAAGGGTAAGTGCTATTTTATTTAGTACGTAAAAGTATAGAAATAAGGTCATTCTTTGCTTGCATTATTTTACTTACAAGGAAAAACTAAAGTACAGCGCGACTTGGAATAAAGCTTTTTAGCATATTTTCTCTCAGTTTTTCTTCCAGAAACAATAAATCACACTAATATTATAAATGCGAAGGTTTGTGTGTAAGTGTGTAAGTATGTAAGTATGTAAGTATGTAAGTATATAAGTAGGTAAGTAGGCAAGCAGGCAAGTATGTAATTACGTAAGTAGATAAGTATGTAATTAGCTAGGTATGTAAGTAGGTTAGTATGTAAGTGTGTTTGTTCCCGTTCAACTCTGTAACGGCTGAACAGATTTGAGTGAAATTAGGTATCCAGGGCGTAAATTACGAATATTTAAAATAATTATAAATATATTAATATAAAAGCCTATAGGCTTTTTATCCCGGGAAAATATTCGGTTTTTGTAGAATAGCGGATGAAACCGCGGGGCGCAGCTAGTTACTTTATAGACCACCTGCTCGACGATGGCCATTTAAGCATCATGAAAACCTCATCTGAAGTACAATATTTACGCTCCACTGTTGAGCTGGGCAGTAATGTTGTACTGAATTTCATTATTACCTTCTGCGCAGGGCCATAATATTGTACTGAATTTCATTATTGCCCACTGCGTTTTTTGTTTCATGTTTTTGTTTAGTTGCATGTCTATGAAAACTTTTACCATACACGAAAAAGATCTTACTCAAAAATCGTACTGTCGAACTGGCTGCGGCACGCCGTAAACAGAATTAACAAGAAAAACAACTGGACCATCGCAAAACTTTAACGAATTGCACAGATTTATGGTTTATAAAGTTTTTAAGGTGTATAAGGTAGAGTTTTCTTCTCGGGATAGTGCTGTTTTCGTCTTAGGTGACTTTAAATACCTCGCTGCGCTTGGGAATTAGCTGTAGAATCCTTCGTTCAGCTCGGGATTTAGCACCTGTGGCATAGGACACTGCTTTATCCGCTTGGTGAATAATCTACTATTAATTCCCAAACAATATCAAAATCGAAGATTATTCATAGCATTTTTCACAAAATTTCCACCGGAAGAGTAAAATTTCATTCCACTCCCGACTTATCGCTGTCTATTTTTACTAAATTTAGGGAAGTAATACTAGTAGTACGGGCACGGGCAACAAACGGAATTTTAAAATGTTTAACCAACTCCGAAATTGCATCCTTGGACTTGGTTTGTTTTTTCATGTTTTACATTCTCATTTTGAAAATCGTACTATTTTATTGGGCAAACTGTTCACACTGCTCCGATTTTGAATTCTTTAGCTATTTTTTAACTTAAAGAATTTCTCAAAATCGGAACAGTACAATCGGTGAATTAATTACTAACTAGCCGACATGATGCATGTTAAAGTAATGTGAACTTTATTGCTGTGTGCGCTCGGCCAGCCTTGTGCGAGGAGACGAGCGATGGTCGCTAAGGCAGCGTGTCGAGTGCGCCTCCGCTGCGGTGGACCTCGCCGAAAAGAAAGGACCGTATACTCGTTAAATAATGACGATAGTTGCATGTTACCCAGTGAAATGCTCGTAGGGATGGAGTGTTCTGACGAGATGAGCATTTCAGTATTTAAGAGCGGTCCGGCATGGCGAATGTCATCAGTTAACACGAGCTCTCAGACACAGGCACATCTCCCATCGGCGGAGTTGTTCTAATCGGTAGAAATACATTTAGATCCGGCAGTAAGCTTCTAAATCGGCAGCTCCGTTCCTCCCAAGCACAATATGCGCGCATTCATGGTAAGGATCGCTTGCGTGTACTCATAATTGAATTTAATTAACTATTTGGCACATGCGATTATCCAGTATTTTTATGTGATTTGTTCCTTTTGTACCGATACAAGCTTTTCAGGAAAACAGCGCAAACCAAAGTGAAGTGTTCAGTGATATATGTCACGATAATATGGACTCTCGCAGTGTGCCAAGTAGTGAATAACATTTCGTGTTATCAAAGTGATTTGTGAGTGGTGAACTAAACGTTGATCTTCTGTCGTGGAGCTATAAATCAGTTTATAGGACATCAAAACATGGATTTGTAGATAAGGATCACTGGAGTACAAACGTTCGTGTATACCCACCATTATGGATACCCATTCATCACCTTCGGAGTACTTCCGGTTGGGGTTCAAATCGTTCCATTCAGACATTAGTCACTTGTACTTTTGGTTATCGAATGTCCCATTTCCGTTAAATGTTTGAAGTTGTCAATGCTAACAATTCGAAATAATTTTCAAACAGGTATAGGTCATTTTTAATTTTATTTTCGATAGTCGATCTTTTTGCAAAGCACGCAGAAAAAAAAGTCGAAGTAGGTAGAAAATGTAGATCGCAACTGTTACTTAAGCCGCCAAAGAAGTGCTCGATCATCATTCAAGCCAAGTGCAGTCTTCATTTGTCTGAGTTCAATTCCTTACTCGGTTCCTACTGATGAAGTAAACTACCTTTTGTATTTTGAACTCAAGTAACATCTCTTGATTTAACATTTAATTCCACGACAGTGTTGCGTAATACCAGTTCACTCCAAGTTGTTTACGAGATCCACAACCGGAGCGATCCGCCTTACGTCACGTCCGATTGTGTAGAAACCATCTACAAGCTCTTATCTCTGTTACATTTATTGCAAAACTTCGGGATAATTTTCAAGATACTGCTCGTGTGCCTAGCGAATTAATACTGCTCAGCCCTTCTCTTCTACTACTTGTGATAACAGTCTGGATTGTGTGATTTAATCGCTCCATTATTCTGTAAAGGTTAACGATCTACAATCTGATTTTCATAACGGTTTTTTTGAATGGAAATAGCAAAAAAGATGGCCATGTAACAAGAAAATTAATATCGACAATGTGTGTAGTCGTTAAGCGATATTAATAGCCTCAGGGACGGCGTAATCAGGGGATCTAACATCGAACGTCCATCGCCGTGCACCCCTATTCGACCGCTCGATGTTCAATTTACCACGATCAAACGAGGCTTGTGTGTTCTTTGCCGGAGATAACGTCGCTAGATATATTAATTGCCGAGAGATAAAATTATTTATAAATTTTTCTTTCTTTCTAGGTACTCGCCTGCGTGGCGCTGGCCTACGGCCGCCCTGAGCCTCCAGTGGGCTACAGCTACTCGGCGCCCAGCAGAGGACTTTCGTCATCCTCGGGCGGTCACAGGATCGTTTCCATCGGAGGAGGTCACGGTGGCTCCCTGGGCGGTCTGTCCGGCGGTGGTCTCTCGCTCGGCGGTGGACACGGTGGTGCTATCTCACTCGGCGGTGGACAGGGTGGTTCTGGAATCGGCGGTGGTTTCGGCGGCTCTGGTGGATTCGGTGGCGCCAGCGGTCTGAGCTTCGGCGGTGGTGATGCTGGATTCGGTGGCGGATACGCTGGCGGCTACTCAGGAGCTCCTCTCGTGCAGAAGCACATCTACGTGCACGTTCCCCCACCAGAACCAGTCGAACAGAGGGCTCCCCGTATCCCTGAAGTTGCTCCTCCCCAGAAGCACTACAAGATCATCTTCATCAAGGCCCCGACTCCCCCTACCCCGGTCGTTCCCATCATCCCTGTGCAGCCTCAGAACGAAGAGAAGACCCTCGTCTACGTCCTTGTCAAGAAGCCCGAAGAGCAACCTGATATTGTCATCCCGACTCCCGCTCCTACTCAGCCCTCCAAACCCGAAGTTTACTTCATCAAGTACCAGACCCAAAAGGAGGGTGGTGCTATCGGCGGTGGTGCTATCGGCGGTGGTGCTATCGGTGGTGGTGCTATCGGCGGTGGTGCTATTGGCGGAGGTGCTATCGGCGGTGGAGCTCTTGGAGGCGGTGACGACCTTGGCGCTCTCGCTCTCGGTGGCGGCGCTGGCATTGGCTCTGGCATCGGTGAAGGCGCCGGTGGACACGGTGGCGCCGAGATCGCCGTTGATTTTGGCACCAGCGGTGGTGACGACAGCGGCGTTGGCTCCGGTCACGGTGGTGCTACTAGCACTCAGTACGGTCCTCCCGGACATGTTGCGGGTCCTCTGCACTAAACGACACAACTATAAGATTCGGTGGTAGGACATTAGATACGCAAAGTCATTTATAAATTCCGAGCTTTGGAATTTCTGAAGCTTATCTAAGTCCCGCCGCCGGCCGCAGCGCGCGGCTGAACGCCATGTAAATAGTCACCTGCCTCGCGTTCGCCCGCGAGCTCCAGTATACGACATGACACCTATCATCGAATTCCTCATCATCGCCACTCATCTCTACTTGTTATTAGTGCACAGTGTTAATGTTGTTCGAAAGGAGGTATTATATTGCGACTGTTATGTTATGTATTATAATATAGCTTTTATATTTTTATAATAAAAACCAAATGTGATGCTTACTTCGTTTATTTAGTGCCACTTAATTGGGTGTCGAAAATTTGGAATGGTGTTACGCCACAGCCGAAAGTAGTCGTGAAAGGTTGCCCCCGTGTGAGCGAGGGCGTTGGCTGCGGCGATCGCGATCAAACGGGTCCTTTCTCGCGTCGAGCTGCGATTAGCTTCAGTATATTATCGAGATTGTGAACAATCCAGGCTGTCGCGTTACGCAAGAGAGCGTAACGAGCATGCGGCCGAAGCGGTGGCAGCGGGGCGGCACAGCCATCGCGCGGCCGCTTGGCTCGCCTCTCGACCGCTCTCGTTACGCCCGCCTTAATGGATCACACGTGCAATTACACTTAAATTATAATCAACTGAATGTCGAAACATTTTATGTTACATAACTATCGTTTCCGACATCCTTAACGCAGACGAATCAACAATTTAATGGATTACGGTAATTCACCGCGAACACTCATGGTTTCACTATTTCTTGAATTGGTCTGAGATTGTAATTGTGTTTATTTCTTTGTTATAACGAAACATTAAGTGACTCACGCCATTAGTAAATTAGAACTCGTGTCTTACTCTTTCTCCTTTGGATATTAGTTGCCTAATGTCTGCGGATACTAGTAAGAAATCCAATTCCATGTGATGGCAGTTTGATAAAGGTGTGTCTCGGGAGAGGATCTTTCAATAAATATACGAGAACTGTATGCTGTAATTTAGGGAACTTTTATAATTTTGAATTTCCGCAGATTTCGATACTGCAGTTTTAAAATGATGTTATAAGTTTTTTTTCCAGCTCATTTGGGCTACACTTTGTGAGACCATATCTAGGTGAGTAGTTATGAAAAGCTAGCAAACGCACAAGAAACATTATGTTTGTGACTTTTATTTAACATTCAAGTTTAAGTTTTTTATTGAAAGAACTCCCGGTAATAACGGGATTATAGTAATACAACTATCAGCTCTTTTATAATTTTGTTCAAAGAGTCTTGATACATATATACACACAAGCACAAAGTTACCTATTTATGCTAGTATAAAAATATATAGGTAAAAGATTAAATTGAAATAAGACGTCCCAGTTGTCCACGAAGTAACGGTAAATAATTCTGACAGAGCGCAACTCTGTTTTCATAAAAATTCATAGCCGATTTTAAAGAAAACTACTGCGACTGCTATGAATTGGTGCTGGCTCTTGATGCAATAGATTTGCTGATCTAGTAATTCAATTAAATAAAACCGAAGTCAACAAACAAATTCCGAACATCCTTGACTTGCACCCCCACAACAAGTCTTAATATTCGAAGCGCCATAAAGTCCCAGACCTTTCTCCTACGAGAGATGGCATGATTTTGGCATTGTGCCGAAAAACATTCTGGGTATGTCATTGGCTATGGTTTGGTAACCCGCTCAATACTGTTTCTACAATATTAAAGAACACCCTGCCGCACCAGTTTTGGACTTTAGCCCGTTGATTTAAGAACTAAAAGGGCAAGACAGGGACCAGGGAGCACTCTCTCCGTTGCAAGGGTACAGGTTGTATCGACTTAGGTATATTCATCTGTTCGTTTCGCTTCTTCTGGTTACGCAATGCGACTAGACTAGCGAATAGTAAGTATAAGGTTACAGGCCATTTTCGGCCTTATTTACATTATAATTTATAATTAGTGGTTCGCGACTACTATAACGGATAAACGATTCTCAAATTATTATCGAACAAGTCGACATACATAAAACTGCGATTTGCTTGCATAGACTCGTAGACCAGAAAGCATTGCCACCCGTAAAAATGCTGATTTCGTACAATCCGTGTTTTTTTAGAAGTTTGTACAGAATGTTGTTTGATATATTATCAATTCTTTCACTTAACTCGGTCAAAAACAGGTCGAAATAATATGTCGAGTATCTAATTTTATGCCTGAGTCTAAGTAAAGGCATTATAGATATTTTTATTTTACAGTTCTAATTAATACCGATATTGAAATAGTTATCTGAATAAAATTACTGTGACATAACTACGGACCTCGAATGGTGTACATAAGTGGAACCATTATTTTACTAAGGAACTCTAAAACTGGAACAGTAAGACAATAAACCCAAAAAACACGCCAATGAGTAAGACCTCGTTATATAGCTCTTGTATACGATGTAATACCATTGATTATGCCTAAGGCTTAGGTAATAGAGCTCACACTTTCGTTTCGAATTTCATTCCAGTTTGGGTGGTCTTCTCACGTAAATACACATTTTTGGAATACTAAAAGTGTTAACAATGAATAATTTATATCGTGACACCAGTGAATCAGTAAGTAATGTATTATGAAATGTCTGGAGGAGCCTCGTTTCATTTCCATAGTCAGGCTCGAACTTGTGTAGTTTTATTAGCATTATAAATATTTGTGAAAGTCACTCTGTAAGCACGCCAAGCTAATATTACTCCAAAAGAAATGCTTGGTCCTCGTCGGAATAGCGCTAATAGGTTTGACGATTCGCTCAATTTATTAAAGCAAGCACCTGTCTTATAAAAGTAAGAAGATTCTAATGATAGTACCTAATAGCTAGTATAAATATAATAATACCTATCTAATATAATTGACTAGTCTTGTGGCTCAGTGGGTGGATTTCCGCCTGCTGATCTATAGGTTGTGGGTTCGATTCCCACCCAGGACAATCACTTGTGTGGTGAACATGGATGTTTGTTCTTTGTCTGGGTGTTTCTATGTATTCTATGTATGTATTTCCAAAAAAAAAGTATTTATGTATTCTATCAGTTATCTGGTTCCCATAGTACAAGCTTGCTTAGTTTGGGGCTAGATGGCGCTGTGTGAAAAACGTCCTCCTCCGATTCTTGACTGTTTTTAGGCTGCTATCTTTGCATACACGGGTATGTCCTAAAACTACGACCAGAATCACCAGGTCAGGCAGCAGCGTCCTCTAATAAACGGTGAGTCAAAGGTGAGTGTTCTGCGACCCCCATTGCCCAAGCCCCCTAGGGTATTTGCCTCTAGAGGCCCTAGGGTAGCCCCCTAGAGGCAAATACGCAGGGTGTTTGGAGTTTCTAGAGATGGGTGCATGGGGAGTGTGGTGAATATGTAGTGTACCACGCAAAAAATGAAGACGTCTCTACAAGCGCATGCATTACTAAAATCTGCACACAATAGCCAAACAAAAGCAGCTGTGAAATTGTTTATTTGAACGTAGGATAAAAAGGAATAATATATAAATATTCGCTTGTCTGAGGATAGATTGAGTATACCACATCCCGTACTGATTTTTTAACCGATTTCCCAAAAAAAAAAAAGGAGGAGGCTTCCAAGTCGACAAAATTTTAATTTTAATTTTTATGTTTGTTACTTCAGATCTCCGACATTAATAAACCGATCTGTTTTTTTTTTTAATTTTAAAGTAGTTATTGATAGCACCATCCGTAGATTCTACGAGAAACAATACTTAAACATAAAACCTGTACAAATGGTATAGATATCCCATTGTATTTGTGTAGTGCCTCTTTCGAAGATTCCCCCTGGGGAAGTACCATACCTTTGCCAGTTATTAACTTCGAAGCAAAGCGAACCAGTTTTTATTTACTCGTGTCGTGCCTGTAAATTCTAAAGTATATTTTTCACGACTAAAAGGCAAAAGTCTGACCTCTTTGGCGAGGAAGTGGTGAAGATGGACATATCATCAAGCATTTTAAATTCGGGAAACTGGAAAATCACGAGTGAGATTTAAAGCACAATAGGGACACATAAATCCATGTAAGAATCGCTGAGTGACAATTAGGCCAAGAGATGAAAGGCCGACTCTATAAATAGAAACTTGAATCGTAGCCTTTTAAATATTATGTAGGTACCTTTTTGGATTAAACTAAATACGAAACAGTCCGTGCAGGGAAAGACTCTTAGCCACTTTTGGCACAAGAGCGATTTATCCCTATTGGGGTTGAATTTTGTTGTAATATGAAAATAAAAAGTTGAAGCTGGTTTATTTAAAATCCACAAAAAAGGGACTAAAATAAATTTTACGGTTATTTTCTTTTTTTCAGGCTATAAAAAATTGCCAGGAACCTGGATTTAAAGTTTTTTTTTAGAAATTATTGTTAATGTTAGGCAAAAAAGGCTTTGGTCTATAAATGTCTCATCGAAGTCGTCTCATAAGAAGCCTGAAAATTTGTATTTTTTTTCGTAAAACACGGTTTTATGAAAAATATAAAAAAATTAATATGATCAATAATGGCTGCTCATTTCTATTATTTCGGCTGTTTTGTCGTGACAAGATAAGGAACAAAGAAATGGACTTTCATTTGCATTAAAGTTATTGATGCAAGAAATGAATAAACGTCGGCTGTCGCTCGTAGAGCGAATAAGCAGCGGTTCCAATTCCATCAAGTACTACGCCGATCAAGTTATCAATCTCCATTAAGTTTTATTCCGATTCAGTTCCGATTGGATACAAAAAAAACAGGTAGCAGAGCCTTCTTAAACGGTGACCGTTCTGCGTTCCCCAGGCCACCTGCCAAGCTTGGGGATTATGCCCTTTGAGGAGGAGGTTTTTGTTCAGCAGTTGACGTCTTCTGGCTGAAGATGATGATAATTTCGCAATTTCCAAATACTTCTTCCTTGTAGATTTATATCGAGATTTCATTATCCGTTTAGTCGTAAAAAGGTACTAAACAGACTGAACGTTCATCTAAATTCGTTCAGCCGTTACGGAGTGAAGTGCGAACAAACACACGCAGTACATACTTTCGCATTTATAATATTATTGTTAACTGACCGAGCGAAGCGAAGGTCTCAGAGTTTACTGGGACAAATCGGCTTTTGTATGTATGTTTGTATGTTTGTGTGTATATTTGTCCGACGATAACTTGCGAACAGTTGATCCAATCTTCATGAAATTTTGTAGGCAAGCAGTTCATTTCAATACAATTTTTAAGTTCGAACATGAGCTGAATCGGTCCAGGGGTTGTGAAGATATAGGGACCGCGAGGTTTCAGTTCGCCGCGAACTACTAGTAAGAATGATTAGTATCTGTGATAGAATCGCTTCGATGCTAAAAAGCCGCTTACGAGAACTAGTTAGAAACCAATAAACTGTACAATCTTAATGCGTAGGTATAATGTAAATGCATTAGTGAAGTGAATGTCTTGAAAGCACAGACCATTTACGCGATTGACAGCTCGTACCTATTCTGACATTATGGGCAAAATACCACACTCTCGCCTAAGAAATCGCCTATGAGTGGCCCATCCTAGCAGCAAATTACTTGAATTAATTTCGAGCAGCCCAATCGTAAGCGCAATTACCTTGTCCCGCACCCAACGCAGGGAGTTATTTCAAAGAAAATTTGTAAGGATGCGCGATCAACTACTTTCAATATCTTTGCATGAAAGAGAAAGGCTGGAGAATGATATGTGTGCAATTGAAGTAATGGTTAGTTGCACAAAGTGTCAAGAACGACTTCTGATACTATTCTACCCCGCGTCAGGACAATAAAGATCATCATTGTTCTGACCGGTCCAGTGAACACATAACTTTTGTGCTCAACTAATGTGTTGAAACACGATTCAAAGGAAAAATGTAATGTGCAATTGTATACATTGACTGCCCCGGTGGCTCAGTTGGTAGTGAAC
This sequence comes from Apocheima hispidaria, assembly GCA_947579745.1. Lineage (NCBI taxonomy): Eukaryota > Metazoa > Arthropoda > Insecta > Lepidoptera > Geometridae > Apocheima > Apocheima hispidaria. Next base: position 5,353,482 of record OX388149.1, on the reverse strand, counting down.
CTACCTTCTGTGTTTGGGGGCGTGGGTTCGATTCCCATGTAGGACAAACATTCAAGTGATGAGTATTTGTGTTTGTTCTATGTCTGGGTGTTAATATCTATATAAGTATGTATTTAAAAATTTCTATGTACGTATATCAGTCTCTGGCAGCCATATTACAAGCTTTGCTTAGTTTGGGGTCAGATGACCATGTGTGCAAAAATGTCCCAGATATAAAATAGTCCCAGATATAAAATGTTCATCGGCAAATTATTCAGCCCGCTGCAGAGAATAAGCCTCCTCCCTCTTTCGCCAATCTACCCTGTTTTGTGCCAATATCATCCAGGTGTTGCCGGAAAATTGTTTAATATCGTCGCCACATCGGTGTATCGGTCTTCCGAATCTACGCTCACCATCACATAACCATCACAATTTTATACGCTCGGTTATAGAACAACAAAACTGATCGTGACGAAAATGCTGTATGTTATCCATTAACCACTATTTTACCATTTAAGTACGCTGCCAAAACTGGGAGTAGGGAGTAGGTAAGCATTTGGGTTATCTTTAGCCCTTTGACGGTATTTTATTTTAATCCAACTGTTATTTACTAAGTAGTTAGTTTCCGTGGTATGTATTTTGTTAAAGGCAAATCACTGATCGTACAATTAAAAAATCCTGTGAGTCCTGAATCCACCCATAAAACATAGGCTTCCCTGTGATTCTGCCTATTTCTTTGTATCCTTCGCAATCGTTTATATTGTCTGTCGTAATCTTCGGACTGGATACAGGCAATCCAATCGTTGTACCAAGATAACTATTTGATAGTTTAACTTTTTCTCAATAGTTTATCAAGACAAGCGAAAGCCACTTCACATCAGGTGAATTTGTGGTTTAGAATACTATTTACTCCTAGCGAGTTTGTGGTCAGATGCCTAGACTGTCGGCTAAAAAAAGTAAAAGGGCCGTTTAATTTTATATTGTAATTTGGCCATAGATCCCGCCCAGCTTCACTTCCTTATAGATATTGTATGAAATTTGATTTAAAAAGTTGTAGGTTTGATTTCAGCCTTGATATTGAAGGTTACTGCGACCTTTCCTTACTTTTTGATAGCCTGGTATAATATTTTCTGTGAAAACGTAAGAAATTATTAAAAAAGAGGCGTCCCCTGCGGCTAATAAAAAGCGGCAGGTGGTTTTAATTTGACTAATTTAAACTAAAGCGTTTTTGCGTTAGGAGTGTTTTTGTATCAACTTTTACTACATTTCTGATGTTGCCTCAGGGCTTTCTTCTTGAATCTTAATGGGTTTTGGAGAAAAACTCATTAGGAACATTATTGTTGCAGCAGAAAACAGACAAAGAAGCTCCACTGAAACACAATGGCGCAGAAGGAGCATATTGCAAAATGGCGCTGAACATAGGTAAACGTCCTTCTAAAACTTTTTATTTTTAACACCGAATTTTTTATTTATATTTTTTTTTTTTTATAAATGAGTAACTTCAGTTGACTTGGACTTGTAGATGATGAAACTTTGAGTGCGTTTATTTTTATTTGTAAAAATAAAGTAATGTTCCCTTTGAGTAAAATTTGCTAGCTTCAATATTAAAGGTATACTTTCCCTTCGGGGAGCATTGATTTTGCCCAACCTGTATATTAGAATCTAACAAAACCTCGCAATCTAAATTCGGTCAAGCCTTTTAGCCTTTCGGTAGGAGGCCTTATCGGAACAAACATGAAAATCATTAACCTCCTTCTAGGTAGTCGGGTAAAAACTTCAAAACAGTAAGTAATACTCTTAATTCACTCAATGACAGCATTACCAGAATAGACTTATGTATCTAACTTAACTAGTAGTTCACGGCGAACTGAGACCTTGCGATCTCTATATCTTCACAACCCGTGGACCGATTTAGCTCATATTAGAACGTAATTTTTTTATTGAAATGAACTACTTGTCTACAAAATTTCATGAAGATCGGATCACCGGTTCACAAGTTATCATCGGACAAATATACACACAAACATACATACAAAAGCCGATTTGTCCCAGTAAACTCTGAGACCTTCGCTTCGCTCGGTCAATTAGTCTTAAGTTAAAATATTAAACATGTTACTTAAGCGCTAGCCGTTAGTTATCCTAAGAGAATAAAATAAAATAAATAACTTTGTAAAAAATAATGCTTGGGTTTGAACGTGCTTTCCATTATTATTCTCTGTGAATCGCAAGCCTTTTAAAATAAATAAATGAAATCATGATTTTATCTACGAATTACGGCATTCGAAACGCCAATCCAATGCCAATCACAGCGTGTGACGTCTTAACACGAGAACAAGGGGAACAAAACGTGAAAAAATCATGACGCCTCTTTGTATTATTACTTTTTTCTTTATGCCATAGATGGCAAACAAGCAGGCGGGCCGCCTGATGGTAAGCGATCACCGTCGCCTATGGATACCTGTAACACCAGGGGCGTCACAGATACGTTGCCGACCTTTAAAGACTCTATTAACAGCCCTTTTGAAGAACCCCATGTTGTAGTTACTCGGAAATACCGCAGGTGGAAGCTCATTCCACAATTTGCATATTTTTAACCAACGTCCAAAAAAGAAGGAGGTTCTCAATTCGACTGTTTTTTTATGTTTGTTATCTCATAGCTTCGTCATTTTTTCTTTATTTTTATTTACAAACCGAACATTTTAAGCCCACGGTAATAGCGTCTGAAGAACTTACTGAAGAGGAAACAATAAAATATAATAAACAATTTAGTTAAATTGATATTGACCACATGCTGCTTTGTAATTAAAAAAATTACATCGACTCTTTTGTCTCCGATATGGCCTTGCGACTATTTTCCTATGATTACCTAACCTAATATAGTAAGTAGTTACCTATATTTTCGTTCCCGTAGAGCGAAAAGGCACTAAGTGGGAATTTCGCTTTTGGAGATACGACCATTCTTTAAAATGCTAGTAACAGATGAAAGCTTAGCAATCTACTATATCCAAGCGCTAACAAGGAACACGAAAAATCGCTGACCAAAGAAAACGTTAACGGTTAAAATAAAATGCAAATTCTAGTTTGTATATGATAAGTTATTTGTTCCGGTGACAGTACACTAAAGTCTCTAAGAAAAGTGTTTGCAAAGGCTTTGTTGTCTATATAGCCCTGTCAACAGATACAAGAACAATGCAAGCTTTGAGCGTTTTAGCTACTAACACTTTAAGACAATACTTAAATACTCCAGTAAGCCGGCACACCCAAAGAAGGACTGCGTTTAGTAGACGCGATTTTCACGTGAGTGTTTTACGTTTGCGAATTAAGGCCAAGCTCGGATTTTTTCTTAGGTCCACAAAACTACAGCCTATAAAATTATAGGACTGCAATTATAGGAATCTACAGATTCACGAACACTATCTTACCCTAATCATGAAGTTTACCGAGCGGCAGTGCATTCGCATTTCGAGTTTTATTTTATTTTGTTTTATAGAATATGGATCCCCAACAGAAGTTACACATTACATTCACATTATGAAACATAGGCATTAAGCTGGGTGCACCCCAATTACAGGAGACCACGAGGTTCGACTAGACTAAACTAAAATGAAAATATTTTTTGCTGCCTGTAGAGTACAAAATAGTTTAAATCAACTTTAGGTTTACATTGGAAGTGGAAAAAATTACTTGTGAGTCTTAATTATACAATGATAAAATGTAGCAATATATGACGCGAGTTAAAACTAGGAAACATCAAAATAATTATATTTAATTTTGGCAATATTAGCCAACCAACGAAATTTTGAGAAAAAAAGAGGGAATGTTACTTATATAAGTTACTAAATACTTACATTGTTAATGAGATCAGTGGATTTCTTAAATTTAGGTATAGAATCGCTTATGTCGAGATCGAAGCAAAGCAAGTACATTCATAAGATACTTCCGTGCGTCTTTGCTACGAATGAAAGTATGTTATCTTTAAGGCAATGGCATTAAATTTCCAAGAAAAAGGACTAGCTTGAATTCAATGCGTAGTTGATTGACTCAGACGTTACTTTGTGGAAGTTCATTTTCAAACTGAGTCAATAATAATCAAGTTAAAAACAGCAAAGGCAAAGTTTAAAACAGTGGCCTATCGGCCAATAGTATTCACCCAGTCTGAGTTATATGATCAGAGGGTCAGGCTAGGAATATATATAATATAATATAGGTATGGAATCCAGTATGGGTCTCGTTTTTTATACTTCTGTATATCAAAGTCTGTAAAGGATGGAAAACAGCATTTATGTGAGGTTAGTGTTCCATTGCATCGTGCCGCATTGCCGAGAATATGTTTTACCTCAAAGTAATTACTGCACCCTTTTGTTTCCTGCCCCAGTAATTAAACATCATATTTTCACTACGCCATTATCTACTCGTTTAGATGCAAATTTACCCAATTTACATCCCACAGTAATTACACCTGTTTTATATTTTGTGACCAAATTCAACCAGGTTGTATTTATAAAAATAACCTAAGCTTTTTGAGAAAATAAATGAAAAGAGCTTATGAAAATATACGTCATATATTTATATATATGATGATATATATGTTTTTTTTATTTATATATATATGTATATCACTGGATGGAACGGCTGGACCGATTTGGATGATTTCTTTTTTGTTGTGTTCGTAATCGCCAGGATAATGTTAAGTCGAATAATATAAATTTTATGAAAAAACGAACCAGTACTAACTATGCTATTTATATACAAGAAAAATATAAAATAAATTAAAACACCATTAATCTAATAACCCGCTACCAGCAGTCAACGTGACGAAAATGGTGGCCGAATAACCGCGGGGAATTGTGACTAAATTTCCTATATCGTAGCTACCATATTACCTTACTATGAGCTTGAAACAAATATACTTACATGACATATTTTTAAAAATAAATATCTATATCCTTTTTAGTTCAGAAACAACTAGGTACGCTCTAAGCCTATACTAGTTTTTTTATCTACAAAGACGCATTGTTAGCTAACAGAGTACGTGTCTCTACAATCGTTGATAACACTAAGTTAAGGATGTGCTCGAAGATGACTCGCTGGTCCATTGCATTAGGTATTTACGTTTGCATCACGCCAAACGCCGACAATCTGCGAGTTCTGTCACGGACTATTGCAGGCTGTATGTAAATAATCCTCAGAATATAGCCGCCAAATTAGGAGAAAACAAATTTACCAACACGCACTAACGCTTCTGCGACGCCGTGGCTTGTTGCGTGACGAAAATACGTGTTTATAAAGCGGTAACCCATTCTGAAGAAGCGTAAAGTTCAGGCGCCGGTAAAACTCAATATACAGTAGTAACAGTAATTCAAAGACTATCATTATTTAAGACTATTTTAGTAACCGGGCGCTCGTGAATACTAGCAAAAACGAACATTCATCGGGGAACTTAGGTCCATTCTCGCCCTCGAAAACTCGAATTTAATACTACAAATTTTATACCTACACATTTTTAAATCAATATTTTAGGGTGAAACCACAAAGAAATAAATAAATTGACATGGAAATTAGTACCTTGCAATGGGCCACACGCTTACCTAGCCTTTAGAGTTTGAAAAATAATGTTGTTTGACCGAATAGGCAGGCAACTCGCTAGGCTCCAAGCACCAGGTAGGCAGGCTTCCAATGCGGTACGGTATAACTTATCGTAAGACAGTAGTAAATTAGATCCGTGGTATAATTATTGATGCAAACAATATAAAGTGTTCTGGTGCAACGTACCTATCGTATCGTGGTAATGCCGCAAGCATTCTAGGTACGCTGCCAACTGGAAGTGGGCTTGAAAATTTTGATTATATTTAGTTCTTCAATGATCTCTGGGTAATCCAATTGTTTTTTAGTAGGATACTAAAGTATTTTGGTAGTATTAGTTTGTGTGTATTTTGTTTAGTAGTGTTTAAATGTATCGTTACTTGTAGAGGGTGAAGTCACATCAGTATGCGGATCTCAAAGGGCAGTTCAGGAGAAGTATGTGAAAAGGTAAGAGCTAATGGTCTGGGCGACAGGACTAGAATAATAAATAAGTATGTAGTAAATAAGGCTTCGGAAGAATGAAACTGTAGTCATTATTTATTTGGTTCTTTACTGTGTATGTTTTTGATATTCAGAACTATCAGGACTATGTTGCTGTCACGATAAACTCAAACTCACTGAGAATCATAAATACTACGGAACCCTAAAAGTGTACCCCTGAAAAATCTGCTTTAAACTAGACGGCGCTTACGTATTTAGTCATCGAATGTTCAAGCCGCTATCAAAGCCGATGGAAATATGGTTAATATAGAAACACGGTTTTGGTATATTTTCGCAATTTATGATTTGATTCAAATTAGATAGCAATAGACGACGTAAAAAATAAGTTTCCGAAAATAATGTTTTCAAAAAATGGTTTCGTGATTCTCACATCTCTTGAGAACAGATAATTTTACTGATTTTACTAATGCAAAAATATTCCATTTCTATTATACTCACGCGATATTTACCACGATTCTTATTTTTTTTGAGTTCCCGATAACGGTATCTTCAGTCTACCCGTGAACATGGCGCATGCAATTGTGCCGAAATATCGGGAACTCAATAAAAATAAGAATCGTGGTAAATATCCTTGAGTACTAATAGTAATGTAGTAAACCACCACGAAAGTCTAAAACAGTGCAAAAATATCACACTTCCACTTCGCCTAAGCTGTGACTATGCCTTTGACCAGCAATTTTTTTCTACTTTGAAAAGGCGTTGAAAGCTCCAGCGCATGAGTGCGCGTTGAGAGATAGACGGCTGATTCAGGTGACCTGGCTCTTCTTTAATCCCTCTCCTTAACGCCTGTCGTCGAGATTACTTTGTCGCTGAAAATAACGCTGCGTTCTTCATTCAGCCTTTAAAAATAAAACACGTAAATGAGCATCATATTACATCATATTATGATGAACAGTGGTATTGACGCAATTTAAATTGCCATTACGTTCAATTAATGATATAAAATATAATAATCTGACCACAAATGGAACAAAGAGGGGGAAAAAATCTTATTAGTAACGTTGCGGAACTACTTACACAAAATTTGTGGGAATAAACGGAAAAATAAAGTTTGTGAACGCACACATCCGCGCTGCAAGTGCCGTACGGGTATATAGCATTTACCAGAATTTATTTTAACTACTTACTGGTCTAGTCTATGGCAATGTATCACAGCTTAGTATGAATTACAGTGAATGCGGCGTGTAAAGCGCGATGCTTTAACCGTAAACCGTGCTTAAAGGTGAACCCTCACTTGTAGTGAGCGTTCACTTTAAAGCCCGGTTTACATTATTCCAGTAGCATTCCAGTCCAGCATTCGAATCCAGCGCTGGCATGCTACAGTAATAATGTGAACAGGCACTGGAATGCTCTGGATCCAGTTAGCTATCCAACCAAGTAACTGGATTGGCGGTGTAAGCCCGGCCTACATTATTCCAGTAGCATTCCAGCGCTGTATTCTTTGCTGGATTGGAACGCTGGACAGGAATGCTACTGGAATAATGTCAACCGGGCTTTTGATAGCGTGTATAAATCAAACAAATATTTTTTAGAGTTTTGGCGGGAACGCAAAGAACCCATGTGTGGTCGTTGTATTCTTTTCCAAGACATGTGTTATTTCGAGTGTTAATGTGTAAAAATTGTGGATTTACTTAACCTAACCTAACCTAACCTTACCAAATTTAATTCAAATCCGTTCAGCCGTTACAGTATTAAACGGGAACAAATATACTTACACACTTACACACAAACTTACAAATTTATAATATTAGTGTGATTTTGTTATATAGGTAATCAATCTTCATGTGAGGGTTAATATTTCAATATTTTCATACATCAGAATTTCTACGCCAGCTAAATTTCTCGTCAGCTCATATAAACTGGCTTCTTATGAAAATGGCGAGACGACTATAAAACCTTTTATGCTGAATAGTGTGGGGTAGGGCCTGTGGGTAGGGCGCATGTATTAGGAGGGGAGACGCCGTAAAGTTTGTTTTAGCTGTCATGGATCCGCTTGCAACGAGGTTGGATTGCGATGTGTATTTCACGGTAGTCGATATGTATCATCATCATCATCAGCCGGAAGACGTCCACTGCTGAACAAAAGCTTTCCCCTTAGACCGCCACACCGATCGACAACTTGCCACTTGCATCCACCGAATGCCAGCTACTTTTTCAATGTCGTCGGCCCACCTCATGGGAGGCCTGCCTGCGCTGCGTCTTGCAGTTCGTGGTCGCCACTCAAGAACTTTTCTTCCCTATCGGTTATCGATTGTTCAAGTGCCACTTCAGCTTGCAAACTCTGAAAGCTATATCGGTGACTTTGGTTCTTCGGTGAATATCCTCGTTCCGGATTTTATCGCGCAAAGAAACTCCGAGCATAGCTCTCTCCATTGCCTGCTGTGTGACTCTGAGATTCACCAAAAGGCCAGCAGTTAAAGACCACAATATAACTACTACCTATTCTTGTTTAAAGATGACAAAATACCCAATTTATATTTTTACTTCTAAATTAAAAAAAGTTGTATCGCTTTTGGTGGAGCTTTTTTTACTAAAACTCATCCATTCAATTTACTAAATTGCTATTTATTTATTTATTTATTGAGATACAGTGAACAGTTGCGTCTATATGGGACTTAAAGGATAGCTGGCTATCAATAATTATTCCTAAGTCTCGTATTTCACTCACCTCCTGCACCACGGTTCCATTTAACATGTATTTAGTATATATAGTATAGTCATTATCACAGATATATTCATTATCATAGAATCAAATGTACGAGACAGGATTCAAACAAAAATGCTTTTTAGGCGATTTCGGGTGTATAGGGTCGGATTAGGCGTCATGAATCGGCAAGCTCGCCAGTAAGCCCGACTTAAAACCACAAATTAGATTTATAAGAAGAATCCACGAATAGTACTCGTAAGTGGATTGAAAATAACGCTTAGAATCATCTATTTTTGTGAAAGATTTTGTTTTGTTGTTATTTTAAGGCTATATACTCACATGCCATACTAAAGTTCTGACAAAAATAAAAAATATAATCTCTTTTGTGATTCCGAATATCTACTTGCAAATATTCAACCACTTTCAGCCTATTAAAAATTTAAGGTAAACGTGTGCAAGCGTCTTGCTCTGGGACCGTATTCCTGTGCGCTCGAGATTATCTCGGTCACTGTCTCTCTAATTTAGAATTTAATGGGAGTGAGAGTGACCGAGATTAAATGTCATTTCTCCGAATAGGGTCCCAGCACTGAAATTTTATAACACCTTGTGTTAAAATGTAATACGTTTCCTTGTGGTTAACAGTACCTTAGCTCGGTTTTTGTAGTAAATAATTAAGTAATGGTGCGTAGAGTGCAATCGTTAGTAGATATCGGTTTTTGGTAATATAAATAATGTAAATCTGCAATTTTTAGTGAAACTTATGGGAATGTATACCTTTCAAAAATAAAAATCATCGTCATCATCAGCCAGAAGTCGTCCACTCCTGAACAAACCCCTTGAGTTGCTAAAATTATAATTAGCCCAATAGTTCAAAAACAAATTAAACAATAAAATATTAAAACAACTCGCGTACAAGGCCCATACCGTGAGGTGGTTATTGCGATGATCGTTAGGTTCAGCCGACGACGCTGCGCGACCACGAACCGTATCGCCGCGCGGTAAGTTGTATAGTCGCAAAGCGTCGTCGGGTGAACATAACAATCATGGCAATAACCACCTCACGGTCTGGGCCCTGTACGCGAGTTGTTTTAATATTTTATTGTTTAATTTGTTTTTGAACTATTGGGCTAATTATAATTTTATTAATTGTTCAACCAATCATGACGAAACTTGGTATACAAGATCTATAATTTTTTAGATTTTTTTAGTCGTCGGCGATTTTTGATTGGTTTATTTCCCCCAAAAAGGGGGGGAGGCCCGGAGGCCTAAAAAATTCTATGAATTTGTAGAATTGCAATTGTGCAAAAGTTTGTGCTCGCATGGTCTACTGTTCGCAGAACTACTAGTAATTGACCGAGCGAAGCGAAGGTCTCAGAGTTTACTGGGACAAATCGGCATTTGTATGTATGTTTGTGTATATTATCTATTGGCGGAAACTTGTAATTGGCCCTGTTTTCTTCTAGTTATAATGTTACTTATTAAATATGGCTTTAAGTTTTCCTTAAAAAGGTAAAAAAAATTGTCTGACGATAACTTGCGAACCGTTGATCGGTCCAGAGGTTGTGAAGATATAGGGATCGCGAGGTCTCAGTTCGGCGCGAACTACTAGTATATATTAAAGACAATTTCAAAAAATTGCAAACGTTTTGACTTGAATCCGCATTCGCATTAAAACTTACAAGCGGATCAATAAATACAACACACAAAGCGACAGGGGTACCGAGCTGATGTGGGTTCAATCATCACTGGCCACGGAGCTGTCAGAATATAGTCTAATTAAATTATGATGTACCTATCTACGTCAAGCTGCTTGCTATAATAATTAACTAGACTCTGGCACACTGTTCCAGACCTGCTAGACCTTTTAGACTCTTTTTAAATCTACTTTTTAGCATTCCAGAAGAAAACTAGATTTTACAAACTCAGGGTCTCCTGCAGCTAGAGCTATGACATCAAAACTAGCTGTTCTCTCGATAAATATAAAATTATATTTAAATCACAACTTGATATTTTTTTTTAAATATTATATTGTGTTATTATCTTTAATACAAAGTCTCTGTAATACAAGCTTTCAAGTAAAGCGGATATGGCAGCTCCAAAGATAAAACCCTTCAGTACCAACTTGAATATGCGTTGCGGTATTGAGGGGACCCCACATTAATAATTAACACTGCTATAAGCTTCGAGGACGACACCTGTATTTGTTCCATAATAATTAATTGTCATTGTATACAACGGCCATTAAGTTGGTTTCGAGACAAAAATTGGGTACAACTACCCTCATTGAAACGCGGTCTGATCACGATTTGAATTTAGTTTTGCACCCACTCAAAGCTCTTTGTAAAGTTGAATATCAATATAACTCTTGGGGGAAAAACGGACCGACGCTAAGAAATGTATAATATATTCTTTGCTTTTTTGTCTATTAATCGAATTATAAAAATCAAATAAAAGACGAGGTAGTTCGCCGTATAAACTACTAGCTGACTATTTAATTTGTAAAAAAATATGTGTTGTAACCGCTGAAAATTAAAAGCATTTCATTTCTTCGGGCCATCATTTTCATTTTCATTTTTTTTCATTTCCTCTAACTTTAAATGATTCTGATTGCGAGAGCATGCCATCCCGCTCGTACCAACTTAGTCCCACTATGCGCGGTCCCGTTGCGCACTATCACTATCGCTTTCCGAGTTACGGGATACGCCCGCTGAAGATTTTTTTCAGAGGGTAATTTCTGCGATTTGTTTTTGTAATCCAGACAAATTTTTGAAATGTTAATCGGTTAAACGTATTTTTAATTTTATTTTCTACATGTAGTATTAATTGTATCCGATTATCTAATCTGATTATCTAATCTCATTGCTTCGAGCTAGGCGCTGAAAATACTACTTGTTGTTGTTGTTGTTGTGATTAGACCGCGCCTTAAGCTGTCAACTTTCTTTTAGGTAGACTTTATTTTTATGAAATTTGAAACTTGATAGACACTTAATAAAAGCGTGTTACCCGCTATCCTACAGGAACCGTATTTTTTTTCGGGATAACACTAAATATCCTATGATTAATCCAGTGTATAAGCTACCTCTATACCAAATTTCGTCCAAATCTGTTCAGCCGTTACAGAGCTGAACGGCAACAAACACACTTACATATTTACCTACTTACCTAATTACCTACTTACCTACTTACCTACTCACCTACTTACAATCTTACACACAAACTTTCGCATTTATAATATTAGTGTGATTATGTGATGACAGATGACGTTGAATGACGATAGAGCGATGGCAAAGGAGGCGCGCCGCCCACGGCCCACAGGGCTCGATCGTTCCTCTCGTTTGATTTAATCAATAAATTATTTCATGTTTCTTCTTGACTGCTTAGGTATCGATATTATTTTATATTAGAATCGTGCAGCTTTCGAGGTTCCAAGACCCAAGATGTTCTTCAGAACCGCCCTAATTTTTTTGTATTATTCATAAATGTACGAGACCAGTAAAACTGTAAAGACGGTTAAGTAAGGTTACCTGGAAGAGATCGCTTTCAGCAATAAGACTGCATGTTGTTACGCGAGTCTTATGTAATTTCTGATGTGCCAATAAAGAGTTATGACACATTCTAACACGTATGATGACGTTCAGATGACCGCCAACAGCTGCAGCTGAATGAAAATATCTTATTTTCATTTTTAGTATATCGGCTGAAACTTAACACTTTACGCTAGGAAAACTAACAAAGTAAATGAAAACAGGATTTTCTACTGTCGGCGATCATCCTATACCAAACGGACTTTACACACCCAAAAAAATAGACGTACCTAAATATAACAATAAATTCACGACGATGCAGCTGTCGGCGATCATCCGTTAGCAAACGGACTGTACACTGTACAGTACACAGATACGCACCCCAAAAAAATAGAAGTACCTAATTTAAAAATAAATTCACGACCATAGTCTGATGAGGTCACTGCTGCGCTGTTCTAATTAAAACAGTCCTAATGGGAAAGTTTGAGGCATTCTTTGTATACATATAATCATAACAAATGTAATATTCGTTGGGAGGAGTTTCTGACATAATGATGTTGTAAAAGGCTCACATTTGTCGCCAAACAAACACAGACGGAGTAGGTATCATCATTTGAACAGTAGGGATCTTTACGCTACAGCTTTTGAGGCGATGAAGTGGCATCCCAATTCCACAAACCGTTACCAACATGAGTATTGAAAACGATTATGTTTTGCATTCGGTTTTAGTAACTAAATTTTATTGTCTGACCACTATAAAATACCGCAATGTAATGCGAATAGTGCGGACGGCACTATTCATTACATTACATACGGTACATTACACATTAAATACCCACGTCTGGACCGGGCTCTAGCGCAACTGCTTATGACTCTGAAGAATCGCATGCTCCTCACAATGAATTTTTCAATTTCCGAGATTTGCAGAGTAGTACATACTTCATTTGAGCCCTATATCTGAACTTTCATCAAAGACCTCTATTTCGCTCCATGGTTTGTACCAAAAGTTGCCGGAAATTTTAGAAACAGTTCCAAGGCATTGTCGAGGAAATAATCTCGGGTATATACCCGAGATTATTATTATGATGCATATGCATCATAATATGAGTTTATGTTCAGCAGTGGACGTCTTCTGGCTGATAATGTAATGTAATAAGTTTACACTTGGTGCATGCAGAACTTAACTTAAACTTAAAAACCTACAAGTTTTATTAAGTCAGGAAAAAATAATTATACAGTCTTACTGTTTGTATACTGTCCACTGGTGTCGAATGAAGAATGCCGACCGACACCTAGGGCAGTGAAAGTTGGGGCACGCGACCCATTAGCGACTGCCTTAGATGCGTGGGGACCATTCCGTTCCCGGCACACGGAAAGGAATTACAGGCCAAAGGCGCAGACAAAACAGACAGATAGACAACTACTTACATCCAGCATTAATTTTGTTTTTTATACGATTCAGTTTTCTTGAAGGAATGCGTTTAATTAACCCGTTTCCACCTACTGCTTACTGGCATAATCTCGATCTTACAAATTCGTCTGACTATCGGGTGGTAGTCTGCCTCTATATCATCGCCTTTTTCCTTGAAGTTCTCCATCGATTTAGTTTTAGTCTGTGTAAACGACTACACTGTAGAGGCATGTGACAATGGGTTTGTGAAGCATGTAAGAGCTTGTAGATATCGGTGTCCAGGAATTCAGTAGGATAAAGGAATCCCTTCGTTGTATGGTTTTGGTATTATTAGAGTTGTAAATATTTCGGTAAATTATTCGAATACTCCAGTTTTATTTAAAATTTACGCTTAGAGAATTAGGAAATGGTTATAGAATAAATAAATATGAAAATTATTGGTATGCACTTGTAGCCATTTTTTTCCAAAATCTGTTTTTCAAATCGCCCGACCACGCTCCATTACATTACGAAAATGCTGCAAATATCACCGAGCGTCGTCGGACGACCTTACTGAATACGGCCCAGAAGTTCAAACTTAAAACATAAGTAATTCCAACGACCTTTGAACAATTATTTGTCGGATTAGTATAATAAATTCATGTCTCCGCACGGCAAAACAGATTTAATCTTACAAATGTAAGATAATACATAGGCTAAGTCGATTAGGTATATACTCTGTTTTAGTTGGTATGTATTTTGTGTAGTTAATTTTACACCTTTGACAGGCCTGCTCAAAACCGACCAATTTGGAAAAAAAAAGTTAAAAAAAAGGCATTCCTCATGATTTTTCGAAAATCTACCCTCGAAGAGATGAAATGGGGTTATAAAATTATGCGAGCGAAGTCGTGCGGGCAAGCTAGATTGTTTTAAGTATATTTATATATGTGTTTCTATACCACCTCTTGTAGCATATACGTCTTTACCGATTTTGACAAGTGGTTTGATTTTCATTATTAAAGTTGATTTAGATTTTTAAAAAAACTTTATATACTATTACTTATAATACATAATATGATACAACTCACAGTCTAATAAAATATTTTATACGCCAATAATGTGTTAATTACTGTGTCATGCAAGCAACGCCTTCCGCCTCTGTAGTCTTTTACGAGAAACCTGGGTAGGTTGACAGTATTTAGTTAACCCACCAACCAACCATCATTGGTTGCCTGTTGATCATGGGCTGTCTTCAACCAACGGGCCTATAGTATTTGCTGTTAAGTTGACACGAGTTTAACAAACGTACCAGAAACCTGGGGTAAATTTAAATACATTTAAGTCAATGAAATAATAAAATATTTAGTGAGAACTTATTACCCAATTAACTTAGGTACATCTACGGTAAAAAGCACACAAAAGAAGAAGTAAAAAATTTCCTCTTCTGTTGTAATAAGCCTATAGTAGATGTAAGATTATAGGGGTTACAAGTATTGAAATATATAAGTTCTAAACGTCATAGGGTATATTTTTTGTTTTTTATTCCTGTTTTGTTGTGTTCTGTTCTATTACTAATAATGCTTGAGGTTATATCGTGTAATATTTTCCATTAGCAAATAGCACGAGCTGGCAATCCGATACGTGCTACGAAAAAAAATTTAGGCGTTTTTATTCTTATTTTCCACAGAGCTATGCAGAGCAAAAACCTTTAAGGTGTTTTTGAAACGGATACCATAATATTAAAAAAGCACTAACATCAGGGAGGAAGAAGTATGGTATGGTACAATGGTGTTTCTGTTATCTGTATTTTTTCCCAATGCTACTAGCGGTCTACCTGAAATACTTTGAAATGGTCTTATTTATGCCTAACTAGCGAGCCATTCTTTGCACTTGCTGTATATTAAACCTACACTCAAACCTAAAAGGAAACATTATCCAGATAATCAGGCATTAGACTTTGTATTGTATCGACTGAGTGGCCAGTTTCAGTATATGAGTTTTGACATCTCTCGACGTGTAACGAATGTCGTGAACTTCAACAAAACCAAAAGAACAAATCCAGTTATGTCGGTGTAGGTTTAATTTAGAGCACGTGCAAACAATGGGTTGCTAGTGATGCAAAAATAAGGCCATTTTCCTTTGAACATTTTAAACAAATTAAATCCTGCCTGCGCGGTATTGCCGTTGTCAAGATATCTAATGAGATACTCGTAACCGAGAAATGACTTTCATCGTCGTACGGCCAAATGAGCTCACCTCTTCCCCCCGTTCGTTTCTTTCAGCTTGGTAACTTTTTCATTGTACCTGACTCTGTAACAATGTAGCTAAAGCTCGTAATGTCCTTTTTATTAGACCGGATTTTCTGATAATGGCTCGTACCTAAAGAGTTTAGGAGAAGGGGCGTAAAAGCTGCCTATTGTAGAAAGTTGGCGATGATTCTTTATAGTTTCCCGTTTTCCGGGTTCAAAGGTGAAGTAACATAGTAGTGAGGGTCTAGTTTGGAAGCGGCGCGGCGTGTGTGAGGGTGAACCAGCCGGGGCGGCGCCGCCAGACGGGAAACTTCGCAGCTAACTTGGCCATAAAGCTAAGTTCGTCACTTATTTGTGAAGAGTCTGCAATTACTCGTAGAAGCCGGCTTCTGGTGGATGAGTGCGGTTATTTAATGATGAATAATTTCCTATTTAAGGTGGAATCGTAATTAATTGTCCTTGTAGATTGTACGTGTAAGAGAACTACAAGCATATTTATACTTGTAGTTACATACATGGATAGGTATACATACATTTAGATAGACACATTAACAAGGGAACGTACTTTTGCCTATCCTATTATGAAATGGTTACGTCGTTAATTATGTAGGTATATTTTTTGTACTTAATTATTTTGATAGTACCTCGTATAATTTAAGTCAACGATTACATACTAATACTGGCTTTTAAAAGTTTATAGGTGAAATTTATTTGAAAATAAAATGACAAAATATTGTTTCCATTCGCATTCCTATAAACGAGGTAGATATTTCGAAACGTTCCAATTGTATCTGCGGAAGTAGTTGGACTGGAATGGTCAATTTGTCTCATAAATTGTGTTTCTGGATCGACAAAAGGCTCGTTGTTGCCGTGAAATTAAACAACACAGGTGCAGGTTAAACCTTATTAAAACTGTAAAATTTGAATCTTCTCACTTAATCATATAGCACTATATTTATGAGCTATAAGCTTATTCCGTGTATTAATTACTGGCTTGCCACACGTTTCGCCCGCATAGGCTACAATAATTTCAAAAACCCATTTCTGCCCTTCAGGGGTTGATTTATGAAAAATCCTGAGACATATCCTTTTTAAGATAAAAATTACAATACATTGACAGCACCAACCACCACACATCACCACTATTACACATACTGGGATTTATTGGCGTAGCATGAAAAAATATTTTACTTCACACAAATTTTAGGGGTCCCTCCTTTTGAGTTGGAATTTCGCAAAATCCTTTCTTACTGTTCACATAGACCATTTTAGGAGTATTTGGTCCGAATTTCCCACCTCTATCATAATTGGCTAGTTCTTAAAACGAATCTCGATACCTGTTTTGAACGTATTATATTATCCGTTGAGGTCAAAATAATTGGTTGTAACTTGTAAAAAATCAAAAACACTACACAACTAATCGGTATGTTCGTATTTTCTATAGCGCATTTTCAGGCAAAAAATAACTAACAGGCCATTTATGAGTTAGATTTTTTCATACACAAACTTCGAAAAAAATAAACTGTGAAACATTTTCCGGCCTAAAACATTGCGACCTAAATGCGGTTTTTTATATGTAGATATTTTAGATTTAATTTATTTTAATTTTGTATCTAGTTTTAGTTTTAGTTTGTATTTTTGACTTTTGATAATAATATAGCTATATATTTTCCGGACCATTTTGATAATATTTGGCATAAACATTCAGTATTTGATTCTAAACAAGAATTTTGAATATGTGCAAAATTAATGAAGAGGTTGTCAAGATACAAAGGTATAAAGCCCATTCTTTTGGGAAAATACCATCAATGATCGCCGACGACTAAATATTCTATGAAATTGTAGAATTGCGATTATGAAAAAAATAATGTGCTCACGGAGTCTACTATTTGCAGAACTACTAGTACTGAAATGTAATATAGAACTAAAGAGAAAAAAGAGCATTGAACTCATAACCTACCAGCTTATGTAACAAAAGCTTATATGGAACAACAATACTGGATATTTGGCTCATTGTGGTGGAGGGGAAAAGATAATTCACTTGTTCAATTAACGTTAGATTAGCAGTGTCCTTGGCCCGAATGGCTCGGGGTTGTATAGTAGGTATAAATTCTTATAATACGTTTAATACCCGCTATAACGAAGAGTGAAGTGAAGGCGAAAGGCGTGGCTAGTCTTCACGAGTGAAAGACACGCGCGTTTAAATAACGTACACTTATAACCGCCATATATATTTAAAGATAACGGATAAATAACGAAAGAGATGTGAGATAACAACGTGAACCCTAACAAGCAAGACAAACTCATATTGTATGGTTCTCTGTTGTTGGGTATAAAATTCAATGATAGATAGATTAACTCTTTATTGTTCACACAAATTTTACATAATTTATAAACAGACTTTAAAAAGTAGTGTAACAACTGGCGGCCTTATCGCTGAAAGCGATCTCTTCCAGGCAACCATATTCATTCATATTCATATTCAATGTCATATTTTATATCATCATAATTTTACCTAAATACCGCCTTCTTACAGAGTATGCAAAAAAACGAATGTTCTATAATATGCGGTATATATTTAAAAAAAATATTTCATACTCAGGATTTATTTCAAAGTAAGTAAAATAGGAATAATAAACTTATGCGAAACAAAGGGATCACATCATATTATACGTCATCTGCTCATCAATTATTATTATTTTATTTATACTTATTATGTAGTAATTTAGTAGATAGGTACTTACCTGAATTTATGTACACCACCGACCGTATTTCTCTTTAAAATTACTGTCCATACTAAGGTTGCCAGGAAGAAATCGCTTTAGGCGATAAGGCCGCCCATTATACTCCCGGATATTTAATTAATGTTTAATTTTAATTGTATTTTCGGTGTTTAATAAAGTTATATTGTATTGTATCAATCGATTGTAGACTGAGAAAGAAATAACAAAAAAAAGGATATTCTTGCCGGAAAATTAGAGGAAATTAAAAAATATTGGATGACACCGTAAGTCGTACCTGGAAAATATACTTTTGTCGTGCGATGATAGAATCTATAAAACATTACCAATGGAGTTTTGGCGGAAACGTGAAGAAATCATGTCGCGTCATTATATTATTTTCCAAAACTTGTGTTATTTCGAGTGTTAATGTGTAAAAACAGTGAAGTGTTCGTGAACATGCACGAGTGTTGGTGAATGGTATAATGTCGTGAAACGTGAATTTTCGTGTTGTTTCCAAAACTCCATAGAAGGCTCTAGTAAAGTTTTCACCACTTTACTGGGCCATGACTTGGACTTGACCGTGACTTGCTTTGCTAGCCTTTGACTGTGACTATGACTTATTTGACAATATTTACCAAAACTTGAAAAAATACGAGTATACTTGACACTGGCAAATGCATAAGACGTGCGACGCCATAATTCTCTTATGAGGAAAGAGAAAAAAAAAACATTACCAATATTAATACTAGTAGTTCTGCGAACACTAGACCTCACGAGCACAAACTTTTTTACAGAATCTCGTTACTACAATTTCATAGTTTTTTGTCGTCAAAGATGTAAGGTATATAATATACTGGTTGTTACCCGCGTCTTCGTTCGCGTGGACATAAAAAAAGTATCCTTTTTTGTGTCCGTGTCCGACTTTGTCATATACAGTAACTCCTTATCAAATTTTATCGAGATCCGTACAGCCGTTTAGCCGTGATAACTCGACAGAGACAAAGTTACTTCCTATATTTCGCTAGATAGTGTTATTCCATTTTTGTGCATTATTAGATGTTTTGTATGGACCGACAGTTGTAATTCTGAATCGCGCAAGCGAAGTTTTTTCCTCGAAACGAACGTATTCATTTTTATACCTCGAAGTTTTATTGGTCCTGATACGACTGTGGCTATATTCCTCTGAATTATAATATTAGTTAGGAAGTTAGGATTAGTTAGGAATAAGGTCGTGAGGTCTCAGATCGAGACGAAAATGAGAACTCACGACAATAATTGTTTATATGTTTGTAATATGTTTATATGAGTATTTAGTGTAGTTTAGACTATATTTGTGTCACATAATTTCCATTATTGCACACCCCGTCATTTACTACTTCTACAATCCTTTCCATCCTAAGGTTGCCTGGAAGAGATCGCTTTTAGCGATAAGGCCGCCATTTGTTACACTAATTAAAATGTTTTGTTTTCTGTCCTACTATGTACAATCTGGTGTGAACAATAAAGAGTTTATCTATCTATCTAACCTCTGGACCGATTTTGCTCATATTCGAAATTCTTGTTTGGAATTGAGTAATTTGATTGGGTTTGGAATGTTTTTACTAAAAAAATATCAAAATCGGCCTGTAAATGGCGACGCAGCAAACTTGCCCCTTTTTGGGGGAAATATCTAAATCATAATATAATAAATAATCAAAAATCGCCGACGGCTACAAAATTCTATAAAATTCAAGAAACTACAAATACAAATATTTACGTGTGTTTGTGTGCGTGTGCGTGTATGCGTGTGTGAGGGTGAGAGAGTGTATGAGTGTGTGTTAATGATTGAGTTTACCGTGTATATTAGTGGGTACTGAGTCAGAAGTATATTTGTTATTTTATTATGTCGAGTATTTTCTCAGTATAGTGACTGCAAATATTTAAAAACTGTTATTTTGCATTCCCTTATTCTTTTGTGTCGTATATCACATAGTTTGCTGATTGTATTATATACTAGTAGTTTGCACCGAACTGAGACCTCGCGACCCCTATATCTTCACAACCCCTGGACCGATTCAGCTCATATTCGAATTTAAAAATTGTATTGAAATGATCTACATGCCTACATTTCATGAAGATCGGAATAACGGTTCGCAATTTATCATGGGACAAATATACATACAAACATACATAGAAATGCCGATGTGTCCCAGTAAACTCTGAGACCTTCGCTTCGCTCGGTCAATAAAAGTGAACCTGAAGTTTGGAAGACGTTGAACGAAAGCTGTTTTAGTGAAGGGCTCAGTGACCCGGGGCGGTCTTCTCTTAAGTGCAATATGTCCGGTGGCGGTAGCGGTGTCGGCTTGGCTGTGTAAAATGTTTATTTTTCGATGCACCAAGTTTCGTCATGAAATAAACTACCTGTACGTGAGTACCAATATACGGACAAAATTAAAGAAGAGACGTTCGTTCGCTTCGCTCGTTCAACAATATTATTTTATTTTATTAAACTTGAATTACCTACACACTGAAAATATAACTATAAGATACGAACCTCGGCTTGGGCCGTCACCCGGAAAAGGGACATCAGACTTTCTCTGGCACCCCAGAAAGAAGTTCATACTATATTTTTTTTTTTTTATATATATATTTTTTTATAGAAAGAAGAGAAGTGCTTTTGATATTTTTTGTCAATACTAATCAAGTTCAGGATTTAACAGATGTGCTGGAATGATTGTAGGTACCTGCCTGTGTGTAGACTGGCTAAGCTCTGTTAAGTGATTTCGCTAACTAACAGTGTGTTTAAGGCCTGTTTATATATATTTATCTACGCGGCATATATTGTTTTTATTCAAATCTGCCCAAATGAGTAGCGAAATCCTGTTTTTGTTCTGAGCTGCCTCACTGCGACAGCGCACACCACGTAACCTGAATAGTGAATGAACATCTGAATAGGCGGATTGGATGTAGTTATTTACAGTGAACGTGCGCCTATTTCATGTTTGATTCAATTAGTTTCGTGTTGATATTCTGTGCACTAGTTACACAGCCGCAATCCACTGCTTAAACAACGCAGTACAGTAGCTGCGTTGTTGTGCCAATTTTAGACCAGTAGATAAATCTACGAGCATAAAATATTTAGACAAAAAAAATGCGGCTGACTTCAGTCGCCTCATTTCCGAATGAATAAGAATGTCGTGGAGCAAAAGTCATACCTACTGAATTATCGTTGATACAAAGTCTTGAAGAGCGAATTATGATGAAATTTAAATGGGAATACCCTTGAGAAACATTACATACTTAAACGGAACCACTAAAAGTGATTCACATTCACGGAAATATTGCATGCCAATGCAATAAATAAGTCAGTAATGATCGAATAAGGATTCCCAAGGAAGATTTCCCTTTGCTGTGATGTCGCGGCACTAGAATACGGCAGCAATAAGAGCCTACTAAACCTCTGGGCTTGAGGGTGGTTAGAGGTGGGGTGGGTGGCTCTAACCATCTACCTAAATGTGCCCCGGGAGGACGACAGGATCGAGTCGCTGACGTTGTCGTAGGTCGTAGGGCGGGACAGCTCGCAGCCCGTAGCATTATTATATATGCTCTGTGCCACAGCAGTCCCGGGAGGAACTGATGCCCGGTGCTGAAGGTTCCGTTGCGTTCCCTTGGAGATCCCGGAGCCCTCGGTCAAGCATCAAGGCTGGCCGACGGGGAGGTTTTAGCGAGTATAATAACACATAATCCGGCTGTACCCCAAAGCAGGCTTACTCCATAAATCTCCCTAGATAATCCCCCGTGAAGGGGATTCCCCTTCCCAAAAAATAAAATACTTTACTTTACTTTTACAGATGGGGTTAGGAAGCAAGTGAAACCAGTGAACTCTAGATGATACCCCAAAACGAAGTAAGCCGAAATTTCTGAAGATTACACCCGAATTAAATCCTCGTCTGCTGTAGAAATTGTTTAAAAGAGTTAATAACAAAAGTACTTACAGTACGTTGCACTTGTCAGCCTGTCGATTGTATCTTGTTTTAGTTTGGAATTCTTTTTACCCATCTTGGCTTACCGCTTTCAGACTCTGAATATCACAAACACTAGATGAAGTCTGTGCTCTCGCGACACGAAGACTTTACATATTATTCGGTCCGAGATTGTTCACTGCACCTGCAAAGAAAGGGTTTGTTTTTTTAATAAGCCAGGCACGAACATGAAAAAAAATTGTACATTGTTCGCCGAGGGGATATAGTGACCGATAACCAACAAGGGCGCAGCTTGAATTTTAATACACGAGTTGGGAATCGCACTTTGTTCCGCGTGATACATAGTGCTTTATACTACACTTACGAGTAAAATAAAAAACAAAACAAATTGGAAATCCTAACTAATATTGTAAATGCGAATGTAACAGTCTCTCTATCTATCTGTCTCTATGTCTGGGTGTTTGTAACGGTATCACGGCTAAACGGCTTAACGGATCGTCCTGATTTTTTGCATAGATATAGCTTAAGGGTGGGAGATGGACGTAGGCTACTTTTTTTTGTATTGGTCCAACCGAACGAAGTCACGGATAGCAGGTAGTAAGTAAATAAAACAAAGGCAAGCAATCCGCGAGCCCGCGATTTTCATTTCTTAATTCCTATTTATTTTCTTATTTAAATGAACGTTCAGAAAAAGCAAATAACCAGTATCATTTTGCGGACCTGGGCCTGTAGCGTGAGGTGCTTATTGCGATGATTGTTAGGTTCAGCCTATGACGTTACGCGACCATACACCTTATCGCGCGGCGACACGGTTCATGGTCGCGCAGCGTCGTCGGCTAAACCTAACAATCATCGCAATAAGCACCTCACAGTACAGGCCCTGGTAATAAAACTTTTCGTGACACAATTCCCAATATTAAAAAGAAATACATTGCCAACAATGGATTTTCATACAATTTTCCCGCCCGCATATTAATTGTACGTTATTAGTAATGACATTAGTAATGGCAATTTTCGTGACACGTAACATTTATTAGCTTAGTTATATAATATTGCTCACCTGCCTAAACTTCAATATTATTAATGTTACTGTTGTTGCCAAATAAAATTATTTTCTTTCTTCTTTCTTTCTGTCTTTCTTACATAGTATAATGACCGATTCGGATCAGGTGGTTTAATAGAATTCGTCTATTAAACAAGGGGAATAAGGCACTTTCCGGGAAAGTGTTGTATAAAAATATTTTACAAGTCACGTAAAATATTTCACAATTAAACAAGTCAGTATAAGCAAGTATGTCATAGTCTAAGTCAAGCAAATTTAGTCCAATCAAGTCTAAGTCATACTTTGGAGATTTTATTAGAGTTTCATTGTCCAGTCAAAACTTGAAAAGTACACTGTTTTGGGGTATATAGATAACTAGAAACGCATTAATGTCTAGTCGATACGTAACAACAAAACATAAAACTCTGTCCAAACAACCTTCCGTCCCATTCTACCTAATAATAATTTAATAAAACCTAATTATTAACGCCCAATTGGATGCAATAAATCTACGATGAGTAATAAAGTTGTAATTGACAAAAAACGCAAGAAAAATTTGAGCGACACGTTGCACATTCTTAACAATTCTTAGACTAAGTTAATATTTCCTTAAAAAAGTAAAAAAGATAGTACTGTCAGTTAAACAAGTATTTTAATAACGTCAAATTAAAAATATTATATTCACAGATTAAATTTTAAGTATTAATTTCATTTTTCATTAGTATGGTCACGTAGTCACATTTTGTGTTACGCTGTTATATTGACCCAACTTATCTTTACAAGTGGCTAAAAGAAGGAACTAAAAAATTCTAAGCTTTCTCTTAGAAAATTCGATAGAAGCTCCCCAATTCAACTCTAGCGATTCTTTGGTCGCACTGTAGCTGCGTTTCCTCTCCTTATCTAACTTATTAATATTTTCTACCCGTCTCTTTCTATATAAAATATAGCTGTTTTCTTTCTTCTGAATACGTATTGTAGGGCAAAAACGAAAGGCCCGGGATATAAATGATATACTTATTTTGCTGAATCTTTGGCGAAAACAACCCATTTATATATGGCATGGTTACAATATCAAGAGAGGTTACTTTTAGTTACGTGTGTAAAGTTTTGTCAGCTTATTTTATTTAGGACTAGCTGATGCCTGCGACTTCATACGTGACGAAGCTCGGCCTTCGGTCTCGGTAACTTCTTATAAACTTTGTCTTTACAATTACGAACACAACAAAAAATAAATCATCAAAATTGATCTAGCCGTTTATGAGTTTTAGCGAGACTAACGAACGGCGATATACACTTGTTTGTGACGTAACTCGACGTGTGACGTGAAATATTGTGATTATCCTAACTAGTATTATAATTCAGGGGAATATAGCGACAGTCGTATCAGGACCAATAAAACTTCAAGGTATGAAAATGAACACGTTCGTCTCGAGGGAAAAACTTCACTTGCATTCACTTCCATACAAAACGTCAAAAAATTCAAAAAAACATAAATAACAAAAATAGATCAACGCCATCTAGCAAAGTATAGGAAGTAGCTTTGTCTCTCTGTCTGGATGGTTGTCGCGGTATCACGGCTAAACGGATCTTGAAAAATTTGATAAGGAGTTACTGTATATCACAAAGACGGACATAAGTTTTTTTTTTATGTCCACGCGAACGAAGTCGCGGGCAACAACTAGTATTGCACAAAATTGTATAGTACAGACCGGGGTGGCGAACCAATGGCACGCGTGCCATTGGTGGCACGCCACCTTTCGAATAAGTTTACATTTTAGTTCAAAGTAACAAAATTCACTATGAACTAACTAACGAACGCGAGTGAGCTTACGCTACGGACTGACATTTATTACTATACAGTGCAAAAAGAACTGCTGGTACCTAGTAAATGAAATAAAAAATACAAAATTATCTGACAAGCGAGATTACCGAATAAGGTCTAATTATAAACACTAGTAATAGTACAGCCGTCTAAACTAGCAATGCATAGCTACAGGCCAAACTCAATGGCTGCTAAAATGTAATACAAACTACCAATACACATAAAAGAGATAGAAGATGAATTTAAATTTGCTAAAGCCCTAAAAGTTGTGTTACTCGCGAAATCCTACTATACCCTAGACGATTTTTTGACAGATAAGATATTAGATATATAATAGACAGATAATTATTATGGAATAGATTGACCCACTCCGCACGATATTGCCATACCCAATCAGGGTCACTAAGATTACTTATTTAAAATATGCTAATTAAGACTTGTAGAGAATAAAATTTGTTGTTGTTAGAATATCATTTATTTTTTAAAGTATATTATGCAGCGTAGATTATAGTTTATCGAAGGACAAAAACCAAACACAAAAGATTTTGTTAAGATTTAGGTGGTTATAACAGACTACCCCCGAAACGATAATTTCATCAAAAAGTTAAGAAAACCCTACTCCTACGAAAGTACACCTACTCTCTCTATCGCACGCACGAGAAACAGGCCGATAGATATACTATTTCAAATATCGAATGCGCCAAAACCTCGTGGAAGCACTATCCTCTTGAGGTTCACGGTTTCACAGCATCCCCGGCTGAATATAACAATCATCGCATACGATACGACGTCAGTATATGTACACTTCATTACTAACCAGTGCCGTTAGCAAACAAACACATGCAGCTATTTCCTCGATAACAATTGCAGTTACTGACTAATTAGTGGATTGCCGGAACTCATGAATGAATCATGAGTTCACATATACTAGAATATAATTTTAATTATCATTATGAATATTTTTACTGCGGACCAAGTCTGTAATCGCGAAGAAAGGTGTCCGTTATCGACGATATCTTCGACGAAATAGATGTTCTTGGAGCTCATTGACTTTGCATTTCTCACGAAAGTTAACGAAACTATTAGTATGTCTACGGGCTTACATAGTGCTTATTACCTTTTACTGTAAACGTTTCTGATCTGCCCTCGTATAGAGAGACCCCTCGCATTTCATTACACTTCTTGTCACACTACACTCCCAAAGTAACACTTTGCACTATATTTTTGTCGGATATCTGAAATGACGAGAAAAATATCTAGTTAATTAAGTTTTCTATTTAAGAAAATGAATTCGCAAATGCATCTCACGCATTCAAATCGCTTTTGGCAGTGTACTTACCTTCCATGGAATAGAAAGAAATATCATTTATTACTAGCTGTTACCCCCGACTTCGTTCTCGTGGACCTACAAAAAAAAGTAGTCTATGTCCGTCTCCGATGCTTATGTTATATATACGCAAAAAATCAGGTCGATCCGTTCAGACGTTTAGCCGTGAAAGCGCGACAAACACCCAGACAGAGAGACAGAGAGATAGAGAGATGGTTACTTTCGTATTTATAATATTAGTTAGGATGAAGATTAGGATTTATTGATACAGGACGTTTGCGAAATGAGATCGTCACGTCGTTGATAAAGAAAGTATTTTTATTCACTTAGTGATATGGAATTAGCAGATATTAGTAGGTTATTCGATATTTCGTCATGTTTTATATTTTAAGACAAGCAACTTGAAGTGAATAAAGCATTTAAAGAATTGTTTAAGCGGTTTAACAGCAAATGACCAAAAGGCTGGCGCTTATCTCGCTATTCAACGAGGTATCGTCGCCAGCCTTTAGGGTACCTTGCTCGTGGATAATAATCTTAGCTCTGTTTTTATCTTTAATAGTTTATAATTATGTCAATTGACACGTTGTATGTACGTATAGTTGTATTGTATTGTTGTGTGTAAGTTGTATTGAGTTGTAAAATTGACTTACTGCGTGTATATATCAGGAACGTTACGTTTATCTCACAAATAAAATAGTAGGGAACGATGGACACATCTAATTGTTGTTAAAAGTTCCGAATTAACCCAAAGGTTGTCCGCTTAACATACACATTTCCACAATGCACACAACACTACTGAATCCTACACTCACTATATTATCCTGTAGTTTGGTTAAAATTATCCCTGACTCAACAAATCACATGACCTTTTCATTCATCGACAATTTGAACATTGAAGAGGGTTGAGTTAGAGTTGAGTTGAGATGAACTTAACTGCCTTTAGTGACCAAAGCAAATTTACAACTTTGCTTCGCACATTGATACGTCACTGTTGCTCAGATATTCTGCAAGCAATAGAAGCTGGAAACCGTGAACTCCCGCTCCATCCTCCACTCCAGCTTATAGGGAAAGTAGGGGCGTCGCAACGGCGACAATAATAAATGCCATTACATTTAAAACTTCGCTAAGCCAACTCGCATCAGCTAATCAATATTTATGTATGTACGATAAATTGATATATTTTTCCCTGTGTATAGGGAAAACGTCCACGGGGAACGGCTGATCGTTAGACTGAGCAAAAGTAACAAATTTCAATCGCCAGCAGTAAATGTCAGCACCGCGGACTTGAATTATCTTTCAAGCGTAAATAAGGCGTCATGTGTACAATGCCACATATGTGATCAACAATAGATCAGGTAGTTAAAAATGCCATTCAAGGTACTATTAATAATTATCTGAATAATAGTTGATTTTTTCGTTTATTTCACGCTTTCGAGGTCACGTGTTGTGTTTATCGTTTCGTGCAAAGGTAAGAACAGCTGGTCTCTTTTATTTGATTAACTAAATGAAGGTATTCATGATTTTTATGGAATGCGTCAGTCTTGGCGGAGATTTGAGGGAAAAGTCTCTATAGGACTGTAGATTGTTAGTGTATATTTAATGCTTTATTTTAACATACAATATGAGTATTACATTTAATAGTATATAGTGTGCCATATTCGTAGTTGCAGTACACGTTTATTTAGTAGAAAACTTTTAAATCTTGTTTTGTTATTGACTTTAGTTTAAAAAATATTATTGTTATATATAGCTATAATCAAATTGGAGGAGAAAAAGCTAGCAGATTTTTTCTAAAATATATTTATTTAGATTATGATATTTATGCACTTGACAAGTTACATTTTATTAATATTATTAAACCGGATGTTTTTTTAACACAACGGATAATTTTAAATAAGACAGGCGAGTACATGAAGTATTATACCTATGGCAATCTTACTCAGCAGATTTTGTAATTTTCAAAGTCCTCTGTCATATGGACCCTAATTTGTGGTGATTTGTTCACAGAGAGAGGATTTCGAAAACCAAAAAGTCAGGAAAGTGACATTTGATCCCCAAGCGATTTCCAAGCGTAGCGATTATGGCCCCCAAAATGGGCGAGATTTCGTCCAGTTGTGGACGTCTAAGAGCTGATATGGCGAAATACAAAAGGTAATTGGAAGCTAGTAGGTAAGTAGGTTAGTAACAAAGTTAAACCTAACTTTGCCGTAAACAAAGGGTTCCTCAAATTAGTTTTCGGAAGTGGATACGGGTCGCAGAGTTTTGATCGCTGCTCTCGAAAAGGATAGTATTGTGATAAATAGAGCAACAGTGGCCTCCAGCCGACCCGGGACGTTCGGGCCGATACCGAGTTGCCCATCGTTCTTAGATAACGCATTGGAATTACGACTATACAGCTTTTCAGTAAGCAATGGGTAAAATTACAAAGAGTACCCTCCACTTTTGGTGTTATTGATAATACTTAATTAGTAACTAAGGGACAGGGTTATTGGGAGTATTTTCTTCTTGTGTTTTTAATCAATCATCATTTTCAGCCCGTAATCGCCCACTGCTGAGCATAGGCCTCTCTTCTTGTACGCCACTCATCCCGGTCCTGTGCCAATCTTGTCCAGGTTCGACCCGCGATTTTCACAATATCGTCATCCCAACGAGCTGGAGGGCGACCAATGCCTATGTGGTGGTGTTTTTAATAGACGACATCTATTACAATTTGGTATAAAACACATGAAAAACGACTTTTAATGTTTAACTAGCGTACTTAAGCACGTCTACACTATCATTTTAATAATAAAAAGAGGTACCCATAATATGTGACTTCCTTCGTTTGTTTTTCTGATACTGTTTTTTTTTCACTCTAACAACCACACTGTGGACTACTTCTGCCGTCTACATACAATTGAAAATAGAATTCGAAATCATTATGAGGTTTTTCAGAATCATGCCCCATATTTGAAATAAGGCTGGGTTGCACCATAATCCCAGTTAGTGTTCCTGTTATAGCCATGAAGTTGTGAAACCATAGCCAGCAAGTGTTACCAGTCATTTTAACCATAGTTAAAATGGTGCA
The DNA here is from genome assembly GCA_947579745.1 of Apocheima hispidaria. NCBI lineage: Eukaryota > Metazoa > Arthropoda > Insecta > Lepidoptera > Geometridae > Apocheima > Apocheima hispidaria. Next base: position 5,323,666 of record OX388149.1, on the reverse strand, counting down.
ACATATTTTTCTGTTTAGCGGGAGTTTTATCTGCAGTAATGACTAGTTTAAAGTTAACTTAGATGGTGAACCCGGCGAAAGTGAAACGAAAACAGAAAAAAAATTGGTAATTTTTTGTTTTCTGTTTTAGCTATGTACAATCTGGTGTGAACAATAAAAAGTTTATCTATCTATCTAAGTGTTGGTTAAGATAAAAAGCTAAAGGCATTTTCAGAAAAAAAAACTCGGCTTCAGATGTTGACGATTGTTTCCTCCTAATATAACTAGGGAACACTACCGCGAGTGTTTCACTAGCGTGAAAGGTATATTTTTTTTCAATAAAGAGTCATTTATCCATACGGACGAATCCGCAAGCAAAATCTAGTCAAAAAGTCATAGCGAAAAATTAAATAAATACGAAGTAAAGTCGTATAAACATTATGATTCTGTATTTTTTTTCTAAATTGACCAGAACAAAGAACAAAAGACACTCGAGCTTACGCTAAAGCCTTATCGCATACTTTTCGACAGATTGTTTCATAAGAATTTAAGGATACTTCTTTGATCTCTTAAAGGGGTTTGGCTGCTTACACTACCAATTCAAGCAGGCCTCTCCATTCCCAGACAAAGCTCGAAGCTCGTGTGGTTCAAATTCGATAAGGTTTTACTGGATGTTCAGTTAGACGACGGGCATATTCGAGGACATTATTATCATTCACTAGCTACTCGCGACTTTTTTCGCGGTGGACGTACAAAAAAATTAGCCAATGTCCGTCTCCGACCCTTAAGCTATATCTTTGCAAAAATCCGGCTCGATCCGTCCAGCCGTGATAACCCGACAAACACCCAGACAGAGAGACAGATAGACAGAGTTACTTTCGAATTTATAATATTAATTAGGATTGTTAACCACTTTTACTACCAATCGTGAAATCGCAAAAATAATAATAATAATATTGGAAAGAAAATTGTCAGGAGGTTTCAAATTCTGCAGCCCTAATCGCCGGCAGCTTGAGCCCTGCCTCGCTTGCGGCGGTCTTCGACCAAATTAAAATGAGTGGACGAGCCCAAGTAAGAGAATTTTGAATACTTTAAAGTGAGCGCCGGCGCTCACCTTGCTTCAATAGTTCTGTCTGTGAAAATTGCGAGACGTACCTACGTTCGTCATTACATGCAATCCAAATATCCGCAAAAATATGCCTTGATATTATATTATATTCGCTCTCTTTTTTTTGTGCCAAATGTATTATACATACATTTAATTACGTGTTGAAGCCGTCTATTCATTTTACTTTGGTCGCAGCCGGCGAAGGTCTAGGTTTAGGTTTTTTATAATATTTATGTTTTGTATATTGTAAAAAATTCAAAATCGAAAATAAGTGAAATATATACACTAAATAATAATAATAAACTTCTAAAAACACTTTGAACTCGTTATCTGTATGGCGTGACCTCATCGAATCGCCAGTAAAGGTCGCCAAAGGCTCCCGTCTTCAAGCATTTCCTTTTAACGTCTTTTTTTACAAAACGAAGGGGTCAAGGTTATTTGGAGCATCGGTACTAGAATACAGCCGCACTCGACATTATATCTGTCCTCGTTACTCTCATCCTTTCTCAACGGAAGTGGCGAGTAACAGAAATATCATCAGCTGCCCGAGAATAGCATCCATAATCCGGAACGCGTCTCGATAACAATAGACTCATGTAAATGAGCTCTAAAGTTTTAAAAGAGGCCCATTTCAATTACATGGACCTTTGTGTGCTATTATGGTAATATGATATAGCCTTATTTATAAGAAGAATTCTGTGGATATAGCATTTAAAATTACTAACAATAACTATTATTAATAGGAAAACAAAATACCCGAAAGCAAAATGTATGTATCTGCGGACGTAATGAGGTATAGGTAGGCACAACACCGCACTCGTAAAAATCGGTTAAGCTGTTTAGGCTACATTAGATAATAATATAGAAATAAGATATAAGATGGTATCGAGTTAGAAAGAGCTAACTAAAAATAACCAATTCATGGATTTCGATAAATATCTTTGTTAATACAGGCCGTAAAGTGGAAATGTGTATTTAGTTCAAATTATCTGATTCGGTCCTTTTCACTCACTGTGTTGATATCAAAAGTACTAAATGGATGTTAAACCATTTTATATATAATTATCGATAGCTCCCGTCGGTACAAAAGAATATTAAGTATATCCGACGTCAGATTTGTCAGCGTCTTTAAACAATAGGTCCTCAGGGAGGTTTTCTTTCCTTTCATTAAATTCCAAGTTCATTCCAGTTAATATACCTGTTAAATTTTCTTCAGACCATTAACATAATGCGCGTTGGATAGAATGAAGAAACAAGACGGGTTTTTGCTTAGCCCTTAAATACGAAACTGGATTTTAAGTCTACAAAAGAGTTTTTGATTTGGTTTAACATTATTTGTTATATTTTTTAACAGAATATCATTTATCCTGATTTAATGGTCGTATTATGAAACGGGCTGTAAGCATAGTTCCAAAGTCCTTCGTTCAATTCCCGGTCAGGACATCAAATGCAACGGGAAAACTATGAGTTAGCGTATGCAAATTCGAGCCTCTGTTTCGATTCTTAGCTGGGTGATTTGTGTTAAGCTATGTTCACATCGGGAATAGCTTGGAAATGTAGCAGGAGCTAGATGTTCATACGATACTAGAAGTTGTAAATCTTTTAACACTAACTAAATTTATTCAGAAGGCCGGCGCGGCGTGGCCTTCTGTAACTTATTTTGTGCTTGTATTCCGGGCTTGAACATTTGTATTATGTATAGACCTTTAATGGTCTCTGGATAATCGAACTGTTAGTTTATGTAGTAGGCTAAACCCCGAATACAGAAACGTTTGATAACTTTGACGACAGATTAAGTCTATTGCTGCCTTTGTCATTTGCTTAGTGCCAGACTAAGGCAGTATTAGAATTAATCTGTTGTCAAAGTTAATGAACGTTTCAGTATTCGGGGGTAAGTAGTTTAGGTAGTTGTAGTTACAAATAAAAATAGCCTGTTTGGTACTTAATTTGTTTTGTATATGTGACAATACAAATTCAGAACTAGAATTATCTATTACCGAGCCCCTCATTTCGTCTTGCGATGAATTGTCCCTGTTTGAAAGTTCGTGGTAGAGCGAAACAACGCTGGAGTAGAAAGATAACTCATTCAGAGGACGGACTGAGGACTGGCTCGCTTTAATTTAAAAAGTAACCTTGTTAGACAAGTCCCGTTGCAAGTGATCTTTGAAAGATCAATTTGCTTACAAAGCGAGTATCGGAGTATATATTTACGATATACTACCCAGCAGATGTCTGTAACTTCGTATACGGGGCTTACCCCCGAATACTGAGACGTTTGTTAACTTTGACGACAGACTAAGTCTATTGCTGCCTTTGTCATTTCCTTAGTGCCAGACAAAGGCAGTATTAGAATTAATCTGTTGTCAAAGTTAACAAACGATTCAGTATACGGGGCTTAGAGTTTGAGACAGTCTCGTCAACGCAAATAAAAAGTATAAATGATGAAATTCCATATGAAATTGAATCTTCTATTTAATTCCCTTGATTGATTTTTCATTCAGAATTAATTTTCAAAAACCTTCCTTAATTCTCTAATTTATATTTTTCCCTACTGCCCAAAAAGGAGGGTAATGGTTTTATTGTGTAAGTATGTGAGTATCTAAGTATTTGTGTAAGTATGTATGTTTGTGTGTTGCGCCTGTAGTCTAAACGGCCGCTTTGTTACTAGCCCCCGAATACTGAAACGTTTGTTAACTTTGACAACAGATTAATTCTAATACTGCCTTTGTCTGGCACTAAGCAAATGACAAAGACAGCAATAGACAAAGTTTGTTAACTTTGTCGTCAAAGTTAACAAACGTTTCAGTATTCGGGGGTATGTAGATTTTCCTTATGGCTTTCATGCTTTTATGCTTTTTGTAATCTCGGATAGCAAAAAACAAATTACATTAATATCGCGGAAGCCAAACTACGCCATCAATTCCTATTTACTGCCGAGGATTTTATATATTAACTTCACTGGAACTTAGCGAAGTTATCCGTCGAACTACCGCGTATATGTACAGTACAGTAATGAAAGAGGATCCGAGTATTTTTGAGAAAATCTGGGTCTAAATTAGTATATATAGGTTTAATAAACATTTACTCTCATAAAGATAAAATTATCACTTACATGAGAATCACATAGAAAAATTATATTGTAAGTCGTTCTAGTTAAGGTAGGTACACAATTAACGCATTGTTAAATAAATAGATATATAGAATAGTTAGTTCATTAATAAACATTTATTATATGATGAGCAAGTTTCGTTTTAAATACGTAATTTATATGCAATTATATGTAAAAAAATATTTATGTGCAATTTATACGCATATATGCAATTTTTATCTGTTATACTAATAGCAGACAAACGGCCTACTTTACAATAGTTAGGTATATTGTATATGTGTGTTTGTCCGCAATGCGTTCGCGCATCGTTCATTCGATTGCGTTGAAACCTTGTGTAATAATGCAGGGCCGAAGGCCGAGCCTTAGGCCCGATCCGTACACCTGCGATGTCGAAGGCCGTACACTTGGGCGAGGCCGCTGCTATGCGTACGAGGTCACGGACCTCAGCTAGTGTAAAATAATGTGTAAATATGGACTTGGATCTGTGTGAGAAATTATTACTAATTTTACATAACATGACTGTTTAAGTACTTTTTATTTTGTAGTGGTAGGGCTCTCTTGCAGAATCAGCCTGGGGACGTTCTACATCCCCACACATTCAGTGCCATCCAGAATTTTGAACTTCAACAGTTCAAAACCATGCGTGGCAATGCACTGCGCTAGTCATATATAGATATTATATATTTAATCTTTGTATGCCCAGTAATTACGCTGGAAACATTTTCCTTCAATCCGGAACACTTTAATTTTCGCACACTACTATTCAAAACCATACGCGGCAACGCATTGCGCCACTCATCCTGAGATATTATATGTTTAATCTCTGTATGTCCACTAGTTACGCTGGAACCTTTTTCTTCAATCCGGAACACATAAATTTTTGCACCTGCTTAGCGGTTGAATAACTGGCAAAGGTGTGGTACTTTCCCATGCGAACTCTGCAAAAGTGCCCTACCACTACAGAAAAAATACACAAAAGAAAGAACAAAGGCGATTCCCGACATTTAAAAAAAATAAGTGCCGTTCATGAATGCAATAAGTATTTTTTTATTAATAATTTTTCACATATTTTTCTAAATATCTCTTATATTTTTAGAAGCAGGGAATCTTAATAACTATTTATTAGATATCAACGTATATAAAGGATTTGATGAAAAAAAAATATTACGAACTATTATTTAACATATTAATCTCTTACTATTATTTTAATAATAGCGCTAATGATACCGCTAATCTGTATCTATTGCACTAAAACTAAACTAAACCTCACACCTGTGGCCACAATATATAATAGTACTACGTACTTACTATGGCCATGACTCGTACTACAGGTCCTACCAACAAGATAATAATTTTGAGAGATATGATAGGTATAACCTACGTACTTTTAGCATAACCATAATTACTACTTTTTCCCAACTTCTGCAACCTACATTAAAATTAGCTTTTTTGATGCTTATCAATGTATTAACTGTAGAAAAATATCTGTTATGTAGGTCGTTAAAAAGGTTGGCTCTAAAAATACACGGAAAGTCGCCATCCTTCTTTACTAGACTATTAATACCACCCTACTTATTGCTACTCACAGTTCCAAGTAAACCTTTCGATATGATATCGATAGAATGGACACGCAGTAGTACAATTATTTTAATAGCTCGGTAATGAATGCATTGCAGTACGGATGCAATCTTTATGCCGCGGTCTGTACTTTAAATATTAAAATACTCGTGAGAATTAACTGCCAATGAATAATAGCATTTATAGAGTTCCGTAGTACAAAAAGTAGTGCAAGGAATCCTTATAAGATTATTGTGTCCGCCCGTCCGTCGTTCTATTGATCTATTGGCATTATAACTTCCAAATGATAATTTTTTATTTGTGTTCTCCATTTCTCTCTAGCACACATACAATGGACTCCATCTTCGTAATTTCAAAACTAATCAATATAATATTATCAATATACAATATTTTTTTTTTTAAACATTACGAACTTTTATTTCATTAATGAGTTCCTTCTTTTCTAGATGATTAATCAGGTAGGTGTCACAACTGACTACTCCGATACAGAAATATTGAAACCTCCAGATTTTCCTCTTGCCATACAAGGGAGCCTTACTATTACATGAGCCTTATTGTTACATAAGCCTAAGGAATAAAATATTGATACAAGATTTACATTTTAATTTTTAATTATTTTATAATATACTAACAGCGCCCCGCGGCTTCAGCTTCGTGGTTAATTATTTCCTAAACCATCCCAGTAATACAACAAAACGAAATAAAATATATCTATTAAAATCGGTCAAGCCATTTTCGAGTGTTTGCGAGACTAAAACACATAATTTATTTATATAGATAGATAAACTTATAATTGTCTCCTTAGTTTGATCAGGTGATTTTGAGCACAAAGAAACAAAAAAAAAAAAACAAACATTGGCTTAGTCCGGAGAGCTTTGGTTCGATCATCTTGGGAACATAATTGTTTAATCTTCGGAACCCTATCATGTATGCAGTCTACCATCCCATTAGTCTACTATCTGTACCTACCATTTTTCTAAAGGAAAATGGTAGGTACAGATAGTGGTAGCTCGACTACCACTTTATACAGTTGAATACCACTGGATACGTACAAAACGTTTTTAATCAAGGTTTCTAATCCGTACAGCCAAAGCGAAACTAACTGCCGGTTTTATCGTTTCCTGTGAGATATATTCTAGAGCTTTCCAAGGTCACATTCACGTCACGTCTTTGTATAATGACTGTGACAGATGAATACCAGCTGAGCCCCGCAGTTTCAAACACAAAAAAATATTCATACATTTTCCCGATATAAAAAGTAGCATAGGTCACTCTCCGACCCTCAAGCTATGTCTATGTAAAAATCCAGGTCGATCTGTTCAGTCATTTAGCCGTGATGACGCAGCAAACATCCAAATAGAGAGACAGAGCTACTTCCGCTTTTATAATAATGGGTAGGATTCAATTATCAAAATCTATAAAGTCCTTCTCTCGTCCCTCCTTAAAAAGAAAGAGGGACAGACTTTCTAAAAAGAGACAGAGAGAAATAGATAGAGAAAGATTTATCTTTCTCTATCTATTTCTTTATCTATATTCCTTGGGGTAGAAAGTATGGGTTCAAAAAAATGCGTCTACAACACAGGGTACGTACTTTAGGACGTGTTTGCTATGAGCAGGTCATAGAAGCAGACACAATCACGAATTTCGGCGAACCTAAGAATGTATGTAGCTCGGTCGTCTTATAAGCTCGTCACTTAAATAAAAACGGGAGCGTGACGTAACATAGAACAAACAAAACTAGAGCCAAACAGGCTCGTTTACTAATGGAATTCGGTAATAGAACAACAGAATTGATTGCAGGTATTATGGCGTAACTGCCAAGCCATTACCTTGACCGACTCTCTAAAACGGTCTGCCCGAAAGGCAGGACCGTGTAGGCTGCAGTGTTCAGACATTTTCAAATTTGAATTATTGTAGCTGTTATGTTTTTCGACAATTTAATACAAACTGCAAGATTTATTAATTAACAATAATATTAATCTACTGGAATAGTGTTCTAGAGTGGAGACCAAGAATCGGCAAAAGAAGCATAGGTGAACCTCAATGCAGTGACGATATTATACGTTAGAGAGGTGGCAGTGGTTGGAAGTGAAAAGCCGTAGATCAGACTGAGCAGCATGCGTCGGGAGAGTGGTGATCTATGATAGGCTGATGATGGTGATGACTGAAAGAAGGTATAAATAACTATATATTTATATATTGTGTTTTTTCCCGTCAACGGAAAACCCTTCTGCCAGGTCAGGCCAAGCCAAATTGATATTTTAGAAGTATAGAAGCACCAAATCTCCGTTGCACGCGCTACATTTGTGTGTAGCAGTGTACTTTACAGTGTGCAGAAGTGTATGAAATTCTATGAAAGGTATGCGCCATCTCTATGCTGCAATGTCAGTCGCGGGAAAAAAGGTTGTTACACTCACAGAAAAGGTAAAAATGTTACCTCTTCTGTGCTTCACGAAATCCAATTACAGTCCATGTCAGTTGCAGTACATGCATGAAAGTCTATGAAAGAAGTCACGCTGCATGCATCACGCATGCAGTCCAAAATGTCGTAATGTGTGACGTCTTAGAAATCGAATAGTGATGGTTCGTGGACAAATGTTGTTGTCCACATTCATAACACGAGTGCTTCTCACAACAATGTCTATGAAATACAAAGGAAACGTCGAACTTTGTTTGCTGAACTCAAAGTTCAGAAGGTTACGTCACATCGTTTTCATCATCTGTTGACTCGCCTTCAGAACTTGTCTATAGAGTTTCCGTTTCCATAATATATTATGTCTGTTGAAGTTTTTCGGAGACCGTAAATGTTAGTTTTATAAAGGTTCTTTTTTATCACACTGATATTATACATGTGAAAGTTTTTAATTTTGTTCTTCTGTCGCATGCTACATTTTTACAGCTAAATTTAATGAAATTTAACAAGAAAATAGCGTGCAATATGAGTTCAGATGTAACATAGTTTTAAACTGGAAAACCAAGAAACCCGACCGACCTTTTGTTCAACTTGCTCTGTTTGTATGTCTTTTCGTTTCAAAACATGTAACTGATTTTTGACCACCTAAAAACCCAGAATGACCTTAATTTTTTATATCCTTATGTAGTTCCGATGACAATAGATGGTTATGGTACCATTGTGTTGATTAGAAGACCAAACCGGAAAAACGCACTGGAACTTCCTATATGTAAAGAATGACTGTCCCATCAAATTTGAGTTCATAACAATTATATGTTTTACTAGCTGTTACCCGCGACTTCGTTTGCGTGGACCTGCAAAAAAAAGTGGCCTATGTTCGTCTCCGATGCTAAAGCTATTTGCAAAATTAAGGTCAATCCTTTCAGCCGTTTAGCCGTGAATCGCATTTTCTGACATTTGAAAACAAAAAACATTACTAAAGTATAAGCAAAAACCTGATAGTAAAAAGTTTCTTCGATGTAATATTTAAACTTGCATTTTTTAGTTGCTAATTTGAATTTTCTACAATATATTTTGAACAAAGTATTTATAAGGAGAATTCTGTGATTTTGAAGTATGGCGGCTTTTTACAGTCGTACTTTGTGGTAAGTATATAGGGTAAATAAAAAAAACTGACCGGCAGCTTTCACTCATACTTACTACACTATTACTTACTAAGTTCCATTTCATTTCAGACTTTAATAAGTCATAGCACGGCCCATAACATAAATCTTAATAATTTATTGGCCGTGTTGCCATGAATAAATAAAATGATACTATTATTATTGGCAAGCAAAAAAAATATTATATTAATAATGTACAGAGTCAGTTTTATTTTAGTTACGACATTGATTGAGCCTCCAATGCGGTACATTTTTTGTGACGTCATTAGGGATTCGACACAAATAGCAAAGTTCCTAATTAGAGAGAGTAGGAACAAAGTTACGATCGATGCAGCGGCTGCGGCAAATTGTTTTGGAGACCGATTAAAAGTCCTGAACTTCAGTTAACTCATACAAAATAAATGTTACTTTCTCTCCATCTAGGACAAACATTCATGTGATGAATATTTGTGTTTGTTCTATGTCTGGGTGTTAATATCTATATAAGTATGTATTTAAAAATATCTATGTACGTATATCAGTCTCTGGCAGCCATATTACAAGCTTTGCTTAGTTTGGGGTCAGATGACCGTGTGTGCAAAAATGTCCCACATATTTATTATTATTATTATTATTAGGACACCACTCGGGAAACTTTGATGAAACTTGAATTTTGTTGTAATGAAAAGAATTAAATAAATAAATATCTGGGACATTTTTACACACACGGTCATCTGACCCCAAACTAAGCAAAGCTTGTAATATGGCCGCCAGAGACTGCTATACGTATATAGATATTTTTTTAAATACATACTTACATAGATATTAACACCCAGACATAGAACAAACACAAATATTCATCACATGAATGTTTGTCCTAGATGGGAATCGAACCCACGCCCCCAAACACAGAAGGTAGGTTCACTACCAACTGAGCCACCGGGGCAGTCAAAATGATTGACGATGAATGTAATCCACAAAGATTACTACCTACTTTAAAAAGCTGTCAAGCGTGGGTCATAAGGTCGTAACATATACTCACTAGGCCCATTAGTTAAAATAAAAACAAATGACCACACTATAAAGCTAAACAGTAAAGTTAAGCAGTGCAAAGCTGCTTTTATGGTTTTTCTGAAACCGTTTGTTCGACTCTCATGCAATAATTTGGTCGGTTATATCACACACGTTTAATGATTACTTAAACTATCACTAAGTAAATATTTTCTTTAAGGTTGGTAGACTATTCGATTTAATTAAATTGATAATTCAGAATAATAATTTAAATTTGTTTGATAGTAACCTAGATTTAAAAAATACGGAATATGATTTAAGTGGTTTAAGGGTGAAATCTTGTCACGGACCCACGCACACACAAATATAAAATGGAAAGAACGAAAATGGCCAGTTCTGACTCAAACATTTAGGAAACGGCTTTTTTAACTACTGAACTACTGACGTGAAAACTCATAACAATTTTAAATAGGCCTAAATCTCAGATCAAACCGAAGCGGACGGAAGCGACCGAAGGAGTTTTGGCGGGATCGTGAAGAAGTCATGTCGCGTCATTCTATTATTTTCCAAAACTTGTGTTATTATTGGTGGATTTTTATACGTGTACGAGTGTTGGTGAATAGTATAATGTTGTGAAACGTGACTCTTCGTATTGTTTCCCAAACTCCATATGAACTTCTAGTAAAGTCCACCACTTTATTGGGCATAGCGTGGACTTGACCCGTGACTTACTTTGCTTGACTTAGACTATTACTGAGACTTATATTAATTGTGAAATATTAGATTCTAATTCTCTTCAAATATAACAATACTTGAAACTGACCAAATACAAACGTGTGGGAGCCTAAACATAAGAGAGAAGAAGCAACCGAAGCGGAGATGTGCGAAGACGTGCGAAGCGGAGACGAGAACACATGTTTTACACTAGGGTGTTTCCACTGAAGGTGTGTGGAGATGCGTACCAGCTAGACCGGAACGGAGACGTGTAATGGTTAAAGCAGAGCTGCGAGTACTAGCGAGAGATGAGTGGCGTGGGCGCGGCGGGTGGATCGCACGACTAAGGGAACTAGCGGTGCCGCTCGCTGCCCGCCGCTTACATCTCTCGTCTCCGCTGCGCGCCATCGCCAGCTTGCGAGGCTCAGCTCACATCTCTGTTTGGTCACATATACGAATATGAGACATCTCCTCTCCTCTCTGCTCAACTGTCTCCGCCGAAGCTGAACGGAGACGAGATGCATAAAAACGCAATCCTATTGGTTGCTTCTAACACATTTCCTCTCTTCTTGTCTCGTCTCCGCTTTGGTGGAGTCCGGCCCCCAATATCATACCGTTTGATAGCATAAGGTAAACAGTTTTTTCATCCCCACTTTTAATGAAGGGAAAACAACCCCTACTAAAAATATAAAACGATTTTTCACAAACTTCCAATATTTTTCTTTAGGTCTGAGACAGAAAATTGGACTTTGCGAAATTTTAAGGATTTCTTAGCTTGCTGTGGAACCAGAAAAGAGTAAAACGTATCTGTATTTTCAATTCTAATGTACTTACTTGAACTCGTATTACCATTATTTAGCTATTGACAGTAAACTATACAATAGTTGATTGAGAAAGAGAGCGAATCTGTTGAAGTCAATCTTCAAAAAGGGAAACGAGAAAAAGAGGTCGCGGTGTAGTCGGTCGTCTGCGCAGGCTCTAAAAGGAACATGACAGATGACAAACTCACCTTACTGCCTTCCAAATTATCACGGCTCCAATAAAGTTGCGCAAATGGAAATACGCACGGATTTATGGTTCAAGGGAATAATCATTTTCTTCCAGTAGCTATGGAGAAAAACAAAATTAGCTAAATTAGAAGACTTTGTTCTGTAAACACCATTATTTTATAAGAAATATACAATAGTATACGTGTCTCTCGCTTTTCCATTACACTATAGTTTTACTAATTGCAATGTTAAAGAAAACAATAATAGTTACTCTTCAAACAAAATAAATTACTTTTACGTGCTTTCAAGACAGTATTTTCCATAGAAATTGTAGGAAAACTACAATAGCCTTTTCCTTTGCAAATATAATAATTTGATGAAGGCGGGCGTATTTCATTACGTTAGCTCATAATATTATTAAGGTCAACGGTTTTCTTTGAAACGCAGGCGAAGGAAGATGCATTTATTATTGGATGTAGTCAGTCATCCCGTGGTCCTCCGCGTAGACAATTTCGAGTAGATAATTTCAACTTGACCCGTTTCTGAGAAAAAGGGTCTTGACAGACGAACAGACTGACAGGCGGTCAACGAAGTGATGCTATAAGGGTTTCTTTTTTTCGTTTGAAAAACCCAAAAATGAAAAGAACCGCCAGCGAGAAAGCTGTGGAAGCGACTATAAAAATCGATGTAACGCATTAGTAATGGTGAAACGTAATGGTACAACTTGGGCTTAGACCCAGAACCGCGTGCACACAAACGTCGCGTCGACGTAAGCTTGATTTATATAGATCTTTGTAGATAAAGTCTACACGCCGCCGTTTCAGGACAAACTTGACGCGAACTCACTACGTGAGACGTATCAATGCGTAGCATAGTCGGTACCTATGTCAGTAAGGAGGTCCAAAAGCCACATTTCTGTTTTTGGAATTTTCACAAAATTGTTCTATAAATCTATAAATATACTAGTAGTTCTGTAAACATTAGACCTCGCGAGCACAAACTTTTTTGCACAATCGCAATTGCACAATTTCACAGATTTTTAAAAAATTCTAAAAAACTGTAGAACCTGTATACCAGTTTTCGTCGAGATTGGTTGAAAAATACGAGTACGCGTTGTGTGGCGCCGCAGCAAATTTTCCCCTTTTTGGGAGAAATACCCGTCCAATAAAAATTGCCGACGACAAAATAAAATCTACAAACTTGTAGAACCTGTATAAGTACCAAGTTTCGTCAAGATGTTCAAAAATACGACCTGTACGCGAGTATCAACATACAGACAGATGAAAGCAAATATTGCCAGTTAAAACTGAGAACTTTCGTTCGCTTCACTCACTCGGTCAATTATATTTGTGATCATAAAATTAGTTAGTGATACAAAAGACACACAGTTCGTGTTTTGTATGCTTGGACTGGAACTATATAAGGTATACTTATAAATGAAGCATTATATGTTCCATTTAAAAAACTACATACAAAATAGACATAAACGGTCTGAGTACGGTACTTACCTGTTGGAATATATGCAAAGATTTGCGGGCAAAAAACTCGTATCAGTCGATACGAGGTACACTTCAGTCCGAGTCATGCTGTAGTAAAAGTGGTGGAAACTATACGACCACTTTAGTGAAATGGTTAGCTTCTATGGAGTATTGGAAATAACGCGCAGAGACACATTATACGATTTGTTCGCATTCGTGCACGCTATAACCCGGCGAAGGTGGTAACTCCCATTTGTTTTATGGGACTGTAGCGTCATAGAATTGTTAAAACTTTTTTATCCCAATAGAGAAGGAACATTATTTTTTCGTGGTTTTTCTCTTCTCCTTCGTCAAATACAAAAATTATGACATTAAAATTGCTATAAAACATTATCAAAGGTATTCTAATGATATTAATAATCATCTTTTTTAAATTTCCTCTCTGTAATTTTATATTTTTAAATAATGTTAAAAAATTGCGACAGCTGTATCAGAGGAGCTGGCTCTTAACTTACACTTCACTTATAATAATAGACTATTACTATTAAACTCTCGAAAAAACGTTTTTTTTTATGTGCTGGCGTGAAAAAACCTAAAATGGAGTTATGGTGCAGTTTACCCTCGACCTGCTCGGCGACTTGTGAAACAGCGGTTAAGAAACGGTCCCAAGCGGTACGCAATTAATTAATGATTAAAAACTTGGTCGGAGCTACGAAACGGAAAGAAACATCCTTATTTATGTGACAGGCTCCATAAATAAACAACGGCTGCGCCATGAAAAGGATCCAAATTTTGTTCAGCGTTTTGTTAGGTATGAAATTACATTTTCCACAAGAGTCGCAGGTTATATACATGGGCCGGCGGCGTCAAACAGAAATACGACTTGAACTATCATCGCCTCAACAAAAATATTGGAAAGGCAAAAATCAAAACCCTGACAGATTCTACTTTTAGGTCCTATTTAAAATAATCTTTCGTATGCTCGAAACTTATATATAAGGAGAATTCTGTGGCTCGAAAAGAAAATTATCTAGTGATATATACAAAGTGTCGTCAAAGCTACAAGTGCCATGATCAAAGTGACATGAATGTTGCCACAAAATGTCTTAATACATTTCTAATTTTGTTATGATGCCAATAAAAACGAAACTCAATAAAATTTAACTGACAGAAACATCAGTAAGTACTTATTGCGTCATTAAATCAAGGGCACGAATAAGTTAGTTGATAAATTTATCGAAATTTGCATTCGAATTTCCAGCACTTTTGTGACGAAGATACCATGCCTCGGCACTTGAGATCAGATATTGAATCTCTTTATGGAATTATTTATTGTTGTTTTTATTCTTATTAGTATATCTTATAATTTTACTGGAACCATTTCCCTTTAATCCGAGACACAGTAATATTTCCACACTACTGCTTGGCGGTCGAATTACTGGCAACGGTGTAGTGCGGTGTAGTGCGGCGGACTCTACAAAAGAATTATACTACTACAGTGTAAATTTATTAATCCTTATGTGATTTACCTTATGTAACTTAGATAGACACATAGGTCATATTTACCCATCAAAATCGGGTAATCGCTTTTTAATGGCATGCTTAAGTGTCCATGAAAAAACAATGCCTATTTTTATAAACAAATTGTGCCTCATATCAAAAACGTGTTTATTATGGTGTGTATCCTTCTGGGTCCTATAAAAATAAAGATATATTCACGTTACACCAGGCCGGGGCCGGGCGGTGCCCACCAGCCTGGGCATGGTCAAAAACAGTACGCGAGAGTTGAATGCAGTCGGGGCCAGAGGTGAAGGAAGGACGGGAGCACCTCCCTCCGCCGTCCGCACGCCCGCAGTATAGTGTTGTCCTTGACATCTACCGTACGCTCGCTTATTGCTTGTCTCTTGACACTAAAGTTACGTTCCTTGTACATTTTTACTTTCAAAAATTACTGATCCGAGTCCTTTAAGTTCAGTAACAAAAAAAAGTGTTTTTATTCAAAGTCAAGCACGGGAAATGACGAAAAGTGGATAGGTTTACTGGAAAAAGGCAAAATAACGTTTTGTTCGTTCCCCTTCTAAAAAAGAAAGATCATACAACAAAAATAAGAAATTGGACGTCGATGATTTTGACAAGATTGAAGAAGGCATTTATTGAACAAAAAATATATTATTAAAATATTATTTTGTTTGAATTGTGGTAATCAATGTATTATTTTTGAATAATTAAAGTAAATTATAATAATAAATAATTAGTAATCACTGCTTATTTTGTTTGAAATAATGTGGCTGTCACCAATTAGGTCACATCACTAGCACATTCCTGAGCTTGGCATTCAACTCGCGTGCCGTTTGTATCAAATATATTTTTATATGAACTAATTAATGTTTGACCGGGCCAAACTTGGCACGGCCCGGCCCCGACCCGGTCGTTAATCTTCCAGGGAGTTTCTGTGGATATGACCATGTGCAAAATTTGTTTGCACAAAGTCAAAATTATACTGGAGTAATATAATTGACCGAGCGAAGCGAAGGTCTCAGAGTTTACTGGGACAGATCGGAATTTGTATGTATGTTTGTATGTTTGTGTGTATATTTGTCCGATGGTAACTTGCGAACCGTTAATCCGATCTTCATGAAATTTTGTAGCCATGTAGTTCATTTCAATACAATTTTTGAATTCGAATATGAGCTGAATCGGTCCAGGGGTTGTGAAGATATAGGGATCGCGAGGTCTCAGTTCGGCGCAAACTACTAGTTTGCATAACAAAAGCGACAGTTACAATAAAACGCGTGATACATTAATGAAATCATAGCAAAAGCCGTGCTTAAATTTCTCAATAAATCTTAAGTTATGGGCTGGTGAAAAGAACATTTCTTTAGTCTAAACTATCTACTTTTAGTAGTTTCAGCCATTTCACCGGCGCCGTCTGTGTGTCCTCGGCCGTTTTAAAATTTTGTTTCAGCATCGTAAAAAATGATTATGATGGAAAATAATCTAATTTGTAATACTTGTTTTCATTTTGTTCATTGTGTACATCTAGCGCTATAATGACAATAACAAAATAGTGTCGTACAAATATACCCCATTTTCGTTGAAACACTTATATTTGTTAACTATTACAGATACAAAAACATTGCTCAGGTCACAATCCTCAGGCAAGGCGTCCATTAGTAAGTACATAGTATATATTTATTATATAACTATTTTTTCAGTAGGTATGTAGTCTATATTATTATTATTATATATTTTATTATTTTTTGCGTCTAGCATTATCCCTTATTAATAGCACACCCCGTCCCTTACCTCTTCCATACAAATCCTCTCCATGCTAAGATTGCCTGGAAGAGATCGCTTTAAGAGATAAGGCCACCACACTAGTTTTAAGTTTTTTTTTTTTTGTCATTTATATGTTATTTCTGGTGTGAACAATAAAGAGCTATCTATCTTCTTAGCTTCTAACTAGTTTAGGAGTTTTTGGAGTCATTATACTTTCTGTACTTGTTTAATTTATGCAAAAATAAATGATTTATTATTATTATCTATCTATCTATCATCCAACAACAACTCCAACTTGGTAACTCTGCTACGGCTCTCCCTTCAGAGTACCCCGCCGACTTCAAGATATCATCGCAAACCCAAATCTATTCCAGGCAGTTTTCAAATATCATATCATATCAATTATTCAATTCATCAATTCATATCAAGTACAGTTGAGAAAATATAAAGAGATTTGAAATTATATAATGAAACAAAGAGAATATAAAATAAAACCAGAGAGATAGAATTTAGTGTTGTGCTAATCTACGATTCTGACATTAAAGTGACGGCCAAAAGGACAAGGTATCCAGGAGGATAAAAAAAAAAAAATTCGGACACAATTATCTTATGCTCGTTGAACTTGTGTTTGATATGTTTTAGTAGTGCTTTATTATACAGAACATACAAACTTTATTTTACGTCTCGTAGCTTTTAAGACTTTTTTGTAATAATGTTTTTTTTATCAATTTTGTTTGACTATAAATAAGCATCAACTTAGTTGGCTATAGGCAAAGACAGACCTTATATATAAGGAGAATTCTGTGGCTATAGGTATATCTTTATTTATAAGGAGAATTCTGTGGCTATAGGTATATCTTGTAAACTGTTTAACTGGAGTTAATAAGTATCATGTAATTAATAATAAATTTGTTTTGTAACCCAAAAATTGTTTCCCAAAACTTCAGTTTATTTAGCGGTTTTAATTATCTGTACCAGTACCAAACTTTAGTGCAAATATACCTTATAGTCTCTTTATTATTCATGTAAACCTTATTTTGAGATTAATTCCACACTTCGTGATTTATTTAATTAATATTCGGAGTACAACGCTAACCACAATGTGGTTCCAAGTAAATTTATGGAAGCTAAATTTTCTCACTATTATTTAATCTAAAAGTTACTTTTAGCTAAAATCAAGAACGGCACATCAGATTTACTTAGTATTCTCCTTTGTGTTCATCAAATATTTGTACATCAAAATCGAACAAACAGCTTTGCTTAAAAATTGAATCCTTATGTTATTAGGTTCTATACACCTGCAATATATATTTCTTTGTTATTGCGTACATATTATGATGTGCAGAGTGCAGATATGTTTTTGGCACGCTATAATAAGAACATTTTGTAAATCATATCTCCTTGGAATAACTCGACTCTTAGCGTCAGACGAAGGATCCTTTATCCCAGTATCTCAAAATTTACGCGATCTGTCGAAATCTCTACAATTACAAATATTTGACTTCACTTGAAATATTACAATTCTTGAAACTGGATAAATACACAACAACAAAGACGAGTGAATAGTATCCCATGGGTAAGAGTGCTCTATCTTAGACCACACCGTCGCTTACCATCAGGTGAGTTGTGGTGAAGCACTGCCCAATGCAATAAAAAAAAAGCCAACTTACATACCCTTTCATTTAGTGTGATAAAGTATTGTGGTTATATAAGTGTTATACCAATATTAAACATATAGAGACAAGGATGGTAATATCTGTGACTTTGATTCACTATTGCTTTGCCTTTGCTTATATAAAATGACTAAAACGACAAATGACTTAACATAGCGCTTTAACTTAGAAAACTACTCTAACCCCGACTCCTCTTTACCAGATGAGCAAAACCTTGACCAATAACAAGTTTTAAATCAAGTTATTTTAATAATTAACACCACAGGTTAAAATTACGCTCACTTCGTAAGCTTCACCCAAATGCTCAAACAAGCTCTCGTAGGTCGTAGCGCTCTCGTAGCTCGTAGCTATTTGCGTTGTTCATGTAAGAATCGTAGCTCGTAGACAGCTATGGAACATTTCACCACAGATTTAAAATCATATAAAAATGTTTTTTAAATTGTATTATATTGAAAAAAGCCAAAATCAACAAACTACATCAGACCCGAATGCATTTCGTCACGCCGTCAGTTTAAGTTTGGGTGCAAAGTACTTTGAGGCCCATCGCTGCCAGTGTGGTACTGCAGTTGATCAGCTCGATCACCACGTTCTACCTGAATGACATCATACGCCGGGCTTTTTCCACCGCCAATGTTGCAGCTATACTCAAACCTAGTGGCCTAGCGCGTGACGATGGTAAAAGTCGCGATGGTAGCGCGTGACGGTATGACACTTGTGCCCTGGAAGATGGGACGGCCCTTGTGTGGGACGCAACTTGCGTTGATACAAAGGCACCGTCACATCTTTCTAAAACACGCAGTAGGGCTGGCGCGGCGGCTCATTCTTGGGCTCACTAGCGGCGAAAATATGCTAACCTCGGTAGTGGTTACATATTTGAGACGTTGGGGCCTTGGAGCTCATCCTATTTTCAAAAACTTATCAGAGCGCCTGGTTGACTCGACGCATCACCAAAATGCTGGCGTTAATTTGACCCAACGCAATAAGCATTGCCATTCAGCGTGGTAATGCTGCCTGCATGCTGGGTATGCTACCAACTTGTAGTGGGCTTGAACGTTTGGACTATCTATAGACCTTTAATGGTCTCTGGTTAATCCAACTGTTATTTTTCTGTAGTAGGCTAAGTGTTTTTGCTTAGTTAATAAATGCACAACAGAGTTAAATTAAAAAAAAAATTGCTTCATGATAATAATGTCTGTAATCTGATAATAGGTATCTGAAATGGTCGCTTTTTTTAAACTGTACCCCGAACTCCGTACTCGAAAGCCAAATATAAATATTACCAAACGAAATCTGTGGAAAAACGACAGCCTCAATCAATTCACTATGCGTAACACTTTTATTAATGAATTGGAAACGACTTGTATAGTCGTGGGCAATTTATTACACTATTATTTTACAGCATTGGCGACCGATTATTTATTGGTGAGGTCACATAGACTACTCTATATTCGTTGACACTCTCCGTTTATATGTTAATTCGATGTTTTTATAGTCTCGTTGAAAGAGTCAGAGATATATGGGTCTGATTTAAGCGGAAGAGTAAATCGAATGTGAATTTAATATAATGCAGAAATCAGAATCAAAATCAGAAATATTTATTGGCCATAAATAACATTGAATATTAAAGGCAAGTCACGTTTACAAATTATATTTATGTTTTGAGGTATTAATGCATGTGGGTTAGATATGCTTGCTCCGTTTGTTCTTTTTCCAAAAATATGTAATTGACATATTGCAGTGGCAATATGTTATGCAGTTAATGTGGCAAGCGTGACGTGTGCGTACTCCTAGCGGAAAATGTCGAATTTAATTTCATGATTTGAATTTAGTAGATACTATTTATTTAGAGCATGACATCGTGTAAATGTGTATGGTAATGTCAAGTTTGTGTCTCCAGCCATTTCAGAAATATTTACGAAACACTTTCCGCTAGGAGTACGTACATAAGCGTGACGCTTACTATAAGGCGAGTAGCGTCATGTCCAATCAGTTGCAAAAAAATATTATTTAAAAGATGGGAGTGAATAAAAGTAATGTGAACTCTTTGCCGCTATAAAGCCGATAGTTTCAAGTAAAATTTCAAACTCACAGTCTTAAATTAAAAATACGCTTATCATATAATTTGAGCCCACAGGAATATAATAGACATCTATTATAGCATACTTTTATACAATAGAGGTCGATGCCACAGGCATAATGGATATACTGTGGAGTGGAATTAATTAACTTTTTATTACTAATAGGTAACTATAGTAGGTAACATTTCATTTGCGTAATTTAAAGATACTGGGACACTGACGTCGACTCTGTTCTGCCATTCTATAAAATAAATTAACAGACAGCGTAGCATTATCTGCGTCTCTCTTTATTTTATAAAATGTGATAAAAGGATGGTAATAATGAATGGAACTAAATATATAAAGACGAGCTGTTTCCTGGTTTGTCACGAGTCACGATTCTAATACTGCCTTTGTCTGGCACTAAGCAAATGACAAAGGCAGCAATAGATTTAATCTGTCGTCAAAGTTAACAAACGTATCAGTATTCGGGGGGTAGACTACTAAATCAGAATGAAGTAGAACTAAATGTTTTAAGAGTATTAAGACTGGGCGTGATACATTAGCTAAAGTTTAAATTCAAATAATTTAGTTCTATATCATTCTAACTTTGTAGTCTCCGCGAATAACATTGCGGGCAAACCGAGGAATAGCTCGTTACGTACAAAATTCGAAAGTTAGAATTCATTTTAAAGTTTCTTGCTCAACTATACGCAATAGTGGCGGAATGTATTTTGGCTCAGTTTGAATATATTTAGGCACGCAAGAGCTTGTACAAGAGTAGAAAGAGATTACTTACCTCCACGTTCAATTTAAATTTGATTTTAGAATTCAATCACTTCAATAGAATTCCCGTGGGCCTCATTTAGATCTGAACCCACCTAAAAATCCGTCAGAAATGGAAGAGCGGGGTCTTCTGGCACAAGCATTAGATGTCTACAAGAGGACTCCTGCCTACTTCATATGTTACTAAAACCCAGTTAAAGAAATGAATTATTATTATTATAATTATATAATAGTAGCCGTGTCCTGTTTCACGACAAAAATAGTAGGGTTTTTTTTTTGGCATGCTTTGTCTGCTGGCTTAAATTTTTTTATTTCTAAAAAAAATATACATTCACATATTAGAGAAAATGCATGATTAGACAATTATATTTGTCAAAAACTCAGCATGGTTGGCATATTGGCCAACCAATATGCCAACCAACGCTGCCAGCATTTTAGCCACCGTTTCTTCTACAAAAAGGCACAAAAGATTACCAAGTTTTATTTTTAGGTTTTTAAATGTAAATTTGACAGTTATTTTAAGGTAGTTTAGTTTTATACGTTGTATACATATTGATTTGAACTTAAGAATTTAAAATTGCAAATATAAGCAAGACAATAATAACTTCTAATTAGCTAGGACAGTTGCAGCTAAAACAGTAACAATGTTCATACACAATTTTTCAGAAATTAATCGTGCTCAAAGTAGATGTGTATCCAACTACCTTCCTCTGCTTGTCTTTGTATTTCTAGCCGCTCGTAAATCCATAACCCGTACCTGTACAAAAGTTGGAACAAATTTTGTTATCAGTACACGACATACGCTTCCAATCTTAATATTTCGTTGGTAACAAAATAACTCCAGCTATAAGTAATCTGTTTCGATACGATATGTATCTTCTGAATATTTCAATGGTAACGTGAGTACATTTAAGGAGCAACGTTTCGCTCAGAGCGGAAAATTCAAATTTTCTTGAGTTTTCTGTCAATTACAGCATCGTAGGTTCATGAAAACAAATTTTGCGACAATAAATAGGTCATATCAAGAAATTACGGCTAAAATGATCACGTAGATAATATTGGCTTAGGTACGATTCTCAATAAACTGATTTATATCTTGGTTTTTAGTTTAGTGAGAAGTTTACTTATACTAGCTTTCACCTTGATTTTTTGGTTGGTTTAATTTCTTGATACAACCTATTTATTAGAGCAAAATTCATATTTAGAACCCACGATGAGTAAGTAGTAATTAACAAAAACCGCAAGAAAATTTGAATTTGCCGCGCTAAGCGAAACCTTTATACTAGTTGTTAACCGCGACTTCATTCGTGTGGACATAAAAAAGTATCTTGTCCATTTCTGTGATATACAGTAACTCCTTATCAAATTTTATCAAGATCCGTTCAGCCGCTTAGCCCTAATAAAGCGATAAACATCCAGACAGAGAGACAGAGTTACTTTCGATTTTATAATATTAGTTAGGATATTATTGCTGGGTACGCTGCCAACTGGTAGTGGGGTTGAACATTTGGAGTATCTTTTGATCTTCAATAGTCTCTGGGTAATCCAGCTGTTCGTTTTATGTAGTAGGCTTTGAGGTTGATGTAGTTTTAGTTTGTATATTAGTTATAGTTTTAGTTTGTATTGTTATAGATAAGTTTCTTAGGTTTTTTATCTTATCAAATACATAATTTATCACATAGATGTTTTCAAAACTGACTGTTGAAGATATTACTGGGTAATTTTAAAAAATCCTATCTAATATTATAATTCAGAGGAAATAAAATAGACACGAGAAGAATAACAACTCATACATAAAAGTGAAAAAATCAGCCTTGAACTAGATGGCGCTTACGTATTTACTCAGTCCAATTACATACGATGTAAAAAATATGTATCTAAGAATTAATTTATCAACGCCATGTCTTGAGAACCTAGCGAGTTTTGCAAATAAATATAATTTATTATTAGATTAAAGCACTAGCGACATCTTACGTCCTTACGTACTACTTATGCTACTACTTATCCTTAGGTACTACAATTGAGTAAAGCATCTTTCTATGGACATTAGCACTCTTAAAATAATCTTTCTATATACCGTAACAAAGTTAAATTCGTGATCTGAGATCAGAGGCTTTTTAGGAAGATTTTTTATTTAATTTTTTGTTCAAATTATAAATAGTAAAGACATAAATTTATTTAAAGAAAATACCTATCATCTACTAAAGTCTGAAGAACATCTTTGAAGATGTCAACACAGATACCTTGAGCTGCCATTGAGACTCTAATCCATTAGAAATCTCCAGTTTCATTTGTTGGACTCCTTTGCATTTGCGGCGACAATCGGGTCAATTCTGACTTTTATTCTAATTTATGGAGCTATTTCAACGAAAAGGAAATGAAGGAATGCTAAGGAACTTTTAGATAGGTAATACATAATTCCTTTATGGTAAATCGATTTCAAATGTAGGTAAGGTTAAAGATTTGAGTTTACTGTGATTGGTTTGGAAGAACTTCTTTGTTATTTATTGTATTTCCTCTATAGATTGTACTTTTTTTAACCTATAATGCTAGATGCCCCGTTTTCGAAAATAGGTTTAATGTAAAGTATAGTCGTTTTCGAGGGCTATAATCTAGAAAAGTAAAACAAAAATCAAAAGGACCAAGGATGTGGGGTTTGGGGGGAAATGTAGGTAAAACTTAGTTAATTTTAGTTTTGCGCGGTACCGGAGCTTGTTCCTCAATGTACTGAACATTTTAACAAATTGCTATCTACTTTTATTTTAATAGCATATGCCGATGTTCACATGTCTGTCTCCATGTTTCTTGGCTTGAGTTGCCTACACTTACTTCAGTCGCGTCGTAAAATAGGGCTTTGATGGATATGCAGTCACAAGGAAATTGATATTTGCAAGTTATATTTGTAAATTATGCTTGCCATAATATATATTTTATTACATTTTTCATGGCGCATTTCGTTGCGTGGGGGTTTCAAATTATATTAACTTCCAAGACGATCACACATGGGTACCGGAAGGACATAAACAAGCAGGTATAGGAAAAACCGTCGTGAAGCTACATTGGATAAGGTACTTGAAAGCAAGAACCAAGAACCAGATGCAAAGGATCGGGTAGAAGTCGGAGCTGCAACCGAAGGTTCGTTTTTTCTTGAATTCGATAAATCTTATACTACACTCTATTCTCTAAAACTGTTTTTCATTCATATCTTTCGAGTAGTTCTGTTGCTAACTCAAAGAACAAGGTACAAGGTAGCGCTTTACACTTTCACGCGTAGATGAAAAATGGCTTTAGCGCGCGCTAGCCAAAAAAACAGATAATTGCTAATTACATCTGAAATTACTAGAAATTCTGTTCCATGCAAACTTAAATATTAATATTACCTTATTAATAGTGCAATAATCACTTGAAAAAATGTGTGTAAATCCGTAAATCGAGGTCTTTTCAATGATTTTTTTTTATCGAAAAATTGTCATTTAATCATGTTTTCCCGCCATTCAATACTAGAGGACAGAATAAAAAAAACATATCTCCCAAAATGATATTTTTAATCTATTTACGAATTACTAAAAAGAAAAATCACATTTTTATCAAAGTAGGCCGTTAAACAATTCTTGACAGTCTTTCTACCAAACAAAAGCGACGTTAAAAAACGGAAAATCTCAAACAATTTCGGCAACACTTTTCTGAATTTCGAACGCAACTTTACTCGGATGACTCACTTCTAAAACGTTCATCGAATTCATGTAAAAAGAAGATAGGATTAGGACGGGTGTTGCTACGAAAAATCAACGCGGAGAGGGCGAAATGGAAACGGTTGGTCACTGATGGACTAAAATAAAATATATATATATATATTAAATAATATATATATTTTAGTGTGTCAGAATATGAACAAAACTCATTTCGATGCTCGCGGTTGATTATGGGCCAGTGAAAACATGACGAGTGGCTAGCGGGCATTAGATATAACTCTTTCAGTACTTAGTTGATTGAAGTAGGCGTTCCTAAGTGAAAGAACATCTTAAATATTATAATAAGCTGTGTTTATTTTGTTCCTGAATTATGTATATAAATTGCTTTAGATAAAAATTAAAAATGTTTCTGGTTAACTTTTTTGTTTCAGAGTAATTTGAATTTTAGTTTCAGGTTAGGTTAAAAATTGTATGTTAAATATATTTTGTATAAAGAGAAAGATAAATAATTAGTTCCTTATTCCTATAGTATTAGATACGATATTGCAGCGAAAAGACACTAGAGCTTTGTTATGGACACAATGCTCTTAAACTATTTACGTTTACAAAACATACTGTATAGTCAGCACGAGATATGGCTTACTTATCCAAATATATTTTTTGAAGTTTACTTTGATTAAGTGTTAAGTTGCTGTAATGTGCTATAGCCCGAAACTATTCCAAAAAATCACTTCAATAAATCAGGTAGTTACTGTGGGCGAAAAAATTAAATTCTAAACCAATTTTATATTAAATATATATTCATCTTTTGCTAAAAAGAATTTGGCTTCGGGCCAGTAAACTTGGGAATACTAACTAACTAACTAATACTAACTAAGAAGTTTAAGAGAATTTGGGTTCTGAAATATTAACACTTTCTCAGTTACAATACTTTGGAGCAGTAGAAATCGTAACGAGCGATTGTAGTAATTTTTCATAACAAAAATTAGCACTGCATCCACTGCAACATAAATTTATTGGTTCCAGTAAAGTAAACTTTTAATTTCTTATATGATTCAGGGCAACAAATAATAATAATAATAAGGATATTCGTACATTACTGTCGTAGTAATTTCGTGAATAAAGACCAATTTTATAAAAAAAAGTAATAATTATACAAGCTTTGGATTTTTATCCTTTAAATAAATAATTAAATAAGTAATTAAATAATAATAATTGATGCTAGAATTGCCACAAGGTTGCTTGAGGCAGCTTCAACATCATCCATGTCATCCCGACAGCTTGACTTGGTCTCATCATCATCGTCAACACCATCTGAACCACTGGAGCAGCTATGCCAGCGGCCCCGAGCCTCGCTCCGTTATTTCAAGGAGCTGGGTTGGCTCGGGTAGACGCTGGCAGGGGCAAATGCACAATACACCCCATGCGGGACGTCAGTGCAGGACTTATCGCCCCCATCTCGAATAAGAACCCTTCGTTCTCGTAGCTGGTCCCTATTGGTTGTCCATGTATCGGGAATGCCATGGAACACACGGACGACTAATATACCCAGGGCTGACATTTTAATTCATGACTCAAGTAATTAATTATTTTCTCCGGCCGGGAATCGGCGCGAGACCTCCTTCCCACAGAAGCGCTATATGGATACCGATAAGCAATAACATGTCAACCCATAAAAAAATTTTTTTTTTTTTGTTTTACGTACGGAACGCTTCTTTGTCAGCCAAAGAATCGTTCTGTATCAATAAGAAAAAAAAAAAATTTTTGTGGGTTGACATGTTATTGCTTATCAGTATCCATATAGCCTGAGGAGTCGTCTACTATAATATGAGCTCACATTTTACACGATCGTATACCTACTATCATACGATCGTAAAATTCGATTCGTATTTTATTTATTAATGTAATGCCCTCGTCTTCATACGTGATTCAGGTCTTCAGTCTCGTAAGTTTAGGGAACAGGACCAAAGCTCTTATCGGTGATGTAAATTCCATGCTTGGCGGGCTTCTGCCAGCGTTTTCACCTCCTTGTACGACATGACATCTGCCTTTTCTTTTATCTTGTCTATGAAAGTTCTCTTTGGTCTTCCCGGTCCTCCTTACCCTTGCTGGACCCAGACCGCCACGGCATGTTACATCGTGGAAGCCAGTTGTCAAGAACGTTAACTCTATTTTTCTACAATTGTCCTCCCTAAACTAGTTTTTGTGTCTATAAAAACCACTCGTAGTCAAAAAACTGCGTTTCATGTTTATTTCAATATAATTAATTGTTCGGATAAGCGTGGTCAAAGTTGTTTCAAAGTTGTGCCACTAGCATTGGCTTGTACTCTAGTTTGAATAGACAGTTATTTCTTCGGTCAGTTGTTTAGCAAATGAGGACAAATACTTTGAAACTAAGCAGCAATTTCTCGCCTACATTTATGATTAAAATTGTACAGTCTTTTTTTGTATTACATTGACGATAATTATTACCGTACATCAAAATTATCCCGATTATACGTCTAAAAAAACAACTGTTGGATTCGACTTAGCAACTTATATTATGGTCCATGGGTGGGCGAATTGGAGTGACCTGTAATGCCCACCCAATGGAAAAGAATTGAATTGATAAATAAATAAATTCATAAATAAATAAATAACTTTTCGCCTTGGACGAAAATGTAGACGTCTATAATTAAAGCGCTTTCTGTTAAATTAGTAATCATATGTTTTTTTACTATACATTACTTTTAACTACATCTCACTATAGGTATTTTTTTGTCAATTTATGTGACGTAATCATTACTAAAACACTTTTGATTTGCTTCTTACAAAATTTGAGAGTTGAGTGTTAAGTCGTGTGACATAGGCATGATACGCGCCTAAAACATCTCAGATCACATGCCATGCCATATTGCAAGTGGACAATGCAGCTGAGACAAAATTCCAGTCCTAAGATCAGGGTTTCAAGGTATAAAAGCATAGTAATTTGGCAAATAACAAAACGTTGCATAAACATAAACAGGCCGCCAGCCAAGTTTAATTATTTGAGTCGACACGTGCATGCACTGTGTGATTACGTCGTAAAAATAATGAAGGTTCGTGACAAATTTGGCAAGTTTGCCGTAAACACGAACACCGACACTGGTGCCACCGGAGCCCCAGCTCTCGGAAGTGCCGGGGGACCGTCGCGCTTTACCAGCCTAAGTAATGTGTTTCGTTCAGACACTATATTTTAAGTAACAACGCTCAGCCATTAACCTCACACCTTGCATGTTACACAACTAAAATGATAATTATTAACTTGAGTAATTCAAGTCAAATTCTAAAATAATCGGATAAGTATTTATTCGTCATCGTTTATTTGTTTGTTAGAATTACGATGGTTGGTTACAACCGTTGTCGTTTCAAAAACAACATCTTCTACATTCATGTTTTACTTGATGTAATCAACATAAAAATATATATCTAATAATAATTAATAACTTATAAATTCTGCATTGTATAAAACTAATCTGCTATCCATATTTTCAAGACAGCAAAGAGAAATGGACGTAAATAAAAATAATTGGCCGACCGAATGCTAATGAAGCATAAACTGGGCATTGAATAAAATACAGAAAGAGAATAATGAGGGTACTTTATCATAAATTAGAAACAACCAAAGGCTGTTCCGAGAGAACTAACTTATCTTGTGTAGCAGGCGGGAGGCTGTGTATGCAGACGATCCATCAGCCTTGAGCTGACGGACGTCCAGTCCTCAATGCATATGAATGTGAATGTAGGTAGCGCTACAAACTGATTGTAGTTAGCGATACTTTATAGCATAAAACTAAATATTGTTTTTTGATAAATAACCAATTTAAAAAAACCACGGAGACCAAAGTTTTAATTGATTTTCTCGCTATATGAACCAAGGACAGTCGGACACTAAAGTTTGAATCGCTTTGCCCCAAACGTATATCAACCAAGGACACTGAAGTTTCAAATGCTTTGCTCAATGCGCACATCAACCACGGACACTAATGTTTCAATTACTTCGCTCAATGCGCATGTCAACCATGGACACTGAATTTACAATTTCTTTGCTTAATGCACATATCAATCACGGACAGTAAATAAGTTTAAATGGCTTTGCTCGATGCACATATCGATCACGGGCACTAAAGTTTGAAATGCTTCGCTCAATACGCTTATCAACAACGGACACTAAAGTTTGAATTGATTAATTGTATTGCTTTAACTCATTAAATTCATAAAATAACTTGCACTATAACCGTAATAATTCTTTCTCTACACATCTCCCCTTAAATGCTCAATGCTAAGATTGTTTACAATGTAAGTTTATTTTTTGTGTGTACATTAGCCCATAATTTCTGCACAATAGGTATCTTCAAGTAGTACATTAGTTTAATATCTGACTTTTGTTTTAATAATAATTATCACGTTGACGGTCCGGCCTTATTTTCGAGCACATTCGGTGATCTTTATCAAGGACTGCTATAAGAGTGACGGGCACGCGACCACGTCTTGCCTTCACGACACTATAGTTGGAATAACCGACTCAATTTAACGTGAGTTATCCCGTTTTATAACATAAAACTAGACATACTGGGAAAATAACGTAGTGAACTTTGTTTTGCGTATTTACTTGAACGTCACTTCGTTAAAAATATGCACAACACATTTGTTATGGAAAAAGCGGTCAGTTTTATTACCGCTTGGAGGCTTCGTAAGCCAAAAAGACAAGACAGTTGGTTTTTTATGATATTTCTAAAGTGAGCTTGAGTTTTGTAACTGAAAGTAGTAGTAGTTATTTTTTTGTAGTTTTGCCAATTATAATATAATATAATATAATTTATAGAAAAGTTTCAAAAAAGAAGAAGTGAAGAGAAGTAGAAGTTGAAATGTGAAGTGGAGAAGTGGTTAATACCGAGTGTTTTTGACGTGAATTCGATGAACGTCTAATCCACAGAAGAAGAAAAAATACTGTCTAATCGGCTTGGAGTCTCAAGAAAGGAATAAAATTTAGACAAAATTGATGTACTTTGGAAAGTTATAGCACGGAGGTTATGTGAGTTATGGTACAGTTTAGATTATAAATTACTAATATTGTTTGAAAATACACATTTGTAAGTTTGTGTAAATTTGGAGTTTTGAAAAAATGGCTCGCACAAAATCAAGAAACAAGCCAAGAAAGCCCCCAAAGCCGAGTTGTTTTCGAGCAGGAACCCATTTCAGGATAGAGCGATAATGTGCCTATTATTTATTAGATTATCACGGATATAACACTGGGAGAGATTTTGTTGGGTCACTTGATAAAAATTCGGATCAGATTTTGGCACTTCAACGTCGGCACAAGGTGTGGCCCAAATCGAGGACATCGGAGGTTCCCAACTTATAACAATGGGTGTGGATGATCCTAAGATTCAGAAAAAGTCCAGGTGCCTTATTCCGTCCTAATAGCGTCAACTTACTCGCATCATGCGAACGAGCGTGATAGCAAACGATTACCATCACCACCTGACTCACTAAATAAGGCCCCATGTCGGCACACCTGGGCGCACGTTTGGCGAAATATCTGGCCATCAATGGGAGCATCGTTGGTGAATTTACTCGTTATAAGCGAGTTTGGTCCGTATGCTGTGGCCAATAGGCACTTAATTATTACGTTTCTAGACAATGAGTTTGGTGCAACCCCAAACTCATTGTCTAGAAATGTGCAGTTAGACCGACTATGGCTCGTTGGAGATTTGCGCACTTTGCGTCAGAAGCTGGTAGATATTCTGATAAGCGTATGGCGACTTTGAGTGTGTAATCGAGCGCCTGTAGATCCTGTTACACTTCGCTGGCGGCAAATGAGATACTAACCACGTGTGTCGAATGGATTCAGATACTCCGTGAAACCGCCGCCGGGTTTGCCTACAGTTAAATTTACTGGCCTTTTAGAATTAAATAGCGTTCAATTGAGTGGGTCGCCTGAGTGACGTTTCAGTATTCGGTTGATAGACTATTAGATTAATTTCTCTATGGTATTAGGGAGAATTGTTTTTATTTTGAAACATAATACTTCACATGAAATATTACAAAACTTGAGACTGGCCAAAATTAAAGCTAGGTAGAAATAAACGTGCCATTCGATCCTTGCTGGAAAAATGTTAGACTATGATATTATTTTGATGTACTGACAAACATCAATTATTTGAAAAGCTCACTAAAGTTTAGTGAGGAATACACACACAATTTTTACATAATAATATAATTTTATTTTTATCTAAATTTTATATTGTTGATTTTCTGTTTTTATTTAAAATATTCTGTTTTCAAATGTTTTAGTAAGTTTTAATGGTAATTAATTTTATAGTAAGTAACGTTTTGGTGGAAATTATACTGTAAAGTTGCTTATTTTGTAAATAAAGAATTGAATTTAAATTACTTGAGATACGATTTTGGAGTCCTTAAAATGACCCCGCAAAATCTGTTTTTTAAGACAGATTTCAATAAAGCTAACTCTTTGACTCTCTTACTTTTCACGTCTTCTTTCACACTCTTTTGCGAAACATGGTTGCTAGGTCAAAATGAGCTTTGAACAAACTGCAGCGGAGCTGAAATCAAAGCACTATTTGAAGGTAAGCCCCTAAAAAGTTTCAAGTTTCAAATAAAATATTTTTGACTAATGACTATAGCACATTTGAATCACGAACGGCCATCATGGTAGCAAGGCGATTTTGGCAAGTTATTTCTTCAAATCAAAGAAAAATAAGCGATCCTTGAAGCAGTGCGTGTGAAAATCGATATGAGAGTGGTTGTAGAGTCATCAGAATTCGAGAACGGTACGCTACATTTACAGAATTCAATTATATGCGGGCAGCGGCGTAACGTTCCCCTGGTAATGATGATTGTTTCAACTCGACACCCACCCTGTTGATAGAACTTGTACTATAATTTACGTCTACATTGTCTTAAAATTTCTAAGACTAAGCTTGTGAAGCGCTGAATTTCAAATGTGATCTTCCCAAATTACTTTAGGCGAGTGACTTTTTAGTATTCATTTCTCTAGAGTCACTTTATGACTTCTACTCGAGATGCAGCCAGCGATAGAAGTTTATTAATGTATATATAAAAGAACAAGCTCTTTTCTAGGTATCAACGTCCAGCCAAACAGCTTATAATAGAGACGAGAAATTTGATCGCAATACTCCTCAAATGGTCATTGTGGTGAAAAATAAGAACTGATTTTGTGAAATTCTACCCCTAAAGGGGTAAAATGGGCCTCCAAAGCTTGTATTGAAATAAAATATTTGTTTGGTGTTAATCCAACGACACATGTAGAAAAATAAATGAAGGTATGTCGCAGGGTTTTTCGAAAATCCATACCTAACTAGGTGAAATGGGGTATTTCATTTACTGTAGCCTATACGAGCTGTGCGAGCGAAGCCGTACGAGTAGACTAGTATTTAAAAAGCTGTTAAGCTGCAACTGTAGGGTATTCTGTAGAATATACTTGAATAAAATATTTTTCAACTAAACTTCATTGCACGCTTATTGGAATCATATTTTTTAAAGTTTTTTCTTTTTAGTGATGCTAATGTCATCATATGTTTCATATTTTTTGTATGATACAGTGACGAAACGAACAATTCGCCCACCTGGTGTTAAACGTCACGCTTGCCCGTTCAGTGCCACCCAGAATTTTGAATTCTAACTGTTCAAAACCACGCGCGGCCATGGATTGCGCGGATTGCGCGGATTGACACCCGGAGATATGAAACGTTTAATTCTCTTTGTGCTCAGTGATTTCGCTGAAAACATTGCCCTTCAATCAGGAAGACAGTAATTTTTGCACACTACTACTTGGCGGTTCAATAACTTGCAAAGGTGTGGAGCCTCCCCAGGCGCACTCTGCAAAAGAGTCCTATCACTACAAAATCATAAGCGTGAATATTTTTCTTTGTACTTTTATAAACCACACCACAGCATCTAAATGGTAAAGTTCGCTGCCTGCGGCTTACTCATGGTCTCCCAGCTTCCCTCTAATTAAAAAAAAAATAACAATATTTCTAACGATACGCTGTCCTTTATAGTTAAAAAGGGGGAAAGAGAAATTGCGTACCATCAGGAAAACTAATCATCCACTTCGCTGCACCAGTTGTGGCAAAAGCATAAGAAACAAAAGTACTGGTTGCCACGAGTTACCTTGGTGCTAGCCACTACGTTAAAATTGATGTAGGTAAATCACAGCCGCATCATGTTCTTTGTTACACCACAATGTTGGTCTTTGTAAAGTAAAACTGGCTCCGATGACAACAGTAACAATACGACCTGAAGCGAGACCGACTTGTAGTTGACTCCGCTCAGTAGTTGGGGAGACAGATAAGTGCGGTTTGTGAAACTTCATCAAGGCAAGCTTTGAAGAGCATGTTTGGTGCACAAAGTAAGTAGATATTCTTGGTGTAAGTGGGAAACACAGGCCTGCCATCGACATCGATATTGGATATTCTCGTGAGTTTACGTTGGCTGCCAAGTCTTGCAAAGCGCTTTGTTCCGCCACACTTGAGAACTAATTTCAATTCACCATCTTCGACTACCCAGCACTTAACAAGCGCTCTTCGGTCTAATATCTATACTTATTTTATTATTTGATAACGAAACTGTAACGAGGGGATTACTGTACATTGAAGATATTGTTGAAAATATTTTTTTATGAGTATTTGGGAGCAACAGAACCCAAAAATATAGTTTTCAAAAAGTTTGTCTGTCTGTTTGTCTGTCCGGGATAAACTCAGAAACTAAGGCATGGATGTATAAGCAGTTTTTAAAATATGTTCTGTCGATTCCGGCGCGTAGCATAAGGCTTTGTTTCATCAAAATCGGTGCTGAAATATTGAAGTTATGACGCAATTTATTAATGTAGAAAATCTTTAACAATCAAAATGAATTTCCCTGTTTTTTTTTCTATCTGGTGATGAAAACTGCATCAAAATCCGCTGCGTGGCTTAAGAGGAGCTAGCGGATATACAGACAGACGTATCGTAACGTATTATTACTCATTTTAAATGAGATTAAAGAACTAATTGTTGTTTTGATTTCTGTTGTCTACCATATGTTTGTCGCTATCGATAATATAATGTTTACAAGGTCTGAACTGAATGTTTATGTGCCGTGAACTTACCTTGTTTTAGAACTAAACAGTATACAAAGTTGCCATATTGCTGCTAGACCGTTTATCCCTGTTTATTCGTCATAAACAGTGTTACCGCTTGCGTGGTCATCGGTTTTGTTCACTTCAGTTCAATATTGGAGTTCCAGGCAATATATATTTACGATGCGAAAGTGGCGCCCTAATGTGAAAGGATTAATTCATTATTATTATCGATAGAACAATATCGCTAAAGTCCGAAAACAATCTGAACGTTGTTTTTCCGATGTGTTTTGTTTATTTGCAAAATGCTAACAAAAACTTTGGTTATGTACCTTTTTGGCCGGCAAATATCGCGAAAAATGACGTCACCTGTGCAGCAGTCGATTCTTAGCTGTATTTAGCGGAGAGAAGGTTGCGCGGGGAAATTTCGAAGTACGTACGTACATGCAAGCGGGATAAGAGTGGTATGCGGTAGCGGGAGCGGACAACAGCACAGCAAAGAATAATATAATTAAGATACTAAGCATAATTTTGGCGAAAGCCAAGTAATAATACACGCCGGATGGCACGGCCGGCCGGAAAGCCCGAGTACGTCCTTAATTACGTTTCACCTCTTTACTCAGCTAGACAAACCCTTATAAGCCTTTTGAGATAATGTCTCTCTACCTTTTGTCATTGCAATCTGCCTGCCATTCAAAAACAAAAGGGCTATTAATTAAATTAGAACCGTTTGAAATGACGCGCTAAATCATGGAACCATTTTATTTGTTTGAGAAAAGGGAAGGAAAGCAAAAATCAAGTCAAAATAAGGGTCAAAAAGAAAAGTTATCAGCAAAAGAAAATTGGGCGCCAATTAGCTTGATTACTTGTAATGGCGTTAACTCAAGCAATTTTGCCATTTAGTTTTTTTTCCACTTGTTACCCATATCACACAAATATTATGATTCTAGAATGTGAATATAATATAATTATTACTATTTTACAGCCAGCTTATCACCGACTGGAAAGTAGGTACTGTTCGCTTGCTCTTTAATGTATAGTATACGTCTCAAACATTCAACTGAAATGTATTAAAATACGTTGTAACTAGAACTAGCCTAGAATAACTACCATATAGAAACATTTAGGGCCTCTCGGGAGTCGAATACCCGAACTACCATCCTGCCGTCGTTAGGCGGTACACACACTGCTCCGCGCAACGCGACGGGGCGCGGGATGCAGAGCCAAGCGCAACGCGAGGAAAGGCGTTTCCAGAGTATTGTACCGCACATTTTTTCTATACAAACTTCTCTGAGATATTTTGGTACAACGTTTAAATACGTGGTCTCTCGCACTGTCGCTTAGCGATGATTAACATCTAATATTTCGGCTCCTGTGCGACTGCCGAGGAGAAGCGAGGAGGGACTGATCATTATACATAAAGTTAAAAAAAACATCACAGAAGTAATATTACATAAAGTAAAACAAAAAACTGTTTGCAAAAGGCTCCTATACTCCGGGGACAATGACCAATGTAACAACACAAATGCACTCCGATTAGGCTATAAGATATTATACCAACATTCAAACACACATGCATGGACCCGACAAGCACTATATTTATAAGTGAGTGTCACTGAGTAACACTCACTCGCTAAGTAGAAAAAATATTATTAGACTTTAATAAAACTTCGTAGGATGATAAACAAATAGTACATAATAATGAGAACATGTGTCAGTCATTCTAAAATTGAAAAGTATTCAAGGCTTTTTTATACCTAGTAATAGTAATATATCTACTTTGTTATTTAAGCGGTTGTTTGTTTTCCTTGTAATATAAAATAAAATGAAAAATATAGATAGATAGATAGATAGATAAACTCTTTATTGTTCACACCAGATCGTACATAGTAGGACAGAAAACAAAACATTTTAGCTAGTGTAACAAATATAGGTAAGGTAGGTAGGTTATATTTTAATAGCTGTTGCCCGCGACTTCGACCGCGTGGAATTTGTATACCTGCACCACTTAGAAGTTTAAATATTTAAATATTTAAATATTTTATTATTTAAATAATCTCACAGTTGATACAGCTGTAGTTGTACAAATGATAAACTGCCCATCTCTATTCCAATCTTTACAATAACAATAGGTTACTGCCAAATTTTCTCGTTTTGAGCTAGTATGAAAAGATTTGTCTGCATTACTGACCGGCTAGCAAGCCACAGACAGTTGATCATGGGACAAACAATACAGCTTAACTAACAGAGCTTAAGTCGACACCAACAGCCTTAACGGTCTGACTCTGGGATATGTTTATTTTCATCGCGAAGCAAACAGCTACCGGAAACTGTGCGCTTGAACTCGAACGGGAAGTTATTGGGGATAAGCAGCATACACGGTATAAAATGTACAGTAACATTGTAAAAGTAAATTCTAAAGTATTTAAATGACATTAATTATTTTCTTTATATTTTAAAGAAA
This sequence comes from Apocheima hispidaria, assembly GCA_947579745.1. Lineage (NCBI taxonomy): Eukaryota > Metazoa > Arthropoda > Insecta > Lepidoptera > Geometridae > Apocheima > Apocheima hispidaria. Next base: position 5,287,073 of record OX388149.1, on the reverse strand, counting down.
TATATTCTGCTCCAAATTAATAATCAGTGAAAACTACATGAAAATCCGTTCAATAGTTCTGGATATGTGCTCGAACAAATAGACAGACAGAAAATAATTCTAAGAATCGATAGCTTATGTTCTATTACTCTTCTTTAGTTACCCCCATTCTATTTTTATTACTTTTCTCAAATATACAGACACACCGGATTCTACTCTTTTATTACTTATTTATTGATAATCAGATTTTTAAATTTAATTAATATCGTACTAATATACAACTTAAAAACTATAAATTTATTTAATCAAAAAGTACTAAGTATATATGTAAATTAAATGTACAAACTAAAACTATAAACAAAATTAAAATTATTATTATTATTATCAGATTTATTTTTCTAGTTTTATTTTTAGGTGCGTTATTTGTAAGTGCAAGCAATATGGATGCAAGTTCTCGTCTGCAGTGTCAGCAGTCAATTAAATACCGATTTTTGTTTGACACATCTCTTACAAGGATTACGTCTCTTGAGCGAGAGGATCACAAAAAAGAGAAATCTATATATTTTTTTCTCTTCTGTGGAGAGGATAGTCGATTAGCCATTCTCTTACTCGCTGCCACTCTGGTGAGACATGTGCCTTATATTTATATACCAATAAGTTTCAAGTACAATGCTATAATACCTACTTCATACATAACTCGAAAACTTTCCTAATTTGGGTGCAGCATTAAATAATAATTTAAATGGTAGTTGGACTCGTGTATTTCAACGGCTTAATACAGTATTGCTTACTATACCTACATTGTAAGCTTTTGCTAGTTAACTATCAAAACTACCAAAAAATAACTAGTAGTTCACGTTAGCTAGTAGTAACAGAGACCTCGCGACCCCTATATCTTCGCAACTCATATTCGAACTTAAAAGTTGTATGGAGGTGACGAGTGACCGGAATGCTGGGGCCTACTTTGGGCAAAAACTCAGCATTGCCATCCAGCGTGGCGATGCTGCCAGCATTCTGGCCACACTCCCCTCCACCAAGGGGCTTGTAGATTAGGTTTTTTGTATTTATTTATTTTTGTTTATAATTTGTTTTATTTTTAAGTAGGTAAGTAGGTAGGTTATATTTTATTGTAAATATGTATATAATTTTTGGTAATAAAAAAATAAAGTTGTATTGAAATGAACTATTTGCTTGGCATTCATGAACATTTCATGAAGATTGGATCAACGGTTCGCAAGTTATCATCGGACAAATATACACACAAACATACAAACATACATACAAATGCCGATTTGTCCCAGTAAACTCTGAGAACTTCGCTTCGCTCGGTCAATTACAAATCTAAGAAAATGTAGATATGAAGAGTTCCATTGATGTTTTTTTTTTTAATTGTAATAATATTAATTCAACGTTAGTAAAAGAAAAATACAAACACGAGCGACAATAATGTAAACGCTCAGGTAAAACTGGTTTTTGATCATTTATTGATGAATCTCTCAAACTGGTGCTCAAAGAGAACGATATCATCCGTAGAGCTTGTGAAAAGTGCTTAATTATATTTTTATAAATGGTCAGTGGTCAGGCGATTGGTGGAGGCGTCGAGTGTCCAGAGCGCTGGCTTTTATTTTGCACAGAAATTGAGCATTGCCATTCAACGTGGCCATGCCGCCAGCATTCTGGGTACCTTTCCCTCCACTAATGGTCTTTTAGTTGATTTTTTATAGAGTTATTTTAGGTTTTAGTTTTTAGTTGGTATTTTTAAATTTTCTTTAATTGTCTGTTTTATAAGTTGTGCAAAATAAAGTTTCCTTATAATGGTCAGTCAAATAGAACATTATTTTGAACGGGCTTAATTTATTCTGAAGCATATAGCTGCAATTTCGTTTTTCTTTAAAACCTAATCCAATCTTGTGAAAATGAAATATTTCATTAGGACTTTCAGTTTCCAGTCCAGAGTAAATATAGCAGTTGCATAGCTACGGCGAGACTGTAATGTCATTCCTGCCGTCCTTCATCATCGAGTCTTAATAGAGGGTAGTCTTTATGTCTCCAGACGAGAGCCGAGAATTTCAGTAAAACCCGCCCTGTAGCGTTTCCAGTGTATTAAAACATTGCGAAGGTGAAACCCGGGAGGGATTTTAAGGTTAGCCAAGATATCTCTATTGTAGGTATTTCGAAGTGAATTGAAATAAGCTCCTTAGCAAGACTATGCTGGTTTTTTATACCGATTTCTGAGGAAAGAGTTTGAATCTAAATGACTTTTCGGTAGCGGTTGTTTTTTTCCCCCCATAATTTTTAGTTGACCGAGCGAAGCGAAGGTCTCAGAGTTTAATGGGACAAATCGGCATTTGTATGTATGTTTGTATGTTTGTGTGTATATTTTTCCGATGATAACTTGCGAACCGCTGATCCGATCTTCATGAAATTTTGTAAACAAGTAGTTCATTTCAATACAATTTTCAAATTCGAATATGAGCTGAATCGGTCCAGGGGTTGTGAAGATATAGGTGTCGCGAGGTCTCAGTTCGGTGTAAACTACTAGTATACCTTTGTCGCATTTTGTATCATAGAAATACGACCGATCTAACTGGTTACGGAACTACGGTCACATACACGGCCGAAGGGTATCCATATGGATTACAGAGATAAGCTATACCTAGACTATAAACTCAAGACGGGATTAAAGTCAGTGGCGTTATATTTAAATTCAATAAATAGTTTTGGTATCCAACCAACAACTACAGCCATTTATCTGACTGTGTATTTTTAATTCTATTTCTGATTTGATTAGCTAATGTAATTGGTTTTACCGTGTTAGTTTTTTTTTATTTTTATTTTTTTAAATTTTAATTTATTATCGTTTTTTTTAATTTTGAGTACAAAGTAAGATTTAAAAAAAGAATGTTAAACAGATGTTTCAATATACAATGGTTCACGGATCTGTGGTAGGACGATTGCTAGTTATAAAAATAAATAAATAAATAAATAAATCGCTAATGCTGTAGGCCACATTATAACTTTAAATGAGCTGCGGTAATCGCCTAGGCTGTCAGATAACTATCCAGTATGTAATTTTTCCCTGTTTATATAATAGGAAACTGGTTGTCAGAAGCTGTCAGGTGGATTAATGGCCACTTTTACTTCAACGGTTTTTTTTTTTTTTTTTCTTTCCTCCTAAGAGGATTTTGGCGTCGCACGTCTTATGCATTTGCCAGTGTCAAGTATACATAATATATTCTCAAGTTTTCTTAGATTTCAAACTAGTCATAGTCACGGTCAAAGTCGAGTATAGCAAGTCACGGTCAAGTCCAAGTCATGCCCCAGTAAAGTGGTGAAAACTTTACTAGAGCCTTCTATGGAGCTTTGGAAACAACACGAAAATTCACGTTTTACAACATTATACCATTCACCAACACTCGTGCATGTTCACGAACACTTAACGGGTAGAAATTCACCGTTTTTAAACATTAACACTCGAAATAACAATTTACAATTACAAATTTACAATTTTAAATTTTAAACACCATTTTATATAATTATGTACCTTCATTTCTTAAGTTTTATATAAGCCTATGCGCTTGCTAAACATTTTTTATCTTCTCTGTTTTTGTACCACCAGGAACAATAAACACTGGTGATTGTACATTCAATTTGTAAATTATTATAAGAAATAAAGAAGTACTCGAAATAACACAAGTTTTGGAAAATAATAAAATGACGCGACATGAATTCTTCACGTTCCCGCCAAAAAACCAATGGTTTGTTTCTTTTAGTAATAATCGAGCATTTATAGAGGAAGATAATAGATATTACTGTGACGAATTTCGTAGATACTTAACTTTCGTAAAACGAATTAAAACAAATGTTAAAATAAAGTATTTAAACTTTATACAGTGACTTAAGAATAAAGTTAAATCTAGTTTATTGCTCGTTCTTGAGTTAAGTGGATTGTCTCACGTGAGTATACTATCTTGATTCGTTTTTATTAAACGTAACTATATAAAACATTAAGGCTCTTTGTCGCGTCCCTAACTAACTCCCTCGCGCATTTTTTGTTATCGATGATAAGTTATTTCAAAAATGTGTATGTTTCGTCTGTTTATGACGGGAAAAGATAGTTTATATCTATTTTAATACATAAAATAAACAACGGCTGATATCTAAAAAAAAAAAATGTTTTGATCTCTTCCGTAAAATTAAAAGATGTCAAACGAAAATTGCTATAATATATTTCTGGCATTCGATTATGGATTCTGAATTATCTAGTTGCGGAATCTAATGGCAAAACAATTGAAATGTAATAGAGATGGATAAAAAATAATTATCTACCTCTATCATTTTTTTTATCTTGCCATTTGATTTCATGACCTGGCTAAAACCATTGAGCAACTTGAGCCCGGCCCGAACAGCCCAGATGGCCGGAGGCCAGTGTTGCTCTACATAATAAACAGTTTGACATACAGTTTTTAGAAATTCACACTCTATACACAAAAACGAGAGACCTATATTGGTCTCTAGTTAATCCAACTGTTCGTTTTTGTAGTAGGCGTGTGTTATGTTTGCGAGTTTTTTTCTAGTTTATTTGTATTTTGTTTGGTTAACAAAGGCATTTGTCCTTTTATTTTTTACCAATTACGCTACAAGGTCGTAAAATAACAGGCATGCGACATCTTGGACTAGAATCTTATACTTATTCGGCTTCTGTAGAATAGCGGGTGAAACCGCGGGATGCAGTTAGTTATGTTCTAAAGCACGCTTTACTCGTACAGTAAGTACTCTATTTATTTATTTAGAGGTAAAAAATATTGTTATTAGTAAAATAAATAAATAAAAATAGTACAGCTAGATCAAATTCCAGTCAACCATATCGTCAGTCGATTCCCCACAATAAAGTGCTCCTGTATCGCTCCGATATCAAGTCCTGAATAAATAAAGCATTTCTCAATCCAATAGAGATACTGTTTTTATTCAAAACACAGGTTGACTAGATCGCCAGATCTCTATCAGATCTGTTGATTTACACTCCAAATATTCTCCGTGCACTGTAAATAACGATATCATAAGTATTTTCTCAGAAAGTTCGAGAAAGCTAATATTAAGTGATGTGCCTTATTGAATAACGCTATAAATAAATCAATATTTTTATAGGTCCCGAAATAGAAAAGTGCCTCTTTCCATAAAAACGTGACTAAGTATGTGCCTAACTTAAAGAGCGCTTAAAACTGGACGTTCTAAACGTGTCTGGGTTCTTAGTTCTTTAGACCTAACAGCTTTCAAAATATGAGAGTCTCCTGGCCCCATTGTAGAACTCAAAAACAGTTGGTTGTTTTACAATTTATACTTAATTGTTACTTACCAACTGGGTACATAGAATCTAGGGATCCGGTAAATGTCTATGGCTTGATGTCCAAGCTAGAGGCAGACTAGCAGCGGGTACCATACGGGTACGGAATGTAATAATAACCCCTACCTAAATACTTACCTATAACTTAGGAAATTGGCCCTTCGTCATCGAGATATTATATCTAGAGGAGGTAAAGCAATATTGCGTCCTATCATTATTCGTACTTGTAGATTGTTATACTATCCGTTGAAATCTCTACTAACTGCGCCGCATTGCAGCTTGCCTATACGTGTGAGATGTGAGTGTGTGAGAGGCTCAATAGCGCGGGTGTGCCTTCGTTGAATTCACAAAGGTACTAAGTATACTTATACGCACCATGGAGTCGGCACCATTTCCAATGTTCATTCACCCGGTCCTTTGTAATATAAATGTCGATGAAAATCTTAAGCAAAAAAATAATATTTATGTAGAAAAAAATAATATAATTATCTGTAAAGAAAACATTTGTTGCCAACAACTAATTATTTAATAATATTTTTTGCTTTTATTTGAAACTAGCTGATGCTTGCTACTTCGTACGCGGGTTCAAGGTTCAGAACTGAGACTCAGCCTTTTGCCCTCGCAAATATATACAATGTACCAATAACGAACTTCCACACAAAGTTTTATCCCCTATGTATAACCTGAAATACTTTTTAAACCTTTTTAGAGCTTATTCTCACTAACTTTTTTCGAGGAATTTCCGTGCATTTCATGAATTTTCATTCTTCTTGACCGCTTATGGGTTGTTTGCGATATCAAATTAGTTATTCGATTTTACATTCTTACAAGTATAACCCATATATCATACCAAATAAATCTCAGAAACGGTATCTCAATCACTGCGATTCAGAAGACTCGTCACGCCAACTATGAGCGGCGCGGTGTAAATTTGCCTTGCAAAGATGCTCAACGTTCTTAAATATTGCGTAATATCTCCAGTTTCCGTGAACCGATTTCAATGAAACACAATTTGATATAAAGCCTAGGATACCACAGACCATTTTTTAAGAAACCGCTTGTTACTCTTAATTCTATTAACTCTCAAGATAAGCATGAAACCAGTTTAAGCTGAGCCTTGTGCACTAAGGGTTCGCTGTGTTCCGGGGTTCAACTGATTATAGACATCATATTTTTCCTAAATTGCGCCATAACTTCAATATTCCTGCACCGAAGCTAAGTTTTTTTTTTCTTCTGGTATAATTTTCTAGACGTCTAGCAAAGTTAAGTGGTATTGATCTTCTCCATCAGTCTTTAAACATCCAACTGCTAGGATATGGGCCTATCCTCGAAGGGAATATGCATGTTTCTTCTCAATTTTATCCTTCACCGAAAAGCCATTGGTACATCCGTACGTAAGCTCCAAAAAACTCATTGGTACGGGCCCGCCGGAGTTCGATCCCGCAACCCTACGAATATGAGGTGAGCATGCTCTCACTGAGTTATTCAACGTATATTCTAGTCTCTGAATAATGAACCTTGACATGTAGGCGGACGGTCATGGCGAAACTTTAGCAGTTCTTGGATAGCTACGGAATCCTAAGAATTACTGTTACATAACGATGGACAGACGAACCCACCGAAACTATAAATAAAAGTTCGTTAATTTACAAAGGAACCCTAAATCCAAACATTTGTTAATACAAAACTGGATATCAGGGTTACAAGTCCAGTATTCTATGACACGATAAGTGCAAGGCCTGAAATATGGAGAGGTTTAAAGCCACGTTCCCACTAAGGCTCTGAGGCTAAGAATCTCGTAGGTCTCACAATCTCTCGTAGGTCGTTTTTTTTTTTTTTATGTTTGTTAATTTGTTAATCATACCTTTGGATTAATACTCAATACTCAATTCATTTATTGCAAACATTATGTGGATTACGTGCAGATCTTAACTAGCATATTTTAAATAAGCTTATATGTAGTCGCAAAATGAATTTAATTTAACGTTTGCGTGTTAGGCACTGTATGAATAACAAAGGTCGAAATGAACCCCAACGAAGGATCACGTGGCGTACAACTACTGCCCATAATTTATTTGCATAATTGAACCACATTTATTTCTTTTACACGAAACCCTAACATCGTAACTAATCGACTACGACGTCAAGAAGGCTTTTGTAGCTCACGACCTTCCTGAGACCACTTGTGAAGATAGATTTTTAGGTCTCGAAGCTAGGCTTGTACTGATATTTAGGTACTTATGAAACTATAAGGTATGTGTTATAAGGTATGTGGACATTACAAAAACGAATTTTTTTTTCTTCTTTGATCAGGCATGTGTCTTTAATAACTAAACAAAACCAGCACTACCTAAAGGGCTTAGCCTTTTTTTCTTCTTGTTTTTTTATTTTATGTTTTGCCTAAAGTTACATTAGGGTGCTTGTTAGGAAAGGTACTGGGGCATCTCACACCACATGTAACTCAGACCACCGATTCACCCAAGTGCTTCGAAACGATTAGTTTAATACTGGGCCCATTTGTAAATAGCCCAAGTATTTATTATCCATTACGTAACTCGGACTTCTACCACAAAATAAAAATATATTCGTTTTTTTAAACCTTTGCACTGACGTGTTGAGTACCTGTAAACCTGTAGGAAACAGTAAAGGTCTCCATTATTCGAAACGAACTATATAAATACTACTTTGTAGCGTACATTTGCGTCTATTCTGTTGTACCATTTTCTTATTTCAACTAAATATGACAGCACCAAAATTATTGCCATCCTATTCTCAGATATTAAAATGAAAAGAGATTCAGTTAATTTTAATACTGTCAAAATGGTTTAGTTTAGTGAATTTTAACCACAACAGAATCGACGCCACTACCTAATTCCACACGCTTGACAGGTCGATCACTGAACGCTCACTGTTTGTTAAACAATAGTACCGAACCATACTTAAATATTGATATACTAACCAGTGGCGTAGCTTGCCATAGAAGGGCCCAGTTTCAAATTTTGTTGGGGGGCCCAAATTAAGGGTCACTGTTTTCAAAGAAACAACGTTCGGGGCCCCTAAAGCCCGGAGCCCCGTATAATTGATACGGCTGATACGGTAGTAGCTACGCCCCTAGTAGTAGCCCCGGTAGTAGCTACGCTACTACTAACCCCTGAATACCGAAACGTTTGTTAACTTTAACGTCATATTAAGTCTATTGCTGCCTTTGTCATTAGCTTAGTGCCAGACAAAGGCAGTATTAGAATTAATCTGTTGTCAAAGTTAACAAACGTGTCAGTATTCGGGGGTTAGCCACTATATTTTCAAAGAACTTGTACAGAACATGTAACAGACCTCATCTGCAGAAACGTTGAAAAATTGCTAGACGATTGCGTTATTATTGTCTCGTAAATCAGCTTGATAGTCCGCCTGTGCTGAGGTTGCGCATGTGATATTCTAGAACACGATTTATTCTATTTCTATCGGGGCTCAGATGGTATCTCCACAGAAAAGAGAAAGATATATATATTTTTCTCTTTTGTTGTATTATCTTACTTATAGATTTTTCAGTCGACTTGGATTCAAGAGGATCTGAATCCAAGTCGATCAGGTATTTTTGTAAGCTTGTTGAATTCTTTTTGCCCCCCCTCTACCTTTCCAATGTTGGCTGTTTTGTACAGATACCTCGAAAGTATGGAATTCATCGAAATTAATGTTACATAATTTCGATGAATTCCATCCATACTTTCGATAGAGGCCAAGTCGCGGGCAACCGGTGGATGCAAGTGGCCCGTTGTCGGTCGGTGTGGCGCTCTAAGGGGGAGGCCTATGTTCAGCAGCGGACGTCTTATGGCTGATGATGATGATGATGAATGTTACAATGCTGACAAACTTACGCGATGAACCCGACACCTTTGATAGACGCTGGTATACTAAAGCAAAAAACCGCCAGCGCTAGAAAAATGGAAGGCCTTTGCTCAGCGTAGCAGTTTAACTAAACTGGACAGACACAACACAAAAAGAAAATGTTACTTTATGTGTCCTAACTAAGATAACCTAACTGCTAATCTCGGTATTACATAATTATATTTGGGCCATTTAGGGTAGAGACATTGGGCCCATGGGGGCCGGAAGCTCATCTCTCAGCTTTAATTTAAACTACATACACATAAACACTTTACTTTTAGTATATCACGATTATGTCGAATGAATTCTATTCTGTGTGATTTTGTGTGTCTATCAGATCGCCTGGTTGATGCGACTTGTGACCAAAACGCTGTGGCGTTTATCTGGCATAACGCAGCGTGATTGTACCGCCAACACGCTGAGTACGCTGCCAACTGAACATTTGGATTAGCTTTAGACCTTCAATGGTCTCTGGGTAATCCAATAGTAGAGACTCGGAGCGCCACTCGGCCGTTCATGGTCTGCGCGGCGATTAACATTTGTTACGCGAGCGCTCCAAGTCATTAGGTTTGTATATACTTTATTTAATAAAGCCACTTTCCCAATAAAACATTAAGAGACATTGTTCATGTATTGTCTTTATTGGCAGCGCTTGAACTACAATCACTGTATTTTAACTTTAAACTAACACTTTGCTCTAAGTGAGACAAAAGTCAATCAGACTGAGTAGTATCTTTTCTCGGTGAGGTTTTATAGATGATCAAACGAACTTCAGAGATGTGAAGTTCGATCATTATTGTATGAATCGCTTCATTCGAAGATATGATTTAATTACCAACTGTAGTACCTCCATTTACTAGGTGACTTCCGCACAATTTTTAGAGATTTAAACGATTTAGTGACTTGAAACGTATTCCCTCGTGCCGCCATCTTATGGCTTACTCATTCTTTTAGAGTCAAACTATTTGCGCAAAACTTTCTTTATTTGGGGCCGTTTTAGGGAGGGAGGGTGATCATATCTTCGAATGAAGCGATTCATACAATAATGATCGAACTTCACATCTCTGAAGTTCGTTTGATCATCTATTGTATATTCATCGCTTCATTCTTCAGATATGATTTAATTACCAACTGTAGATGTTAAGAGCAGAAAGTTTTGAAATTAAAAGCAATAATATATTCATTATGGTTTTATACTTTAATTCAAAAACTAACTTATACTATTTTACGACATATGCGTATATAATTTAAGGATTAATAATCATTAAATATACAATTTAGAACATAACACTTGTTTTAATTAGATAAGATCATTGTATTATTATCATTGTATACAATCAAACCATTAATATGACAATGTGTAACCAAACATGAAATAAAATAATATTTTCTTGTAATTACAATATATAATTATATTATTTTTATTAGGTAATTGAATGCCTCGACTCTAGCGGTAGGCAAACGGACCGGGCAAATTCACCCTCGTTGAGTATGGTCCGTTGATAAAAACGAGCAAATGAATTAGAGGAGCTAGTCCAGCCCGCGGTTTTGCGGATAGTTTCTATGCTAACTCCGGCGGAGTTTGCCGCTGAAGTCGAGGCATGCCTCGTACTGTGTCCCTTGAACACACTTATGTCGACGCCACTTACCGATAAGACTTGCTTCACCCATCGGCTGATGGATTGTGTTGTTGCAGGTTTGTGTGGCCGTTTGTAAGTTAATAGAAGTCTACCTGTATTTTCAGTTCTTACATTTCTAGTTTTAAAAATGTAGTCTGAAAGAACAGTGGCTGGACAGATACTAGGATTTTCCCTGAAGTAAGGCAGGAATAAAACTGGTTGGTCCCTGCCCGGTGCAGATGTTTTTATAATATCGGTAATATTAATTTTGGCGCCACTATCAGAATATGTTATATTTTCGAGTTTAATGAGGGAAAGCGTCTGGACTCTATGAGCAGTGCATATTGCTAGCAGAATAACAAGTTTTTTAGTTATCTTTTCTAGTGTTAAGCCATTATTAGGAAACCATGATGATATATGGTTTAATACTAACTGGGGATCCCAAGTGCTGGAGTACTTTGGTCTAATAGGCCTTGACTTGTAGGCACCCTTAAGAAGACGCTTAACACATTCATCCGAACCTATATTATTACCTATTAGAGCGGACAAAGCGGAACGGTGAGAATTTAGGCTACCATACGAACAACCGTCGTTGAATTGTTTCGTCAGAAATGTAAGTACTGACGTCTTTAAGGGTTCGAAAATATCCACATTGTTAGCATTACAAAACTGCCACCAAAGCTTAAGTGAAGTATTGTATTGTTTTACGGTGCTGTCTGAGAACGACGTAACCATTAGCGTCGTCGAGTCTGTGCAAGCGCCTCGTCGGATGAAAGATTGCCGCAGAGCCTCGCGGCACCCAGGATAAGGTTCTTGTGTAAGGGATGATGTTCCCTGAAATGAGATTGTAAAAGGTACTTCTCGGGATTGAAATAAAGAACCTCTGAAACTATTAGGTTCTGCAATAGTGGGAACCATGGCTGTGTGGGCCAATAAGGGTAAACTATAATACCACTAGCTTTATCGTCGACTATTTTTCGAAGGCATTTTAACATTAGGGAAAATGGCGGGAAAGCATAAAAATAACTTGACTGCCAATTCAAGGTGAATGCGTCTACCGATACTGCGTCTGGATCTTGTTTCCACGAAACGAATCTGGTACATTTCGCGTTTTCCCGTGATGCGAATAAGTCGATATCGGGGTGGCCGAAGTGGTGGACGATATTTTGGAATGCCTTATCGGAAAGTGTCCATTCCGTGTCTGGATTTACTATTCTAGATGCGGCGTCTGCGCAGTTTTCTTTGGTATTTACGTACGATGCAAATATCCATAGACCACGCTGCTCACACCATTGCCAAATGGCCCTGGCCAAGTCGTTTAGATGAGGGTATTGTATACCTCCCATGCGATTTATGTAACTGATTGCAGTAGTGTTATCGATTCGAAGTAATATAGCGCTATCAGTTATCTTGTTAGCGTATGACTTAAGGCCGAGAAAGGCGGCCATTAATTCTAAGTAGTTGATGTGTCTCGCCTTTTCCGTGTCTTTCCACTTACCATTGATCGTATTGTTATTACAGACTGCGCCCCAGGCAGTTCTGGAAGCGTCGGTATAAATTTCGAGATCAAAGTTTGGTTGTGTCATAAAGTTGAAAGTGATATCAATATTTGATGACCACCAGTATAAATCATTTAGTATAACACTAGGCAGATTAATTTTAGTTTCATAATTATCGGTCTTAAGCAATGCAAGATACTTTTGTCGTTCTAAGATCTTGGTGTAGATCCACCCGTATTTAGCGGCTGGGCAAGCGGCAACTAGAACTCCAATAAGCTGGGAGAATTCGCGAATAGTGCAAGACGGTAGTTTTGTAAACTTGTTCACCAACTGAGCGATTTTGATTCTTTTTTCGGAGGGAAGGCTGATGATAAGGCTTTTTGAATCAAACTCGAACCCTAAGTATATGCAACTTTGTCGTGGAGACAAGTTACTTTTACCGTAGTTGACTACGAAACCTAAGTTATTAAGTAACTTCAACGTTTCGTTAACGTTGTTCTCGCACTCATTATATGTATCGCCTATACATAAGACGTCGTCTAAATAAAACACAGACTTGTGACCGCGACTTCTTAAATAGCCCATGACTTCCCTCATTATCTTTGTGAAAACTCGTGGTGCGACGGATAAACCGAAAGGCATGCCATTAAATTCATAAGTCAATATTTTAGTCGAATTATTCGGTTGAAATTGAAATCTTAGGTACCTTCGGTCGGAAGGCCGCGTAGGTACAAGAAAAAATGCATCTTTTATATCGATTGTAGCTAGGTATCCATAGCGTGGTATCAGTTTGCATGCTGTTCGGTAGTCTTCCATCTTAAAATGTTCATTATGAATTAACTTGTTAAGTAGTTTCAGGTTAAGTATGAACCGCTTGCCTCCGTCAGGCTTCGGCGTAAGAAATATCTTAGATATAAACTGATCATGAGTCGGATTACATTTTGATATCGCACCTATGGCTAGTAATTTGTTGATGGCCTCTAACATATCAAATTTTTCGGTATGGGAAAAATTGTTTCTAGGTATATTAGTCTGGCTAACCGTCGTTTTAAAAGGTATGTTGAAACCATTTTTAATCCAGTCCAGTACGACGCTATTGTTTGTCACTGTCAACCAATAGTCGAAAAAGTGGGTAAGTCTACCCGCGTGTACCTGTTCTACTGGCGAGTTGGTGCTGCTGCTGATGCACGGGGCTTGTCCTGGTAAGTAGCACGCGGTGGCTGCTGAGCGGGCGCCGAGTACGGGCGACGGGCTCCTAACGGCGCTGGCTTCCTGTATGCTCCCCGCCCCCCTCTGTTCATCGGGAACCGGGGAGGCGCATACCAGTTTCCCTGGTAGGACGTAGAAGGTCGAGCGCTGGGCTGAGGAGCAGCAGGTTTTGGTGTTTTGTTCGGCTTTTTTATTTGCAGGCCTTGTTTTTCAATGGCCTTTGCAGCTTTAATTTTTTCGGATAAAGACGAACCGAATAAGGTTTCGTCCCTTTCAGACTCGTTTATCATGTGCAAGACGGATTTATCGAGGCTGGGCGTAATAAGTTTAACGCGGTTTTGCGTAACTAAGTGATGTGAATCGCAAAGTATTCGGCAACCATTGCTGAGGTGCTTCATGGCCTGAACTTTGTCTTCGGTTCTCAAGAGCATGTCTATACCTCTATTTAATGCAGTAATTCCCGCACCAAGCTGTTGTTGTGATACGGCAAGAGTTTTATCTCGATTACGTACCATGTCCGGCACTGCTGCAGAAATTTCTGCATTTAATTTTGGCGCTTGTAAGAGTCTACAATTATCGGGAATCAAATAATCTTTGATGATTTTGGCCTTATCGTCCTTAGGTATTCCTTTTTTTAATAAAGGTAGCCACAATTTTGTTAAATTATCGTGTATTTTTTCGCCATAGTCGGGAGTGTCGGACATAGATTCGCCGAGAGCAGATAATAGTTCTGGGTCCAGAACAGGATCGGAGATGGCAGTGTTTTCGATCTGAGGTCCTTCCTCGTCTTCGTTTTGGGGCAAAGAGTCCGACACCAAACCTGCAACTTGCACGGCTTCCGATGCAGTTGGCATTGGTTCTGGAATCGTAACTGCATTTTCCGTGACATGTTCGTCTTCTTCGTTACCTATAATTACAATTTGCAATTAAGTTTTTTTTTTTTTTTTGTGGGTATTTTTAATAAAAGAGTCAAATCATTGAAAATTAATCGTGTAACGATTGTATTAGGTGCGCAGAGGAACGTTACACCTATTTTAGGCTGTATACGTATTTTCTGCACATAATGTCATCGTTGAAGACTCGCAGTCAACCCCGACGCATAATAAGCTTATGGTTTGTGAACCTTTAGTTTTGAAAACGGCATTGTTATTGACTCGCGGTCAATCCCATGCGCACCAAAACTACGATTGTATAAAATCACCTTTATTTTCACCAAATAAATGTATTTAAACTTACCTTCATCTTCCGATGATGAAACTAGTGGAGATATAATTTTACGGCGTTTCTGTTTCTCTTCAATTCTTCTAATTTTTCTTGCATATCTTTCGATTTTTGATTGCGCGCTTCTTTTCGGCATGGTGAAGTATGAGACGTGCGAAAGTCACCGCGCACAAAAGAGGAATGAGTAAGCCATAAGATGGCGGCACGAGGGAATACGTTTCAAGTCACTAAATCGTTTAAATCTCTAAAAATTGTGCGGAAGTCACCTAGTAAATGGAGGTACTACAGTTGGTAATTAAATCATATCTGAAGAATGAAGCGATGAATATACAATCCAATGTAGAACGACATCGTATTTTATAGAGCATACTATTACTATTCGTTATGTATAGTGCCAATATAGGAGTTTCAGATCAATAAAATAGTGATCGTCGCCCTCTGTGTGTATACCTATATATATATATATATATATATATATAAGTAGGGGTCGCAATTCGTGGTAGCATTTATGGTTTTTACTGGTAGTGGGCTTGAACATTTGGATTATCTATAGACCTTATAGTCTCTGGTTAAGCCAACTGTTATTTTGATGTAGTAGGCTAAGTAGTTTAGGTAGTTGTATGTATTTTGCTTAGTTAATAAAGGCACTGCCCTTTTAAAAAATGTTTTTTATTATATTTAACTGGTCCCATTTTTAACTAAATCCAGTACTGATAATGGTAGCAATTTCTTTACATGATCATTTAAAGTAACTTCAACTATATAAACACGTAATAATTTAAGGATTCAAACCAGCTGCTCAATAATTAAATTAAATGAACACATAAAAAGCAAAACCAACTTCCATCTTCCGAAGCTCCAGCCCAAAAAGTCAAAAGCCATACCAATTCCCATCACACAGAGCTCCGTTTTTCAAAACGTTATCCGTTAACCCGCCAGTATTGCTTAGACTGTAGGCTTTCTTGGTGTTGCCGACAATAATGGTATCCAAGAGGAACTGAGGGAACTCCTCAAATATTATAGGCATACAGCGATTTTGGTATTTTCATCAACTCAAGCATGTTCATTTACATAAAGTATAATTTGGTGAAGTGGGACTAATGAAGAAGACTATCGGAACTTCCACGATGATAAGTATTTCACGGCGCCAATAACATCTCGATAATTCATTTTTTCAGACTATTTTGTTGATGACGTTTTTTTTTTTGGTAAAATTATATTTATTTAATAACTAAAATGCAAACCAGATTTAAAAAGAAATCCTCGAGCAGCTGTAGCAAACAGCTGTAGCAAAACAGCTGTAGCAAAACGCGGTCTCGTGTGTAGACCGCATATTAAAGAGCAGACCGTTCGTTGCCTTTCTATATAAAGCCTCGAAACTCTGCGGAGCATTGTTTTTAATGCTTGCGTTCTGCCACATTTACCGCAAATGGTATGGTTTAAAACAACAAACACGAGACAAACCTGAATAGCTTTTAAAAGTATTGGTTTCCTTGTTCAAATGTATTTTAACTAATTTTTATTTCACTTGATGTTAAATAATAAATGCGAAAGTCATTGCTATTTTGTGGAACAGGGTTTCATAAGAGTACAATGAATGAATAAATGAGGTCCGACACCCCCCCCCCCCCTTCACCTCTTTTAGTTTTTTAATACTTGGTAACACAAAAAATTGTTCATGTGCGAAGCGGACTCGCGCATAGATAGTCCCGTATCAAAAGTTACTAAAAAAATGTGTTTTTCTTCATTCAATTCAGGATCCAAGGCGCGAGCCCGACACGCACTTGACCGATTTTTAATATACGGAGTGGCCCAAACGTTGACGTCAATCCGAAGAATTAAGTTCCTCATACCGAGGGCTTCACGAAAATACTCCAAGCATGTGCTACGGTTTTTCGTAGTTTTGAATTTTTGAATTTTCTTAAGGAATTTCCAAATGAGCGGCTTAAAAAATAGTTTTACTTTTTTTGGGTGGATTTTTGAAGACGGAACTTTAATTTGTGATTTTTAGAACTGCTAACTAATGCCAGTTAAACTATATCTAACTAAGTAGTAGTTATACTTAAGTAGTAGTTAGTTCTACTGAACCAATGTTTCTCTTCTGATACAATGAAATGATCCTTATGTGAAACTGCATAAAAAAAACAAAATCATCCTGTATTGCGTGAAATTTCAAGCGGCTACCTAATATGGTTTAAAAGATATCATTTTAAAGGTAAGACGAAAGGACGGCCGGACAAGCGGCGGCTTAGTGGTCGAGGTACCTTTACGAAGTACGTTAATGATTCTGATTGTAATAGCATACCATCCCGCTCATATAAACTTGACTCAACATGCTCGTTCCCGCTCGCGCATGATCATTATCAGAAACAGGAACTACCGAAATAAGGGCGTGGGTCCGGTTGACAGGGAACCCTAAAAACAAACCAACCCGGTTTTTTTCACATCCTTTCTATCGAAACCGTAATAACTCAACGCTGACCTATTTAAGTTGTCGCAGTTCGCCGCCATTCTTTGATTGACGACAAAACTGACCCGCATTGCTAGACAAAGCGTTGATAAACTATTTTTCTTTTAGCTTGACACAAACACCAAATGCTATTGTTTTTTCCACAGAAGAGTAGAAGTATAAAACTATTCTCTTCTGTGGTTTTTTCAGATAGATAGAAACTCTTTATCGTGTACACCAGAAAATTTACATCACAAATAGGGTAAAAAATTAACTTACAAACTGCCACAAGTGGCGTCCTTATCGCTTAAAGCGATCTCTTTCAGGCAATTGTAAGACGAAAATAATTTGTCTATAGAAGAAGCTGATTTTTCATAAAAAGGACCGTAACAGACGGGCAGAAAAGGCGAAACTAAGGGTTCCTAAGTTGTACACTTCCTAAGCATCGGATTCCATAAAAGCTTGTCTAGCAAAATATATTTTCCATAGAAACTTATTAAAGTTAATGTTTTTATAAATTAACTTAGGAACCCCCGTCTCCATCATCAGATCAGCTCGCACACATCATATTGTATTATCATTGAAACTTGACAGGCATGCAAAATTACCGACACCCGATACATATTTACATACAAACATTGCAAGCTAAATAAAAGCTAGGAAATAGTAAAAACTGAAAAACTTTCGGACAGAGTTAGAATTATTGTTTAGAAATAATAACTTTAACTAAAACAAAAAAAATAGATAAATTCACTAACTCTCTCTATCAAGGGGAGCAGGACGACAGCAACATAATCTTCAAAAACCTACCTATTAAAAATCGGGATCATTGTGAAGTCACAGGGGTTGCCGGTCTCAGCTCGCAGCTACGAGAGCAAATCGGCGGTCGTATGTATGTTTGTATGTACAAATAATACTACATGTATTGTTTGTATGTATATTTTTCCAGTGATACTTGAAAACTGGTAATCCGGTCTTCACGAAGTTTTGTAGTGAAGTAGTGCATTTCAACATTTTAAATATTAAAGGAGTATATGCGAAATTGGTCAAGAGCTTGTGAGGTCCCAGTTCGATGCGAACAACTAGTACGAGTAAGATATGATTTAATTAAATATTTTTGTAAAATAGTGCCACCACAAAATTATACACATATAATCCCGAGCAACATATTTTGGTTTTTAGCTCGAAAATCAATTTCATGTTTAATTTTTAGCGAGTAATATGTTTTTTTTTCACTTATGTTTCTAGGCTCCACACATAGTGTATTTAGCCAGTGTCAAGTTTTGTAATATTTCAAGTGAAATAAGACACGTTCAAGTAAGTTCAAGGCATGCCACAGTTAAATGGCGGAGACTACAAGGTTTCTATAGTTTTGGAAACAACATGAAAAGTCTCATTTCAAATTGTACGGTTCATGAACACTTACTTGGATACAATTCCACCGTTTTTAAGCAATAACATAAGTTTTGGTAAATAATACAATGACTCTACACGACTTCTTCACGTTCTCTTCAAAGTAAAGTATTTTGAGGCTTCGATATTCGCCCGTTAAAAATGTGTCGCGCTTTCATGCATTCAGCGCGTGGTTTCGAGAAAAGCTTCCCTTTTCACTTGGCATTCTTAACCTTTGACTTTTGCTTTTAATGTAGAAAGCGGCACCTGGTCCCAAAATCAAGGTAGGGTCGTTCCAGCGGAGACTGTTATCAGGTTAATGTTTCTTTTCCAAAGGAGGGTTCTCCTTTGGAACAGATGCTCTCCGAAACAGAATAATTGTAATAATTTGTGTTGAACTTTTATGTACTGGGCTTTAACTAGTATCGTCCGTTAATCGTGAACCAAAGCCTTTTTTTGCCTTTTTTTGTATCATTTTGAGAATTAAAAATAAAAAATTTGATGAAAAAAATATAACTAGTCGTTCTCAACGAACTGAGACCTCGTGACCTATATAATTTCACAACCCTATACCGATTTTACTGTTATTCGAATTAGAAAAATGTTTTTATATGAACTAATTGCTAAAACTTACTACTGGTACCTTGAAGAGATCGCTTTTAGCGACAAGGCCGCCACTCAGGCACTAGCTTATGAGATAGTTCTGTATGTGTTTTATTATTATTTTGGTGTACAAAATAAAGAGTTTCTATATATCTAATTGTTCTTGGCGCGATAAAATCCGGAATGGGGATATTCGCTAAAGGACCAAAGTCACCGACATTAAGGTTTTTCAAGCTGAAAGAACCGATAACCGATTGGGAAGAAAGGTTCTTGAGTTGCGACCACGAACCGGAAGACGCAGCGTGGGCAGGCAGGTGTGTGTCAAAACACAAAACAAAACTACACATACACCACAAAACAAAACTAAAAAAAACTGAAATTAAAATTAATAATGAAATAGGTTCCATGGAAGAAAATGTACCAAAGGACACTAATCTCGGGATTCTGAAACGTTTGTTAACTTTGACAACAGATTAAGTCTACTGTCTTTGTCAATTGTTAAGTGCCAGACAAAGGCAGCATTAGAATTGATCTGTTGTCAAAGTTAACAAACGTTTCAGAATCCCGAGGTTAATATTACATATCATAAGATCAAAACATGCAGTCGGAGAGAACCAATATTTCAGAATCAGCTTTAGAAAAGGTTTCGGCCTTATAACATCTAATAACTTTAAGTGTCCTTTGCTTCAAACGTCAAACTTGGTTTGATATACTGCAAACTCTGCTGTATAGCAACAAATATAAAAAAAATGTGAAGTATGAGTTGGGTTCATCATCATCATCAGCCATAAGACGTCCACTGCTGATTTCTTATAGGCCTCCACCTTAGAGCCCCCCAATTCAAACAATGGTCAAAATGCTTAGAGCAACACAGGCCTCCGGCCGATACCGGCCGGTACCTAGTTGCTCAATTTCAGAATGATACTAATACCTATGCCAATGGTCAAAATTATATAAAACTTCTACTCTTGTAGAAAATATTAATGAGAAATCAAACTTTCAAAGTTCCACTGGGTAACGATATAACTCCGCGATATAGCTCTAACTGCAGTCAAAAAGTCTTTTGTCACTAATTTCTTGCTTTCAATAGCATAAGTTTTCGAAACAACGTTCCCTAGAAGGTTCAAAACTAAATGAAAGTTCAATTTATTACCAAACTTTTCCTTTAAAAGGACTGGTTGAACTGGATGACTGAATATCATTTCAATCATCGTTATTATTTGCAGCGTTGGTATAAAAAAAAATGTATAGATAAAAGCTAATATGCAATGGATGCAATATGACGTCTACAATTAGTCCAGTCATTTGGTGTTCGAAATATGACGTCTACAATTATGACTAGTCCAGTCATTTGGTGCTCGAAAAGTGTTATATTATGGAAAGTTATTCGGTTTTGAATATATGTGATTTTATAGATTTTGATGCGCTCACTCCGAATTTTCACTTTGCGACCTTATCTTTGCTGCTCTCGCCGCCATATTGGAGAAATAAATGGGCGCCAAAAAACAGTTTTTTGCAAAATGTGTCCTTTCCGACACATTTTACGATGTAAATAGTACACTCTGTACAAAAAGAAGAGTCGTAAGAATTGATGTCAGTCGATTGCTAATTTACTGTTTACTTTAATTTATTGTCACTGCCAGCAAAACAAAAAAATTTTTGATAGTTACTTGGTAGGTACATACTCAGTACTCACTAGTACTCGGGTGCAACGCGAAATATGTAGATAACAATAAAAATACATATAAATAAAAACTCCACCACTATGCCAAGACTGTTCTATTTTGGCACAGACTCTAATAACATAAGAAAGAGAAAATTTCCTTTAAATTAATATGTAGTCACCTTTTCTTGTAAAACTAACAGTTTTGGCGTACGACGCAAACCGCCGCAAGCTCTACTCCAACACGCGTTTTGGGCAAAAAACTAATTTCAACACCATCATGCAAGAGTAGGTTCCGCGCTTTTTTTGTGTGTTACACCCTGGATGTATTTTTTCCACAGATAAAACAGTTCGTCATCATCATCATCAGCCACAAGATGTCCACTATTGAAACTAGACCGCCCTCTTAGAGCGCCACACCAAAAGACCTACCACTCGCACCTAACAGTTGCCCGTGACTCTAACAATGTCAGCGGTCCACCTAGCGAGAGGCCTACCTACGTTGCGTCTCCCTGTTCATGGTCGCTACTCAAAAACCTTTCTTTCCCATCGGTTATCGGTGCTTCGAGCGATATAGCCTGCCCATTGCCACTACAGCTTGCAACCCCGAAATGCTATATCGGTGTCTTTGGTTCTTGGGCAAATAACCTCAGAGCATAGCTCTCCCCATTACCCGCTATATGTGACTCTAAGTTTCTCCAAAAGAACTGCTAATACCTATCATAATGAGAACCCTAACGGTTTCGGACCAAGTTCCACAAGTAGGTCCAGTAGGATTTCCAAGTAGTCATGTCCCGAAACGTTACATTCCGAAACAAGATAGGCGTTTAGCTGGCTCAGACTGATTGATCTTGTTACAGTAGTTTCGTACTACTAGAATTGTGAAGACCTAGATTTGCTTCGGTCTGAGCCCGTATCTGTGTAATCCTGGCTTGATTCAAATTTATAGTGCGGATAAATGAACGTATTTGAACAAAAGCGAGCAATGACTTTAAATGTTGACGATTACGCGAGTTCCAACGAAGGGAAAATCAGCTCCAATTTTTCATTAGTACTTGAATAAGAGTATTTAACTTTTCGAGTTCCTGGTGGAACAAATTTGTATGAAAATGTATCGCTAGATTCACCTTAATATTCTAGATGAATCAGCAACTAATTAAAACATACTCGAATTTATAAGTAGGTATGGCCACTTTAATCCTTTATCGGGACTTGGCCAGGCGATTGGTGGAGGCGTCGGGTATCCAGAATGCTGGCTTTTATTTCGCACAGAAATTGAGCATTGCCATTCAACGTGGCAATGCCGCCAGCATTCTGGGGACCTTTCCCTCCACTAATGGTCTTTTAGTTTAGTTTAATTTTTATAGTTATTTTAGGTTTTAGTTTTTAGTTAGTATTTTTAAGTTTTCTTTAATTGTCTGTTTTTTAAGTTGTACATATTAAATATTATAGTAGGTATATATGTGTGCAAGTAAATATTAAGTATAACATTTTGAAAGTAAACGTTAGGTTATTTTTATTTATGCAACAGTGCCAATACAAGCAATTCGCAAGCCTGGCGTGAGTTGCTTCGAGAAAAGGTTGTTACATCCGTGCCCTTGTATGCCCGAATGGCACTCCATGTCCCAAATAGATCCCTATGACAGTCTATCCATATAATTATGTCCCTATCTTCAAACGTAAGCTCGTCATTGAAATAACTCGGAAATTAAGACAAGAATAGACGCAAAAATTGGACTCGTACTCGAGAGATGCTCATCCCAGTCTTTGTTAAAAACCCGCGATAGGTAATCTTTCAAATTTCCGTCTGAGAACGGCCTAAATCGCTAGCTGGAATATCGTTCCAGGGCCTGCTGTCTCGGCCACGTAAAAAAGCAAACATTAGGTTTGGTTTGAGAGGTTTTTGCTTTCGATTCTTTATCATACCATCTCTTTTTAACGATAAAAAAGCTATCGTCGACAGCCATATTTTTATAGCGTTCACGCCCATATCGCATTTTTTAATGCATCGCGTTATCACAGCTATTTCTCGGAATAGGATGTCGATGTCGCTGGAAATATGATTGTAAAATGCTGTAAAGTCATTTATTGGGCTTGACATGTTCAATGGCCAGCCTAAGTTCATAAATTATGACAGGATTGAGTACCTGAGTATCTCCTAAAACTGCGACTAGAACCAACAGAGGACGGGTAGCAGCGTCTTCTTAGTAAATGGTGAGCATTTTGCGTTCCCCAAGCCACCTGCCAAGTGTGGGGATTGTAGCAACAACCCCCAAACTTTTCTAAGGAGGAGGCCACAGAATTCTCCTTATTTGGCCTTCATTTAGCAGTACACTTGTAACAGTCTTCTGAAGAGTCACGTTTCACAACTTTATACTATTCACCACCACTCGTGCACGTTCACGAACACCTAATGGATAAAAAACCTACCATTTTTGAACATTAACACTCGAAATAACACAAGCTTTGGAAAATAATACAATGACGCGACATGAGTTCTTCAAGTTCCCGCCAAAACTCCTTTTTTATCATTAGAGGCACTCACGGCCTCAACATTGAAATCCTGACGTCCTGAAAGTATGACGTCATCAGCCACGCGAAATTTCCATATTTCAATAATTAATTATAAAATAACTACAATAAAAAAAAACAACAATAAACAAATTCGTGTAGATTGCTCTATATTATATGTATATTTACATATTCTAAAATAAAAATGGAGGTCGAGAAATTTTGGACAATCCCCATTGGACCTGTATAGTTCAAGGTAGATAAACAACTAACAAAACGTAGTACGTAGGTAAAATATATACAAGAAAGTTAGTGCCTAATAACCACGCCTTAAGCTTACAGAATATCAATGAGAGCCGATTTGATCCCGTTTTAAAACCCTCAGTATAATGAGAGCTGTTCTAAACGAGAACTGGTAAGCTCGCCAAGAATTTTTATTTCAGTAAAATATAAAACTCCACTCGCCTTCCGGAATATTCTTATTTCCATTTTTTACTATCAATTGATTGGTATAGCGATAAATAAACCAGAAGCGAAATGCTACCACTATAAATAAGCCTCTACACTATAATACTTTATGACCCGATAAGGACAGCGCCCAGAATCGTTACATTGCTTACTTACTAGCATCTCAATATTAGTATCGATGGAAGGACAACTTGTTTACCCAAACAAACCCCTAACTACGTTAAATATCAATACGCATCTTAATGCAGAGTTTACGATAAGCATCGCTTATTTAGGATTGTTCTTATCGTCGATATTATGTACACAGTCGGAATATAGGCGTGCCTTGGCTTATTTGGTACTCGACTACAAATAAAAAGGAGGGTTATAATATTTTGGCAGTCTATGTATGTAAGGTATATGTTAAGATTTTATCTTCACAAGATATATGTCTATCACTCCCATTGAGCAACTCTGTACCGGCCCGCCGCCGGAGGCCTGTGTTGTGTATGAGTAATGCTCTGACATAGGCTATATGACGTCATCCTAAATCCAATATGGCGGATTTTTTTGGTTTCGTACGAAAAAAAATCGGTCTTCGTATGAAACTGGTTGCGAAGAAATAAAAAAATATCTTTGCGCTTTGTACGGTACGGCTACGTATCAAAGGTTTTGTATGCGACCGTAAACAAACAAGTAAACATTTATTTTTTTATAATATATTCGCCGTGTTTTAATGTCAAAAGAAATGAGAACCTTCTAAAAATGTAAAAATGTTCGTGTATAAATAAATACACGAGCTTTTTGTATTTCCACGTTTCGTTGTTATATTATATCTTTAACACCGCTAATTACAATGTAGCAAATGATGTGTCTATCGAAGCGTCTTAACACTCGTGGTATCATAGGGACATGACGTCCGCCGAATATAATATAGCGGATTTTATAAACTAACTAACTTCGCAACACGAAAAGAGATAGCGACAAAATATTTCGTGTTTGATATCTAAGTGTATATCTATAAAGCAGAAAGAATAATAAACACAAATACTATTTATAATTTGTCTGTTATAAATACGGATACATTATTAAAAAGTGATTTTGCAACCAAAAATACACAGTGACGGTAGAACGTAGACGGATTTTAATACATCTTGTTTCCTAAGTAAACACAACGTACATAATCATATAATATAGTGCGAGCTAATCTCTGAAGTTGGTGCGACATAGCTTATCATCAAAATCTTCTGTTCTCTTATCTCTTCTTCTCTAATCTAATATTAGTGTCATTACCGTGTCGAAAGTGGAACTACAGCTGTTGTCTAATTTTCTGGTCCCCATGTATCATCTCTGAACTGGATCGGCTTTGAATCGCCGTCAACAAGGCATCAAACGAACGCAAGCGTGTTACGGAGCGGGTCAGCATCTCAGAGGCAACGCTACGCAATGCAGCTACGGCGCACGACATTACGCCGTTCACAGCAAAACGCTTTAATAAACATGTATAGTTGACGACATTTCTGCCTTAATTCGAAAAGCGGCTGCTTTTTAGTCATCTTGTTATTTATTTACTGAGTAGCACTCCCAGCACAGGAAATCCAGGGGGGGACTATTAGTGTGAAGCGTGTATGTATAATAATTATGTATTGTAAATTGTGGCCTCATGTACCTAATACATGGTTCTCCGGCGGACCCAATTAGCGTGCATGGCTAGGCACAGTCCAGCTAGTCATTTCCGACCAATCTTTGATGAACTAGTTGCTCGGCTTCATATCTATTTCCGATTGCCCTCAGGATGTTCATGTATTGCGGGTATACGTAATCAGTATGTTTGACTGGCTTAATAGATTTCTGAGTAGGGGATACCATTGTGTTTGGTACAAAAGTACCTACCTATAACACAATTAATTACTTTTTCACTTCGCTAAGCTCGCCCCATTTTTAAAACAAAATAAGAAATAACTTGGCGAGCTTATAAATCAATGGAATGGCACCATTAGTTTATCATCCGGAAAATCGCTGTTACTTACTGTTCTGGAGCGATTTGCAAACAGGTTATTTAGGTATGAACGGTATAAATCTAAGTGACATTATAAGGGCGTTTCAGGCAAATTTTGTCGGCAATCATATTACGCAATCCTAAGATCTTAAGTCAGTTGTTCAATCTTTTATTACGCAATTCAAAGCGATTCGTAGCAGGTGGTTATCAGAGAAAAATGTCCTTAAAGGCACTTAGTCTCCTAACTAACCCTCCGGCTTGAACAACACCTTGGTCTTGCTCAACGTTTATAACGAGTCTTATCAGCGTCAAAATTGTCAATTGTCTGTCACTCATTCTCATTCTTCTTTCTCTTTCTCTCATTCTCCTTTTTCTTTCAACCTCCAGCTACCTACTACAAATATTGAAGAAGGAGCGTCGCGGTTGGACAACTCGAAGCATCCTAGCTCGTGATACTTAATACTACTATGTTCGTGTATAATACTAGTGGATCCATTATTATCCATTACATCGTTAATGTGTTGAAACATCTTTTAGTGTTGTTTCCGAAACTCAATAGAAACTTCCAGTAAAGCTTCCAACGCTTTACTGAAGCACGAATTGGACTGGACTGTGACTGGAATTGTTGACATAGATTATTCCTGAGATTTGTTTTATAGGCTGTGACTGTAACGCTGGTTATTATACACCAAAACATGTGGAGATAAAATTTAAGGAAAGAGACAAACGATAGTCAGCATTCTGTTTTCTTTGTGCACTATAAAACCTAGTCTTCTTAGTATACACTGACTAATATAGAACTAGCTCTATAGGAGTTAAAGGTGTCGTACCATGTTTTTTAACCTATAACCTGGTCATAAAATTAAACCACTGCTCCTCCATGACACGAGAACGTAAAACAAACAACAACTAAATATCGTTTTTAAATTGATATTGTACATAAACATGAATGTTTTTCTCTCCATGCAAATATTTTTCCATTGTGCAAGTGAATTTGAGACACAAAAATGTTTCAGTTTTTGACCATTATTTATGCAAGCAAGAGTTGTAATGGAGGTACGCTCCAGGTATCGAGAAAATGTATTCAAAAAAGAGCATCTATTGTCATGAAGTTGCGAACATTCTATACGTCTATTTATCTTCATGTGCCCCAAACGACTGCTGTGTCGCAATTTCTAGATATAAATGTCGCATCGCATGACTGCTGGTATAAAAATAAGTGTAGGGATCTCGCATCCGGTGGAGGGGTGTGGGACTGTGGGTAGGTAAGTACCCGCCCAGGCCTGTTTAGAAAAATTGTAAAGCTCTTGGAAGAATTTCAGCCTCTCACGCTCCGTTCAATGTCAAGCTGTATTAACTAAATTTCTGTAGCTTCTGATAAATGATACTTTACAAGAGATAAGACTTTAGTGCACTTAAAATGATCCCCGAATATCTGTACTCTCAGACAGATTTCATTATAGCTATCTCTTTTACTCTCTAACTTTCGCATCTTCTTTTGCACTCTTTCACGGCTGTATACAGATTGTAGCGGAGCCAAATTCAGAACGCCGTTTTAAAATTAAAATATCATTGCTTCTGTTGGTTTAAAATTCCTTGTATAGGTATAATCTCGCTAATCAATAACCTTAGGTACGCTGAGAAAAATATAAATAACCAATAATAATTTTCAACTGATACAGAACAACGTATTCTAGTATTTATTATCATCATCGGGGCATTGGTTCAAATTAGATGTGCTGAAGGTTCTAAAAAGTCACATAATATATCCTAGTGCGCCTTTTGAAAACCGCAGAGAAACTTGATCACATGTGAAAAGTCTTCCAGAATACACAATGCAAATACATAAGTAATCATTTGAAAATAAAGCTTTTATAAACATCCGTTATTGGTACTGTAAGCTGATCAAAATGAGTCCAAGCTCCATCAATCTACTGCTAGTTACTGAGGAGTTCCGTTTTCACCTTCCATATCCATCATCAGATCAGCTCGCCGTCATAATATTGTATTGTCAGCGGAAATTGACAGGCATGCAAAATTTCTACTCAATTGAACTACGGGAACTGGTCTAAAATTTAGTTGAAAGATTTGACCTTAGATTACAATCATACATCTACATCATACATCATCTTGTTTTTTTTTTTTTTTTTCTTTCCTCCTAAAAAGATTTTGGCGTCGCACTCTTATGCATTTGCCAGTGTCAAGTATACATATTATATATTCTCAAGTTTTGTTAGACATTACCAAACAAGTCATAGTCACGGTCAAAGGCGAGCAAAGCAAGTCACGGTCAAGTCCAAGTCATGCCTCAGTAAAGTGGTGAAAACTTTACTAGAGCTTTCTATGGAGTTTTGGAAACAACACGAAAATTCACGTTTCACGACATTATACCATTTACCAACACTCGTGCATGTTAACGAACACTTAACGGGTAAAAATTCACCGTTTTTACACATTAACACTCAAAATAACACAAGTTTTGGAAAATAATAAAATGACGCGACATTAATTCTTCATGTTCCCGCCAAAACTCTCATCTTGATTTACAATCATTGTAAGTTAAATAAAAGCTGGTATAAAAACAGCTTGCTCGAGCAGTTAATTGCTTTAAAAGTAAAACAAACAGTCATGTCATGTTTCTGTTTATATTCTGTACCTAAATCAAGATTTTCGACTGAAAAGGCTCGAGTATTCAGACGAGTGTTGGACGGAATTTAAAATCGTTATCGACCGAGATGGGATCTTAAAACAAAGGCTGTAGAAGTGTAGATAATCAGGGTGCCGGGTCCGGTGGCTCAGCGGGGCCATGGGCCGTGTAATTAGGGCGGTGACTTGCCCCAGTCGACCCCACGTCCATCTGTCGGCTTTTACTACGTAACTTAATTTTTTCAACCTGAATCTTATACTACTTTTTCCTTCTTTTTTTTAGCTGTCTCTGGAATGCTCTGGAATGAGCTTTCTGTGTCGGGCTAAATCTTTTTCTATTTTTAAGAACCTCACGCTTATAAACACTAACTTTCTATATGTTAATTGGTACGTATGTATAATTAGTTTTATAGTACATAGATGATATACATATAATTATACTGTATATATTTTGTGTAGGTAGTATTGTATGCATAATGCAGTAAATAAATATCTGGGACATTTTTGCACACATCGTCACCTGACCCCAAACTAAGCAAAGCTTGTAATATGGCTGCCAGAGACTGACAAACGTACATAGATATTTTTTAAATACATACTTATATAGATATTAACACCCAGTCATAGAACAAACACAAATATTCAACACATGAATGTTTGTCCTAGATGGGAATCGAACCCACGCCCCCAAGCACAGTAGGTAGGTTCACTACCAACTGAGCCACCGGGGCAGTCAATAGGCTTATGTATGCATTTAAATTTTTCTTTATTTATATACACCATCGACAATATTTTTTCCTTCATAATTCTGTCCACCCAAAGGCTTTTGGACGAAACTGGATAAGGCCGCCCGTTATACTACCGTTTTTTTTATTACCGTTTCTTTTTAAGTTTGATTGTCTCTTTGGTGTATAATAAAGTTATATTGTATACAATATTTACAATAATAATATGAGACTTAGTAATAAACGTTATCTTCAGTTAGTGTAGGTACTCAATGTGACGACGGTTGTATTTTATTTATTGTAATGTCATATACTTGCCTGACTGAAGTTACTAGAAAGGCGCAGTAAAAGACACGTAAAACACATTTTTATATTATAATTATGTCCAAAAATTTATAAGAAACCATATCTGATCATCATCAGCCAGAAAACGTTATCTGCTGAGCAAAGAGCACATGCTAATAAAGAGGGTGGCCCTTAATTATATCTGAGTAAGGGTGGATTCGACCAAACGAAAGTAACTTTATTCTAAGGAAATTTCGGCGTTCTGACATATTTTCTGACAAAAGCTGACAAACCGCTATAAGATTCTTCAGATAACAGGTATCTGACGTTGGAAAAATCAGTTCTACAAAATATGCCATACGTTATTGTATTTTATTAATTATATAAACACATTAAAAGTTATTTATTGATATCGAAATAGATGGAATTACAATAATTTGGTTATATTTATTGTTTGGAGGTACATTTTTGTTAACAAATATACTACGAAAAATCAGCACCAATAAACGTGAAAATGCTGTCTTCCCGGATGATATAGGTAAGCGAAAAGGCAAATTATAACAGAAAACGTCCCTTCTTTACCGCGATCTTTATCAGGGGATAACTATTACCTACAATGTTATTGTTCCAAAGAAACAGTATGGACAAGACGCAATTTACGCCCACGCAGACCACCTACCTAAAATATATAAGACAAAAGCGCAAGATGTACGGTAATGTAGGCAATTAAGCTTTTGATGAATTAAATAACCTAAAACCTTGTAGCAACAGAAACGACTTTAACGCACTTAAACTGACCCCCGCAAATGTGTTCTTTCGGACAGATTTCATTATAGCTACCTCTTTTACTCTCTAACTTTTCGCATCTTCTTTGGCACTCTTTGGCGGCTGTAAACAGCCTGCAGCAGAGTCGAATTCAGAGCGCCATTTTGAAGGTAAATACCTATCTTTAGTAAAAATATAATATACAATAAAATATTTATATACCTTCTAGACATATTTTTTTCTGTATGCAATTCCAGGATGAAAAGAGTTTAGGTCTATCTATAGCTAACAACCTCTAAACATATTTTGAACCGAAAACATAAATCAGTGAGGTCGCAACAACTGGCAGAACTGGCGCCCTATTTTTTTCTAGAGCCTAGCATTTTCTGGAAAATATGTAATGTCTACGAACAGGACATTAATGAGATAGAAATGTTTAAAGCAAACTTGATTAGAGGTTTCGAAAAATCCTGAGACATGCCTTTCTTTATTTTTTGTGTACGAACCGAGTTTCATTGGCGTAGAAGGTTTTTTTTAAATTTCTATCCAAATTGGGGGTCCATTTCGCCCCTTTATAGGTGAAATTTCGCAAAGTCCTTATTGTCAACGTAGACCATTTCAAGAGTATCGGGTTTAAATTTCACGACTCTTTCATCAGCGGTTTGGTTTGTGAGTTGATTCTTATATAAAAAACAGATAGATCTGTATTTTTTAACGATTATAATTTGAGGCTCGGAGAGTGAAAATAAGCTACTCTTTATCTTGGGAAAATGTAAAATGAAGTTTGATAATTATATTTGGAGTGAATTATGTACCGGTTACTATCAACTTTAAAATCTCTTTCAAAATAATAAATGCCCATACTGTTTTTTCAGGCAATTTAGTTTACCGCTGTACTAAATCTCGGCGCACATTTAACTTCGTTCTTCTCTTAAGGCTGGGATGTTTTGTCGGGGCTAAGTTACTTCTTGCGCCTATATAGACAATAAAGCCTTCCTTGTTATAAAGCTTACTTTAACCATGACAGACTAGTATTATGTTAACCCTTCTATACACGACTAGTTCTAATACTGGAGGTTGTGAATCACGCAAACGAATTTTTTTTGTGCGAGACGATCGTATTCATTTTATACCTCGGAGCTTTGATTGGTCCTATTACGACTGTGGCTATATTCATCTGAATTGTAATACTGGTGTGGATAAGCGAATCTGAAAATTCTTTTTGGTATTCGGGCGTGAAAAATCATTTTATAAGATAGATCCATTTTATATTTCTAGGGCGCAACAGCGAGCGTATTCTCTGTTTTTTTTTCACTTTAGACTCTAATTGCGATGAGCTTGGTAGGAATTGTGATTGAAATAGCCTCGTTTGCTTTCGAATCAGTTCAGATAATTGAAAATTATTGCTTGAAGCTTGCTTTTAAATTCATCTTATTTCAAGCTTCTTTTTAGTTTAATAATACAGGTAGTCTAAGATTTAAATAATAACTTTGAATTAGCGAGTAACCCGCTGCAGCGATTTCATTTTGCTACAGAGAATAGAGATTTTTTATAGAATTTAGGTCGTTTAATTTTACAGTTAGATGCTTAGTCAATTAATTCAATGTATATTTGCGTCTTTTAGTATATTAAAATAGTAGTACTAAAAAGTACTACTGTATATTAAATACTAGCAGCGCCCCGCGGTTTCACCCGCTTAGACAAATACATTTTTGATTACAAACATGATAAAACACTAGTACCTATATAGGTAGGAATAATTTTCACTGTTCCCAATAATTCCCGTGTAAAATAAAAGTTCTTAAGCAAAAGACACGT
This sequence comes from Apocheima hispidaria, assembly GCA_947579745.1. NCBI lineage: Eukaryota > Metazoa > Arthropoda > Insecta > Lepidoptera > Geometridae > Apocheima > Apocheima hispidaria. Next base: position 5,255,014 of record OX388149.1, on the reverse strand, counting down.
CCCGCAATTAGTGATAATCGATGGAATCAAGCAATAAAATCGGTCTGTTCGTATTTTTACGATTCTCTTCTGAATGAGAGTTTATCGGCTATATAGGTATCAATGTCGGATAAACCATGAGATTTGAGGTTGGATTGATGCTCTTATCTCGTTTTATCTTACGAGGACAGCCGCTATTTGAATGGAATGCGCACAAGTAGCGTTATTGTAATATAATGAAAGTAGCAGTGGTTTAACCTGCCACATTGACAGGATTTTGACTTTCCAACAATCAAAATTCGTTCAGTTCCAATATTCAGTGGGAACGAAAACACACGCATTTTTTTAATGATTTGACTGGCTGATGTTAAGTGATGATCTATATATATTAAGTCACTCTCCAAGGTGCATAATATTACGATTTCTTTACTGTATCGAGATGACAAATAAAGTAGAAAACTTACATTCGCCTCAAAATAAGCCCGGTAGAGCAAAGTCTTTGAATTTCAATGGATTAATCTACTAAATGGCACTGTTTGCACTATATGCGGTTTTTGACCGCACATGTTACCTGGAAGAGTGATAAGATCGTTTTTACCACGAAATAAATCAAGCTCATATCATGTAAACATTATTTTTTTAATATGTTGCGTTTGTTTGTAAAACCCTTGCATTAATTTCTTAATAGAATAGAATAGGATCGTTTATTGGCCTTATAACATTGGTAATTACACTGGGCAAGTCACATTTACAAAATATTTAGTTCATAATTACATAATTTCAAATATCTAATCAAAAGCCACAACAAAAAATAAGTACTAATAATACATATTTTAATGTTTTAAATGTTTTATAGTATATGATAGACACAGTCTCCTTCCCGGAGTGGTCCAAACACCGAGCAATTTTGCGCTGCAGTTGACAAAAACACGCATATTTCCTTCGTTTTAGCTCTGTGGATCTCACTGCGGAGGCTCGGTAATGCGGTGATTTGTATGCAAGTAGGTATGTTTGTTTTGGGGGCCCTCCCTTTGCCCTCGTCTCCCCGCAATCTCCCCTCTTCTTATTGAGTGAAAGAGCTAGTCGAAATCGGTTTAGTGAATTTCTCGCACAACCTTATAATTTTTCAGTGTTTGAACTGAGAAGCTGACGCGAGGAGTGTCGAAATTTAAAGGAGGCATACACTGAACAATGAATCATCTCCATAATCAATGAATGTAGTATTTAAATACGTTATTAACTAAGTCTCTACGATTACGTTTTAATATGGAAAATAAATTAATGACAAACTAAAATACTTGTTGAAATCGTATTCGTTAATTTTATTCATTAAAATAATTAATTATTAATAATTTTATTCGTTATTATTTATTCCTTCCAGCTGTTGAAATATATAATGTAATAAGATCACCCGTAAAAAATTAAGCATTCTCTTCTTAGCTCTCACATCATCGCGAACAAAAGACGTTGCATGCATTTAAGTTTTCATAAAACAAGAGCAGGATTTCCTCGGTCTAGATAAATAGTCTAGTGGCTTTGTTTCAGACCCTTTCGCCACAAAGTCTCTTAGATGTATCTTGTATTAAACGTCCTCGATTTTACTCGGTACGCGTTCTCATATACATGACACAAATAAGTATTCATATTTTTTTCCAATATGAGAACAATAACGTCAGGTGCTGGCAGAACAGGATAAAACCTGGATAAGGCTGACTTATCTGTAAAGCGTCGGTATGTACATTTATTGTTTTGTTAGCAATAAAAGTACTCTCCCGGGGCAAAGTTTTATCATGAGATTACAGAGAACTCGGTGCGTGTGCCCACTGCGTGACGCAACATTATTTATGTCAAAGGTTATTCGGAAAAACAAGTTTTTGTTCTGATTTATAGGGAGAGTCTGTAATTGGTCTCGTTCTGTAGCTAACATACTTATAGACCTATATTTAGCCTAAATTCCATAGGGGTAACGTTTATCTTATGTTTTGGCTCCACACATTGTGTTTTTAGTCAGTGACCAATTTTGTAAGAATGTGTGAGATTCACCGCTTAATCACAGATTTGGACGCTGTGTTATCTTTTTCTTTCACCGCTTAGAAGTACAAAAAATGTGTTCATATAAATGAACTATAACAATTATATAGTAAATATTGTCTAGATTTCTTTTTATGAAAGACGTACCTAATAATATAACAAAGGTAACTAAGTCTCCTTTGTTTGTTCACAAGCCATTCTACGTTAATGTGGCGTTAAAAATACACAAGGGCTGGCCATTAAACGGAAAATGAAAGGAATTTGCGGATTTTTTTTGTAGCGATGTGCTATAGCTCAGTTTCTCGGTTTTTGAAGCTCTCGATTAATATTTCGCACGAAAAAATCATGTGGATGGTGCGATTCAAAAATCGTATCCCACTAGTCAGCGCGTTCGTATCGCACGCCGCAGGGTGTGGATTCAAATGCCAACAATGAGATTGAGGTATCGCTGAAGGAAAACCTGAAGTAACTATACCATGTTGATGGCATACCTTCTAATACCCGACTGTCTAGCTACCACTTTCAAGTTGAAAATCTGTCGACACACCCCTCACTATGGCCCTGTAGCGTTACTTTAAAGAAAAAGTCTAGGTGTGCTTACCAACCTCGTTATTACCGTCGCTTTACATCATTTGAGTTTGTAGTTAAAAAACTAGCCTGACAAAACATAAAACCAATTAAAAAATATACAGCAAATGAGCAATTGCCTTGAATTGCTTCCGTCACAGTCACATAACATTCGTTCCAGTTGCAAAGACCTTTAAATAAACTCTATGAATTTGTAGATTAGATTAGAACTCGTACAATGCATATTTCAAAACATTTTCTCTTTGAATAACCATGAAGAAACAAATTCTATTATGTAAGTTCTTTGAACACTGACTTCTATTTTCATCTATTTTACATTGTAAAATACAATACACTTAAGCGTGTAGAACACAGACACTTTGAATTTTGTCCTTTTTTGTTCCTGTGGGAATTTGGCGTCTTACTTGTAAGTACTTATTTATCTAGGTTGTTTCGAAAGTTATTTAGTAAAGGGTTTTTAATTTTAAAAAGTGCATTTGTTGTTTTTCTTTGGTACAAATCGAAGGGAAATGCCAAAGGGAGCCTCCTTGGAAAAAAATACTCCAATAACTACTCCATCCATCCACCTTACAGCTCAGATCTAGGCCGACGTGTTTTTTTATGTTTTCCTCATGAAGAAAGAAAATGTAAGAAGTAATAGATAAAAATAAACATACCTACTTAAAAACACCTCCAAAAACAATACCCTCCTTGGGCGGTTAAATAAAAATTCAGTGGTGGTCCGCACAACTGATCAAAAAATCCATCCTATTCCTTGTTCGAATTATCTCATTCTCTTTATGATTCAGTGCACAAGCTCTGAAACTACCTACTCAACCGGTCCGAGTTAGCTCTTCCGTAAGAGTACACATGGAAAGGAAATCTTACCTAGTATTTTTAACACGAAATAGTTTGTTATAATTTGATTTATTTTTGATTTAGCCAAAACCTTTCGCTCTACGGCTCTCAGCCGGTCGTCTGTACGGAAGAACTTTTCACTAAAAATAACACTCACAATCACTTTTGTGTGATCAATCGGCACCACAGTGTAAAATCGTCAGAGTGAAATATCCATACCATTCTAGAATTAGCTATAATGCTTTACACTTATAGCTGGCCACTAGAAGCGATTGAAACACACACAAAGGCGCTTAAACCTAAGTTACACGGACATGCGGATAAGTTACACTCAGAATCAGAGCAGATATCTAAATGCATCACTCCAAAATCAGTATTCAGTATTTATTGCACCAAGTAACTAGTATAATAGTCTATATATTATATGCAACTACTATCTATACATCTACTCGGCCGGGAATCAAACCCGGGCATTTTTGCTCACTATATGCATTAGCACTACCAACTAAGTCAGATGGATCGTCAAGCTAGGAGAGTCGTCAAGTCCTCACTGTTCCTCACTTGGTAGATAAAAAAACACTAAAGTACCTAAATAAATATGTAAATCATACAAAATGCTAAGCGTAGTAGGTATATACGCGGCGCAATCACATTTATATCGGATTGGTTATCTACGAGGCTGTGTTTCATTTGAACCATTGCAAAACAAATAACTATTACGAAAATAAATTCACGGCTATTTCCATTAAATTGAAACGATACTAGTAGTTCGCGTCAAACTGGGACCTCGCGACCCCTATATCTTCACAACCCCTGGACCGATTCAGCTCATATTCGAACTTAAAAATTGTATTGAAATGAACTACTTGCCTACAAAATTTCATGGAGATCGGATCAACGGTTCGCAAGTTATCATCGGACAATACACACAAACCTACAAACATACATACAAAAGCCGACATGTTCCAGTAAACTCTGAGACCTTCGCTTCGCTCGGTCAATTAAACAGCAAATATGTATTGTGTAGGTACATATATGCCTATATGTTAAAAATTATTATAGTCGTGCAATTATTATTATCGTTTTATTTTAGCGTTGTACATAGTTAAGACGAACAAAACGTGCACATGAAGGTAAGTGTCACGTTTAGCGAACTTAACCAATGAGCGTATGCTAAAAAAAGTTTAGTGATACTCTACCATTATGTGACAGCGGTTATGTGACTAGGTAGGTATCGATAGACATCACCTGTTCCATACATTTTGTCGAGTATCATTAAATTTTTCTATGGTTCAGCTGTTTTTTTTTTTCTCGATTTCTGGTTCGGTCCCATAGTAAAAGTTGTTGTTGTGAATACTATGAACCCTTTTCGGGTTAGCATACCCTTTCTTTACAACCCAGTAGAAACAAAAAATAATAATATATGTATAAAACTAAGGTTCTAATCTACACAACTAACGAGGTGCGCGAAACAGAAAAATATTTTTTTTTCAATTTAGCTTTTTAATTTTTATTTAATATTTGAGTTCAATTTGAGCCCATTGAAATGGGCTGTTTCATTTACTGTAGCCAAGGCGAGCGAAGCCGTGCGCGCTAACTAGTTATGCATATTTTTAATTTTGATTTGAAGCAGCAGCTATATTTCAAGGCGTATTATAATTTCTCGAGCTCTCTGTACTTACTGCTAGCATGACTTTGGTTATTTAGTAGTTGATTGTGTAACTTTGCGAAAGTTCATTTTCAAACTGTGTCTATAATAACCAATCTGTAGTGTCTTTCCGCTGCAACGTCGCGTACAATACAACTGAAGTATGGATCAATTGTTTGTTTTTAATTCAAAAAAAAAGCTTGATAATTTTCTATTCAATATATTAATTTAAATAAGGTAAAAACAAACAATTGATCCTTATTCCAATTGTACAGTACGCGACTTTGCAGCGGAAAGACCCTACAGATTGGTTATTTTAGACACAGTTTGGTTTTTTACATAACTAAAGTCTACCGATGTCTAAATTTATTTACTACAGAATCTTTAACTAATATTTGTTTTTCTGGTCTTCTATACATAGTCATAGTAGTGCCAGTTACATCCCCTCGTATCGATATCGCCAATACCTATTTTCATCAATGCCAATATTTGCGAAGGACAATTTCCTGTCCTTTATTATTATTGCAGGTTTGATATGCTGTTATATCTGGAATTGTAATACTTTCTCTAAGTGTAACTATTGGGTATTTCAGTAGAAAATGAAAAAGGGATTATTTGTATAATAAACATCCATTGGCAATTTGGCATGAAGGCGTTCAATTCTGGTTCAATTGAACATATATATATATATGTATATATTTATATATACGTTCAATTCTGGTTTAAAAGATTTTCTTCTTGTCTTCTTATATATATATATATATATATATATATATATATATATATAAGAAGTCTTCTTATATGTCTTCTTATATATATATATGTATAAGAAGACATTCTAAGATTGCATTAAGATTACATTACTAATCTAAGAAAACATATATATTGTTTTCTTAGATTTAATATATTAATATATTTAAGATATTTACTTATACTGGACTGTATACTTCTGCCATTTGTGAAAACTGTTAAGGCTTGTTTTTTTTCTTATCTTGTTCTATTTGTGTATTTAAAGCTGTTTGTTTTCCAAAAAAATTAATAAATAGCTGTGCTTAGGTACCCGAATCATCATCATCATCATCAGCCTATAATAGTCCACTGCTGGACATAAGCCTCTCCCAAGGCACGCCACTCAACCCGATCTTCGGCTTTTTTCTTCCAACCACCGCCAGCTGTCCTACGCAGATCGACACTCCATCTAGTTTCAGGGCGTCCTACGCTACGTTTACCGATTCGCGGTCTCCACTCTAGAACGCGTCTACCCCAACGGTTATCGGTTCGGTTTTCGGTACCCGAATAGGTAGGTGAAATTATTTCAAAATGAAAGTGGCATCGATTCCATGTTATCGCTAAGCTAAACTTAGTGGTATTGCTATATTTTACTAATATAAACACAAGATAGAGATACCATGCATTTCAGTGCTGTCAAATAAGTCAGATCTTAGTTCTCCATAGAGACCGGAGCGGGTGCCTACTAAAACAAGTTTTAAGTGTCGCTTACGCGTGCGTTTTTCGTCACGCTTTAAATCGGTAAGCTCTTTTGACAGTACTACAATGCAAGCTATCTATCCTTAGTAAAAGACAGCAATAGACTAAGTACTGCTTAGCGAAATAATATGGAATCGACGCCATTCTCTAATAAACTAAAACCGCGTCCTCATGGTTCCTATATCATTGCTGATATAATAATCATATAATAATAACCTTACTAATATTATAAATACGAATGTAACTGTCTCTCTGTTTATCTGTCTCTTTCTCTCTGTCTGGGTGTTTGTCGCGGCTAAACGGCTGAAAGGATCGACCTGAATTTTTGTATAGGACGGACATAGGCGACTTTTTATTTTTTATGTCCACGTGAACGAAGTCGCGGGTAAAAGCTAGTTATAAATATTACAACTATTAAATTGATGCGAAACACTAAGCGAAACACGAACCGGAAGACGCAGCGTAGGAAGGCCTACCACTAGCTGGACCGACGACATTGTGAAAATCGCGGGCAATCGGTGGATACAAGTGGCCCGTTGTCGGTCAATATGGCGGTCTAAGGGGGAGGCCTATGTTCAGCAGTGGACGACTTATGAATGAATGAATGAATGAATGAATGAATGAATGAATGAATATTCTTTATTGTCATACAGTTGCGTTCTTAACAATTACATAATATAAAAAAGTTAAGAATGCTTCCATTATGGACTCGTCAACTTGCTACAATTTTTACAATATTATTATTATTATGGCTGATGATGATGATGATGAAACACTAAGCAATCACGTGAAGTCTCACGACGCGTAAATATCGCTTGTTTTCCTGTCTACTTTTGAAGTTATTCACTTTGAAACTCATTTCGTCATTACATTTTAATTTCCGCAAGTTTCATGAGGTAAAATGTACTTTTTTACGTAATTATACCGTAATATAAAAGTAATTATTAACAGGAACCAATATCGAATACAATTTTCAGTTATTCTATTATACGGAAGCACAGATCTTTCCTATCAGGTATCAGGCATAAGTTAGCTTAGCAGGATTATCTACAAAAACTCGCTTTAGTACCTTCTGAAAATAAAAAATAAAAAAATCAGAAAAATAATGTAAACGGAAAAACCTCTAAGAACCTCCATGAATAAAAAAAAACTAGTTTAGAAAACAACACAAAAAACTAATAAGCAGCTTCCAAATTAAGAACGCAACCTAGTAGTAAAAGCTTGAAGGAGTTTTTGGGGATTTTAACTAAAAGCTTTAAACAACAGTTTTGCAAAAACGCTTGTAAAATGTCACTATAATATAAAGTGCTTGAGTGGAACCAGGTCGTCGCCCCCAGCGCTCTCATCTTATTACTTTCCTCGTGACTGCATCTCAGTAAACGACAGCATTACCCGTGTGCTTGCCACTTTATTGTAAAATTAATTAACCATGCCGCACAGGTGGGAAGCTTGGCGTTAGATAACAAACCCTTTTTTTTATTTTATTTTTGTTACTCGTTGACGAGCAAGACACTCACCTGATGTTAAGCGTCACGCTTGCCCATAACAGTTCATTGCCAACCAGAATTTTGAACTTCAACAGTTCAAAACTATGCGCGGCAACGCACTGCGCTCGTCACCCTGAGTACAAAGATTTAACATCTAACAAGATGTTAAATCTTTGTTGATTTAACATCTAACAAGATGTTAAATCTTTGTATGCCCAGTAATTACGCTGGAAACATTGCCCTTCAATCAGGAACACAGTAATGCTTTAACACACTTTCTCGATCGCCTACGTATGCGACTGATGGGATCTGCATAGGAAATACTGGATTGCCGCCTAGCACTGCGCCTGAAGCAAAACCCCAGGAGAAAACTCAGAAGCAAGCAACACCACGCCATTGTTGTATTGTGTAGTCTTGTTAGCTTGAACCCCAAATAAAGTAGAGCATTTTTGGGTAGTTATAATAAAAACATTTGTTTATTGCAGGCAATTTTGACCCATATCATAATTCTAGTGACAATCGAATCTAAAATAAACAAACACACACGCTAATTTAGTGGTTATGCTACGCACAGTGTATAGGGGTGCTAATTAGTCAATACAAAAATAAGCTTTCGGTGCACAATAATGCCGGGTCATAATAATCCACACACTTACGGCTTGGGCTTGGACGGCCTCGATAGCGAATTCGACCAAATCAAATATTTGTGCCACCTGAGATCTGGTCTTTGGCTTTGCTTTGGCAAGACCTTCAAGCGTTAGCAATTTATAAATGTAAGCTGTAAAGTTTTTGCTAACTCTGAATTGCTCAGAAGCAAAATTTTAATTAAAATATCTGTAGTTATGGTCGATTTGCGCGTAGAGCACAACTCTCATTACAATTAAGCAAACAACACTTGGGATTTAAATTTTAAACAAACCAAACTATTTATTCTACGTAAAGTTCGTATTCGTTGTGACATATGTACATTCACAATGAATGTGGATTTTGTACAAACATTCGTCTATCGCAAGGTTTATACAAAAATAGTTCACCCGGAGTTATTACTACGATTCGAAATGTCAAATCGTGATGAGCTCAAATAAAGAATGGTTCAAGTATCGATGTGACATCAACCACATCCGTGCCCTTTCACAAATGACTCGAGAATTGTCGACAATACAAAGATATTTTTCCTTACGGCGCGGCCATTGCTTTTGAATACATAAACATACATTATACATACTACTAGACGCACTTACAGTTAATCGGATAACATTTTATATGATGTAATAATCTATCTAAACAAAAGAACAAGCCTTTTCTAGGAATCAATAACGCACAGATCATATCATATATGATAGACTGAAAGTCCGGTTATAGCTGTAGAGGCCGTAAGTGACAAACAGCTACGCCATCAAAAAAAAAAAAAAATGAAAGTGTCCTGAAATTTAGACCCAATATTCCTCAAATAGTTATTTAACCGCTAAGCAGTAGTGTGCATACATTACTGTGTTCCGGATTTAAGGGCAATGCTTTCAGCGTAATTACAGGGAGCATAGAGAGATTTAACATCTAATATCTCAAGATGACGAGCGCAGTTGGTTGCCGCGCATGGTTTTGAACTGTTGGAAATCAAAATGCTGGTAAGCACTGAAATGTTATAAGCAAGCGTGAAACTTAACATCAGGTAAGCGTCTTGCTAGTCTTGTCACCAAGTTCCATTAAAAAAAGTCTAGGTTAAAAATAAGTATAAGAATAATAATTTGCGAAACTCCGCCTCTAAAGGGGTAAAATAGAGCCCAAAGTTTGTAAAGAAATAAAAACTTTGTTCTAAAACTGTGACCTAAATGCGTGACTCTGAGTTTGTAAAATGCTAGTTTTTATAGAAAGAAACTAAATAAAAAAGCAAAGTGAAGCGTTTTTTGTATTGGAAAACATATCTACACTGTTAATTGAAATGGACGAATATACTATGCACTCGTTGACTTTTAGAGATACGCGCGATAACGCAAAATATTCGGACATTTAATTCTGACGGATAAGCGTATGCCTATCTCGACATCTAAATAAACTCTTTATAAACTCACACAAAATATGGACATTTAGACGGCCTCAGATCGATAGCTTCTGTTATAATTTGCAAAATGAACTCTTACAGCGTATTTATGTACATTACGGTACATAAGTAGCCACTTTCTAGTATTGCAAGTATCACTTTGAATATTTGTATAAACATACGAGCGGCACATATCTTATTCCACAACGTCTGTCACAGTTTTTACGTGAACATTTGTAAATGTATCTCTTTTAGTGTAGTTTGTCTTTTGTTTGTGCTTTTTGAAGTTGCATGAAACCATGTATACCTGTATAATTACTCATTTGCCGAAGAACATTAGGCACCCTAACTACCGAATGTTTATGTATTTCGATATTAAGTCTAAATGGCTGGACCGATATTGACAAGTAAGGTACCGTTAAATCCATACCATCCATACCAATATTATAATATAGCCGCATTCGTAACAGAACTATTCAAAACTTAGAGGCGATTCCGAACTCCCAACTTAGAACGGCCAGTCGATACAAAACGTCAAAAAATGCACAAAAATAGACGAACTTTACTTTGTATCTCTGTCTGAGTATTTGTCGCGTTATCAGGGGTAAGCTGAAAGGATCTTGATAAATTTTGATAAGGAGTTACTGTGTATCGCAAAGGACATGGAATACTTTTATGTTCACGAGAACTAAGTCGCGGGTAACAGCTAGTTCTCCTATATGTCCGGTGTGTCATAGACTACATTTTGCTGTCGGGTTATTTGTTTATCTTTTAATAATATACTTAATACAAATTGATAAATGCTTATGTTCGTTCCAAACGACGAATGAGCGCGCGAGATGGAAATGAAATATGTATAAGTAAATGCTTTCTGATATTCTGGAGCGTTTTTGTTCCACTAAATTATAGTTTCCCTTTGCAGTAACTCACGGGGAAATATACATATATAAAACGTTGGAGAAAAACAAAGCGAAAGGAATAATTTGGGAGGATTGCCAGCATTCAAATACTGCATGTGGCTCTAAATACCCGTAAATCCCCGCCCGACAATGATTTTAAGTATTTTTTTTGTGAAATATCTATGTTTTTTACAAGCGTAAAGTTATTTTGGATTAAGCTTCTTGGCTTTATGAAGTAGGCACATGTATTTTAAAACCTTTTTTTTTTTTTGTCATACTTATCAATGACATTTGTATTTATAAATAAAATAAAATACTGAAATAGAAATGTTTAATGCAAGGTTTAATGTCAGCGCGGACAAACAAAATTATTGCAATTATGTGTATTTTACTTTATAAGCAAATCTGCTGTATTTTATTTATAGTATTTATTTTATTTATAGTATTTTTTTATACTTTGTGAGAACTTAGCTCACTGTGACATCTCTTTGTTAAGCTAGAAGTAAAAAAATAATCTTTTGTGGTGTTACGCCACGCCAGCCCATAACACCCACAATTTTCAACTTTTGTAGTTCAAAACACTGCAAAACACTGCGCTCGTCATCCTGAGACGTTAGATGTTACATCTCTGAATGCCCAGTAATTAAGCTGGAAACGTTGCCCTTCAATCCGGAACAGAGTAATGTTTGCACTACTGCTTGGCGGTTGAATAACTAGCAAAGGTGTGGTACTTCTCCAGGTAGACTCTGCAACAGAGCCCTACCACTACTAAAATGAATGACAAGTTTTTTTTTCAAATAAGCCCGTTTATGAAGTTAAGAATTTTAAATTATTTATAAAATAAATAAAATCATTTTTCATATAAAAAAAACCTTAGCTAATTTAAAACAAAAATTTGTAGTATAGCCTGTTTGTTTTTTTAAAATAATAAATGCAATATAAGAACCTGCTACCAACCTCCCTAACTGCTTAGAAAAACTAGCATGATTTCTCTAGAATACATTCCGAGAAAAATTCCATTATTTAATGTTCAAAAAATATGTTCTTATTAAGTAACTAATCTTGAAGATCTACACAACTAAACTTTATAAATAACTACTTAAGTGACGACAAAAGCTAGCCGCTCGCGTGATGATTAGCGCCACACTGACTCATAATAGGTCAGAAACCATAAACTGTGTCACGGGCCTACTACTTTATTGATTTTGTAGAAAACGCGTAATGTTATAGAAAATGTTATAATTAAGCTATTCTGTATTCCATTTATTTTCTATTTATAACATGGCCCTCCTATTTTCGTGAGTGATGCCAATGGTAACAGCTAGTTGCTTCATATAAAATAGGAAGTCATGTCCTGAATCTGTGTCATTAATCATGGACTGAGCCTGTCAAGGGAGTGCAGAATGATATTTGCTTTACCTACACCTACATAACCGCCACCGTACAAAAAAAGCGTAGCAAAAAATATAGTCACATCGTATTATAATATTAGACGCCAAAAACTGTAGAGCTTAACTAATTTCAATTACTTAAATATTGTAGGTTTTCTGTTATTTAATTTTGTAACTGTTTCTAGTTTAGTTTTTTTTTAACTTTTCCAGCATTACTTTTTGACGAATTAAATTCTTTAAGTGCCACAACATTACATATATTTATTCATTTTTTTGAAAGGACTCATCTCACATTTTTATATATTTTATGCCTAGTTACCTATATAAAGATTTATTTTGACTAAAATTAATTTACAAACTTAAATAAAAGAGCCAAAATTACGACCGAAATTATTATAAATTAATTACAGATAAAAAACATACCCACATACCCAAAAGATATATAAAGTAACATTTTATAAATATATTCATATTCATATTCTTTATTTGCCACTAAGTGTAAATAAATGTAAATATAATGTATAATGTAATGTAATGTGTTTATTATTTTTCTTAATAAAATATAATATGCACTTAAGACTTAGACTTATAAAGTAACGGTACTGATTACTTTTATTTTTCAATGAAGTCATCAAGACATTCATAAAAATATCATACGGACTAATTATATATCTACCGGTTATAAATAATTTCTTCGCGCAAACTGAGAAGCCCTCCATATACTTTTATGTCCCATCTACGAAAATGCGTAGCAGGTGCTACGCTGGTCTCAATGCATTCTTTAAAACAGTAGCTTCATACAAATTCCTGGCCAAAACACGCTGCCCTCTGATTTTTATCCCGTGTTAGTTTCAATCGTGTATTTACCAAAAGAAAATGGATTGAAGTAAACCATTTCACAAAATGAAAGCCCCTATTGCCACTGCGTTACGAAATGTAGCACCGAAAATACTTACCGTGTTTTATACAAAAACAACTTTAAATGTTTGACTTATTTACGGCGTTTGGTAATAAATATTTCTGAATTCGTTAATTGAAGAAAGTGGTTTGGCTGTTTCATTTAATTTACGAGGAGTCGTTAAAACGGCGCGTAACGAACAACACGCTGTCGTGTTTGCGTGTTAGTTATTCATAAACGCTTCAAATAGGCGGCTAAGTACTTTATGCGCTTATGTTACAAACGTAACAATTGTTAAGTGTGTCTTAATTTCAGTACACGGTTATGTAGAGCTAAAATTTTAACAGCCAATAAATAATATCGGCTACTTCTATAATAATCATATTAATGCATACCATCTTGAAAGTAATTTAAATCCTGAAAATCTACGTTAGGTCGCACAGCACATACAAATCATAAAAAAAATATGTTATATAATAATATGGAGTCTGCCATCCGAACAAAGGCGCTGGTCACTGTACTGAAAGTTGAAAAGTAAACAAAAATAGCTTACCGCCTTCGATGAGAAGTGGGGCCAGGGACTGAAGTGAAATTTATGAACCAAAGATCGGATACGCTAGACGCGGCGCTCTCGGTAGACAGAGCGAGTTTGAATAACGCGCGGTTTGAAGCGGGAGACCGAGTGCGACACAGGTCTACCCTCGGGGACGATCCAACGAAATGTAACCGTCAGCCTGCGTGGTGTTGCCCGCTACAACCCTCAGGATCCCCCTAGTTTTAGTGCGGTCCTTCGATCTTACGACCGGGGCAGAGGGGAGTGAGTATTATTATACTGTTCAATGATGAGTGGCTAACAAAACGGTCGGGTTGTATAGTTAACATTATCTCTGTAGTCTAACCACAAAATAACCACTAACAATTTTTGAGAGTTTTCTCCCCATTTGTTAGACCGATAAATACTAATTAGGTACATTCTTTACCGAGCCTCTTTATTTTGATACTTACTTGCCCGCACGGCTTCGCTCGCGTCGGTAATTCAAATATCGTTGATTTTCGAAAAATCGTGAGCCATTTGTTTCTTTATTTTTTGTACTATGTTACAACCCGAGTTTAATTAGCGTAGTATGAAAAAAATTTTTATTTCTATACAATCTTTGATTAGTAATTGAATTCATTTCGGCCCTTTAAAGGTGGAATTTCGCAAAATCCGTTCATATTGATCACCTAGACTTTTTGAAAAAAATTGGAATCAAATTTCACTTCTCTATTATATACGGTTAGATCTGTGCGTTGATTTCTAGACAAAGCCTTGTTCATTTATACATATATACATGTATACGCAGGAGCGGGGCGCTAAAAAAAAGTGCTATTAGTAAATGTATCAACTACTTACCAAAACAAGTGTCAATTTTATTCCTGCTAACCGTAGCAGGGAGAAAATTGACACTGGCGTTATTTTTCGTCTACTCATTATATTACAAAAATTACAGGTAAGCATGGTCGAGTAAAACCGTTCGAATTCTAATATACTCTATTCTAATACATTATATATATGTGCATATGTACCTATTACGTACGTTTTTGGTGTCTCTGGCACAATAAGAAACTCTTATGAGATCGTTGTGCGTCTGACCCCGATATCACAAAGATTCATAACTTCAAATGATATGGGATGACTCCCCATTAAAATGTAGCTCAATTCAATGGGAACATGTCAACAGAACCCTATCATATGCATCCCTTGACACACTATTGACATCTTAATTATTCTCCCTCCCCCCTGTAAAAGTAAGCTCTCCCTCAATGTTTTTCTGTCTCTGCCTACATTTTCAGGACTCAATATTTAGGGAAAGCCGTGCTGCTGGCAACACCAGTGGTTATATAACGCGGGGAGTAGCGCAGCGCAACCCCGCGCCCCGCATTTGGGGAAAAGATGAATGAGTTAAGTTTCCTAACGGACGTTGGTCCATGGATCGCGCCCGGATTCGAATCGCCCGGTTACATAAAGCCCTTTGGCTCATGCGCGATATTGCGACGGCAGCATCGGGACCCGCGATCATGCAACGGGTTATATCTTACGATACTTACATAAGTACGTTTCTATATTATTGATACTACTGCAATGCTCTTAGTCTATATAGGGAGGAGCAAACCACGGCCCCCCGGAGGGTAAGAACCCTACATATTGAAGTTAGCAAATTTCACCCAAAGGAACCATTACTTTATTTTTAGAAATAAAAGTAACTGCATTCAAAGAGTGTCGCCATATGACTTAGATAACCTTATCACGAAAGAATCTGCCATAGTTTCCTGGGAAATACTTGTTACTCGAATTTTTGGTGTACTGAAGCAATTTAATGAAACGTAAATTTCATTGCTTCAGTACATTAAAAATTCGAGTAGCATCTTACTGTATTTTTTTAGATAGTTAGTTAGTTGGATCTGTGGGAGGACTGATCGTATCAAATAGCAATCGTCCTCCCGCAGATCCGTGAACCATTGTATATTGAAACATCTGTTTAACATTATTTTTTTTAAATCTTGCAGTGTACAAAAAAATTAAAAAATACGTGAATAAATTAAAATTGAAAAAAAAAAAAAAAAAAAAAAAAAAACTGCATTCAAAGATATTTTTTTGTTTCTTGCCAGAGCTGGGATTTGAACCCACCAAATTTAGTAAATAAACATTCTGTATTTTTTGACACCGATCGAGAGGGTCAATCGTAGGGAACAAATCTCTCTGATAAACATTGCATCTAAAATTTGAGAAAGACCATGAAATTCAATTGCAAAAAAAACCAGTGGTGTATTTTCTACATTGGGCGGACTGGATTCCCGGTTGCGGCGAGTGACTTTAAAAATCTTTGAATGCGGTTACTTTTATTTTTATAAATAAAAAAATGTTTCCTTTGAGTACAATTAACTTCATTAGTTAGGGTACTTTCCCTCCGGGGGCATTGGTTTGGTCCATACTGTATACATTAAAATTGTGTTTTTTTTTTGTTGTCTTTGTGTGACGTCAGCTCTATAGATTTAGTATAGAGTATACTATTTCGGGGAGTGTGCTTCGGATTTGCATGATCTAATTCCCCCCTGCCCATTCTTCTATCGGAAAACCAGGACCTCAAAAAAGCGACACCGTTTCATGGTTGATATACCAAAAACTCGTACGAAACGGTTTGATTCCACTTTCTTTATTCGAACTGCTGAGCAGTGGAATGCGCTACCCGAGTGGGTTTTTCCTGATAATTATAATCTGGGTGTCTTCAAGTCGCGAGTGAATCGGTTTCATCTAGGCAAGGGTGCTCCATCGTAGGCTGCATCCTCGTTTAACATCAGACGTGATGGCAGTCAAACGCAAGCCTATAAATAATTTTTAAAAAAAGCCATGAAATACTAAAGTTACACAACATCATCACACATCATCACAGTATTGTACTTCACATCACATCACACTAACCCACACCGATCACACTTCACACGTAGCTGCTCTCGTAACTAGGACAATCAAAGCTTCAAGTTGTTGAAATAAATTCGGTTACGCACAAAAATCTTTTGTGCGATTCTGAACTCCTAAACTACATTATCTTTCAGTCGTGTTATTATAATGTCGAATAAATTATATTCTTCTATTCTATTCATTAATTTCTATTTTATTTGTAAATACGAGTAATATAGACGTCAGTGGTTTCAGTCCTTTAGGTGCATAAATACCACTTCACGAAATATCCGCTTTTCGTTTTTAAGTAATTTGGTTGATTTGTCGTTATGACAACTTTTGTAAAGAAAAAAACTTTTATTATTGTTTCCCACAATTACCACAATTTTTAATGCTTTTAGGTACATACGTCCCAAAATGTCCGTTTTTTATATATTTTTTTTTTTTTTGCTGTCGTTTTTTATTAATTAAGTAGCTGATTCCCGCGATGCTCGGTCTTCGGCCTCGCTAAACTTTTCGTAATAACCTTGTCCTCCCAATTACGAGAAAAAAAAGAAATCATCAAAATCGATCCAGCCTTTCTCAAGTTATAGCGTGACCAGGAAAAATAGGGGCTCATTTTTGTATATATTGTTTTTTTTTTTAATAATGACTAAAGAAAAGCCAAACTTTTTTTATCTGTATCAGCAGACTTCACTTTTTTTTGTGTTAAAAAATACTATTTTTAGTTATATTATTTGGTATTGTTTTGTTTGAATGCTGTAATTAGGGTTTCTAACCAAAATGGTATTAGATATCGACTAAGTGCGTATAGCACCACATGCATAGTTTTCCAAAGACAGCATAACTTCGGTTAGTGAATCGTAAGTAGCAAACAGATATTTTGGGAAACATACAATTTGGGAAACTGACATTTTGGGAACGTACAATTTGGGATACTGACGTTTTGGAAAACGGACACGTTGGGAAGCGGACCTTTCGGGAAACTGATAATTACGGCTGTGGGTATATCATTGAGCAACTCGGTACCGGCCCGAAAGCTGCGTATCAGCCGGAAGCCGGTGTTGCTCCATATCTACGGGTAATATTGGTAACATACTTCTTGGGAAGCGGTCTTTATGTAAAGAATATGAGCGCTATTAGTCGTGACACAAGAACTAGTTCAACGTATTTCTACTAGGGAAGTAGAATTCGATACTGTGATCGTCGACCAAAAAGGTGGCTGAAAAAACCAATCGCACGTGAGTGCTATTTTCTGTCCCTGGTTTTTTTATAGTGGGATTTATGTGTGTACGGTGAATGTTGACATTTTTTGTACGCTATGGAGTCTGGACCGCTGGCCTCTGCTTTCAAGTTTATGCTATCTCGAAAGGTTCTGGAAGGCCGAGGCATTTATTCAGCTAATTACCAAGTTTACTGACTTATCCTGCAGTAAAGGCCCTCTTTATGGCCCGTAAACGGAAAATGCTATTCTTGAGACTACCGTGTTTACTGCTTAGTGATTCTGAATATATTTCTAAGGGCAAAGGGCGCTATCTTCTTAATGAGAGATTTATCTAAATGTTGGGACTTGTTTAACTCTATTTCGTCAAATTAATTGTATACAACTAAATACATTTAGTCGTACTTAAAATCAATACATTAGCCACTGGCCTATTATCTCTTCTACTCTATTACGTAGCACATAACTTAGATTAATAACGTCGATAATTATATTCCTGTGCTATAAGACGATTAAGGAAACGACACTTTTCAGCTCTGCACTTTGGCAGACAAAGCGCTGTAGCGCTGCGCTAATAAGCAGTTCTGGATAAGCTGCCGCATTTCTAAGCCCCCAATGATGACGAAACGGGGAGTGTTATAAGTCAGTGAGTATAAATATTGGTGGACGTTTTTCACACACAGCGCCATCTAGCCCCAACCTAAGCAAGCTTGTACTATGGGAACCAGATAACTGATAGAATACATAAATACTTTTTTTTTGTAAATACATACATAGAATACATAGAAACACGCAGACACAGAACAAACATCCATGTTCATCACACAAATGTTTGTCTTGGGTGGGAATCGAACCCACAAGCTATAGGTCAGAAGGCGGAAATCCACCCACTGAGCCACAAGGCTAGTCTAAACATATAGGTCACTGGATTCTATGTCTGTCTGTGTCTTCGTAGGCTCGTTCGGGGATAAGCGGGGCGATGCGCGGCGCATGCGGCGTGCGGCGTCGCGCGGGAGTTGGACTTCTACGGAGAGGCGTTGCGTAAAGCGGCAGGCGGGGCCCACAGCGTTTTCCGCGGCGTCGCACGCTAAGGGACAAACATAGGGCAATATGTACTTTCATTTATTAAGCCCCGGGGAGTCGTGCGGGGCGTTGTGCGGCGCGTGCTGAATGACGGCATCTGCCGCGGAAGAAATGACGCGGCGAAAGACGCGACGTCGGTTGCTGCGGCGCACGCGGCAGTGGGCGCAGCGTGCTTTGCCACGATTACCGCTAGATATCAAACAAAACGCGCAGGAACACGCTTCTACATGAACAATCTCATACATTGCATATATTTGGTTTACCCGCGTGAAACGACACTGCACGCACCGCGCAACGCCCCGCGTATCCGTGTACGAGCCCTAACATATGAACCTATTTCAATTTTTTACGTTTATCAAAGGCTTGGTAGAGTCGGTATTTCGATTAGCTGTAACAAAGGACTAATGAGACGAAAAAAGCTCATTGGTGATATCAGCGGTCTACTTATTTAAGGTGTAGTTCATGAAATCCCACAGTGGCGTAGGATTCATACCCTCAAGTGATGATACTCCTGGCTTAGTTGGTAACGAGTCTTCCTTATAAATATCCTCTCGACTTCGATTGAGCCTGAAAGATGAATTTAAACATCTACTCTGAGCCTGCAAGGGAATTTGTTGTCTGTGTATTTGTGTGTGTCTGTGTGTCTACCATGGCATAACCGATACAGGGAAACCTAATGAAGAACTATGAGTGTGAAGCTTTATAATTATAACTATTTATTAATATTTAGTGTCTACATTGTCAGGGTCTCTAAATCCGGGCTGTCACAATCTCTTTGATCGTATCGAAGACGCATCGCGTTGAATGCTCTATCATTTTCACAACTGAAAAACAGTAAAGTGAAAATATGTGTACCTAAAGAGTTATTTAATTATCTATCTAAATACTATAAAGGTTCAAGCACCGGGCCGCATTAGACCGGGCCGCAGCGAGGCGGAGCGGACCGCATCGCATCGAAAAATGTATGCTTAGCACATTAGTGACAAGCCGGGTCTCAGTGCTTTGACGGATTTTGAGTACAGTATGCTGCCGGACGTTGTGACTGCACATCATGGATAGTTCTGACGAAGTTTTTTTTTTATTTACCATTTATTTGATGATGAAACCAAACAAAAAATTCGAATAAAAGAAAAACCACGTGCGCTCGTGCACTCAATTCCGCTTCCGCCTACGATAAATGCTGGCGGGCCGAATCGCACTCGCCGAAAAATTTCCTCGCATTTATTCGATCCGCTGCGCCCCGGCATAGTGCGCGATAGTTTATATAAAATGTATGAAAGCGATCTAAGCGGATTTTTGCTACCCGACCCGTTACGGCCTAATACGCTCGAACCTTAAATAGAGGGTGGTTCTTAGGTATGTTTCACTTTAAAAAGCGATAAAAATGGCTACGGTCTTGAAACCTTTAACTTCACATGTTTATCGTAAAAAAAATAGGAAAACTTTGACACACAAAAATATCTCATAAATAGATCAAAATGATAGAACCATTTAGGCTAGACTCGGCTGTTATTCTTTTTAAAATACCATCTGATAAATCATGTCCAATAAAATATATTGCCCTAGGGGTCTACCCTGATCTTAATTACTTATTTATTCCGCTGGCGCAGGGATCCGAAGCAAGTATTGTCTTCCGACACAAGAAGTCCTTATAAGTTCGTCATGTCCGTCTATCTGTATCTGAATCCTTTACAGCATTATAACTTCCAAAGTTATACATTTACATGAATCAGAATCAGAATCAGAATCAGAAATAATTTATTGTTTAACTGTGTACATAATAGATGGTAGGGTACATATTCCAAAGTTTCAACAGTCTGCCCTTTACGAGCGTACAATAATAAAAAAGATACACGTACAAAAATAATTTCTAGTAGAATATCTAAACTATCTAATAAAATATCCTTATTTTAAAGTTTACTACTTATTAGTTTACTACACTGTACTTAGAGCCTAGTCTTCAAAATACTCCTTAATTTTGTAGTATGCTTTGGGAATAAGCCATAATTTCAATTGAGTTCTGAATTTTTTATCATTTAACATTTTTATTTCAGTAGGCAACTTATTGTAGATTTTCAGAGCCATAACATAAGGGCTATTATGAAACATACTATTGTTAATTTGTGGAATTAAAATATTGTATTTGTGTTTAGTTCTTAAAATATCGGTTCGACATGATTTTGTTTTAAAGAAATAACATTCATTAGATTTAACAAATAAACAGTTTTCGTAAATATATATGCAAGTGAGTGTAAGGATATTATTAGTTTTAAATATATCGCGCAGACTGTCCATGTTATTAAGCTTAAATATTATTCTTATACATCTTTTTTGTAAAATGAAAGTTGAGTCGACTTCAACAGAATGCCCCCAAAATATGATCCCGTAACTTAACTGAGGGTAAACATAACCGTAGTAGGCGTTTAATGCTAGTTTTTTACAAGTAATATTACTGAGTATGGACAAAACATAACAGTATTGAGTAAGTCTACTATTTACTTTACTCACATGTGATTTCCAGTTTAGGTGTGTGTCTATGCAGACACCTAAGAAGTTAGTTTCTCCTACTGTCTTTACTTTACTACCCTTATAATGAATATCAAGTTGAATTGGTTGTTGTTTATAATTTCGAAATTGTATTAGTTTCGTTTTTTCTACGTTTAGCTTTAAGTTTATTTTGTCTAGCCAGGTACCTATTTTATTTAGTGTATTATTTATTTCTAGCTCGTATTCATGATTGTTAAAATTATTTTTGGGGATATAAATAGTGGCGTCGTCTGCAAACATTACACATAAGTGTTCTGTGATTTGGGGCAGTTTATTTACATATGGTAAAAATAATAAAGGCCCCAGGATACTTCCCTGAGGAACGCCTAAATTTATGATTTCTGTTTTCGAAACCACTTGTTCAATAGTTTTAGTACATTTATTGTAAGCATCCAATACTACTGATTGAGTTCTGTTATCTAGATATGATTCAATGAGTTTTAGGGCAACACCTCTTATTCCTACTTCTTCTAAATTATTTAATAGTGTGCCATGTTCAACGCAATCAAACGCTTTTGATAAATCTAAAAACACCGCAACACCTGGTCTTTTTAGGTTAATATCGTCACTTAATTGTCTTAACATTTTAAAAATTGCTGAAGTAGTGTTCTTTCCCTTTTGAAAACCATATTGGTTGCTATTTATTATTTTGTTGATCTCAAAAAACGATGCAAGTCTGTCGAAAATAACTTTCTCAAATATTTTTGAGAAACATGGGAGAAGTGCTATTGGCCTGTAGTTGTTTGGATCATTCTTTGGGCCCTTCTTATGGATTGGTTTGATCAGAGCTACTTTGAGGTATTCTGGGAAGATTCCAGTTTCTAGTGATAAGTTAATGATGTATACAAGAGGTTCAAGAATAATATATATACTTTTTTTTATTACTTGCATCGATATCTTATCATAACCAGTTGTCTTTTTATTTTTGAATCTATGTACAATTTTTATGATTTCTGAATGGTCTACTGGCGCTAAAAAAATAGATTTGCCGTTCTGCTGATTGAAAGAGCTATTTGCGGTTTTTTGAGGCAAGGCTTATTGTGGTAAGACTATTTGAGTTATTAGGGCTTAGGTTTTTTGGGATATTTACAGTGGAAAAATGTTTAACTAGCATGTTTGAGATACGGGTAGGATCAGCTATTTCTTCACCGTTTATCTTTATTGTATCAATAGTCGTACGTATACTATTTGTTGGAGCTGTGTATTGCTTTATAAGTCCCCAAGTGGCTTTAGTTTTATTTATACTTCTATTTATGTAATTTGTGTTTGCTATCTTTTTTGATTGTTTTATTATTTTCTTAAGCGTATTTGAATATCTTTTGTAACAGTTTATGTATTTTTGTTCACTAGTTAAAATAGTTTTTAGGTACAATTCTCTCTTTGTTTTACTTGATAGTATAATACCTTTAGTTTTCCAGTTCGGTTTTTTTTTGTGAGACATTTTAATTTTTTCAATAGGAATACACAATTCGAATAGTAAAGTTAAGATTTCCATAAAGCTATTAAATGCCGTATTTGGGTTATTTTGTTTATATATTTCGGTGAAGTTCAGTTGGGATAGATATTTGCAAAATATATCTATATATTTATCAACGTTTCTTCTTTCTACATACCAATATCTTTCATTAAAGCTTAAACTTGTTTTGATTTCTAATTTTAAAGCAGTATGATCAGAAATACCTACGTTAAGTATTTGAGCTTTATATTTTTTCACATTTGTTAAAATGTTATCCAAACATGTTTGGCTATGGGATGTATACCTTGTAGGATCGGTGAATGTTGGAAGCATTTTAAAAGATTTTAACGTTGTCAAAAATTGTTCCGATGTTCTGTTTTTTTCTAATATATTAATATTGTAATCTCCGAGAATAAAAACTTTTTTTGTGATGGTCCTATTTCTCATTAGTTTTATTAGCAGCGTTTCAAGTGTATGCATAAAAAGGTTAAAATTACCATTAGGGGCCCGATATAAACATATTATAATAAAATTTAATTCAGGTATAGCAATACCGCAACTCTCGAAGTGAGTTTCGAGAGCTAAATCGAAGACCCAATCTAGTTTTGTATATTTTATATTAGGGTTTACATAAATGCTCACGCCACCTTGTCTTTTATATTTTCGCGAAAAATGGGTAGCTTTTTGGTAGCCATCAAGCTGAAGAACATCTGCTTGGTCATCACGGAGATGCGTTTCAGAAAAGCAGCAAATGTCAAATTTATGATCGAGGTTTAGTATTTCAAGCTTGTCTATTTTAGATTTGAAGCTTCGTACGTTCAGGTGCATAATGGTAAAATATTTTTTTGAGTCATGAGACAAGGAGATGTTTGGATTTTGGAATGCGTTTTTTGTGTTAGTCTCGAAAAAACTTGTTACGGGTTGTATTCTTTGCATTTGAATTTTTGAAGTAAAAAGGTATCGTTCCGCGTTGAGGAGTTGCATCATTTTTTTGCGGGTTTTTCGTTTCATTTAAGGTTAGAATTTTTTCGTTCATTTTTTTAAAATAGTATGGTATTGTCCCAGGCCCATCGGTGGTGTTAACTTTTTTTATATTTGTTTTTGTAGGCGCAGCGAGTGTATCAGTTTTTCTTTTATTATTTTTTGTAATATTTTTGCCTAGAAAATTTGCGTTATAATCATGAGTGTTGATGACGTCGTTTATAAGTAAGACTTTACAATTGTGAGGTATTTTTCTGTTCTGTGGAAATACATGTAAGTAGTGGCATTTTCCAAAGTTATTAGAAATTGTTTTAAGATTTAGGTTTAGCTTATCCTCGTTTAAGTGCGGATTTTTTTCAACGTTTATTAATATCACATTTGGTTTATTAAATCTCTTTAAAGTTGCAGCTATTTCGATCAATAGTTTTGTTGGGTTGGTGTCATTACACCCCAGTGATAAGACTAGCCAATCATCTTCGCGAAGGTCTTGATCGTTTAATTTTACATTTTCAAAGATGACGTCTGCTGGTGCATCTGGATAGCTGTAGGCGACGACTTCGTATTCTTTAGTATTGACTTGTTTATCACGAAGTTGGATAAGAACTGAAGATATATTTTTGCAGCTTTGGTCTCCGACAACAATTATTTTTGGTTTTTTCTCTATTCTATTTTCTGTTTTTGTCGATAGCTTGTGTTTATTCTCGTACTTTGTTTTCCTTATGTCGTTATCTTCGTTCTTAGTTGCCTTTACATTTAAGCTTTTATTTGAATGCTCCTCACTATCAAATTTACTTCCTTCGTTTTCAGTCGAGAATTTGGTTCCTGTTCTTTGGGTGTTTGTTTTACTAATGTCCTTTTGAGTTGTTTTTTTTTTTTCATGCATGAAACCTTGTAGAACGACAGCCTAAGTATAGATCTTAAGTCTAAAAAAATATAAATATATAATTTTTATATAATAAGGATAGCTCCCATAAACGTAAAGAGGGGTTCCAAAAAAAAAACGCGATATACCACATCGTGTGGGGTGTAGTTGAGTAGGTCTTTTAAAGTTAACAATTTTGGAAGCATAACGAAATCATAATTTTATATTATAGGGGTGGCTGTCATACATGTAAAGTGAGGATACAACATTTTTTTCGCCGGTCCCCTCGTGTGGGGTATCATTAAATAGGTCTTTTAAAATGATGGTAAGGTTTCCTACACCGATATTTTTATCGGATTTACCGCTTGCATTGTATTTCTGAATGTTAGTTTCGTCTTATATTTGTGTCGTTACTCAAGAGCGTTTTTAATGTATTGCGTAAGTGCTATTTACAGGTCAACTTAAAACGTAGATAATAATAAAATATGTCAAAAACCTATTAAATTTTTAAATAGTAATAATTACATTCATTGTACTACCGTACATTCATCTAGGTACTTTAGAATCCAGGAAATCCTTTGCACTATAAATGAGGGTCCGTCAAAGTTGTAATTTTTGTTATCTATCTCAAAACTTAAACTAGAATGTATTCCATGAAAGAAGTCCTCCAGCAAACATTCGGAACTAATCAAATACGTTTGAAGACGCGTTTTCAACGCGCGATGACAGCGCCACATCTGTATCTGTGTTCTTTAATGAAAAGTACTCTAGCTATGAACTTGAAATTTCTGTATATTATGTGTAATAAGCGTCATTGTGTGTAAGTGGGAGTCGGACAAGCGCTAACGATCCCGAGCTGGAAATAAAAAATAAGTTGTGTGGTTGGTACGAGACCCTCAGGGCGTGAGTCCAACTCACTCTTAGCCAGTTTTATTTTTATGAATGCGACAGAAACGTCAATTTTATTTTTTAAAAATGTGATATTATATTTTGTTCTTTACCTTTTTTTTATGTATCTACTTCGTAGCAGAGATCAAAATATAATAGCAGCTTGTTATAAGATTGAAATAAGAATGCTTTAGATTTAAAAAGTCGTAGTAGGCCCCTTGGCATTACGGAGCAGCTACGACCTCTATGGTGCTACGAACTACACAATCTACACATTGCTACAATAGTCGTAATGACTCGAGATTCCAGTGCAAAATTATTTTTATTTGATTTTTATTACGTTAACAGTCGTGTCCTTCCGTCCGTCTGTCTCTCCGTCCCAATTGGTCACAACTTAATTGTTTTTTAATTTTGTATTTTAATTCAACCCATTTCACTCCTGCCGGTACACTTTTCGGAGTCTCAAATCCGCCACTACGTTTTTGTATGGAGTTCGGAACTGTTGACTGAGTCTGAGCATCAGTCTATTAAACATCTGCTGGGATATCGGCCTACCCTCGAAGGGTGATTACTTGGGCCATATCGACCACTATGGCCCAGTCCGTGTAGGCGGATTCACATTTTTTTATCTTAAAAATAATCCCTAAAACAACTACATAAGTAATTATCTTATATCTTGCGAAATTTTGCTACATGAGCTAGCACGTAGGTACATACGTGACTAAGCAATATAAAAATCAACTTGTCTGGATGGCTCTACTGAGTTCTATAGCCCGGCTTATAGTATTAGCCAGAGGACAAACTTTCAGGTCCCAATAAATTACTGAATGCGCACCAAATTGTCTTAATACTTATGTAAATCAAAATTGTATGTATAATATATTCCATCTTATTTATCTGAAGGTTTATTTATTGTAAAGTGATAATTTTTTTATTGTATACAAAACGTCGCTCAGTCAATACATCTTTATGGTTGAGAGGCTACAGTAGGTATTTGACGACAGCTTATACTGGAATGGGAACGAGGTTTCAAGTAAGGCTGCCAGAATACGCGCGACAGTTTGTTGACTTGGGTAGCAAGCCAAACGACCACTAGAAAGTGCCTTATAACAATTTTTACATTATTTATTTATGGAAAAACAACAGCTTTAAACTTTAAATAAAGTATTAATTGTTACCTCAACTAAATAACAGCATTCCAGTAATAGTTTTCACGATTAGCAAACGAGATTCATACAATCCAGTGGGTTATAATTTTGACGATACAAATACAACTTATGACTAAAGACTAAATAACAAGTTTTGATAATTTATGATCTCATGAAAGAGAGAGAAAATGAAATTAAAGAATAAGACGAACTATGATATACTTACTAAATCATCAGAGAAAAAAATTTAAAAACTGGTTTTAGAGAATCCTTAGAATAACTAACATTGAAAATGTTGCATACTCTATTAAAGTAAGAGTTTTAAATAACTACAATATTACTAACTAATGTATCAAGGTAAGTATAGATAATTTTCAAACGTTTGTACCAAAATATATATTACCTTACCTACTGTAAAAATACGTACACGTGTCTCCTCTTCTACAAGTTAGTACTAGAACTAGCTCATCTATTTTTTAACCTTTTTTGTCCTTGATTTAAACTTTTACTTACTTATTGGGTGTTGCCTCCTCAAAACATAATAAACAAGTAGTACTTGGGCGCTTAGTAATAAAAGTAATAAAACCTCATTATAAGTTTGACGAAGATTTGTAAAATAAAATCAAGCAGACATGCTTTTTTATAATTCGTGAAGAAGGTAGAAGTCGTGGTAGCGCAGTGGGAGCAAGGTCACCTCATATTCTTGAGGTCGTGGATTCAAACCTGGGCCGGTACTAATGAGTTCTTTGGAACTTACGTACGGATATACCACTCGATTTTCGATGAAGGAAAAACATCCTGAGGAAACCTGCATATTTCCGGAGAAGAAATTCGATGAGACATGTGAATCCGCCAACCCGCGTGCCAGCGTCGCCGATAAGGCATATTCACCCTTCGAGGGTAGGCCGATATCCCAGCAGTGGGATGTTTAACCGGTCATGGCCACACGCCTTTTTATAAAGGCTGATGCAGATGCTTTTTTATTATGCCAAAGACCCCGCGCCGCGAGATATAGTGGAATGAAGCCAACGTCTCAAGCGTCAACACAAAACCGCGGTAAAATTCGGAAGATCTTTGTCCGGAATTAGGTTGAAGTAAAAAAATATTCTCTTCTGTAGGTGGAACATCCTATGTTAGCAACTTTGAAATTCCTTCCTTGTGGTATTCCTATAGTAAACTAGTAGTTCGCGCCGAACTGAGACCTCGCGACCCCTATATCTTCACAGCCCCTGAACCAATTCAGCTCATATTTGAACTTAAAAATTGTATTGAAATGAACTACTTGCCTACAAAATTTCATGAAGATCGGATAACACAAGTTCGCAAGTTATCATCGGACAAATATACACACAAACATACAAACATACATACAAAAGCTGATTTGTCCCAGTAAACTCTGAGACCTTCGCTTCGCTCGGTCAATAATTATATAGAAATTTAGTAGAAACAAATTTTTGTAAGAAATCTTTGATAAAATATTAGGTAGACACTTAGGTTAAGTAAGGAAAGGTAACCATCAGTATTGAAAACAAGTAATATTATTTAGAGAAAAAGAAAAATAAACCGACCGCAAAATGTAGATTGTATCACTCCGGACGAAAAGAGGAATCCAACGATATCTCACTCGTCGAAATCGGTTAAGCGTTTAGGGCACATTTTAGTTTTTTTTTTAATGGAGTACTACAAAACTGCAGTAAGTTTGTCGCGGTATCCACATATATCTATGTAGGTAAATATCTACTTACAAACACTCCAAAAACATTACCCTCCTTCTTGAGCAACAAATTGGGTAAAAAAAATATTACACTACTTGACACTGGCTCAATACACTATGGGTGGAGCCAAAACATAAGAAAAAAAAAGAAGATTTTAAAACCTAAATGGAAGTGGACAGCCTAGGTCACGTCCAAAGAGTAGATTCAGATAGGTAGGCAAAGATTGTGACGAACTGGGTGCCTAAAGAAAGCCAGTGTAAGCCAGGCAGACCCTTTCAAAGATGGCATGATGATATCGTAAAGGTCGCGGGTAAGCTTTGGGCAAGAACTGCTAAAAATAGAGAAGAGTGGGAACAATTGAAGGAGGCTTTTACCGCTACAGGCGGTCCTTTTTCCAAAATATTAGAAGATTAAATAATTAAATAGACTAACACACACTACATAATCATTTAAGTAAATATATACTACCACAAAAATAAAAATTATGTAAATGCGTATAAGAGAATGTAATAGCTATTTTATTAAAAAAAAAAAAAGAATTGGTCAAAGCTTTTTCGACCACGGGGGGGATGCCTAACGAGAGGTCACGAAATCAACAAATTTTAGGTCAATTTTATTAGTATTCGAGGTTAAACATTTAAAAGTAAGTACCTCAGTATAAGGTGAATGTATTTCATTTCACGCTGATATTTATTTGACTAGCCTTGTTATTTAATATGACTAGCCTTGTGGCTCAGTGGGAGGATTTCCGCCTTCTGAGCTGTAGGTTGTGGGTTCGACTCCCGCCCAGAACAAACATTTGTGTGATGAACATGGATGTTTATTCTTTTCTGGGTGTTTCTATGTACTCTATGTATGCATTTACAAAAAAAAAGTATTTATGTTGGGCTTATCCTCTAACTTTGAAACATTCGTGATTTTGTGCGAGAGCATGCCATCACTCTCGTGCCAACTTAGTTGCACTATGCGCGGTCCCGCTCGCGCAACTCTCGCTATCGCTTTCAGAGTTACGGGATAAAGGCCTCGCTACATGGCCTGACCTGACATCGTTTGAAAGAGATGGCTATATATAAGTTTCTGGGGGAGCGAAAGGGAGAAGCTATAACCTTAATAGTTTGTTTCTTTTGCTCCCGTGAAATTCAAATCTAGCTATCCCTTTCACACGCTGTCAGGGCAGGCCATGTGTAGACACCCTAAGCCCACCGCTTCCCATAATACAAGCTTGCTTAGTTTGGGGCCAGATGGCGCTGTGTGAAAAACCTCCACCAATATTTATAATTTATTTATTAATTTTATTTATTTATTTATAGAGCCATTGAAGTTAACTAGGTAACTATAAGAAAATATATGTGGGTATTAGTAGGTACCTCTGAAATTAAGTTTTGGGTAAGTAAGTACCTAGGCAATTAGTTACTTGAGGTAGATAGCAGACACGGACCAATGAGAGAAAATAGGTATTTTTTTCTTATTTCTCTTTCTTTCTCTCTCGTTCGTTAGACGGCGGGAGGCACCAACCAAGTTGTTACGAGTTTGCGTGGTATTAGCAGAATAATCAGAAAATAAAGAATGCATAGTATCTAGTTACTAAAGATTTCGACCAATGACGAAAGTTTTTCAAGTATCAGACATACCTACATACTGGGACAGAAATAAATTTTTAGATAGACTTAGTTTTGAGATCTTTGACTAAAAGCTAGATAGGCAATTATAAGTTGTTATATACCATAATAAGAGTTTCACATTCCTATCACTTCTTTCACACACACGCGCGCACACACACACCCTCGCACATATTAGCTACGTAAAAGGTGGAAAGAGCAGAGTATGCTTAAAAAGTGTCCCTGGGGCGCTAGTCTCGACTTTTCGCTACAGCACTTTGCGACCGAATTCGGTCGCTATGACGCAAAAATTCGACAAAGAACACGATTTTTTAATGAAAAAACGCAAACACAGCGTTGAAATATGACAAAGAACACCAATTGTTAATGAAAAAACGCAAAAATTCGACAACGAACACTAATTGTTCTGAAAAAACGCAAAAATAGCGTTGAATTTTGCGTCATAGCGACCGAATTCGGTCGCAAAGTGCATACCGAAAAGTCGAGACTAGCGGCCCTGGTCGCTTAAATCTGTAATTGTAGATAAATAGATAGATAAACTCTTTAGTGTTCACACCACATTGTACATATTCAGGAGCAGGACAAAAAAGCTTAAAACTAGTGCAACAGCTGGCAGCCTTATCGCTGAAAGCGATCTTTTCCAGGTCTGGAAAAGCTTTTTATTTTTATTGTTAATATTATCTCAAAATCCCTGTATTTAGTATCAACAGTCGTTAATTACAGCATTCACAAAATATTGGAGCCATTTAGCGCGCTCATAACGTTCCGATATCTTGCGACGTTCACCGACATAAACGGCGACATAAAACGGGTTAGGGGTACATTGAAGCGTCTTGCCCCCGAATACTGAAACATTCATTAACTTTCTATTACTGCCTTTGTCTGGCACTAAGCAAATGACAAAGGCAGCAATAGACTTAATCTGTCGTCAAAGTTTAGTTAAGTTAACAAACGTTTCAGTATTCGGGGGTGAATGTCTGCTGTACCCTAGGATCAACCTTGATCTTAGGCTGTACCAATTACTGTTTCAGTATAATTTAGAAAAAAAAACTAGAAAGTACTCTTTGAACTGTTTAGAGCTTGGCTCATTGGCTCTTGGATGGCGGTGTTGTCTTGTGTGCTCTTGTGTTGTTGCTACCTTAGATACCTGTTAGATGGCAACGTGCGAACTACGGCCGTAGCTGCGCTCGCTAAAGTACATCAGGCATTGGCTAGATGGCGACTTGTTAGAGTACCAAGCGTAGCGTTATATTTTCTTTGGAGTACCATAGAGAGATAATAACCCGATCCCATACAATACGGGCTGTACATTACAGCCCATGGATCTTGTATCACTTCGTCTAAGTTACAGCCTGTACAGCCCGGGTTGACTTTTATCATGCTGTACATTATCGGCCGTACATTACCAGCACGTGCCGATAAAGCACGACCAGGAATGTACAGCCAATAATGTTAATTGACGGCCGGTTTTGAACGACCTGATAATTGGCAGCCCAGTACACCAATTATCGGTCGTACATCATCGGGTCGTACATTATTGGGCTGTAAATTCTACACACCCGAACCATAGATTTATTGGCCGAGCGAAGCGAAGGTCTCAGAGTTTACTTGGAAAAATCGGCATTTGTATGTATGTTGGTATGTTTGTATGTTTGTGTATATATTTGTCCGATGATAGCTTGCGAACCGTTGATCCGATCTTCATGACATTTTGTAGGAAGTAGATCATTTCAATACAATTTTTAAGTTCGAATATGAGCCGAATCGGTCCAGGGACCCTATTCCTGTGCGCTCGAGATTATCTCGGTCACTGTCACTCTAATTTAGAATTTAATGGGAGTGAGAGTGACCGAGATAAAAATGTCATTTCTCCGAATACGGGCCCAGCGGTTGTGAAGATATAGGGTTCGCAAGGTCTCAGTTCGCAGCGAACTACTAGTAATGTTTTAAAGCAGCGTGCTAGCGCGAGCAAAACAAGAATAGGACTAGTGGCGTCGAAATATTGATATCACTTGTTCCATGAGACTACTGGGTCAAAATAGCGTAAGTTTTCCCATCATGGGACAGGGACCCTATTCAGAGAAATGACATTTTATCTCGGTCACTCTCACTCTAATTTAGAATTTAATGGGAGTGAGAGTGACCGAGATAAAATGTCATTTCTCCGAATAGCCCTGAGCTAAAAGTACTTTGCATTAGCAGATATCTATGGAACAAATTACAATGCTATACATCGCCATCTGGCGGATAATTAAGGTTCGCTTACGAGCCATCCATCTAGTATGTAAGTAAAGTATTATAACCTCAGATTAAAAAAATATAATCTATTTTTACGACCGAAGCTACGATCGCTTGTCGCCATCTAGCAGATATCTATGGAACTATTACAAGACATGCTCTACACCACTGACTGAATACTATTATACGTAAAATGAATAACCTGGACTTGACCGTGAATTGCTATCCTCGACTTTGACCGTGACTATGACTTGTTTGATAATATCTAACAAACTTGAGAATATAGTGTACTTGACACTGGCAAATGCATAAGACTTGCGACGCCAAAAAGAGAAAAAAAAACCTGGAATTTTGACGGGAACGTGAAGAACTCATGTTGCGTATTTCACAGGACCGGGATGAGTGGCGTAGAACTAGAGAGGCCTATGCTCAGCAGTGGGCTAAAAATAATACGGGCTAAAAATGATGATGATGATGATTTGTATTAATTTCCAAAACTTGTGTTATTTCGAGTGTTATTGTGTAAAAATGATGGATTTTTTATTCATTAAATATTCGTCAACGAATGTTGATGAATAGCATGTTGCTCTTCGTGTTGTTTCCAAAACTCCATAGAAACCTCTAGTAAAGTCTCCACCACTTTACTGAGGCATGAAGTGGACTTGACTGTGACTTACTTTCCTTGACTTAGACTATGACTGAGATTTATTTTGAAATATTTTACTTTACTTGAAATATTATAATACTTGACACTGGCTAAATACACAACGTGTGAATCCAAATCATAAGAGAGAAAAAAATGAATATCCTAATATTTTAAATGCGAATGTAGCTGTCTCTGTGTCTGGGTGTTTGTCGTGTTATCACGGCTAAACGGCTGAATAGGTCGAGCTGAATTTATGCATAGATATATTTAAAGAGTAGGAGACGAACACATTATAGTCTACTTTTTTTTTTTTTGGTCAAAAATAATATAAATATTTATTGAAAAATCTTCTCTAACTACAATTAGCAAATATTTAACAATGAAATATAGCAACATAAATTCCGGCGCAGTCTAATCACAAAAACCAACCAAAAAGAACAAAATGCAGTTATGTTTATATTTAATAAAATATAAATTATAATTAATTTATAAATTTGCTTTTGTAATTACAAAATAAAAAATCTTAAAATGAGCCCATAAAAAATGCTTTAAATTTTCAGTGGTAACAACAAATTTTCATTTACAAATTAAATATCCAGGCTAGTGCTAGTTTTTTAAAATTATATTATTGTATATATATAATATTATAAATGCGAAGGTTTGTGTGTAAGTGAGTTTGTTCCCGTTCAACTCTGTAACAGCTGAACGGATTTGAATGAAATTTTGTAGGAAAAATATTCGATTTCTGTAGAATAGCGGGTGAAACCACGGGGGCTAGATACGGATAATCGACAAAAAAGTAAAGAAAATCTACAATAATTTTCCGTTTTCTCACCAAGTTTGATTTTCAACTTTAAACCAAGAGATTTGCGTGGGTGAAAACCAATGACGAACTCTATTAGAGAATCATTGGTGCAAACTCATTTCAAATCGATTTTGATTGATTGTTAGTATAAATATACGATTTCTAAATTCAAAAAATGTATTTGTCCATACAAAAACCGTCAACTGTTTCACCCTCTTAACCGATTATCCGATCGGTCGATCTCATCCGATTTCGATGATTTTTTATGTTTGTTATCTACACTATGAAAAACTATATTATATCCTTTGTTTGAAAAGTTTGATTTTTTTGAAATATCGCATTATCTTCGTAGTTATATTAGACACCTAAGGAGATGATTTTTTACGACTAAATTATGAAAAGTTTTTTTTTAGAAAACCATAAATTAAAATACTTTTTGAAAAAATAAACCTATAAGCGACGATTATTATTTATCCAAGAACAAAAGATTTTGATTCTATTTAAAGCGTGATAACGGTTTTCCCCCGAAACGCTAATAACATCAAAAAGTTTGGTAAATTCACTAACTCTCTCTATCGCAGGCACGGGGAACAGAGCAACAGCAATTCAATTTTCAAATAACTACTGCGCCATTAACCTCGTGGCAGGATGTCCCTCCTAAAATTTCAGACATGGCTTGTAACGAGCTCACTTCCGATACTTCGGTTTGGTTTCACTCGTTATTTATTCAATCACACAAATATTAAACCTATAAATGCGAAAGTTTGTGTGTAAGTATGTAAGTTTGTTCCCGTTAGACTCTGTAACGGCTGAACGGATTTGAATGAAATTTGGTATGGACTACCTATATGGATGTAGCTTAAACCCTGCATTAACACATAGGCTAGGGGCTCGGGGCGCAGCTTGTCTAATATATAAAAGAACAAGCCCTTTTCTAGGAATTAACGCACAGACCAGGCCGCTTACGATAGAGACGTGAAATTTGGACCCAATACTATTAAAATGGTCTAGCTAGGTGGACAATAAAACAGGTTTTGCGAAATTCCACCTCTAACGGGGTAAAATGGACCCCCAAAGTTTAATGGAAATAAAATAAATGCTAAGCCAATGAAACACGGTTTATTTGCTTATTAAAAATAAAGAAATGCATATATCAGGATTTTTACAAAATCAGCCCCATATAAGGGTGAAGTAAGTTTTAATTCGCCGTGCAAGCTACTAGTGTCTTAAAAAGCCCAGAGCCACTTGAAACACTCAGACGCTCTTTTAATAACACTCATACTCCTTATAAATAGTAAAAATTTATATTTACTTGTGCGTCATTAATGAGCTTATAACAAGGAACATTAATTAATAGTATCTTATCTATAAGGAATTAACAAGGATCTATACTGCTGAGTGGTGATTCAATTATTTTTGACACATTTGCAATGAAATACGACTATTGGTAGTAAAAAAAAATACGTGTGTGTGTAAGGATCGAGAGCCCAAACTTGAATTCGCGAAATACATATAGCCAAGATTTAAGTAAAAGTCTTAAAACAATTGTAAAAAATAATCTTGTTATTTGTAAATCATTACAGACCTTTGAGTGTGGTCCCTCAATCCTCCACCCCTACTTGCGATATCTCAGAAAGTATTTTATTTTTTAAATCAATAGTCCGCAACAATATTTTATTAAACTTGAAATATTACAACACTCGACACTGGCTAAATACACAACGTGCGGAGCCAAAACTTAAAGAAAGAAAAAAAAAACTACTGTACTTGCTATTGCGGGCCCTGCCCTGTACGCCGACAACTTGACCAAGAATGTGGAAAAATTCGAAATAAATACATTAAATCTTTAAGGTATAATAAATTTATTGCTTTATTTAAACTTAATGTCTACTAGGTACAATAGGTATTCGTTATGTATGTTATACAAGGTTTTACTGAAAGGTGTGAGTATCGAAAGGTACGTTTGTACTGATCATTAAGAACAACTTTTACCAACACAGAAATCACGAAAATAAAATCAGCTGTTCCATACATTTTGTCGAGTGTCATTGACACTTTTCTATGGAACATCTGTTTTCTTTTTCCGATTTCGGGTTTGGTCCCATAGTAAAAGTTGTTCATAATGATAAGTGTACCTTTCAATATTATCACACCTTTCAGTAACGCCGTGCAAAATAAAATAAAAAACATCAATACTTAAATTATTTAATATAAGATTTGGAATCACTGTTATTTTGTAGGTATATTTAGTGGCTTGGAGTAAAGGTCCACTTGATGCATTTATGTAGTGGCGAGATATCCCGAGTTATCTTAGCTAATATTATAATTCAGAGGAATATAGCCGCAGTCGTATCAGGACCAATAAAGCTTCGAGGTATAAAAATGAATACGTTCGTTTCGGGGAAAAAACTTCGGTTGCGCGATTCAGAACTCCCTACATTACAACTGCCAGTCCATACAATACGTCAAAAAAAACACGTAAATGGATCTACGCCATCTATTGAATTATAGGAAGTAACTTTGTCTCTCTATCTGGATGTTTGTCGCGTTATCACGGCTAAGCAACTGCTGAACGGATTTTGATAAAATTTGATAAGGAGTTACTGTATATCACAAATACGGACATAGGATACTTTTTTATGTCCACGCGAACGAAGTCGCGGGTAAGACTTGTCTATTAATAACTCGCATTGAAGTAGTGGATTTATTAATCAATCTTGTTTCGCTTGTGCTGTTCAAAACTTCTGGCTCTAGATATAATAGCTCGCAACTTCGCCCGTGTTCTTACAGACTGCGTAAAAAAAGGTTAGTGCTAATTTTAGGGTTACTTAGTCTCGTTTTGGCAATCGATAGTTAAAGGAGCCTAGGCAAAAGTGGTCTATGATTCATATGCCACTTTTGCCTATGGACCAAGCGATACGGATTTTGCATTCGTGTAAGGTTACCTCTACTCTCACTGGGTTACTCTTTTGCAAACGGGCATCAAAATCTGATCCATAAGTTTTGAGAAAGATGCTGTTTTCAAAAAACAATTATGTAAGTGTTATTTACATAATCTGACGCATAAGATTTGAGAAAGATCTTTTCAAAAAAACAATTATGTAAGTGTTATTTATATAATCTGACGCATAAGATTTGAGAAAGATCTTTTCAAAAAAACAATTATGTAAGTGTTATTTATATAATCTGACGCATAAGATTTGAGAAAGATCTTTTCAAAAAAACAAATTTCTGATCCATAAGATTTGAGAAAGATGCTTTTCAAAACACAATTATGTAAGTGTTATTTACGTAATCTTATCCATGAGTTTTGAGAAAGATGCTTTTCAAAACACAATTATGTAAGTGTTATTTATGTAATCTGATCCATAAGTTTTGAGCAAGATGCTATTTTCAAAAAACATGTATGTAAGTGTTATTCTGCTCAAAACCGTTGGATCAGGTCGTAATGCCAATTTTCACAAAGGTGTAGTTGAGGTATCCTAACGCTATTCGTTCATAATCCACTCCCCACAACCCCCGTTCAAGTTAAATGTTAAAATATTCTAAAATATTATATCGGTTATATGTATAATACCTAAGACTATGTCATTGACAGAGAAAAACCAACGAATATCTCTCTAGAACTGGTCCCGCTGGTTTCACTCTAACCTTGTCATACGTCGTACGCGGAGCCAGCCCGAGTTCAACTAGAGCCCATGTTTTGTGACTGAATATCGCGTCTACCACTTTAAAAAAGTCACTGGACTAGGTGTAAAATGTGTTTAAGTTTACCGGAAGTCACTTTGATTAGCGAGTTTCGGTAAACTTCAACTCAAATCCAGTAATTAGTCACATAAAGGAATGAACTTACCCCTTTCTACCTTTTCATAATAGCTAAAATGTACGGGACAGTATATTATTTACTAAGGTGTCAACAATTTTAAACTGAGGACTTTCTGCTCACCTCTTGGCGCGATTCAAAGTAGGCAAATGCCATTTGTATATACAGGTTGTTCTGAAAGGTGGAACAATATTGAAAGGTAAGTATGTACTCATCGTTATGAACAACTTTTACTATGAAACCAACCCTGACATCGAGAAATAAAAACAGCTGTTCCATAGAAAAATGTCAACGACACTCTACAAAATGTATATTTTTTCTTCTCTCGATTTTAGGGTTCGACCCATAGTGCATGTTGTTCACAATCGTGAGTACTATGACACATTTCGCCTTAGCGTACCCTTTCCTTATAACCCTGTATTTCAATACATTTGCATTTGGAATACAAATAAGCAAACGGCGATTCGGCAATTACTTGAGACGTTGAATCGCTCGACCCAGGATTATTCCTGAAGCTTTTAGTCTCTATTAATTCCTGAAGCTTTTAGTCTCTATTAGACTATGTCATGTTTTACTTTTACGAATAATAATTTCTTATTTCATCGCTGTTATTTTAGGTAATCATTGCCCAATCTAAATAATAATGCAAACATTGACAATTGAGAAATTTTCGCAGAAAAAAAATTGAGCCTAAATTGAGCATAAGAGTCATAAACGCAATCTCAAAGCTTGCCTTGGAGTATATTATAAAATTACAGCTTGGTAAAAAAATAAAATACCGAGGTCCCAAATAATAGTCACACTGAAATAACTTCTACAGTTTATTGAACGCTCTTCAGTAGAAAAAAAAATGAATATGAATTTAATCAGAAATAGCTTTTGAAAAACAAAATATAACCACATTACCGACTTAAAAAAGAAAAAGATTTTAAGAGAGTATTGCCAATGAAAAAAAATTTTTGTTGATTCCAGGCTGTTGTTTTGCCAAGCTGTAACTGTTGTTAATAAAAATAATTACAGATGATTCAAGTTCTGTGTTTTTTAACTGATTGTTGATACATTTATTGTTATTATTTATAACTTTAAAATACTGAAAGTCCTGACAAAATACATATAACTATTTATATGGTAACATAACACACAACATTGTAATTAAGTAGGTATATACAATAAAATAATTAATGTACAAAAAGACTACAATAGTAGATTAATAGTAAAATTACTAATCGTCGATTGCTATTTAAGTACAGTCAGAAATTAATATACAATACGAAATTCGATTACAATCGTCTCTAGGTATTGCTTTTATTCTCTTTAAAAAAGTTGTAAATTCTTATTGTTATGAATACTGTATATTTCGTTTGCATACATACAAATAATTAACTGTTGAACTAACAATATATAATTGAAATGTAGAATTTAAGGTAATGTAACACAATGGAGAGGCTCGCGTTGTTTCTACTTACATTGGAACGCCACATATGTCGGGCGACATTAGAAGCTTCTCTCACACAAAATTCGCTCTCTCGCTCACACAATCGACAATTACATGTATAAAATTAGTGAAGATATTACATACATAAGTAATAGGCCTTTGTTCAGCAGTGGAAATCTTCTGGCTGATGTAGAACATATAATAATAACTGAGCAATAGAGATAAGATCTTGTCATCCATAGATTAAAATGATTATGAAATTAAATCAATCTAAAATGTTTTAATAAAGAAAACGTTGCCAAATCATTTATCAATATTACGTGCCGTAGTGTAATTTTATTCAAAACACTTGCAACGCCCCGCTCCAGAAATACCCGCTATTCTACAGAAACCGCATATTTTTCCGGGATAAAAAGTAAGCTACCTCCATACCACTTCCATACCAATTTCATTCAAATCCCTTCAGCCGTAACAGTTGAATGGGAACAAACACACTTACTTAGTTTTAGACCTAAAGATTGGAACTTTTTTTTTGTTTACAATACGGCTGATGATATTAATCCCAGCTTAGAATTTTTCCGTGATTTCTAGCACATGCGATTTGCCAAGTAATAATAATATAGTAGTTTTACATAACAAGTAATTGCGATCGGCACTTTTCGCGCAAGGGAAAACTGCCGACCCGTTTCCGACAGTAGCCGAACGTTTAAATAAATATTGGTTAAACTTTATTTGCAATTGCAAATGGCTGAGTATTTCTTGCTATGCATAGTATTAGCTCGCTTACACGATCGTGACCGACTCGATTCGTACAAGTTGGCGCACGGGCGGCCGCGGTTTTGCCGCGAAATCGATCGACCAATAACAGCGCAAGATTTTAGCGCGTGTTGTACAATACTTTGCCATTGGTAGATCGAAGTTTCCCGCGCTACTAAAATCAGTCTATTGCGCGGGTACATCGGGAAGAATTATTTGTTGTGTAAAACAAAGTACCTAGTATTGGTATGCAGCAGTGCAGTTAATTATAAAAAACAGAGCAGCAGCCTCTCCATTCTTTATCATGTACAATAAACCTTGTTGTACAATAATGTATGAAATTATAAGCACAACTTGATAACATTAAAACCAAGTTTAGTTGCTTTTACTGTTTTCAAGTAAGTCGATGTATAAATATAGTCGTGCCACAACGATTTCGCTCGCATATTTCCAAGTGTGTTATAATATAATAATAATATTATTAATAATTATTTATATAATTAATATCGAACGAGATAACTGTTGACACGACTAAGGACCTTAAAGTTTGAACCGCGCCGTGAACAATAAAACTGGTTTAATTATAGTACGAGTATATTTTTCATTTTTTTTCTTTTTTCTTTTAGGAATGTATTAGATTCATTAGGCTTAGAGAACAGCAGTGCAAAAAAAAATAACACGTCATGTGAATACTTCGCTTTTTTTTTTTATTTAAATAAAAAAATGGTGGTAAATGATTTGTCTGCTAGGTCGTTGTTCCATTTATTAATAGATACAATAGGTATACAGGCTGTTACTGAATGGTGTAGCAATATTGAAAGGTATGTATGTACTCATTATTACTATGGGACCAACCCTGAATTCGCAAAAAAAAACTATTTATACATTTTGTCGAGTGTCATTGACATTTTTCTATGGAACAGCTGTTTTATTCCCGCGATTTCAGTGTTGGTCCCAAAGTAAAAAAAAACACATAACGATGAGTACATACATATCTTTCAATGTTGCTACACCTTTCAGTAACACCTTGTAGAAGTTTGTCTTAGCATTTTTACTCTATCTATCCTTCACAAATTCAGGTCGTCATTGATAAAAATATGACGCATTCATTTTAAGGAAACTCATGCGAAAAGTATTCTCAAAAGTATAACGTGCTCTTCTACTTCACATTGTACAGTATGTGAGTTACATACTCGAAAATCAGACAACTGTTGATGTTCGAGCATACAATAATATGACTTAATTTGCTTGACTTAAGACTATGACTGAGACTTGTTTTAGTTCTGAAATATTACAAAACTTGACACTGGTTAAATAAACTGTGTATGTGAAGCCAAAATATAAAAGAAAGAAAATAACTATAGTTAAATTTGTGATATTGTAAAACGAAATGAAAATAATCTCAATTTGGTGAGTTGGACCAATTATTGTGGACTGGACTAAGTGCATAAATAAATGAGCATTTGTGTCGATGGCTATGATTGTGTGAATATGAAGACAGCTTATATTTAGGCTGTGCCTCGGATGCCGGAGCCGGCAACGATGAAATAATGTAACGGTTGCCGGAAGTACGACCAACCCACTGTCATCAGACTCAAACCTGTTACCGTAAGGATTCACAGGTGGTTATAAAAAAAATAACCTGATAAATAATCGAAGAGAATTTTCGATTTTTTTATTTAAAAATATTACCTGCGAGCCTCGACCGATATAGAATACCGTGAGTGTATTCCGGATTTATTACACCGGATGGACCAAGCCAATGCCCCCCGAGGGAAAGTACCCTGAATATTGAAGTTAGCAAATTTTACATAGGGAACAAATCTCTCTGATAAACTTTGCATCTAAAATCAAAAGAAGTTAAG
Source organism: Apocheima hispidaria (assembly GCA_947579745.1). Taxonomy (NCBI): domain Eukaryota; kingdom Metazoa; phylum Arthropoda; class Insecta; order Lepidoptera; family Geometridae; genus Apocheima; species Apocheima hispidaria. The sequence goes on along the minus strand of OX388149.1, from coordinate 5,213,202 downwards.
GAAGCAGTTATACTAATGTAAATGTAAATACAAATGCATAGATTTTAATTTTTACAGAGTGCGATTCCCGGCTCTGACAAGTGTCTCTAAAAAAACTTTGAATGCAGTTATATTTTTATTTTTTTAATAAAGAAATGTTTCCTTTGAATATAGTTTGCTAACTTCAATATTTAGTGTAGCTTTTCTCCGGTAGGCATAGGTTTGGTCCATCCTGTATGCTGGTTACCTGATTTTTATAAAACAAAATAATAGCTTAATCTACAGCTACCCGACTCCGGAATAACTTCTTAGCGTTTCGCCCTTCCACCTCCGGCAACCGTTCCAGTTGCCGGCTCCGGCTGCGGAGGCACTTCCTTACATTTAGGCAGTTGTTCAATGATGATTGTTTCTGGACGCCTCAGCGTCTTGCCTGGTGATGTTGAAGGCCTCGGTCTTCAGGAAGTCGACAGTTTTGTACGCGGAGTCCGCATCGACCGCCGACAGCGACTTGCCGTGAGAAACGTCAAGCTTCTTGCGAGGTAACTCTTGCGGCTGGAAAATTAAATAACAAGTAAATTTCTAATAATCATTGTTTTCTAATAATCATTTAGAAAGTCATTTAGTTAATAAACATTTTTAGATTTTTTGGCAGGCCATATCACTCGAGGAACCGATAACCGGTGGGGAAGAAAGGTTCTTGAGTGGCGACCACGAACCGGAAGACGCAGCATAGGTAGGCCTCCCACTAGGTGGACCGACGATATTGTGAGTCGCGGGCAACCGGTGGATGCAAGTGGCCCGTTGTCGGTCGGTGCGGCGCTCTAAGCGGGAGGCCTATGTTCAGCAGTGGACGTTGGACGTCTTATGGCTGATGATGATGATGAATCATTTAGAGTATGTGCAAAAATATAAGAGTCGTGGCATAACATTGAACTAACATATTTATTTTTATATGATTACCTAATAGTAGCACCCTAGTACTAGTGAGAACTGAGTAGGTTCCTGCCATTTAATATCAAACATTTATACATAGTCGAGCTGGTAATGACAGAGCATTGTTGTCAACGCAACAATAAGCTTTTTTCTTTTTTGACATTTCATTCAGTTTCTTTCCTCCAAAGTAGACGGCGTAGCAATCGTTAAACAATATCCGTCAAAGTTGACGGAATCTTTAGGGAATATCTGTCAGAGATGAAGGATATTGTTTAGAGATTGCCACGCCATCTGTTTTGGATGAAAGAAGCGGATATGAAGTGTCAAAAAGGAAAACGGCTAATAACACGCGCGCCCTCAACTCAACGACGCTTCTTTCATTTAAATAAGTATTCACTTGATGTTTATCACGATTTTTATTATTGTTGAGACCCGATATTTTGACACATTTGCATGCGCCATCTTCACGTAGAGACTGAACTGTGAACCGCTACGCGACAATGAACCTTATCGCGCGGCGATACTATACGCGGTCGCGCATTGTCGGTAATTTCGCATGAAATACTCAGGCGAGCGATTCAAAGATAAGAGTCCCAGTTCACAGTTCAGTCTGTTCGACTGTGCCAAAATATCAGGGACACAAAACCAATGAAATTAGTGGTACATATCCCGTGCGTACTGATTTAGATTATGATAATGGCTTTTCATGCGATTGAAAGAGTATGCATATCTCGGGGATACGTTAAATCGCGCCAAATAATGAACGTATATTTTTATAGATTTATTTGGAACTGTGCGTGCTGTGCTACGCTACGACCGCCTGAATGCGGTATAAGAGAAAATCTTTGGGGAATAACAACATATTCCTTGTTAAAATTGTATGTGTATAATTCGTGACATTTAAAGAACTGTAAGAATGCGGTATATGTAATACGTAACACAAATGTGTTGCTGCACACAAATGTGTCATTGGTGTGTAGTGCGCCTTAGGATACAGGAAGTCATATTGGAACACACAAACATACATACTTGTTCAAGGTGTTACTGAAAGGTGTAGCAATAGTGAAAGGTAGGTAAGGAAATGTACTCATCATTATGAACAACTTTTACTGTCGGACCAGCACAGAAAAAAAAAAAACAGCTGCTCCATAGAAAAATGACAATGACACTCGACAAAATGTATGGAACATTTGTTTTTTTTTTTCGCGATTTCACGGTTGGTCCCATAGTAAAAGTTGTTCATAATGATGAGTACATACATACCTTTCAAATTGCTACACCTTTCAGTAACAGCCTGTATACTACATACTTAGACACCCTAAAAGTATTACCCTCCTTCTTCGGCAGTCGGGTAGAGACAAGTTATGCTATTTCAACAGATAACAGATAAGATAATTTATTTCAACATAAAAAGTAATGTGTAATATTACATTCGTTGGCGCCGGCTTGGACGTGTGCAGATCCAAATCGAGGTACTGCAGGGCGTCTGCTTTCATGTCATCGTGATAAACACGCAACCCTCCCTAAAATAAAAAAGACATCAAATAATGCGATTTACTATCAAAATACTACCTCTACCAGACTTTTTGTACAATATTAGAGTAGGATGCGGCGATAGTCATGAATTTAATTCTATTCATCTCTATTTCCAATTAGGTATTAGCAATAATACTCTTACGTCCCTAATCTAGGTATAAGGTTAAAAGAAACAAAACTTCACAAAGCAAAGTAAAAACATTTGTAGGCTCAAAATAAATGTCGATAGGCGAGAATGAATCCAGCGACATTAACCTCGTGCTAACAGGGCCCGTACCGTGAAGTCATTATTACGATGATTGTTTTTTTTTCCTCTTATTTTTGGCACCACACTATGTGTATTTAGCCAGTGTCAGTTCAAGTGAAGTCAAATATTTCACAATTAAAATAAGTCTCAGTCATAGTCTAAGTCAAGCAAGGTAAGTCACGGTCCACGTCATGCCTCAGTAAAGCGGTGGAGACTTCACTAGAGGTTTCAATGGAGTTCGAGAAACAACACGAACAGTCACCTTTCACAACATTATACTATTCACCAACACTGGTACACGTTCACATACACTTAATGATAAAAATCCACTATTTCTACACATTATGTTGATGATTGATAGATTCAGCCGCCGACGCTGCGCGACCACGAACCGTAACGCCTTGTGATAAGGTACAATACAATACAAATACTTTATTTGGGTACAGTACAAGTCGCGCAGCGTCCGCGGCTGAACCTAAACATCATAGCAATAAGGACCTCGTTTCAAAACCAAACTTTGGTGGGTGTTTGGAGTCACGGTGGGCCAGTTCACATCTTATCAGCTCTTAGACGTCCACTGCTGGGCGAAGCTTCCTCCCTATCGGTTGGGTGGTTGCCATAATTCCCACGCTTGGCAGGCATCTTGGGGATCGCAGAATGTTCACCGTGAACTTTTTATCATTCGATACTGAATGTGAATTTGCATGGAACTAGTGCTTCTTTTGTGCAGTATAGGGCTCGGGGCCGGGGGGCGGTCGTCGGCCTCGCGTGTACAAAGTGAACCCCATTCACAAACGCACAGACGAAGACCAGAATAACATTAACCTAAATGTGGAATATAATGCGTACACTTGTTCCGGAGTCGTTCGTCCGAAGCTCTAAACAAAGATAGTGAAAGAAAAATACTGAGAAAAAAAACAATGACCCTGAAATTATCTATCGCTTTGAATATTTTATGCCGACCTGTGTCGGGTTGATGACACCATCGAATGATCACAATAACGTAAATATAGATCAAATTCATTTATACAGATCATTCACAATTATAGTAACTTTTCGCGTAATATGCGCATAATGATGAGACCAGGATTCAAGTACAAACACAGCGGGCTTATCCCGTAACTCAGAAAGCGATCGCGAGAGGCTCAATAACAATCAATAATGTATTTATATCAAAATTATTGAGCTTATGTGGTATTTATTGACCGAGCGAAGCGAAGGTCTCAGAGTTTACTGGGACAAATCGGCATTTGTATGTATGTTTGTATGTTTGTGTGTACATTTGTCCGATGATAACTTGCGAACCGTTGATACGATCTTCATGAAATTTTGTAGGCAAGTAGTTCATTTCAATAAAAAAATTAAGTTCGAATATGAGCTGAATCGGTCCAGGGGTTGTGAAGATATAGGGATCGCGAGGTTTCAGTTCGCCGCGAACTACTAGTATCAAAATATCCTTATTGAGTCTCTCGCGATCGCTTTCAGAGTTACGGGATAAGCCCGCTGGTGTGACATCAAAAAAAAGAAAGAGAAAAAAAAATTAATAAGAGCACAATAAGACTGCAATATGGATTTGTGGAAATTATAATTCAAAAAAACCTGTTGAAATAATCCATATATGTATTTTTAGAGAACATGATTGATTTTCTACCTAGATAATATACATATTGGCATTTATTTGTGATGTCAAGATCGGACATCACTAAATTATCTATGGCGTTGCTTGGACTTTGACTCAATTATGACTACCAAATAAATATACTCCCAATAACAAAAAGGAGAAAAGGTGGTATGTTCTGAAAACTTCTAGCCTGGCCCACTAGGTAAGTATCGGCGGGAACGCGAAGAAGTCATGCCAAATAATTATATTATTTCGCAAAAATTGTGTTATATCGAGTGTTAAAGTGTAAAAACAGTAGATTTTTATCCATTAAGTGCGTGAACTTGCATGATTGTTGGTGAATAGTATAATGTCATGAAACGTGACTTCTGGTGTTGTTTCCAAAACTCCGTAGAACCTCGAGTAAAGCTTCCATCACTTTTCTGAAGCATGACTTAGAATGGACTGTGACTAATTGACATAGATTATGACTAAGACTTGTTTATATTTTGTAATACACTACTACTATATTTGAAATTATCAAAACTGGCGAAACGGACTAGACTGGACGTTGGCAAAATACACTAGAGTGCTTTTTATAAAAGAATTCCCACAGATGCGGCGCTGTCCTAGCGTGTTCAAAGTGCGTCATCAATGGGATTGGATTAGTTGCAGCTGTTTGCCATGGGTCTTCTTTTATGATAAGTACTCTCTACGTGCGGAGCGAAAAAATAAGATAAAAAACCAATTGACTTAGCGACTTTAGAGTCGGCAGTCGCCCCATAGCCGTGCTAGTGAGCACCCGCTCTCAAAATGTAGTCGTTATAGTGATTGTAGATATATTAAATATGTATAAGTTAAAATTGTGGTCATCACCCGGAGTCAAGACTTTTATTACATCTAATCCCGGTAGTCAGGAGAACAAACAGATTGTTTGGCGGTGACGATAAATCTTAAGATATGGTAAGGTATCCACATACCTGTCCAATGAAGTGGTTTATATGGCCTATGCTGTGGCTGGAATGGCGTGGTTTCAGCGCGCGGTCCACCGCCGGCGGCATCGATGGTAGATTGTAGTACTGAAGAGACAAAGCAAGTTTTTTTTTATGGTACTTGGTGACGAGACGAACATGTCGCTCAGTTGATGTAAGGCGTCACACTTGCCTATAACAGTTCAGTGCCCCCAGAGATTGAACTGAACTTCAACAGTTCAAAACCATGAGCGGCAATGCACTGCTCCCTCTGGTCGGGACCGTGGAAAGCTTACCAAATGTGCTGTGTTATAGTCTTCCTCGTCGTCGGTGGTGCGCATGAGACCCGGCGGGAAGAGTGACCGGCCCGGCGATGGTGGCGCCCCGTGCGACTTCCGCCGGTACCACGGGAACGGCTGCCGTGAACGACATTCAAAAAAAATCATTCCATATCCATAACATAAAGATAATTCTAGATTAAAATCAGTTAAACAGTAGTTTAGACTGTCAAGGTTCAAAGGCCAACGCTTTCCATACAAAACATATTAGAATACGGACTGAGTATGAGGAGCACCTAAAAATGTGCTAGAATATTTGGAGGTGACTATGTCCGTACGCAAAAGTACTTATGCCCGTCTGCACTAAACTTTAAAAACTCCTTAGTACATACTTAACTCTCTAGGACGTTGCACCAAATTTACGAGGTTGCCTAAATGCGAACGGATATTGATGAAATTTAGTCCATTATATTTTTTCCGTGTATAAATTACTTACAGAGACATTTTCTTGCGATTCAATCGGCTCCTGGATCTTCGGCCCTTGATAGCAGATGGTTTCTTTTAGAACGTCCTTACTCATTGCAAAGGTTTTCGGCGGCCGCGGCGGTACCGGTGGCCCTGTCGAAATAAGCCGATCATAGTGACGATAGCTGAGGTTGGCGCGCTCGGTTGCCACGCCGCTTGGTGTGGGTTCAAATCCCAACAATGAACTACCGTGGCGATGGAGAATATCATCAAATTGAAACACACAATACTGTAAAAGACGTATATGGCGAAAGAGCAACTTGGAAATCTTTTGCCAATTACCTATCACTGAATCCCGGTTGCCTCGCTGGAAATCCCTATCTTGGCTAGATATGGTTACCATCGTAGACCGTCATTTATGACAAAATAAATAATAACAAGTCGCAATAAAGTTAATTTTAGTACGCACAGCAAAGTAGCGTAAAGCGTTAATAAACATCATGAATACCTACAGGCGCTCGAAGCGTGATTGCGTTATATCGATTGTATCACTACGAACGAGAGCTTTTGCACTAAACGGTGCAGAAAGGCTGTCATTTTCGCACTTGGTTAGATGTTAAAACGCTGCCCAGAGCAGTCTTTTGAGGCTTCACATTCCTTATATTTTGATACGCTTTAGCATTGCACTAAGACAGGCCTGGTTTTTATCAACTGAGGTAAATACAAAAATATTAAAAATTTCGTTTGCAAAATATAGCCAATGACATTCCGGACTTAGAGAAATCCAATGACCTCATTCGTTAAAATCGTTCAAGCCTTTTAGACTACATAAGGACTATACATACACAAAAAAAACTAAATTAAACTTTACACATACCGTCTTCAGGAAATCCATTTCTGTTTGGATTTATTGCCAATTTCGTGAACGACTTCGCAACGGACCAGTCTCCTGGGGCAATAAGATTTTTTAATTATATTTATTATTGCGGAGGTCAATATATACAAAACTCAATTACAGACAATCCTGGAGGCTTTAGTTGGCAGATCGAAAATTATGGTATTCGCACGGTGCAAGTTATGCATCCTGCTCTCACACGCGAGAACGCGTATGTGATTACGCTTATTGCTAAAATACAACTGTCTTTTTTATTGGCAGTATGTTAAACGAAGAAAGCCACACTCAGTAAGTTCTGATCTGTCAACGAAAGCTATACTTCCCTAATGATAATACGTACGTATGTTAGATTGACTAGTATTCAAGGATTTGCACTCTTCATCGCTCATATTGGAGTCGTTCTCCGAAAGTTCCGTGTTATTCAGCCTTATGTGCGGTTGGCTCAGGTACATCTGATGCGCTCTGTTATCGGACACTCTGTCGAACGGCGTTCTGGTCGTCATAACGATGTTTTTTGGGTCGAATGTAAATGTTCTTTGCTCGTCCTGTAATAAATTAACACATTAAAATGTAATAGTAGATTGTTTGACTACTACGATCAAACAACTATTTTAAAGGAGAGATTGTTTCTTTTAATCTAGAGCGGACCGAAGGATTCTAGAGTAGAATCCTGAGCTCAGCGAGGAATTCAAAGCACTTCACTCGAGCTTAAACTAGTGTTACTCCCGAGGAGGAAACACTACTTTTTATTATCATCTATGAGTAAAAAAGTAAATAAAAAAAATCAGGCACATTTCACCCATATCTTATTTCTAATGACAATCAAAGAGAATACAAAATCTAATCTACAATAAATGCACACTGTATCAGTCTGTGTCAGTCGGTAAACATTAAAGATAAACATAAACATAAGGTGCACACTACTGCCGTGTCATTTTTTGTTTCTATCCATGTGAACAGAGACCCACATTGGATTCCTTGTCGTCAGCAAAAGACGCGAGAATTCCGGTGCTTGAACGAAGCAAGCGATGGCAGAAAGAAGCCACTCTTGATTTCATTATATATAAAAGTCAGGAACTCCCGCCTCTGCATACATACTGGACTCTTATTGTATGAATCGCATTTCGCGTGATCAATATCCACGACTGGCACGTATACATGCATAGGCAATACGATTTAAAAAGAGTGTTTTTTACGTCCGTACTGCACTTAGCGAACCGGCGAGCAAGCATCTTACTTCTGACGGCGAGGGCCCTCCCCCGCTCAATATATGAATCGGTATTTAAACTGTTTCACAGTTGTGACTGCTGTGCCATTCAAATATACTTCGGGTACCCCTATCCGGCCCCCGACCTGACGAGAACACCATCATTTCGATTTTCGAAACATTGTTTATTCGATCCCTGAGCGGTGCCGGTTAAATTATTTATTTTCTTACGCCTTTTATGTTCCACTAAAAACTGTCATCGTTTCTGGCATCCTTCTGGCTCAAATGACACTCTTTCTGTTGCATCAAGTTTGCATTAGTAGCCATACGATATATCTGTGAATGCGACTGCACAACATCAGCTGACGGCCTACGGCGAGCCGTGCGTGTGTCAGTGCCGATATGGGATTTGTTGTCACTGCGCCGGACTCATTCGATGTCTCATTAGACCGGTTTTTGCTAACAATGCCGCTGCGCGTCTGCGTTACGAATGCAAATGACTGCATAACATTTATTATCATCGTGCCGTTCGCGTCCTTCCGTAATTACGCCGCCACCCATACTATGCGCACAATGCGTAATTTTCGATTTTGGCTTTTGTAGTTCTTTCAAAATACACATTACTTCGTGGATTTCCGTTTTTAGTCCCTCAATCTCTTTTAACGAATTGGTGTCGTCACTTCTCATCGGATTTCCAGCTTTAATGCTGGCCACATCAGTTATTAAAATGGCTATCTCTTTCAGAAACGACGTAGAATCTATAAAGTTTAAAGATACGGGCGGTATTTTGTTGAGATCTTTGGCAACAACAGTAGGCAAACAGTCAGGATCGAATTCTTTTATGAATTTCACCATATCTCGGACGCTTTTTTGTTCGCTGCCTTCTTTTCTTCTCGTATATCTCTTGTTCCGTGCAAGCAGCTTGTACGCAATAACTCGTGGCGCTTCAAATTCGACAAAAGTGTACGCCGTACGCTATATTTCCACAATCGCTGTCTCCGGTCTGAGGAAGGCTAATAGTTCGTTAATCACGACCAGAGCAACGCATATCCAATCAAACTTTAAACTATATATATAAACTTTTATCCGTGGATAACTCCCGCGTTACCCCGATTAATCGGGGGCGATCCTACCGTGGCCATTGTGCGGCGCACGCGGCTGCCGACGGGGGACTGTGACAACGTATGAATAAGAATAGTACGTTTATTTATTTACATACAATTAAGAACAATAAGATAACGTAAAAATAAATAGAGGCTTAGACACATTTTTTTTATTAAAACTATGTAAAATCCGAATTTGAGTAAACAATTACAAACGAAGGCGGATTGCATTTCGCGAGTTATTTTTTTTTTCACACTTTTTTTTATTTTTAGTCGGGCTCGCGCGCTTTGTTCTTTATCTTTGACTTGGAAGAAGTTCGCGTTTCCGAGTTCGTCCGCAAACGTCTAACTCGCAAAAGCCAACCTAAGCCCTCCTTATATTTATTTATTTTTATTTTAGGTTTTATTATCCTACTACTCGTACCAGCGCGGGTCAGCTTTACTGCGCGACGCTTGTGACCAGGTGATCAAGGTACCTTCAAAGTAAGGATCAAGGACCATCGTCGGACGCGACACGGACCTCGACGGTGATCTCTTATCTAATATCAGTACTAATATGGTATACTGTGGTATTATATTACCTGAGCTCGTACGCCGGTTATGCATTCCGATATGGGAATATAAGGTCCAGTACTGTCTGCAGTGCGCTCGTAATGCTCGTTCATGGCTGTCATGGCACTCATGTTGTTTTGATACGTGTCTGAAACAAACGTACGAAAATATTTTAGTACCACTGTATTTGATTGATTTGAACATGTGATTTTAAACTTGTGCTCTAAAATATTTAAAAGCCTAACATTTTTTGGAAGCAGCTCAACTTGTGAGCTATTCGTAATTGATGACTCGGATTCATTTAATTTGATGACTTTGACTCTCTCATCCCCAAATACTGAGACGTTTGTTAACTTTGACAACAGATTAATTCTAATACTGCCTTTGTCTGACACTAAGCAAATGACAAAGACAGCAATTGACTTAATCTGTCGTCAAAATTAACAAACGTTTCATTGTTCGAGGGTAAGTCGCAAATCGAAACTTCGCGCTCAGTCTGCTCAGAATGTAGCGGCAGCGATAGCGATTCTGATTGGACACGCATTGCAAGAGATAGGCAGTGCTAGTGCTCCCCTACACTACCATAGGTTATGCAATGAAACAGCGGGGCACAGCTAGTTAAACTTAAAAAGAGTCTGGTGCTTAGTATACTTGTATAATATGCACTATGGCGTCGGTACCATTTGAAATTTTCATTATTCTGGTCCTTACGAACGAGTATATTTGTACCTACCATGAAAACTGACGTGGTTTTGACACATATGTAAGGCAAGACGAGGTTGCGCGCGTGTCACGCTTAGCATTCCTCGATGAAGGTCACCGAATGTGATCGAAACTATAGTCGGATTAGCCGACTCAATTTAAATAGAGTATTCCCGTTTCATTGAACAAAAATGAGTATATTTAGTATATTTTCATAGGATATTTAGTATATTAGCTAGCTTGCTTGCTATATTACCAGATACCTCTATAGTATTAGACGTTATTTTATAAAAACAAACACAACATATCTTGCGATGCGCATGACAAATACATCCGTAGAAATTAGTACAATGCACTCCCAGCCGTCAGATTATGCACATTACATCAGCATATATGAATCTATGCACCACACTTACATGCATTTCAGAATCGAGTACTGATATTTGTGAAGCAATTTTATTTCTAGTATGTTTTTTCTTTATTTTTTTGTGGTGTACTGCCCGTATTATACAACTGCATTGACAAAGACACTTACAAATCTAAAGCTGTTTTAAAAAATCCCAGACAATAAAATAAGTATCAACAAAATATCCTAAAACTGCGACCAGCACCACCGGAGGACGGGGAGCAGCGTCCTCTAAGGAAACGGTGAGAGTATAAGAAAAAAATTGTTCACTAAAATGTACAATCTGTATTTCGGGAGTCTGCTCCTGCGTTAGCAGGTGGTAACGCAGGCCTTATTGGTACTTATAGAACTTATTGGCTTCGTGAATTTAAACGTGGTCGAGAGAACCTAAACGATGACCCCAGACCCGGCCGACCTACAACTGCAGTAACTCATGAGAACGTTATCAGGATAGAGTGGCTATTGCGAGATTTTAGACACATTAAACATCGAGAGATTTCGGCTGAACTGAAGATTGGAACACAGGCAGCTTCCACCGCCCTGCATGAACGTAGCATAGAAGTAGAGTGTACCCCATTTGATAAGCATAGTTTAATTTAATGTTTGTTATCAGGACTTAATCACGCTAAAATTAGTTTATTTATATACCTCGACGTTTCGGCCAAGTTTCAATGGCCGTGGTCACAAACTGAAACATAGTTTAATTTCAACACATGAATCAACAACGGACAGCAAAGTAAAACTTCATGATTCATCACAGTTTCGAACATTTCCTTTTGGCGGCACTTCACGTCGCTATAATTACGTGTCGTACAGCATATTCGCCGTGTTTGATCAAATATTCGTGTCACTCAACGAACACGCCGTCCACCGACGCGAATTGCAAATATGCCAAATACTTGCGATTATGTTCGCCTTTAGAAGCAAATAGCGAGCGATGTATGGACTGTAAGTCAACCTAATTGGCATATCTGTTTTAATTTGTGACGAAAAACCGGCGTTTGTGTATTTGCCTTATTCGCCATATTTGCATATGGCGAATATGGACAAATAAATCCTACTCAGATCGTTGTTTTCCTTTTGGGCGACCGAGGCACATTCACGAACACGAACTAAACAGCGAAGTGAAGAGCCGCCATTACCGAATATCGAAAATATTTTTATCTAAAATATTTTCTGTAGTTTCATCATTCGTTACTACAAAAATATTTTATATTTAAAATATTTTCTTAGTGTCATTATTCGTTAATACGTTTTTTATGGACTAAACGGTCGTACAGCATGCTCTGACGCCTGCTCTTTCGGTGCCTAAGTCATGTTTGTAAGGTACGAATGGCTAAACTGAGCCTAAAAACTGAAATGGCGGCACTTCACTTCGCTGTTTGGTTCTGTGTCATTTACCAGGGAGGAAACAGGAGAATACGTTTGTATGGACTGTGTATGGACTAAACAGTCGCATAGCATGCTCTTAAACTTCATTATTCAGATTCAGCTAAGTATCGCTAAGAATGTAACCTAATTCACAAAAGTGATAAGCTTATCTGTGTGCTTTGTCAATTTCTCGCTAACGAGAAGTGTCGTGTCATACGCGCTGACGAAGCGAAGCAAATTTTAACTACAACTGGCCGTTTGCGTTTCTGATTAAGAGCGGATCATTTTTCACGGTGTAGATTCATTTTTCACATAGCGGCATAAATTATAGTTTATCCAAGGCATTGACACTAAAAACAAAAGATTTTGTTAAGATTTCGAGGGTGATAGCGCACAAGAAACAGAGCGACAGTTATACAGCTTCAAATATCGAATGCGCCAAAACCCCGCGGAAGGACTTTCCTCTTAATGAGTACAATATTATTCTTTTTTTCTAAAAAATCTGCTTACAATTTTACCTAGGGTCAGGGTCAGGCTTTACTACAAGCAAGCTCTAGCTAGACCATTATTTGCTTTTGGTGTGCAAAAAAAAAGAACGTCAAATAATTGATTATCATTATGACTCATGATTATACTGAAGCATTGCACAAGTAAACAAGATTAAAACGCGCTTATCAGCATTCGAGCAAGGCCGAAGAATTAATACAGGCAGCTAAATAATTAAATATTTGCATTTTTCGACCGAGCGAAGCGAATATGTCATTTTTATTTTATTTTATTTTATAGAATATGGATCCCCAACAGAAGTTACACATTACATTCACATCATGAAACATAGGCATCAAGCTGGGTGGACCCCCAATTACAGGAGACCACGTCGTGCTCATGGAGGTTCGACTAGACTAAACTAAAATGAAAATATTTTTTGCTGCCTGCTGAGTACAAAATAGTTTAAATTAAAATTAAGTTACATTGGAAGTGGAAAAATGTACTAGCGAGTCAATGAGAAAATGTAGCAATATATGAAGCGAGTTAAAACTAGGAAACATCAAAATAATTATATTTAAATTTGGCAAATATTAGCCAACTAAGGAAATTTCGAAAAAAAAAAAAAAGAGAGGAGGGAATGTTACTTATATAATGAGATTTATGTAAATAAGTTACTAAATACTTACATTATTAATGAGATCAATGGATAGACATAGCCTAGACTCTAGACAAACACAGACTCTAGAGGCGCAGACTGGCGCTTGTTTCGGTTAACCCCCACCGTCCACCACCTAAGGCCACCTGGATGAACCGTGGATAGTTTTTTTTTTTACTACGTCTCACCTTTGTCCACCTGTGTGTTCCCTGGGAAATATTTGTTTGACGGTAAACTGCCAACAATTGATCCGAACTTCATATAATTTTGTCGGCAACTTAATGCAATTACATCTTTAACTCCGATACGAGGAAAATCGACCGAGGGTTTGCGACGATCGCGAGGTCAAAGTTCGAGACTTGTTGCGTAAAAGCCACTCGCCTTATGATAAGCGCCACGCATGCCGATAAGTTTGGTGGCATCCAGATTTTAGAATTCAAAACTTGTACTGCTTCGCACTGCGCTATTCATCCGAGATATAAGCTGTTAAATCTCACAGGAACTTTGCCCTTCAATCCGCAACTTAGTAATGTTTGAACATTATTGGTTGGCGGTTGGATAAAATTCAAAGGGCCGTTTCCAATAATCTTACGCAAACGATTTCCATAACCAACTAGACTAAATATGAAAAGCCGATAATCGGCCTAAGAGGCGTGTCTTAGAGGAGGCCTGTGTCTAATTGTCCGGCAGTGAATGTATGAGGGCTGATGATGATGTTGATCTCTAGAATGTCTAGCTATCTAGATACTATAACAATAGTTGACAGAGGCCGAAGTGGAATAAAGGTCTCCGTACACTTTTCAACCTCGCGCCTGACAAATCAGTCACAATCGTGTGAATGAAAAACGGAGTTATGCTATGTGGCATATGGTCCATTTTAGAATTGTTTGCTAATATTGTGAACCGCGCGGACAAAGAATTTTTGATTGAACAAATTTGCGATGACAGCGGTCATCGCGCTGTCCACTCGACATGAACTTTACTACAAATCTATAATAATAATTGATCTTATGTCGCATAGTATAATTCCGTTATTCTTTCACACGATTGTGAGGTGAGGCGGCACGGAGATGAAAAGTGGACGCAGACCTTAAAGAAGGCTGTGCATAAGGACAGGAGTGATGTTATTTCTATTCACTGCCTTACATACCTTATAATTATGTATATAATATAGATCACATATATATAAAATGGAGCTAATAGTATTTTAGCTTTTACATGGATGATTCCAATTTTTAACCGAATTCCCAAAAAAGTTCTCAATTCGATTGAATTATACAATTATTATTTTTTGTATGTTTTGTGTTTGAAAGGCGATTCCAGATTGGTCCCATTTTTATCAAAATCCATTTCTGATAATGGGATCCACGAGGAATTGAGGGAACTCCACAAATATTATTGGCATACATATAGCGATTATGGTATTTTCATCAACAAGTCAAGCATTTGCATTCAGAAAGTACCATTTGGTGAAGTGGACTTGATGATGAAGACCACACACGGCCAACGGAACTCCTCAATGACACGTGGCATGAAATACGAGTACGGTGAGATAAATACGGTGAAATACGGGTGGCGCCAAGATAATCTCGATTATGATAGCTAAGCGACTATGACGAAGCATAATGTAGCCTCGATATTTGATAACCATTGTAACCATTTAATATTTATGTTGCATATGATGCAACATCTATAATTTTGTGGTAAACATGATAAGCAACTTCATTGCATAATAACCACCCTTCTTATCAGCTCGTAGACCTCCACTGGTAGAAGAAGCCTCCCTCCCCCACGGTTGGGTGCCATAATCGCTACGCCTAGCAGGCAGCTAAACCTTCGGTGATAGAGAAATAATAAAAATATTCATATACGATGCAACGTTTATAAATCTTGCTTTATTATTTATTTGAAATTAAACCAATCATCCACAGAAGAGTATCTTTCTCTTTTCTTTACATCTAACTCTTCACTTGTTATAACTAAGACAGGCAAAGAGCAAAGTGCTAAATCTCCCAATATTATCGAAAAATATATCTAAATTAGGGCCAGTCGTTTTTACAATGATTATTGGGGTCAGCCGCGGACGCTGCGACCGCTAATCGTATCGCCGCACTTACGGTTCACGGTCGCGCAGCATCGACGGCTCAACCTAAATATTATTGCAATAAGGACTTCATGGTAAGGGCCCAGCCCCCTGTGATGTCAGTTGCTGTTTCTAATTGTGTTAGCATGCCATCCCGTTTGTACCAATTTAGTCCCACCATGCGCACTCCCGCTCGCACACGTTCACTATCATAATCAGAAACATAAGGAGGAGGTTGTCGAGTGAGTATGAATATGATTATGTCTTTGTGGTAAACATGATGATGCCACTTCATTACATAATCATCACCTTCGGTGATAAAATTATAAAGTTTTAGTGACGAAAAATATTTCAAAAAGAAGCAACCAAATTAAAATGAAATTTTGGCTTATGCAACTTAATACATATTGTAATAAAGACATATTTTTTTTCTTAAAAATATGACATGCTATAATATAATTTAATATATAGACTGTAATATGCTTGCTTGTTTTCTAGTAGAGCAGCAGTGACCTAACAATTCCACTTCCGTATAACGTAAAGCCATACCCAAAATGATAGTTAGCCTGATAGTTTTATCCTCCTGTTGTATAAAAGGCTTACCCAACACGATGGAGGCTTCATCAGTAGCACGAAGTCCACACACTCTGCATATAGCATCCACCCACTTCTCCATGTCGGCCTCGCAGTCAGCTTCAAGATGGTAAGTCCGGGACTGAGTCTGAATTGTGAACACTGAGCCGCGGAGTTTTGGGTCTAGTGTACCAGTCCCAGTACGTTCCATGTGCAGGCCTGCATCAACCTGTAACAAAGTTTGTATACTTAATGCCAACACTAGCAATAAAGTTTATAGGACACCTAAAGGCTGCCAATGTATAACTTGTTCTAAGACACACAACCAGGACCTGTTAATGTGCAATCCAAAAGCTCAGTTGTAAATTCCACTTGCAGCCTAATGTTTGACATTACTGATCGGTCATTTGAGCTACGCCATAAGCGTTGCCAAACTAAAAGCACAAGATATTATTCATTGGCCAGAATTGTGCCCCGTTTACCTCATAAGCATTAAAATCTTAATAAACATTCTTTATATGATACCCATGTTACTACTGTGCGAAGGCACTGGGCTTATGTCACTTGTATTGATCGAGAATAAGATAATTAATTTCTACGATAAGGTAAACAACAAATTTAAACTAAAAATTAAATTAAAATTACATTATTTACACAATTAAAATTTTCCTATTCTAGTCAATATAACATATTTATCTTCTTTATTTTCTAAAGCCCTTATGCAAAGGGCATGAACAAAAGAAAAGCTAAAAATAAACTTACATAATTTCAAAAGTTCAATTACAAGCTTTAAAAGTGTAACAATCAATCCCGAAGAAGAACTCAAACAAGACTAAGATTCAAATATATTCCCTTTCCATATATACTTGTAGCTGCAGATAACTGAGAATTTAAAATAGGTGACACGATCAACAAGTATCATGACCTATGAATCGGTATGTGCAAAACTGCACTATTTGAGAATGAAGTATAAGCGTTTGAATTTATCTTTGGTGTATATAGCCATAATAACATAGCTCAAGTATCTTATCAGTCTTAAGAGCTAAACAATGTAAAGTCTGATTAGTTTGATTTGAAAAGAGGATTGAATTTTGATCAATATTATCAACTTTTTTTATTCCCCGCTGTCAAATATGAAGACTGTTATGAGTTTAACACTTTACCTGTTTCTGTCTTTAGCACCCAAACGGATACACCGATTTCAATGTGGTGGTTTTTAATTGTCATTTAACAATAACTACTCTATGGAGATATCAGACTGACAGTGAATTGTGCAAGATAGATACTAGAGACTAGAGAGATAGAGCACTTTTCTTTAGATTTGCAATCCTATTTTATACCCATGACTGCCACATATGCTACTTTTCATCAACCTTACTAGTGGACGTAGGCCATCCTTTCATTCTGCCACTCTTCTTGTTCCCTTGCCAGACACTTGTCCGATATTATTGAACAATCAATATATGACTTTTATACTGACAGTCTTGTTTGTCCTGACTGCAGCTTATTTGATAGTACCTATATCAATACATATAATAAAACAATAGCTGAGTGTTTTTTTTCAAATGTTGACTGTGGTGAACATGGCACAAATGTTGATTGTGTACAACTCAATCAACAAGGTTATGGAACAAGACGAGGCCACCTCGTACCTGGTTGAATTTTTAAATGCTTTGTCTGCTACTGGGTTTCCAGCACACTACAAAACTAAAAGTCGGAGTACCAATAATTCTGTTGCACAACCTGAGCCAAATTCTAATTATGCATTTGGGATTCTTGGGATGTTTTGTGCATTTCCTCCTCTGCCAGTCTACCCAAGTCAACTTGTTAAAGTAATGGAGCACGGCTTGGGTCGCTTGCATACCTGATCTACTCTATTTTGTCAGATGTTGTGGTATTGAAGGAGTCCAGAACGTACTCATGTTTTCGATGGCATTGTAGTGCTGAACCAATACAATCCACACTCCATGGTCTCGTTTTCATGCAGATAGCCTCAGCACAGAGGACTTTTTATTTAGCTCCAACTTTGTGCAAGTGATAGCTTAGTGCCATGACAATCAAAACAGCACAGGTCCAAACACTTCTCATCGAAGGTTGGACCTCCCCACCAGCTGCTCCAGTCATGGCCAGCTTTACGTGGCCTTATCCAGAAAGAGAGATGCCACAAATTTATTTGTGCATAATGCAACACTACATTGAGTGTAACACACAAAAAATGTACTTACATTACTTCTAAACTTGTTCTGGAGCTCAGTTAAAAGTAGCTTCAACAACACATAATTTCACATTATACCAAGTTAACAACTTAATGTAACCCTTTAAATACCATACGTACTAAAATCTATTGTATTATAAGGATTTGAAGGGATCTAACTGATTTATAAATATACGTGTTGTAATTAGTTTATTGCAACTATGGTTACAGGAAACATTTAACAGGAAAGTTTATAAGTGGAATAACAGTTTATTATTTATTTACCTAACATTGATGAATGGACAATTGGTTAACCAATGAGAAACAACTGCAATATTGTAATAATGTTCTCTTCCTCTCTCTCACAATATGCCTGCCCACAGTTTAGGACAACTAGCCAGTTAGAATAAAATATCAACATGAATTTAACATAAATGATATTTGTTGTAACAAAAATACTAAGCTTTATGTAGGTTACTTACCCATTGTTGTGGTCAGAATGTTAATATGTGTTTGATAACACTGGTATGGTGATAATATGTGGTAGAGTACTATCTTTAGTACATTTTCGAGAACTTGCGCATGTTTTTTTGGCTTTGTTTCACTTTTGAAAGTATATACATAGCTTTAACAGTTCACTTACTTGCTCACATAAATCCAAGTTGATAGTGCCCTTGAGCCGCCTGCAATTCCGGTCCGCATAGTAGTCTAAGAAATACTGCCCCGGGAGCTCGCCTGACTGTCGCAAGGCAAACCACCTTCTTCGCCATTTCTATTGAACAAAACCACGTTTGCATACGATTATCACCGAAATGTTTTCAAATAAATAATTATCACGTATAATAAAGACGATTTAATGTAATTTCGTGTAGCGATCAATACCAAGTACATTTCACAATAACGAAACTTCAACAAAGGTACAAACGCAAAGCTTCGAAAGTAGTACTTACTGTGCGCCAAATTCGTTTTGTTGGTGGCGATTTCGTTAACCAGCCCTCGAAAACAATGTTCTTAGACATAATTGCAATAAATATTTTCCTGTTCTAGTAAATGAGTCACATATTCCAACAAAAATGTACTACGCTCTTGCCTGCTCTCTTTTATTTCTTTTGCAATCGCTAATCGCCATCAATAATTCATTGCGTTTTTCGACATTCGACATATATTTTTTTCTTAATGCAGTCAGGCAGGCTAGAGCCATTAAGGCCATACTGCCTTGCCTGCCGTATATTTTTTTTTTTCTTTATTGTGATGGAGACTTTACTATAACGTTTATGGAGTTTTGGAAGCAACACGAAAAGTCACGTTTCACGACATTATACTATCCACCAACACTCGTACACTTTCACGAACACTTAATGGATAAAAATCCACCATTTTTATGCATTAACACTCGATATAACACAAGTATTGGAAAATAATACAATAGCGCGACATGACTTCTTCGTGATCCCGCCAAAAAAAACTCCATTACAAGTCGAGTACACACAAGTATTGCTAGGTCTAATTTCCTAAAAAATTGGTAGACGTAACTGTAAAAATCGAAAAAGAAATTAAATAAAACCGTAATTCCGAATTTTCTAATGAAATTAATGTTTTTGAAGTAATTTTGTCTAAAATACGTAATAAGTTAGGACATTTCGGCCTAATGAGGCGTTTTCCAAAAAAAAGAAATTCTGGTTATAAAAGTACCCAATAGATGGCGTTAGATGTACCTTGCGTTTTTTCTGTCACTGTCAAGACATGAAAGACAAAAAAATGTACGTGTGCCTTTTTTTTTCTCGTGTTTTTTGGCTCGACATGTTTATTTAGACAATTTCAAGTAACGTAACTATGTATTTGACTTCATTTGAAATATTACAATAGTTGACATTGGCTAAATACACAACGTGTGGAGCCAAAGTTAACGATTTAAAAAATAAACATAAAAATATTTCAACAGAAATGACAATGACAGGTAAAACGGTAGGTCTGTTACGCTATCTAGTAAGTATTTTAGAACTACTTTTTTTTTTGGAAAACGCCCATTGGTGAAGGTTTCACCGATGTGCAGGAGTGTGCACATCTATTCTGTCGTCGGGACATCGTCCCAAGCTACGTCCATGGTTCCAAGACAGTTGGATTTCGTAGTACAAATATAGTATTTGTACCACTATTTAATGATTTGTAGTATGTAGTATCATAATGCCAGTATACTACGCGAAAATAGAATAATTTTATTTTCATGTCGACCGACTTGTATTGTCGGTTGGGTCATTTTGCTTTTTATAAATAATAACAACCCTACAATATAAGGTTTTTCTGTGGATATTTACAAGCTGCGGTGGAGATTACTCACGTTATGTTTTATCATCCCGGTTGTTCTAACAGAGTAGGATAGATTTATTTTGTGAATGTGTGTGAAAGAGACGATATGTAGCTTCAATTTGATTAATTTGTGCAGTAATCGAAGGATTTTGTGTTTTTTTTTTAAATAACAAAACAAATTTTCACTAATCAAAACAATAACGAAACGTAGTATAACTTCAGACAAGTAGTATAATTTTAATTTCCATAGACAATTATTTTCTGAGGTTCTGAATCCAACTCTGCACCTAGGTTCGCTACTTGGCCTGACCTGACATCGTGTGAAAGAGATGGCTATATATAACATTCTAGGGGAACGAAAGGGAGAAGCCATAACCTTAAAGGCCTCGCTACATGGCCTGACCTGACACCGTGTAATAGGGACAGCTAGACTTGAATTTCACGGGAGCAAAAGAAACTCGAGCCCACAGGAATAGTCGGTCACTGTCTCTCTAATTTAGAATTTAATGGGAGTGAGAGTGACCGAGATAAAATGTCATTTCTCCGGGCCCTGGCTTCAATTTCACGGGACCAAAGAAACAAACTACTAAAGTTATACCTTTCACTCCCCAGCAAAGTGGCTATACATGGCCTGACCTGACATCGTGTGAAAGAGATGGCTATATATTAATTTCTGTGGGAGCGAAAGAGATAACCTTAACAGTTTGTTTCTTTTGCTCCCGTGAAATTCAAGTTATACTGTCTCTTTCGCACGATGTCAGGTCAGGTAAGGGAGTCTACACATGGCCTGACCTGACATCGTGTGAAAGGGACAGCTACATTTGAATTTCACGGGAGCAAAAGAAACCAACTATTAAGGTTATAGCTTTTCCCTTTCGCTCCCCCAGAAACTTACATGAAGCCATCTCTTTCAAACGATGTCAGGTCAGGCCATGTAGCGAGTCCTTAATGTAGCGTGGCCTTAAACTGTATTCAGTCATTCAATCACCACTTTTTGGGAGTTTTGGCGGGAACGTGAAGAACTCATGTCGCGTCATTTTATTATTTTCCAAAACTTGTGTTATTTCGAGTGTTAATGTGTAAAAACGGTGAATTTCTACCCGTTAAGTGTTCGTGTACATGCACGAGTGTTGGTGAATGGTATAATGTCGTAAAACGTGAATTTTCGTGTTGTTTCCAAAACTCCATAGAAGGCTCTAGTAAAGTTTTCACCACTTTACTGGGGCATGACTTGGACTTGACCGTGACTTGCTTTGCTTGACTTTGACCGTGTCTATGACTTGTTTGATAATATCTAACAAAACTTGAGAATATATATGTATACTTGACACTGGCAAATGCATAAGACGTGCGACGCCAAAATCCTCTTAGGAGGAAAAAGAAAAAAAAAAAAAAAAAAAAACACCACTTTTCAAAGAGTAAACACGAGTAGCGGGAGTGATGAAGAGTTTTTTTTTTATACAGCGGCGGTGGAATCTCTATGCCAGCCACCAAGAAAGAAAAATAACTTGTTAAGAGCATTTCGGGCCATGCTTAGTAGGGTTCCGTAGGCGCGTGAGACGTTTGAAGTATTTATCCGTTTTTACCGCATAGGTATCTCAAAAACTAATAATATTATCACATATTGCCCGAAATAATTTTAAAATAAAGTTTTTACTAAGATCTATCAACATAGAAGATTACAAGTTTCTGAGATGCATAGTTTAGAAATGGCAGGGACACACACATTGTAAGCAACTTTGTCGGTCAATATTTCGCAAGCGGTACATCTGATAAAAAAATAGTGCAGGAAACCTTAAATTTATTTTAAAAGACCTATTTAGTGATATCTTTTTTATCCCCACTTTACACGTAGGACAGCCACCTCAACACAAAACAAAATAAAATTATGATTTTTTTATTATTTGCAAATTGTTATCTTTTAAAAAGACCTTTTAGCTATATTACGATGCGCCCAGATGCGATGTGGGACCCTATTCCTGTGCGCTCGAGACTATCTCGGTCACTGTCTCTCTAATTTAGAATTGAATGGGAGTGAGAGTGACCGATATAAAATGTCATATCTCCGAATAGGGTCCCTGGCCAAGTGACTAGAAGGGCAAACTGACTATTGAATTGGTTGCTTGGTTGCTAGAGAGCAACCTATTTGTCATTTTGTCCTTCTAGTCTCTTGGCCACTTAATCTGAGAACGTCATGAAATAATTAACCAATTCAAGAAATACCCAGGCATATCTCGACCGGCCCAGTTTAACGATTAGCACAAGACATATGCTTAACAACCTTTCAGTGGAGTTTCAGGGGTTCCTTGTTTCCATCTTCGGAGTTCCTTGGGGCAATAAGTAATCCTAAAAATGGCCAGTAAAGATGTGCTTGGAAAAAGGTTAGGTCTGTCTCAATTCGATAAGAAGAAGATTGTATAAAAATAAGTTCGTTGCTAGATCGCGGATCACGCTCTTTTGTTTTCCATCAAAATTAATCACGTCAAAAGTTTCAGTATGTTAATACATTTGTAAAACACCAAATAAAAACAGTAAAATATCCCATCCCCGAAAAACACTAAATATGACGAAGCAGGACGACGGTTTGTTCCTCCTAGAGGCACTTATCGAAAAAATCGTCTTCGTAAAAAGTCCTTGCTTCTCTGATAAAGATTTTCGAACATGTGTCAATATAGAAGCTCCATCCGTCGAGCCCCTCGAGATATGCGACGACGACCCGGGGGCATGCGTCGCCACCAGTGGCGGACCCTTCGTCAAAACTTTCAACAATGGGAAGTCTTGTCTGTTTTCACTGAAAGAAACTGATATATCCAAAGCCATGAGCAGTTTCCCGATAAAAGTTTCGGTATACAAATCCCTTCCCTGTGGCTGTCTCCCGACCAAAATCATCATGGGAGAGGCTACTATAGATATGACGAAAGAGTTTGTTCAAGCACGTAAAAAGTTTCTGGAAGATCCAAACACCGTAAGCTACCAAGCTCTAAAGGATTCCTTCCGGATAATCGGGCCAGACGGCGGAGAAAACGGTGAAATTGTCATGTTTCTGAGGATATCGTGTTTCGGGAAGCTTATTATTACGAGATTTCAAGGAGCGGGTGGTCCGCCAAAACTGGGAGCTGGCGGTAGTTCCGCGATCGTGGATCGATCGTGCAATCCTCGGAGGGAGTTCCAGTTGGCACGGGACCCTTGTGCTTGCGGCACCGGGAGGAGTGCCGGAGCGGGCACAACGGCGTCGGGCTCTCCGCCCTGCCTTGCCCTAGGCGGCGGTGGAGGCGCTCCCTGCCCTATAGGTACATACATTGTCTAAAGACTTAAGTATAGTCTCCATACCGTTGTATACAAATAGCACTAAGCCTTGGATGTTTCAGCGCGTGATCCTTACAACAGCATGCCTTGTGAAAACCCGGACGACCCTTGCTATTGCTCAGGGCCCAAGCCAGCTCTTAATCCGCCTATGATCTGTAGGAATACTGATCAGTACTGCCTACATGTGCCCAAAGGTGAGGATTAGGTACTGCTTTCACAGTTACAATAGATATTATTTCAGTAATTAACATTTATTTCGATTAATAAACTAAATTATTATACTTACTTACCTACCTGAAGGTTGAAATACGAGTAATTTTCTTATAGTTCCATTTGATGTTCACTTATGTTTATAAGTTGGAGTAGTATAGCATTCTTAGATTAAGTAGACTCGTTGATATTTTGATGATTGTACTAAGCTCAATGAGCGACTGTATATAGGTATAGATACTGAATGCATCTAGAACAACATATTTATTAATGGGCAGGTCACAACAAACAGTTCGAAGAGATAGGAACCACCTTGATGGGCAACGAACTTAAGATCAAAGTGCCCGCCACCGCGTCGATAATTAAGAAGATCAGTCAAACTCACTGCTCCATGCAATGTCCATACGACAACGGAAAACATGACGATAGAGGAAAATGCGTTCCGCCCTGTGGAAATAATCAAATATCTCTAGCTTTTCCCAGTGAAAAGACATGCTGTGCTGGAGCTCAGCCCGCCAAGACCCAGTTCACGTGTGTGACCGAAGGCTGCGGTGCCATCTCCAAACACGGGCCACAGCCTGCTTTTGGAAAGGGTGATAGCACCAGACCAGAAGCACCCAATAAAGATGTATTCGTATTTAAAGTAGCAAAAACAGCTTGGCAGGCTGATAGGAAATGTAGATTTGAAATAGAGCTAACAACGCCTAAGGGTCCGGATAAGAAATTACCAGTTAGAAAAGTGGACACTCGAATACAATCTGATCCAGATTGTGATTGCTTTATTCCAAGACTTAAGAAGACCAAACCGAAAAAAAAGCTGTATTGAACGCCCTTTCAATTAATACGAAGCGTCGAGTAATGGGCATCAACTAACACCCAGGTCCCTATTCAGTAGCTACCAACTTAACTGACAAGTGTTATTATTACAAAAAAACAAAAAATATTTATGCAAATGTTTTACCAATGATACGATACGCCTCACGATCCAAATCGCTGAAGTTGGGTAAAAGAAGTTGTTGGTCGGAGGATTTGGTAAAGCTAATATAATTTTTGGAGTCCCATATCTATTTTCTATACAAAAAAATCCTCTTACAATGTTATATAAAAATATTATGTAAAATATGTAACTGAGATACGTAATGGTACTTGTAGTTACAAGTATCCAATAAATATCTTGCCTAAGCAAGTACTTAGATAAACTAGTCTAATGCTTACCAATTTTACTTATGTACCGATAATTTTTAAATGCTTATATTGCCTAGATATTTTACATATTATTTTTGTGTGGAAAATATTGAGGTAAGTTAAGTAAATATTGAGGTAATTAAGTACTCGTAGGTTGTCTTGTAGGTTGTACCTACCTTCATGTCTATTCAACTTAAAATTCCATTTTTCTTTCTAATTAATTGACCTTATAAAGGCTAGTAGATATAATCATCTTTATTTATATCTCCTTACGATCACAAAGTAAGTGTACTTTATATTTTTTATATTACAGACTGACGAGACGAACAAGTCGCTCACCTGATGTTAAGCGTCACGCTTGTCCTTAACAGTGCAGTGCCATTCAAAATTACTAATTTCAACAGTTCTAAACTGTCGTCACCCATAGATATTAAATATTAAATCTAATTGTGCCCAGTAACTTCGCTGGAAACTTTGCCCTTCAATCCGCAACACAGTAATGCTTGCAACTTCTTCTTGTCGGTTGAATAACTAGCAAAGGTGTGGTACTTCCCCAGGCGGACTCTGCAAAAGAGTGCTACCACTACAGAGTTAGTTGATATATGTTTGATTTGTAGGAAAAAAACACCAAGTACGATAACTAATTTGCATTTTAAACTAGAAAGCATTTTGCTTTCTTATGTTGTATGTTATTTTATAAGAAAATATTTTAAATAAACAAGCGCTCTATCATTATTATATAACATACAATTACTTTTATGTTATTGATGAAGCACATCAATCAAAAACACAATATTTCAAATTTCTATTCTATTCCTGATAAAAACTAAGTTTAAAAGTTAATTTCGGTTCGAAAATTACCTAAATAATGAACCCACCTGCAAATTATCAGATCTATGGTGATTGCCACAAGCATAAACTGGCGTAGGTACTGAGTTGATGCGCGGTCTAGATAACTTTGGCATAGATGTTAGTACCTAGCTACATAGTATCATACGTGAAAGGGGACGATATTGACTAAACTGTACAGATTGCTGTCCGCCGGGGAACAAGGTGATATTCCAATTGCCGTCGGACTCCTGCAACTTGGGGCACAAACAACGCACATACTTTAACTTCACCTCGGAAGGAATAGGCGACGTGTCGCGCGACGAGCCTGGACAACTGGTGCCGGTCAATACGGAAGATTACCCCGGAGTTGTCTATGACTTCCCACCACAAGTCATCAAACTACGCATCGCCAAGACAGTAGAAATGGCCAATAGGAAATCGAAATTCGAGTATCAGTTCGTAACACCCGCAATTACGCACGACAAGGTGGTGCCTGTCCGGGATACGCGTACGGCACAATGCGTGCCCACGTGTTCTGACTGTTGCCCTGTTAGTCATAGACCTACAAGAAAAACTTAGACTGTATTTTTTTATATCTTTTGATATATTTCATTAAATGTTTGTTTAGTCCGCAATGGTTTATTTATTTTTTTCATTCAGGACTTTCATTTTTAATAAGGTTAATTTTATATTTAGTGCTTTGAAAAAACGTTTATTTTATTGTTAACAAAGAAATATCACCGTAGGTGCGCTGCCGAGATTGCCGTTCTGCCAAGAATCGAATGAGACACAAAATATGGAAATTATAGCAACCTGCAAAGAAGTGACGCAGGACTCTGAGAAATGCAAAAGGAAATATTTTATTTTGTCACATAAAGATTCACAAGCTAGCCTGATAGTATCACAGTGTCTTAGTATTTTTCTTGATAATCTAAAACTTCCACGTAAAGCCCTTGAATCTGGCTCTGTTCAAACTCACTCTTGCTCATCCAGTTCAATGAACATTTTACGATCAAAAGGACGAAACGTATCTTTTTCGGATTCCGTGAATTATACAGCAAAGGCACGTAGTTATTTTTCTATGAAAAGCTGTGAGAGTGCTAGAGATAGTCTGTTCAATAGAAAAGACACTACCGTCTATATGACACTGTTCGATGATATCTTTCCTTTTCACACTTCTGGTACTCAAGCAACAGCTTCTATCAATAAATGTGTGCAAGTCTCTAAAGACCACCACGATTACAAAATTAAATACTTGCAAAACACGCCTAGTGGATTTGGTACGAAGTCTGATATGCTCTCCACAACCACCATGTCAACTCAATCTTATAAAGGAGTTTTGCGACATTCTGATGTTTATTTTTTTGGAAGAAAAAAAGATCAAGCCAAATCGGGGATGGGAAGTTCTGATTCAGATACAAACACAAAAAAACACCAACAACCAAAAAAGCCAGTCGTCATAGCAGCGCGAGGAACATTTGGCACTACTGCTAGTATTCAAGCAAATTGTTCAAATAGCTCTGCTTGCGCACAAACAAGGGCAGAAGGATCCTCCACTGGAACATGCACAGCAAAAGCAGTTTCTATCAAAGAAGATGGCGAAAGATC
This sequence comes from Apocheima hispidaria, assembly GCA_947579745.1. Lineage (NCBI taxonomy): Eukaryota > Metazoa > Arthropoda > Insecta > Lepidoptera > Geometridae > Apocheima > Apocheima hispidaria. The sequence continues at coordinate 5,185,516 of OX388149.1, read as the reverse complement.
ACCGTGCCCTGCTATATGTGTTAAGGCAGGAGACTTAGCCGCTACTGTATCGCATATCCGAATAGGACCTAGTCAACCTTGTCCTTATCACGGACAAGACCCTTGTACGGGTCCAAAATGCATTCTTGCTACTTCAACAGAAGATGACAAAGTTCCAGTCAAAGTCACGACAGTTTCCAATCCCAGACGTGGAGTATTCGAACTCGTTGTACGCAGATTGAACGGAGCTCCACTTGCAAGGAATGAACTCATGCTGGAATGGACACCGCCACAAGCACGGCCTCCTCCTTGCGGCTCTCCCTGTGCTACGCCTTGCTATTATCCAGGAACATGCCGTCCATCTAAGTGTAAAATGATTGTATGTCGATCGTCATCATGTAAACCTATTTTTTGTAAGAAACCGTGCAAAAAGCCATGTGGTCCGGTGCCATGCTACACGCCATGTCGTCCGAAGTTATACCGTTCTCCATGTCGTCCGCCTTGCCGTCCTTCTCCATGTCGCTCGCCTTGCCGTCCTTCTCCATGTCGTTCCCCATGCCGTCCCTCTCCATGTGTTTCACCATGCCGTCCCACTCCATGTCGTCCCTCTTCATGTCGTTCGCCATGCCGTCCTTCTCCATGTCGTTCCTCTCCATGTCGTTCGCCATGTCGTTCGCCATGCCGTCCCTCTCCATGTCGTTCGCCATGCCGTCCTCCTTCATGTCGTTCACCATGCCGTCCATCTCCCTGTCGTTCACCATGCCGACGTCGTACACCATGCCGCCCTCCTCCATGTCGCTCGCCGTGCACGCCATGCTATACAACATGTCGTGTGACACGTGCACGTCGTCCTTCGCCATTTCGGCCTCCATGTCGTCCTTCACCATGTTCTGGGCCATGCAGGATATCTTGTAATACACCCTGTGCAGACCCCTGTAAGCCATCTCGAACTTGTTCACCGTGTAAGCCTTGTTCACCTTATTCGCCATGTAAACCTTACCCTATATGTAAACCTTGCCCGCCATGTAGGAAGCCCTGCGTACCAACCTACTGCATTAGCCCCTGTTTGCCGTCACCAGCATGCGGATCTCCCTGTGATATACCGTGCTGCAGTTCTTACCCTTGCAGCGCCGTTTGTAGCTCTCCTTGTCTTCGGCCTTGTCGCAGAAAGCCCCGGTGTCGTAGGGCTAGAAGCCAGCCTCGCATGAAGCCACATAAGAAACGCATCTCACCGTGTCAAAACCGGTCGCGGACCTGTCCCGTCGTCCGGTGCCAAAGCGTCCCCGGCCCTTGCTTTGATTGCTGCGCACCCTCGCCATCATGCCTGCCGCGGAAATGCTGTTCCGTTTTTCCATACAAACCTGCTTGTTGCAGAAGCGCCTGTTCCACTTGCTGTGAATGATGTCCCATTCATCAAATCACAGTAGGTACTCCACCAAATACTATAAGGACCCGAAATCTTGCGTTTAATATTTTACTTGCATGCAAATATGCCTTTAAAGTTTTAAAGTTCTAAATTGGCATAGCATGGCTTTTTGAACTATTTATAGCTCCACACAAAAAAAACAACCACTTACCTAGCAACCAACACAAGCCAACAATTAAAATCGATGATCAACATTCCCCCATCCGCTGCTACTAGATTATAAAATAATACTTATTAATTAATACTTATACGACTTCACTTAAGAAATAAAACTATATTTTATACAAAAATAACCATATTTACAGAGTTATTCTTTCACTTTCAGAATGGGCAAGACTAATAATTTTTCTAAGGTTAATAGAAGGTCGTCCTCTTACGACGATGTTGAATTCAAGAACGTTTTCATTAAACTCTCCAAGTTATTTATAAATTAGTAAAGATCTTTTTATTCCGATATTCAGGCAGATTATATTATTGTAATGATGACAATACTATAATTAGGTGATGGATGCCTAGGTCACGATCATAGTGATTGTGTTGTCCCTATAATTATATTCCCAACCTGCACGCGGTCAACGCGGTGCATACTAAGAAAAGGTGCATACCACAGCTAAATGTTTTTTAAATCCTATATTTTGGTTCCACACGTTTGTGTATTTAGCCAGTGTCAAGTTTTGTAATATTTCAAGTTAAACACAAAACGTACAGCTCTGTCAGAAACACTCTGTCTAGATCTTGGACGAAACATTAAATCCATGGTCTAGATGTTGATGGATGTTTGTCGCGTTATGACAGCTAAACGGCTGAACGGATCTTGATAAAATTTGATAAGGAGTTACTGCATATCACAACGACGGACATATGATACTTTTTCATGTCCACGACAACGAACTCTCGGCTAACAACTTGTCTTGTACTAAATATATGATTTTTGACGGGTTTTTGGCACTGGTTTTTGGTAGGTCGAGTGCTTTTCATGAAAGAGGTAAAACAGCGGAACTAATCCAACATGTCCGTCACGCGATGGCTTCTATCATGAAAAGCAGTATTACAGAAGTCATTAGCACTAGTATTATAGAAGTTAGTGGTACTCATATCACACTAACATTATAAATGCGAAAGTTTGTGTGTAAGTAGGTGAGTAAGTATGTAAGTGTGTTTGTTCCCGTTCAACTCTGTAACGGCCGAACGGATTTGGATGAAATTTGGTACGGAGGTAGGTTATTTCCTGCATTAGCGTATAGGCTACTTTTTAATTTAACCTAACGACGGGGCGCAGCTAGTATTTAGTATATTAAATGGTGGTTCTAGTAATGAAGATGTCAATGGTACCTATCAGTAATATAGACGTCAGTGGGCACAATAAACAATACAATAGCAGTATACTTAGAATATTATGCCATTCTAATTATTATAGGCCTTTACTTATAGCCTTATTATTACAGTTTTATAGACTCTAGCATGCGAGGCAGTCGAAGCAGTCGCCATCACTGAAAAGGCAGAATGCATCAATCTTATTTAATCAGGTTCTAGCGAAACAAACACTTGAAATATATACTAAACAAGCTGCGCCCCGTGGTTTCACCCGCTATTCTACAGAAACCGAATATTTTCCCGGGATAAAAAGTAGCCTATGAGTTAATCCAGGGAATAAGCTACCTCCGTACCAAATTTTACCCCAATCCGTTCTGCCGTTTCGTATAGTTCAACGGGAACAAACACACTTAAATAATTAATAATAATAATAAATATCTGGGACATTTTTGCACACACGGTCATCTGACCCCAAACTAAGCAAAGCTTGTAATATGGCTGCCAGAGACTGATATACGTACATAGATATTTTTTTAAAGATATACTTATATAGATATTAACACCCAGACATAGAACAAACAAAAATATTCATCACATCAATGTTTGTCCTAGATGGGAATCGAACCCACGCCCCCAGACACAGAAGGTAGGTTCACTAACGACTAAGCTACCGGGGCAGTCAAATTACACACTTGCATACAAACTTTCGCATTTATAATATTAGTGTGATATGTGACCGAAACGAAACAGTACTCTTTACACCAGAAAGGTATACTTCTGTCACTGGTTATGACAAAATAAGCATTTATATGCCACCTCTGACTTTTAACTGAAGTTCAAATTATTATCGAAATCAAGCATCGACTTTTGACTTTATTGTAACACAATGAAATAAAGCAAACTGTGATGGCCTAGCACAGAATTCTCCTTATAAATAAGGTCCAGAAGGATAGTCTCCATACAAACACGATTTTGAAATGGCTTATAATTTTTGACAGTCTTTTTTTGTCATGACATTTGAGGCTTTCCATTAAAAAGTGATTACCCGAGTTTTGGCGGGAACGTGAAGAAATCATGTCGCGTCATTATATTATTTTCCATTACTTGTGTTATTTCGAGTGTTAATGTGTAAAAACTGTGAATTTTTACCCGTTAAGTGTTCGTGAACATGCACGAGTGTTGGTGAATGGTATAATGTCGTGAAACGTGAATTTTCGTGTTGTTTCCAAAACTCCATAGAAGGCTCTAGTAAAGTTTTCACCACTTTACTGGGGCATGACTAGGACTTGACCATGACTTGCTTTGCTCTACTTTGACAGTGACTATGAGTTGTTTGATTATATCTAACTAAACTTGAGAATAAATATGTATACTTGACACTGGCAAATGCATAAGACGTGCGACGCCAAAACCCTCTTAGGAGGAAAAAGAAAAAAGTGATTACCCTATTTGGTCGGGTAAATAAATTTTGATTGGACTGATTTAGGTTGTATCACAGTGGTTCTTAAATAGGCTCTTATACTTTTTTTTTATCATCCACATTATTGTTAAGTTAAATAATGTTGTTTTTATTTTCAATTAAAATTTTAAAATTAAGTTTTGGAAATGGAATCCTCTAAATTTGCAAATAAACGCATACGCAACTTTCGCTTATTAGCGGATTTATCTTTTTTGAAACTGCCTGACTATTCTGCAACCTCAAGTAACACGCATGTGACGGTGAAAACCTAAGAGAATGTGCATATTACTTGCAGACCCAAAAACCCACAACCACACTAGACAAATTTACATTCTTACATTCTTAGGAAGGTACAAAATTTTATTTCTAATAAAATTGCAATACAATTGTGTCATATCGTGACATGCTCATTGTAGGCTTCCGTAGGGTTTTAAGTTAAGTTGTTGGATAGGGATTGGTGAAACATTTCTATTTGTTGTTGATAATTATGCGCCAACACGTTTTTTAGGCAAAATTATGAAAATTATGTATTATAAGCAAATTAATATTGGTGGAAACCTTAATAGGTTCCCGCCAATATTCATCTCTACTTTGCCGAACTATTTTTATCAAAAGATCAGCTACATATATCTGAGTCTCTAGGAAACCTAAACAAAGTTGGGAAATTACAAAAATATCTGGCAATACTACAGTTCATTTTGTCTTAGGGATGTCAATTCTTGCAGAAAAAAATCGTATATCGTAATCGGTTCGATCTCGTATTAGATTCTTCAATCGGACAAAAAAAAACGAACTTCGATTAAACCGTTGATTATTTTTGGATCAAGTATATAGTCAAATAAATTCCACGTGAATCCCTTATCGTTCAGACTCTTAAAAAAAAAACTAGAGGCGATGGAGCATTCTCAATATTTACGTGTTTGATCGTACCTTTCTAAGGGGATGCCTTTGTCCAGCAGTGGATGTCTTATTTGGCTGATAATGATGCTGCAGCCAATTAGTCGTGTTTTAACCCGATTGAAGTGATTGTCAATTGATAATCGATGAATAAAATTATCAAAGGGCTGCGTCAATGACCGTCGCCGGTCTTCTTTACAGTACAAGAAACAATCCTCAATCATGATATATCAAAAAAAAAAATTTCATTTAATAATCGATTTTTGGACTAACCGAAATTCGATTGACATCCCTAAACGTTGTCATAGCGACTATTCTGTTTACATTATTCAATAATTTTACATCCTATTAAAGTATATTTCAGGACTTAAAGATGGATGTGGCAGTGGTGTTCTTTGATTCCTGTGAATCCTTGTAATTTTGGCATGATATTTTTGTATAGTTTACCATTTTTTGTCTCATTATTATGAGATTTTATCAGTATGAGATGAGAATGACAACTGTATGGAGCTCTTAATTTGATTTGACAGGTACGTCAATCTGGTGTACTTTATTTCAAGATAGTTTGATTTGCTGATTAGGTGTCTACCCCTTTATGTCTTTGTGGCCTAGGTATATTTTGTTGTTCTAAATTCTCGTGTTTATTTCTGTTTGTCATAATGGCCGATAATAAAAAATCCGCTAAAAGTACTCAGGTTCAAGGCAAGAAGAAGGATGAACCCAAGAAGCGCTCTGGGAAAGAACCGCCTTGTCCGTTCCTATGTGACTTGGTGCCAGCTAATGTACCGGATCCAGGTCCTGCGCAACGTATCTTACATCCAAGGAAAGATGTATTTGTATTGAAGGTACGAAACACGACTAAGACAAGTATTAGACCCGAAATATATGCGAAATCAATCCAAAATTAAATTTATTAAAACTTTGGGCATAGGTTACAAAGTAACGTACAAAAAAGGTTTAGTAATTAGGTATTTCATCCTGTTTTGTCAGCATACAAACAGCTACCTTACCTAACACACTAATATTATAAATGCAAAAGTTTGTATGTATGAAGGTAATTAAGTATGTATTACAAGACCCTCCTTAGTTGGTGTTGGTAGTACCTTATGAGAAAGAGGTTGGATTTCGGGGCATGCAGATGTTTGAATGATGAAATTTAAATATCTGGTCTGGGTCTGGGTGCTCGTTGTCCATGCCCACAGATGTGTCCATGCCTTTGTTTTAGTTCCATGGCAGTCCGACATAGGGAACCCAGGTAGAGCTACGAATGTGAATGTTTTTTTTTTTTTTGCTTTTTTGTTTATTATAACAGCGATGAGCCGTTATTTCTCTACACTGGAATAAGAAGGTTTAACTGAGACTATAAATAAGCTTACCTAAGCGTTTTGTCTCAGTTCTAGGCAAAGACTCGCCCCAAGTCTTCCGTAGAGTATTTTTTAAATAAAATAAGGTAAATTAATAAACGCTGAAACCAACGATACATCTCCGAAGTATCATAGTAAAGTGTACTTTCGATACGATGAATTAAACGCTAAATTTGCAGGTGGCGAAGGTGGGAGCAAATGGTGACCGGCGTAGTAAGATGGAACTTGAGCTGGTCACTCCTAAAAGTCCTGAGAAGAAGATTCCAGAGCGAGTGGACACCAGGGAGACACAGTGCGACCCCGACCCACCGCCGTGTCACTGCTGTGGTGCTAAGCCCAAATCGAAGAGAAAATAACCTTCATTCTCTAATTTTTTCACATTATACTGGTCGTTTCTAGGTGCTTGTTCTATTGACTCCTGTAACATGACAATATAGTTAGAGAATGGAAAAAAAAAAACAAACATTTATGTAAATCAGAGTGTGATTTCTTTTACAAACCTAAGTACATTACACACCAACATCGTAATTTTTTTTTATTTTGAAAATATAATAACCCACTTTTATTTCCCGCGGTACTACCCGCATTGCCCGTGGTACTACAATGATATTATTTATAAATAATAGTCGTTACCCGCGACTTCGTTCGCGTGGACATAAAAAGTATCCTATGTCCTCAGTAACTCCTTATCTTTCATGCGTACTTACTTTTATACTAAAGTTCATGCGTCAAGCATTGCTGACAGAACTTCTCAAATTCTGTCAACAGCAAAATAACTGGAAATCACTTTGGTAGTGCAAAATTAAATGTGATAATTAATTCAACTGATGAAATTGAAACACAATCGAAAAAATAATATTAGTTCTGAAATTGTGTTATACTTCCTTGTAATGGCGAATCATGGTGAAATTAAAGCTGATAAAAAGCCAACAACGCGAAGACCATACGAAGAAATCGGTGCTATTTTCAATGGAAATGAGGTAGATATATCTATTCAACAACAATATCATGTGACAATATATTGTGAAGGCGCTTGGCGCTATCTGAAATCCAGCAGCCCATCTCTCTTTAATTAGGCTTCCTTTATGATTCGGGGTTTTAGAGTATTATTGGCACCACATTAGTAACGCACTTTTCATTTAAAGATCGGTTTTAATTAAGAGCTGTATAAAATTTGCGACAGCTTCGCTGCGCCTAGGGATTTACTGCCAGACCTTGTTTTATTACACAACTCAGAATTCAGGATATTAATTAATTAACAAGCGCTTCTGATTAATCTGCACTGAATTCTACATTCAGTCGGAAACACGTTAACGTCCATAAACAAAAGTAAACGAAATACAGGTCACCAGTTCTAGTTTATACGCTAGCTCTATTAAAAAAACAATATCATTATCCACATTCTTTATCTTACTGCTAGGTAAGTATATAAGCCTCTCTCATGCTGTGCCATGGGTTCGGTCCTTCGCTAGTTGGGTCGTTGTTCAACCCGCTATTATAATAAATGAAATTAACAATAGCAAAAGTAAAAACAACAAGCAGTAAAATAATATTTGTCACATTACAAATTCGTAGACTAGACATTTAAGAGCCCTCCGATTTACTCTCACCCAGAGTTTTTTTACGGGCACACCGAAGTAAAGGTGCGCCATTACTGACCCAAATGAGTATTGCCAAGAGTTGCCAAAATTTTATCCTATACTCAATTCCTTTTATTCTATCACCATCGCCTGCGTGAGGCCACAGCGTCATTGCTCTTTTGAACCTGGTAACATGGATTTAACTCTTCATTAAATGGGAATAAAGTTCAAGATCCGAGTGCCGAAGAGTACGTCGAAGCCATCCCGGCTGACACCGTCGCAGCTGAAGCTGCAGCAGACCTGCACCTGCGATGAAAACGAGTCCGTCTGCTCGGAGACATGTGGCTACGGTACAGCAGACATCGGGAACAGTCTTAACTTCCAGGTAAATCCAGGTCCTCGCCATAGCCTCAATTTGCGTGGGGGCGCGGGTCGCATTAAAAATACCAATATTCATATAAAACAAGTACAGTGAATACAACGGGCTTATCCCGTAACTCTGAAAGCGATAGTGATAGTTGCGACTAAGTTGGTACGAGCGGGATGGCACGCTCCTGCAATCAACCTACTACAAAGAGACAGCACTAAAGGTAGGACAGAAATACGCCTTACACTTCGTAATGGGGTCCCGTAATTGGTAGCCTTAGTTATGACATCCTAAACATGATTTCACTTACATCTGTGAGTGTAAAAACAAGAGGTTAGATGGGGCTTGCAATATTTCCTGTTTGAAACCCATTGCTCACGCCATAGATATCACATTTCACTCCTTAGGTACCGGACGACATCACCGAGGCGTACACCAACCGAACTCAGCAGAACTCCGAGATGGTCTACAGCATGAGAGAAGCCCACGACAACTTATGCACTCTCTGCAACGTCACTCCACATGACGCTCCGAAAGGGGTTCAGGCGCAGAAGGTTTTGCATCCCGACAAAGACGTGTTTATCCTGAAAATCGGCAAGCAAACGGATGAACCCAATCGCACTGGAAATATTGAAGTAAGTTATTTTGAGTGGTAAGTATTTCTTATTTTTGGTCAAAGCACAGGTTCAACACGCCTATCCTAGAATGAGAACTGCGATACTTGAGTGAGGGAACCTGTATAAAAGGTTAGGCGCTTGGCGACATATTTTCGACTTCTAGTCGATTTGGTAGTGTATATATATATATATCTATATAGTGTATGTATATAGTTAGCCATAATGGATACGTAAAAGAAAATCCACACCATAGACTCCGCAGTATGTCTTCCTTCGCAATGAAAATTCGCAGAATGTTGAACTCATTGTTGGCACAATGAGTTCAACATTCTGAACACACACCCGACGGCGTGACACTAGATACCGCATTACGAGATTCGTTGTTCCTACAAAAAGTTACCAAAGTTTGAGGAAGGCGCGGGTTGCGGGGAGTGCGACCAAGCGTTCTCGTTGGCCACAGATGAATAGAACCGTTGGCTATCTCAAGGTTACGCCTACTCGCGCCTAACAATCAACCAATCAGAGTAATTTCTTATAAGTTTATTTAGACTGATACGTGGTGCACTTCGAGCGTCCGTCGTTCGTCTAAGGTGTGATCTGTGCATCCGACCAACCAAACCACTGACCTAGGAGTGTCATGGTCATGGCTTGTACGGTCGTCCAGAGAAGCACACTCCTCACTAAACCAAAAACTGAGATGAAAATCAGTAAGAAGCTGATTGATTCGTAGCTAAGCCAATATTATCTAGGTGATCATTTTAGCCAATCAGTTTGAAATTTTCAGTGGGCAGCATTGATATTTTTATTTCCCATAACAGTGAAGCCAAAAGGGGAGTATTGTGGACTAGCCTTGTGGCTCGCAGCTCTTGAGACCTAAATGTACCATCTACGGCCCTTCGGCCCTTCCGACCCAATCCGAGGCTGCTTTACCGCATGTGTTTATTTCACCGCAATGCGCGCAATTCTATGACACTCCGTACTTCACAGAATATGCGTTATTAAAACGCAAGGCATTGCGCGCTAGGCCTAAAACTCGCGTCCTGCGGGGTGCGATTTTGACAAATGAGATCTCGAGGTATTCGTGTAGATATACTTCGGGTTTCTGAAACGTTTGTTAACTTTCACAACAGATTAAGTCTATAGTCTGTTTCATTTACTTAGTGCCAGACAAAGGCAGCATTAGAATTAATCTGTTGTCAAAGTTTACAGCCGTTTCAGAAACCCGAGGTAAGAGATGGACACTGAGTAGGCGACGTCAGCATAAATACATTATGGCGCCTAGCCCCAGGTAAAGTCGCGATTTAAATAAAAATGTTAAAATAAAAAAAATTACCAGACACAATTACTTATAAACTACCAAATCTGACTGTGTCAGTGAATCCGCCTTGATTTCCTATTTGAAATGCTGCTGTCAGGTTCTTTAATTTTATTTTTGAATTTGTTAACGAATCCTAATTTTCTATTTGTTATTCGAGCTTGGTTGACACATAATATTATTAGAGATCAAATGACAAATGGCAAATGGCCACCAGGGCACCAGATGGCGGAGCGACATCAATTTCTTAATAGGTAGGTAGGTATAACTGCAATACTGCTTCTAATATTGCATCAGCGGGAACGATCCAAAGACATGCAACTTTTTGGATACATACAAAATGAGAATGCAAGGAATATGAGACCATTTATCAAGTTTCATAGTATTTTCGTTTCATTAAAATCTAAGCAGATTTAAAAAAACACTCGCTCTTATTGAACACTACTTAGCCACGCCTTTCAGTTTTAGCCGCCGTATGTCGGCTCTGCCTTGTTTGAACCTGTGTTTGCTACTTTTTGGCGCCTAAACAACTGAATCGAATTTATAGAAATCTAACTCAGAAATATGAGGATGGAAACAGTATTTTATAATTGTTCCGAAACATGCTAGGAAACCTAGAAAAAAAAAGAATTGCGCGCAATTTGGCGAATCTAGTACTTCGGCAAGGACATGCCAGAAATAACAGTGTAGCTCATTATCAGGTAGAGCTAGTGACTCCTCGTGCCCCCGCGAAGATGAAGCCGATGGCCCACTCCTGCAAGCAGATCCAGTGCGAGGAGGAAGACATTCCGTGCTGCGAGCCCTGCCGGACCTGCCGCGTCGCCATGCCTAAGAAACGCAAGATCAGACGCCCTAGATGCATTTGCTAAGCAAGTAAACAAAATACCGTCCGCTGAGCAACCTTTGATTTTTTACGAGTCACTTCATACCTGTCAAACCCACAGGTCAAAATCTACTCCTTGCTAACGCGACGGCTTAGATAATAAGGAAGGGAATTGTGAGCAAAAGATTTTGACTTGTACTCGTTAAAAATCAAGTAGGTATGTATATTAGATATCCAACATTTGAAACATCAATTCAAAATTATTTCGAAACATTGATTTTGTTGTTTTGCTTTTAAATTTGAAATTTGTAAGATTTTTATGACGGTATTCCGAATCACTTTTCACGACTTCGGTCACTATCACTATACAGAGTGTTCGAAAAGACGAAGGTCATGATTCGAAGTTATGATAATGTTGTCTTACTGGGCAAGCAAAAAATGGTAGAGTACCTTGACAAAAAATACCAGTAAAGTGTCGTGCACATATTATTATTAAAATACGGATACCCGGAGAGTGCGCGTATAAACTTAGAAAGCCGCTCAAATCGATGCGGCGCGGGATAGATCACTGACCTCTCAGAACTAACGGTATCTGGGACCCTATTCCTGTGCGCTCGAGATTATCTCGGTCACTGTCTCTCTAATTTAGAATTTAATGGGAGTGAGAGTGACCGAGATAATAATGTAATTTCCTCCGAATAGGGCCCCTGTAAGCAAATTGGCTAAGGCAATGTTGCACTGAATACCTAAAGTGTGTCCGAACATCCTGTATAATCCGAATCTATGATACAAGAGCTTTACATATAAAAACTTTTATTTACTTACTGTTTCGTATTTATACCAAAAAAAATAGAAATATACATTTACGACAAATTTATCTCATGGGCTTTTTATTGGCAGAGGGAAGTTGCTCGTAATAAAAGAAACTTTAATCTCGAAAAATGCGTGGAAGCCGCGGTAAATTCACTGGTAAAACCATAGAGTGTAGTGTATTCAGGATTATAAGGAAAATGTATGCTAATCCGAAAAGGGCTTATGGTACAAAATAATTATTTTATTGTATTAATTTTTGCATGATTTAAAGAGAAATACTTCTCTAAATCATGCAAAAATTAATACAATAAAATAATTTCTCTTTAAATCATGCAAAAATTAATACAATAAAATAATTATTACCATAGCTTTTGCAAATTTATTTTGTTTTATTCGGCTTAATTTCTGGCAAATGTTGATTACAATTTTAGCAAATGATACATTAAACAAGGATAACCCTAAAATATAATAAAAATACGTAATTTGTGAGTATCCTACAGACACTACGACTCTACTATAAAAACTGATGTGACTTTTACACATTATGAACAACTTTTACTATGCTGCCGTGCTAAGAAGAAAAGGCACATCTAATTTTTTTTTCAATATTGAGTTAAATACATATTCTGAAAAATGAATATTCTGAATCAATTTCGAAAAAAAAAATTGAAAAAAATGTTACATGTGCCTTTTCGTCTTAGCACGGCAGTATGGGAAATACAATGAAATCGAAAAAAAAAAAAAAAACAGCTGTTCCATATAAAAATGTCAATGACTCTCGACAAAATGTATGGAACTGCAGATTTTTTTTCTCTTTTTCTGGGTTTGTCCCATAGTAAATAATAAGAATTGTTCACAATCATGAGTATTGTGAGCTCTTTTCGGCTTAGCATACCCTTTCCTGATAACCCCGTGTACAAGTATAGCAATCATTATTTTGTACTACAGTCGGTATTCATCCTTGGTGACTAATGCATACTACAAAAAAAAAAGCACTATAAATATCCCAACAAAAAAACGACCTGCAAACCAAAACGAAATATCCATATAGTAAAATACTCTCGCCGTTTTTTAACCGACATCCAAAAATAAGGAGTTTCTCAATTCGACAGTTAAAAAAATAACGTTGAAATACTAAAGCATATGAACTAAAATTATACCAAATTTGACGCTTGTGTGTACAATTTTTTTTACGATAGAGCAAAAAAAAGGCCGAAAAAAACTTTTTTGAATATTGGGTATTATTATTATTACTTTTTTTTAAATGTCTTAACACTATTTTTTTGTATGTTCGTCTTATTATTTTACTTTTTATTTTATTTTTATTTTTTCTTACAATATTCGCCATCTTTACTAATTCTGTAAAACTATTACTATTCGAAATATACAGCCTTAAATAATCATATACACAGACATTGACATACAGCAGAAGACAGAGATAGTTAGTAGCATAGACAATTAGACATATAGACATAACCTTAGTACCCTATGGTACCCTATGGTACCCTTAGTACCGTAGGGCCCCGTTGGATTTCTGGGTACGGTACTCTAAAAACATAATCTACTGAACTGACTACCTGACCGGTTATAAATAATTCCCCTCGATAACTAGTACAACAGAACGTAAATATTGCATCATTCCGCATCCGAAGGAAATGAACGCAGACATTCAGACGGCAACGAACTTGTGAATACGCCTCGATTCGTACATTACGTACCTAAAATTATTATTATATACGGTACGTATACTGGCATTGAATTCCAATTATGTGGCAATAGCAAAATGTTATGATGCTCATTGTTCCATGAATCCAAATTAAAATTCTACCCAACACTAAACCATAAAAACGAATAAAATAAACTCTATTAAAATAAAATACTCAAAAAATATATAATTTAAGTATAGGTAGTTTAAAATAGAAATGTATACTAGTCTTGTGTTGCTATTTAATATCTATTGAAATTAAAGTTGATGAAAATTAACTTCGTTAACTGTTTTTCAAGAATCGATGTGTTTGTTTGTCTTTGAAATGAATAGAAAATTGTAGTATCAGCGATAATTCCGTCTAGACCGTTTAGTTTCGTTAGGTGTTTATCACAGATGAATAGGGTGTTTATAGACAGAACTTATCGACCTAGAGTTCGTCTCTAGTCTAAAACTTAACGACCCTGCACCTTTGATTCCTATGTTTTTAATCTGAAATCATAATTAATATTGTGATACATACACATTGAATAGCTTATATTTAGTGTTCAATTAAATTAGGCAAACTATATATTATTCCGACAGGTAGGTATTTATTATACTTGTTCCGTTTGTTCTTTGCATAAAATGAAGATTCTGTGAATTCCTTTGAATTATTTACTATGATGCACAGGTAGTGAAGTTTTAGGGACTTGCCAGGGCCGTGTTCCGTTTGGGTGTCACTTCCGTGAGACAAGTGCAGTCTCACGGACTCTCGCGGCCGGACTTTCAGTTGTGGAGGTAAGTCTATCTACTTCGAAAGTCGAAAACTAAATAAAATACAAGCCGTCGAATATTTGCAGAAGGAACTTCAATGCATATACAGTAGACCGACCGTAGACCGTGCATATAACTTTTGCTGAAGTCTCGAAGCTTAGTTCACCTACTTGTAGAACACAGGTATTTAGGTAGGTACACTACCTACTTAAATAACTGTATTTTGGAGCTCGGCCAATTCGTGTGGACCGAATTGAGACATTCCTTTTGTGTGCAGTTAACTTTTACTTGCAGGCGGCAGTCTGGAGTCTGGACACAGACTATTGACAGACATGCAGACATGCACACAGACATGCAAAATTTTGATATTTATTTTGTACTTTTTACCTAGTTTTATTTCTTCCTTAAGTACTTAATTCTAATTTGTATACTTCATTTTAATAATTTATTTATTTATTGAAATACGCCAACAGTGAACATATTTTACATTCTTATAATATATTTCTACGTGAGTGGGTACAAGGAACTGATATGATCTCCCTCTATAGGCATATACAACATTCGCCATAAATAGTGATTAGACAGGGAAATAAAATAATGTAAACTATAATATAATCGGAATGTGAGTACATATAACATTTTCTAATTTTATTCTAATTATATTCTAATATTGTATACCTACTACCATCGGATTACCAACAAACAACTATTCCCTGTAAATCCCCTGAAAATATTGTCAAAATCGGTCCAGCCGTTTTGGAGTCTTCAGGATATATATATATATATAATAACCTAATCCTAATCCCAACAAATCTTATAATAGAAGAGAATAAATTATCGAAGATGCGGTCTACGACTTCACTCGAATTTTTTGCAGTTTATAGCCAATAAGCAGCAGTACATGATAAAGGTGTTTTTTTTTTGGTGTCAACTGCCAAGTACCAAGTATTTCAGGCAAGCGTGGCGAGCAACTTGCTTGGTTCGCACTCAGCACCAATTAAGTATTCGGTATTATATTAGGTAAATTTTATTTTAATATAACGGGAGTACTTACGTTAAATTGAGTCGGTTATTTAGACTATTATAATTCATTCGTGATTATTTCAGTTCTATTGTAAAAAAATGTCATAACTACGTCAGTTTTTATGTGGTGTTTTGGCGGGAACGAGAAAAGATCATGACGTAGCGTCATTGTTAAGTAATTCTACTTACCACCACTTTATCGTGACTTGAACGTGACTTACTTTGCATAAATTGGACTATGACTGAGAATTGTTTTAAGTGTGAAATCATTGAATATTACAATACTTCTGAATTCTAAATACACAGAGTTTGAAGTTAAAACTTAAAAAATAATAATTAGGTACTCAAACTTTTGACCTTGCAAATGGGAGTGGGAATAAATTAATATGCATAACAAAGTCTACATCGGTTTGGACGTGTCGTAAATGGGGAAGGTTCCAGTAGTATTTCTATCAACGTCACCTCTGCCAAGCCAAGCCTATTTACCCTCATAAAACGGCGAGTGTACTCGTAACTTACCCGTTTATGCTCGGGTCAAATGTAGGTAAACATTGACAGCTGGACATGCGAGGTGATTCAAACAGTAAAGTTCTAGTCAATATCACCTGGTACATTGATGAACCAGGTTAATATTAGGTCCAGGTCAATACTACATATTTACCTGTAAACTGCCATTTTCCAAAACTGATCCTTTTGAATTTATAGAAAACTACATCAAGAAATTTTTGGCGGGAACGGGAAGAAGTCGTGTCGCGTCATTGTATTATTTTCCAAAACTTGACTCTCGCTAGACGGTTGGGTTAGGTAAGGCAGGGCCAGATGTAGAAAACAGTCATCTTGGACACGGCGCTAATTGTCAGAATGTTCCTCACTCTGCAGCACTATGTATAGGTTTTTATATGTTTTTTTTTATTTTTTTATATTCGTAATAGCTGTTACCCGCGACATCGTTCGCGTGGACGCACAATAAAAAGAAAGAAAGAAGAAAATCATGACTAAGGATTTCTCGAAAATCAAACCCCTGTGAAAAAATGGGTTGTTTCATTTACTGTAGCCCATTCGAGCGAAACCGTACGGGCAAAGTAGTGACTGTATTATGACTTCTTTACGTTCCCGCCAAAACTCCTTGGTCCTTTTTTTTTTATCCATTCAGGACTTTGGCGACGCACAACTTGTGCATTTGCCGGTGTCATGTTTTTTCCTTGGTCCTTTGAGCCGAATTCAAATTAAGTTTCTGATAAAGCTAATTTTTATCGGTAGGTAAAATCTATTATTTATATCATAATAGCAATGACGTAAAGCGCGCTCGTGTAGGCGTGGATAAATTATGCAAATGTTGTTATTTGGTTAATGGCGTTCTACGTCAAGTCATCTGTGCTCAGCTGCTTAAGGTTAAATTGTCTCGTTTAAACATGATGACAAATTATACTTTGTTTATAATGTAAAATGTGTTATTTGTATACGTAGAACAGGAAGCTGAGTGCCGAGTGCGAGTTTTGTAATTGCGTTTACCTATTCGATCGCGTTTACGTTAACTATGAAGTAGCAGTGCCATCTAGATGACGCTAGACGGCGCTGCTCTTATTTCATACAAGTTATAGTTAACGTTAACGCGACCGAGTTAGTAAACGCATTTGGAAAAACTCGCACTCGGTACTCTGTATATGAAAATTCACAGTACACAAAAACTTGCAATTCATGTGCGAGTGACATAACTGCAGCACGACTTTATTTTTTTATATCCGCAGGGCCCTTATTCTCTATCGCACATGAGATAACTTGCCAATAACGCGTGACGTCATAACATGCTCTAAACTTAAACGCGGTCCCTAATCGTGTCACGACGTGAAGAATCGCGCGTTTAAGAAACTTAGAGAATACCGTTTCGTGCGACTAACACGGAGTGAACTTAACATGGCGCGTAACAAGCTAGTTATGTCAATAGAGAATAAAGGCCCTAGGCGTTGATTTTTGACCCATATCTTACTGGTATCTTGTAATTAAATAAAAAAAGACGCAGGTAACAAAATATTATATATTGCCTAGCTACCATAGTATCGGATATTGTTATGTTACTTTCAGCTTATCAGTGGCTTACATTACTGAAATTAACTTTGGCGTGCTCATAAATAGCGTGACCGTAGACTCGGCATATGACTTATACTCGTACCTACTTAGGCATGTAACCATTATTGTATTGCATTCAATTAGTACCGGGAAAACTCAATATACAACAATGACAGGAATATAACATTAAATACATACATAAACGTATTAATTTAAAATGGGACAAATTATGTCAAATTAAAAACACCATATTGTAACTATAATATATAAATAAAAAATAATTAATTAAAATTATAATGAAAAGGAATGTAACTCGAAAAGAAATCTCAGTAACAATATCCGATAAAGATGACACAAATTAAGAAGTATTTAAAAATATCTAGGTACAAAATGAAAAAAATCTCATTTTATTTTGAGATGCCTCTTTAGGGATTAATGTCTTTTGTGGAGGTGTGTAAATTGGCTTACATATATTTACTTAGGAACAAACGCTTAATACACACAGCTTTCCACAAGGTTTCTTGTGTCGGCGATGCCATGTAATATACAAAAACAAGAACAACTTACCACCCAGACCTAGAGAAGATATTTAAATTCATCCATACAATTCATCAAATATTTGCCTGGCCAGAAATCGGAGCTCCAGCCCACAGATGATTTATCTGTCCTCCAGCATAAGGAAGACGAGCTACTGAGTAAGTTACCGAGTACGAACAACGGAGTAGTTATTTATTTCGTCTGCTCCGTCCCACAGCTGCGGGCAAAAACCTTCTGCCTTCTTCCATTCGTACATTCACCTAACTTACATACGTTTTTCTCGGAAAATATACATTTCCCCAGCAAAATACTGACCTACTTACTTCAATTTTAAAATAAATACATTAGTTGGTAGAAAATAAAAAGTTTACAAAGAAAGAGTAACTAAGAAATAGGTAGTTGTTTGTATTACTTTTTTACCGACTTCCAAAAAAAAGAAGGAGGTTCTCAAGTCGAGTGTTTTTTTAACTTTGTTTATTGCGTTTTGTTTTTTTATTATTATTGACTAAATTAAGTTATTAGATGTGCAAAGTGCATATCTAAATATGTATCTGTAAATGTGGGTGCTGAAAGTCTCGTGCTTTTAGAGTACGTAATAATCTGATGAAACGGCTTCGATACATTTCAAGCTTTCAACCTTCAAGGTTTAAATGCTTTGTGAGCTAGTGCACACATGCAGTGTTAGAAGGCCAGTAATAGTTATATGCACTTACATTAATAGTACATTACTGTCGCGGTCTGTAGTGACTGCGTTGTTAGCAGCGGTGATGATGGACAAAAGCGCAGCATAGCGCAGGTCCAGGCCATCACGGCGCGGTCAGGGTTGCAGCCTTTGTGATGGACAAGATGGAATAAAGGCCGAGACCGATGGTCGAGCCCTTTTTAGCGCAGAAAGTAAGGGCCTTAATGATGGACCAAGCTATAGGAGGCCGAGGGCGTAGCTAAGCTTAGCTCGAGGCCATCATACAGTGGCAAGCAGTGCAGTTATTGCGGACCAAGGTTTGTTTTGCTCAAACAATCCTTCTGACCCAATTTAACGTGAGTATTTCCGTTTTATTAAAATAAAATATAAGGAGTATTATTGAAAGGAATAATGCTTAAAATGATTTGTATGATGTAAAATAAGAAAGCTAAAGTTCCAATTTCTTAATGTAAAGAGGAGCCCTAAAGGAATTATTTTTTCATTGTTAGAAATACAGTCCCCGAAGATGCATGTGGACCTACGATAAAAGAACCTGCTCATAAAATATTTCTCATTTATTCCAGAATTCGTTCACAAAGCTATTTATAACAGAATCTATAGATAAAAGATATCTATTTTTAAATTAAGCAGTGTCATTCACCGACGATAATTTTGGTGTGTTACTGAAAACTGTGCCAAAACGTCAGCAAGGTGAATCACGCGCCACCGAAACTGTGTCATCTCCATAATCACCCACACTGTCAACAAACTAGACAAACCATATAGACAAGCGCGCTAATTGTTCACGTTATTCTCTCGAGCGTAGAGCGTCGATTTCTATCAAAACTGTTCAAAGAACCTTCAAACGCCTGAATAACGTGACGTTGGCGTTGCTTTTACGATAATAACACAGTCGCGTGCGATACGAAAGTGAAACAGACCGAATCGCAGTGTCGGGTGTCAGCGTCACATCGCTCTGTTGGAGAGAGCGCCAGAATTTAGGCGGATAAACCAACGCCTGGTGGTAGAGTCTTGCAAGTCTCTATGACGCAACAATCGCTGGGACTTGCCTGTGCTATGTGGTCGGCCGTATCGCCGGCAAGCGGGTCGGGCCGCCGACATTCATTCCGCATTTAACTACCGACAGAGTCGCTCGCGTAAACTCACATCATTTTAAGCACGTGTGCCTCGGTGTCACTTATAACCTCTCCGCGATTGCAGACACCGATCCTCTTAGATGTGCAGGTCAGTTTCTCATTTATTAAAATAGTTTTTCTTTCTAAGAGATTGAACGAGCTCGACAGTTGACACGTAAAGCTTTTCGAATTACTGAAACCATATAATTAGTATACTGAAACTAATTTCCAACAGACAGCCGGCTCACTGCATTTGAAACGTGTGCCCATCTCTGTCTAATTGCGTGTGTTAAAAAAAGAAAGTGTCTTTATTGTAGTTACATTTCAGCCGCGAACTTTATCACTGAATTATGTGACATATATCTAGTCTGAAACATGACATAGAATGTGCATACTTACAAAAAGTTTGTAATCAATTTTTTTCTGTGCTATTTTCTTATTCTTTTCGAAGTGATAATTGAAATGAATCGTGACTAGAGGTACGTTACACGATCTGCTCTAATGCTTCCATATCTGAGCTAAATCGTACAGTCAACAAACTAGGATCAAAGGAAAATCGCACAAACGAGCGGGTAGTGACTGCATTCTATTGATGTTACTTATTGACATTCGGAGGGCAAATAGTGGTAACGGGTCGAAAAGAGCGAGACAGGGCAGGTCACCTTACTACCTGCTAAGAGCACCCTTCACTACTATTGCTTTGTATGTGTTTCCATCGCCCCTTGGCTTTCTATGAATTTAAAATAGGCACTTTTACCGTAATGTTGTTCGATTACTGGTACTTTGACTACGTGTAGCATGACATTGCCACGTTCAGTAACACACATATAATTTGACGCATAAACTTCTACGAAGCAGACAGCCCCGTACAGACACATTTATACTATGGGTTCTTTAGAACTGAATTTTAGCAACATTGTAAGGAAATGGTACTAATTAATTTAATTCGTGTCCTACTTTATCGTCTTTACGGCTTTAACAATTGAATGGAGTTTGAAGCAAATAGGTAATATGGTATAAGTTTTTCCTAGAAATAAATAAAATAATTGTATTATTAAGTGGGAATAATCATGAATGACCTCGCTGATAAATCGGCAGTGAGCGAAATATTTAGCGTCATTCCCACTCTGATGCAATGAGCAAATTCTTAATGTATTCGTTCTATTAGTAAGTAGTATCATGCTCCATGTTAACTAAGAGGCAATAGACTAAGATTAATCGTATCTAACACATTCCCGCGATGCAGGCGTAGCGTAAAACCAAAACGTTATAGAGATGAGTAATGTTACAAGTGTATTTCTATCCAAATAAACTATAATATTAGTATTAACTATTATATTACTACATGATGCGACCCATTGTTTCACCCGCGTGAAAAATCCCTTAGGAATCGTACATTTTTCCTGGATAATAAATAGCATATGTCACTATATTCATGCAAAAATTCAGGTCGATCCGTTGCTCTGTTGTTGGCGTTGTTGGTTTGTTTGTTCCTCTTTCATGCAGAAAGAGGAACAAACAAACCAACAAACACACTTTCGAATTTATAATATTAGTAGGGATTAATTATAATACATATAAGATACTATTAACTATAACTATAATATTATTTCCAGCCCATTTTTATGATAATTAATTAATTTTTTTGTTTCATATCTGTAAATTCACTTCGACATCTTTTGCAAAAATTTATGAAAACATGATTTTGCAAGGATTAGTCAAAATAAGAAATACTTAATCAAAATAGGTAATATTTCAAAATTCCAGGCCAGGAATCAAACCCGGAACCTCCTGCTTATAAAGCAAGTAACGTACTTGCTTTATAACCATTTCAGCCAATGCCCAGGATGGTCGATGTACCTTTTTTCTCTCTTACTCGCAAATTCAACAATTTTGTTGTTATAAAAACATACCTAGATATCAAATTGTTCAGTGTGAATTTTCAAAAAAAAAACACGCTACGCCCTCATCATAGCGTAATAAATAAATACATTTTCGTGTATAACTTTAAATTTGACGAAGGGGACCACAACAAAAGCGAATCGAATTAGACATTAAAACCACAGAAGAACGAAGTACTCGTAAAAAAAAATCCTCTTCTGTGATTATAACAATAACAAAAAAGCGAAAATTTGTGTGTGAGCTTAATTGCAACCTATTGTATTGTAATAACTTATTTATACATATTTACAATTAAATTTAACAAACTATCTACCTACTTAAAATTAAAAAACCTTATTATAAACAAAAATAAATAAATACAAAAACCTAATCTATAAGCCCCTTGGTGGAGGGGAAGGTGGCCAGAATGCTGGCAGCATTGCCAAGAAAAAAAAAATGCTATGCTCCGGTATTTAGCTATAACGTGATTATTTTAAACTTTTTGCTAATTCACACTAAGTGATTGTAAACCTTCAAAAAACAATGTGAAAATGTGGGAGCGAGACAACTGTGGATGGGAGTAGGGTCCTTAAGTCATTAACTCGATTTTATAATGAGTAACTTAGTGTTATTAAAGCTCACCCTTGTTGACGTCGGCGTGTCGGTCACGGTAGGGTGAGGGCCGAGAAGGTGAGGGTCAGGTGATATTTAAAAACTTTAACACTCGTAACAACTTGGTTGGCGCCGGCTGCCGTCCAACAAACGAGAAAGCAAGACAGATAAATATATTTTCTTCTTATTTACTTTCGTTTATTTGCGGTGCGGGATTGCCAGGTGTGTTAGGGCGAAGGAACTTATAAATAAGTAATTAGGTATAAAATTATTCGGTTAATGGATCTAACATTGACATTGTCAATGTTAGATGTCAATTGTCAATGTTAGAGAGACATACAGGACGCCCTCGCAAGCGCCCGCAGTTTTGCTTGCACCCAATCATAAGGAGAATTCTGTGCTTGCACAATATATAAGTACCTACTAGCTGTTAACCGCGACTTAGTTCGCGTGGACCTACAAAAAAAAGAAGCCTATGTCCGTCTCCGATCCATAAGCTCTATATATGCTAAAATTCAGGTCGATCCGTTAAGCCGTGATTACGCGACAGACACCCAGACAGAGAGGCAGAATTACATTTTTTTCATTTATAATATTAGTTAGGATGTTAGCTGATCAGCACGATTCAAACAATTGTCAATCGCCATCTAACCGCCAATCTAGTTTCGAATGCGTCTCTGCGAAGCGCGAGGAACCCACTTGGTATTAGAAGCGGGATGCATCCATAGCAGCATGGGTAAGGCTTCTAAGAGTAGAAGCTTCAAGATATTTGAGTCTTGATCCAAGTGTTAGCTTGTTATACTTACTGAGCAATCGGGTAAAAGACAGATTAATTGCACGTAAGAATTTTCTTCGAACTTTCTCAGTGGCCTCTTTATACTTATCATAAAGGGGTTCCAAAATGGTAGAGTACTCAAGTTGAGAGCGAACTAGAGTTTTATATAAAAATTTATATACTATAATAAGTATGTAGACGTACGCTTAAAATCCGAAGATGATCGCATTATGAAACCATACATTTTGAAAACTTTAGTAAGATGTTTTCAATGTGTGTGCTAAGAGATAACTCAGAGTCGAGCTCTACTCCTAAGTTCCTAAGGGTTCCAACATTTGTCAAGGTAACGTTACCGAGGTTGCAACCATTGCATGAAGTATAGGTTGTAAATTCTACAGTGTCTGAAGACAAGGGTCATAAACCAGTGTATGTAGGCAGTAATGACATATGGAACTGTGATGGCCTTTTGGAGAATCTCAGATTAACACAGCGTGCAATGGAGATACTAATGCTAGGAGTTTCTTTACGTGGTAAAATCCACATCGAGGATATTCACCGAAGAACTAAAGTCAAAGTCAAACGGCTAAAGTGGCAATGGGCAGGCTAGATCACTCGAAGAACCGATAACTGAAGGGAAAGAAAGGTTCTTGAGTGGCGAACACGAATTGGAAGATGCACCGTAAATAGGCCGCGCTCTAGGTGGACTGACGACATTTTGAAAGTCGCGGGCAACCGATGGATACAAATCGCAAACTGTCGTTCATTGTGGCGGTCTAAGGGAACCCTTTGTTCAGCAGTAGCCGTCTTCATGCTAATGATTATGATGAAGCGTAGATTTGTACCACATATTAGTAATAATAGGTAATAGTTGGTTTAACAAACATGTAACTGCATTATTAATGGCCTAGTTTGTAAGCGCCTAAAATCTAAAATGGGCCGGATCAGTTATTAGCCGACCAACGCCGAGGTTAAAGGGTTAAAAGCACTTTAATATTTATATTATACTTTTATATTATTCTTACCTTCCATTTTTGTACCGATTCAAACCTTGACCTTGAATTCAACTTGCACTCAGAAAGTTTACATCAAGGTCGAATCGTCACACTTGATATGGAGCTGCGATTTGCATACGTTTATCTTCAATACCTACCTCCCGGCTTGAGCTATCTCTTTCGCATACTTTTAACATTTTTGAATTTTTTATACGACTTAGAGGTAATTTAAAAAACAAAACAGTCAGTTAAATTTAGTCAGTCGGTTTTAAAGCATTCTTTCTCCTTCTTTATTGCCATAATATAAAATCACAACATGAAAATTGCACAAAACATTGCTTAGGTATGTGAAGATAACAAATTGATTGTTCTTAAACACACGCTAAGTATTTTTTTATGTTTAAAACATATTTGAAAAAATACGTACGTGACAGCCTAATTACCTAGGGGAGCGAGCTTACAATAATTAGTGTAACGACAGGCAAATTAATAAATGTGGGTCGAGGCGAAGCCGAAGCATGCACAACATGTTAACTCTCATGCACTCAGTTGTATATTTAAGTCAAAAATAACCCTGTCAAGGCTTTAAGTCTTGTAAGACGAAACGCTTACAAAACCGAAACAGACCGCTAGTTTGTTAAAACAGATATTTTTTGTCTGATCGACTTGAATGCCTACCTAACTATAGAGATCATTTTTTCCAATGGTCTGAGGCGGGGCTGCCGCAAATGAGAAAGATTAAGAAAAAAAATACCGTTAGTGCGGTTACTCGGGTTGTGCTCGGGTTACAGTTGCACATTTTTTGTTACAGTTTTTAACATGTTTAGCTATTGTGTGTCGTTTTACTGTATTGAATATTTTGAGACCAGACAAGAATAGAGTATATAATTATACCGTCGTCTTGTCCATACAAAAAGCTTAGTCTGGTACCCACCCCTAAATGTTATCCTATTACGATGATTTTTTATTTATGTTATCTACAACGACGGAAACCTATGCTTGTATGTTTGTTTTTTTTTTTAATTTCGCCATATCTTCGATGTTATAGAGAGTGTAATTATTTGCGTCGAAAATACGACGAAGAAAAGTAGTTGTTATTAGAATACCATAAACATTTTTTAAAAACAAAAGATAGATATATATATACCATAGATTATGTTTTTTTTTTTTTTTTTATTAATATTGTTACCAGTTTCCATGCTTATTTCTGGCGCATGACTCTGAATGAGACAAATTCAAATAACTATTATTATGTAAGAAGTACAACAGATATACCAACTTAGTATGGTTACATAACAATATGAAAATCTAAGTAGGTACCTAATTACAAATAGGCTGATGGATCAACCCCGAACTAAGTACGCAGCCTTTGTCTCGGGCTCCAAAGAACCAGTGGTAGTTAGTCGTACATGGGAATCATACATTTGAGTAAATCTATAATTCTTATTTAATATACATATAACGAAAAATGAATGAAATACGTTTCAATGACACATAAAAATTATAAACAATAAATAAATATTATTATTATTATTATAGGTTATTATGTTTATAATATTATGTATTATAATTAATGTAATATTATTATGTAATGTCATTGAAACGTACATAAATACAGTTTTACGTTATTACAATATAACTTAGTCACCTGTCTTTAATATAATAACCAATCTGTAGACTCTGTAGCGTCTTATTATTGTCTTATTATTGTCGATATTGTGTCTATATAGTATGTACAATAGTTTTTATCTCAAAAGTTAGCGTTTCCGTTGTAAACCTAAGGTGACAGCCAAATTTAAACTCTTTTGTACTCTTTATTAAGCATAAAAATATTCTCAATTAGTCGAGTCGAATTTCCATGTGCATGTCGTAGTCTCAGTTGCATGTATACATATTTGTATGTGTACCTAGGTATATTTGTCCGAGGATAAACTGTATCAATTGACCCGATCTACACGATATTTTAATGGCAATTTGTTTATTTCGATTTTTCGTGATACGATTTTTAGTTTCGAACACGAGCAATATCGGCCCAGTCCAGGGATTGTTAACTTACAGAAGTCGCGAGGTTACATATCGGCAATAACTACTCATATAATAGTCATAGAAGCAAATTCTTATTGCTTCGTCAACAGTAACTTATAAATTATTGTTTATACGCCTGTCACTGCGGGTCATTGACCCAAATCTATAATTGATCGGGGCCGATCGATGATAGAGTCCGTCACTCGCAGCAAAGTAAAATAAGTTAACTGCTACGCAAGTTACTTTCGTTGTGCTATCATATTTTAATATTATTTTTTAAATCGGTCAAGTGCCTTTGTTTACTAAACAAACTACACACAAACTAAAATTACCTAAGCTGCTTAGTCTACTACTAAAACGAACAATCAGATTACCCAGAGACCATTAAAGGTCTAATTAATAATATATACAATTTGATTAAATCAATGTTTATTTATTGCATCAGTAATCTCTGTCTGTTCTTTTAGTGACAATGTTTCTACGTCATACACCAATACTACAAATGTTGTACACCACACAAAATATTTATCGGAAACCTACATTTAAATGCGAGTGAGCTACTAGAGGACACATTTCATGAATTTATTCACAAAAAGTGGCTTGTTCCGTTTTCACCCCAATAGATCTCATCCCATGAAAAGTGTGACTCGTAACACAAATGTCTTACTGCACACAAATGTGTCATAGGTGTGTGGTTCGCCTTACTTGTGTACGGTTAGGCGCACCATACATTGCACACATTTATGTCACGTGTCTATTTATCTCTGGTTACGTGGCACACTTTATGAAGAAATGTGGTGTCTATTAGCGCACTCATATTTAAATGTAGGTCTACGATATTTTTTTTGTGTGTTGTACAAAATTTGTAGTATGTTGGGTACAGTTATGTATTGTATGTTACTAAACTTTGTCTATTGTCTGTTACCTAACCTATTTCAATCTTAGATAATCAAAGATTTCAATTTATATACAATAATCAAATCTATTTTAATGAGACCAACTTATTATTAGCACTTTTGTTCATATCTACAGACATGAGAAACAAAAAAATATTAATGTTTTTGAAATACAACTGACCTTTTCATGGTTGCTCAGAAGAAGGGAAAAAAAGATAATGATTTTCGCGTAGGTATATGTATGACTGTATACTCCTACAAGTATATTATAACCTCCTACCCAAAGATTAGAAATCTGCTACCTCCACACGGCTTGACAGATTTTAGTAATTAAATTAGATTTAGTTTAAAAGCAAAAAAACTGCTGTTCTATAGAAAAATATCGGTAACACTCAACGAAATGTACGGTACAGCTGTTATTTATTCTTCAGGATCTATGCCGAAAAAGGCCGATAACAAGGCACCCATGGCAAATATCGAGACTACTCATCACAAACATTTATCGCCAATAATTATTCATATCCCTTTGTCTTTATTTAGCGACGGATATTGATAAAGGCTATTGCTGCGTTCATTTCCATCACAATAAAAGATAAGCATTGAGTTCGCTGCTACCCATAGCCATTTGTTCTTCGGTTTCGTTCCTTCTGTTTCATATTGAAAGGTTATAATGAAGGAAATATCTCAACAACCGGTTGGGACATTTCCAGTAGACACTACGAAAATGACACTCAGTTGCTTCATAATAGCCACGGGAAAAACAATATTTTACGAATTCTGGTAGTGTCAAGAGAGAAAGCACATTCCCATAGCTCCTATATTTATTCCCTGTGACACTACTGCTTAGCACTACACGGGGGATAAACGAAACATTTTAATTGATAGAAGTATACTCCTACGAGTATATTATAACCTCCTACCCAAAGATTAGAAATCTGCTACCTCCACACGGCTTGACAGATTTTGGTAATTAAATTGGATTTAGTTTATAAGAAAAAAACCGCTGTCCAATAGAAAAATATCGGTAGCACTCAATGTATTATTGTATACTCCTACTAGTTAAGTATATTATAACCTCCTACCCAAAGATTAGAAATCTTCTACCTCCACACGGCTAGACAGATTTTGCCAATTAAATTAGATTTAGTTTAAAAGCAAAAAAACTGCTGTTCTATAGAAAAATATTGGTAACACTCAACGAAATGTACGGTACAGCTGTTATTTATTCTTCAGGATCTATGCCGAAAAAGGCCGATAACAAGGCACCCATGGCAAATATCGAGACTACTCATCACAAACATTTATCGCCAATAATTATTCATATCCCTTTGTCTTTATTTAGCGACGGATATTGATAAAGGCTATTGCTGCGTTCATTTCCATCACAATAAAAGATAAGCATTGAGTTCGCTGCTACCCATAGCCTTTTGTTCTTCAGTTTCGTTCCTTCTGCTTCATACTGAAAGGTTATAATGAAAGAAATATCTCAATAACCGGTTGGGACATTTCCAGTAGACACTACGAAAATGACACTCAGTTGCTTCATAATAGCCACGGGAAAAACAATATTTTACGAATTCTGGTAGTGTCAAGAGAGAAAGCACATTCCTATAGCTCCTATATTTATTCCCCGTGACACTACTGCTTAGCACTACACGGGGGATAAACGAAACATTTTAATTGATAGAAGTATACTCCTACGAGGATATTATAACCTCCTACCCAAAGATTAGAAATCTGCTACCTCCACACGGCTTGACAGATTTTGGTAATTAAATTGGATTTAGTTTATAAGAAAAAAACCGCTGTCCAATAGAAAAATATCGGTAGCACTCAATGTATTATTGTATACTCCTACTAGTTTAGTATATTATAACCTCCTACCCAAAGATTAGAAATCTTCTACCTCCACACGGCTAGACAGATTTTGACAATTAAATTAGATTTAGTTTAAAAGCAAAAAAACCGCTGTTCTATAGAAAAATAACTGTAACACTCAACGAAATGTACGGTACAGCTGTTATTTATTCGGATAGTTATTTGAGCTGTTTTTCTTGCACCTAGCATTTTCCACATAAGGCGATAGAGCACGATGTGGTAAACCACATCGTGCTCTATTCTAAAGAATAGAGCACGCTTAACTAAAAGGTATCTACTTGATTGCTTTTGATTTGAAGACATCCCAGCCAGTTATTCAACTGCCAAGCAGTAGTGTGCAAACATTATGTTCCGTTTATGTTACAACATTGTGTTCCGGATTAAAGGGCAATGTTTCTAGCGTAATTACTGGGCACATAGAGATTTAAAATCTTATATCTCACGACGAGCACAGTGCATTGCTACGCATGGTTTTGAACAGTTGAGGTTCAAAATTCTGGGTCGCACTGAACTGTTATGGGCAAGTCGATTTTGAACGTGAAGTTCAAAATCAGGTGAGAGACTTGCTCGTCTCGTCACCAAATTCCATTTAAAAAAAAAAACATATTGTAAGTCCGTTTCGGGAAACAGATCCGGTAGAAAGTTCCGCATCACTCGCTGTGCGTAAAAATAAGGCATTAAAGCTCTTTGTGTGAATGGGGAATGTCAGCAAGTAAGGGTGGCACATTAGCAAATTCCGCAAGCTCCTAAATCAAATACCTACAACACTGAGTATATACATTAGAACAGTATGTAACGTAATACACTCCTGAGTAGGTAGGTACCTAGCAGTAATAAATAGATAACGAGAAAATTGGATAGCAATAACAGTCATTTCATTCATCACATACATGCTGATTGATTGGACACATTCTGGTACTAATAACGGAAA
The DNA here is from genome assembly GCA_947579745.1 of Apocheima hispidaria. Classification (NCBI taxonomy): domain Eukaryota; kingdom Metazoa; phylum Arthropoda; class Insecta; order Lepidoptera; family Geometridae; genus Apocheima; species Apocheima hispidaria. The sequence continues at coordinate 5,155,666 of OX388149.1, read as the reverse complement.
CAAGTTATAAAAAGCTAATTGTAATTGACCGAGCTATTTGTGGATGAAACATTACCTCCTTGAACGCCCCGCTTTTGTTACATACAATAGATAGATAGATAGATAGATAGATAGATAGATAGATAGATAGATAGATAGATAGACAGATATCTAACTCTTTATTAAAAACCACATAAAAAATGGAAAAACAGATACATAGTACTGTTGAATTGGCTTTTAATTGGCCTTATCGCTTAAAGCGATCTCTTCCAGACAAACATATCTACGGACACTATGTTAGGTAGCATACATTATGAATAGCTTACTTATTTACCTACGTTGGAACTAAGCCTGAAATCGCGGAACTTCGAACAAAATATGTGGAATAGCATTTTTTTTTGTGAGTTTAGGTTTAGTCCCAAAGTAAATTTGGTTCGTAGTGATGAGTGGAATTAGCTCTTATCGGCTTAGTACCACAGTTTTGTTCTGTGTTACCTGTACTTACTATGTTTAATCCGACAAAATCCATTTTATCTACTTATTGAAATTTTCTTAGCTTCACTTTCTTTTCTCTTTTTACCCGACTGCCCAAGAAGGAGGGTAATGTTTCTGAGGTGTAACGAAAGTATCTGTATTTTTGAGTGTTGCTCTATAACCTCCTGTCGACTAAATGGATTCACCGATTTTGACGAGCGAGATGTCATTAGATTCCTTTTCAATATCATAGATTACATTTTGCTCTCGGTTTATTTTCATTTAATAATAATATTTGTTACTATGAACCAAGCTTGGTGAATTTGGTATGAAGCTTCCTCCATACCAATTTTCTTCCAAATCCTTTCAGCTGTAATATTTTTCTTTTTTTATATTTACTTGTATAAGATATTTTTTTTACCTGAAGGTGATAAGTACTGCAAAAGTATCAGAATAAAAATCAGAAAAGATGATTAGGTACTTACTTAAAAAAAAAGGTATAAGTACCATTACGCTCCACAAATGGGTCATCCTTACAATCTATATACATGTATCTTAATTTACAGTTACATTCATCAAGGTTTAATGTTCGTTAACACAGCAATCAGATAATTGTTTTAACTTGACCTTGATTTATGATAGGACTGTTTATCCTCAACAATTTAACATGTTTAGTTTTAATTATAGTAGGATTATTTATCTTTATTTTTTTATATTACGATCAAAAATTTAGGTCCACGTTAGGATACATGACCTCATCAAGAGCGAGGATGTGTCTTAAAATAGAGCACGTAAGAGGAGGTGCTCATAGGAAGCGAATCTTTTAGCCGACTTCGAAAAAAAAGAGGTTCTCAATCAGACTTTTATTTTTTATATTTGTTACCTCAGAACTCCGTCATTTATAAACCGATCTTTTTGTATTTGAAAGGAGATACTTTCAGATTGGTACCATTTTTATCAGAATTCAGTTATGATAATGGGATCAATGAGGAATTGAGAGAACTTCTCAAATGTTACAGGCATACATAGCGGTTTTGACATTTTCATCAACAAGTCAATCATTTGCATTCATTGCATTTCATATAAATTATTTGGTGAAGTGGAACTGATGAAGTAGACCACAGATGATACGTATTTCACGGTTGGCGCCAAGATAATCAAGATTATGATATTTAAGCGATAACGACGAAACAAATTTAAATAAATGATTCTGATGAAGTCGGTTTTTTTTTCATTTAAAATTATCTTTGCCACTTACTGTAAGACTCCATTTATCCAAAGTCGCTAGCTTAGGGTTTATATCGGAATGAAGTCTTTCGGCAGGAAACTATAGCTGCTGAGTAGGCGTTGGGGTAAACGTATTCTAGCATAAAACCTGTTGACCACGAATCAGATAACGAAGTGTAGGAAGTCTTGCGAAAAGATGAAGCTGACAACATACGTTGGTAAGACTTGGCAGTGCATGGAAGCGAGAAGACCAACTAATACTAGTGTAAACACACAGCAAACATAATAGGTACTCGTAGAGGTTTCAATTTTAAGCTAATATTTATAATACCAAAGTATAATTATGGATTTTTGTTTTAATAAAACGGGAAATTGAGTTGGTTATTCGGACTATAGTTTCGATCACATTCGGTGACCTTTATGCTTCAAAGCATTTATTATCAAGGAATGCTAAGCGTGACAAGCGCGCGACCTTGTCTTGCCTTGCACTGATATAATTATGTATATTCCTAAGATACCGGTTCAATGATTTCCATCTTTAAATCCTTGCATTTTATCGTGTAATTTAGTTTTATACTTTTGATTCTTCGGATAACCACATACGACGGCAAAATTAGCTGTTACAAGCGCCAAAAGCTATCACTGCTATTAGAATTATATTGTGCTGACGATGCCTGTAAATGACAGCTTCCGCAAAAAGAAGGTTTTCTACGTTAAAAGTTACAAAAAAATATTTGAGGAATAGTATGAGCAAGTATAGTATAGTAATACCTTCAGGAATACTATCAATGGATCTTTTGTTCTAAGAGTTACATACATAAGAGTTAAATCAACTACAAATTACAAGTCTCAGACATGGTCCAAGTCATACCGAAGTGAAGTGATTTGCTTTTGTAATCACAAAAATATGGTATAGGACGTCTGCATTAATATTGTGAATAGGTACTGAAAGAAAATTGCTGATGCGACTTCGCCAACGTCTAGATTAATCCACACTACTACGCGAATGTTTATAAACGAAGTGAAGAAAATCTTTGTATTATGAACTTTTGCTTGAATTTGGTGTTTCTAACTTCTAAACGAACGGTTTCATTAAAATAATTTTATTTTTTTATTTATTACTTGAATAGTTTTTATATGGCTTGGTTTTAGCAGGATGGTATATATTAAATTTTTTGAGAATATTTGCAAACTTTCTTTTCAAATATTTCAGAATAGTTGTTACCACATGACAGGCATGGTCCGCACCCATAGATTACCCCTATAGATACCGCGTTATGAAATATTTGTTCTAACAAAACACACCAAAGTTGACAGGGACTGAGACCAAGAGTCTCCATTGACTACCTCGTTGGTTTTCTGTGCTTGCAACCTACGGCATTAACGGGACCGCTTGTTGTATGTAAGCACATATCTAGATTTCATTCTTATGACCTACAAATGCATAATTAATTAGACCAATAGTTTCACAATTCACAACACATGTCACATGTCACGCTGCAGTTTTATCTGTTTTGGCGCCACGCCAGCCACGGTATTTATATAAACTTTCCTTTGTATAGCCATCGTACTCGCCGCTACGATCCAAATTACTTTAAACGAGTGCCTCTTTATGGAAAAAAAATAAAAATTATGTCATAAGCACTAACAATTGCGTCGCTGAATAACTGTTAATTATTTAGTAGGTATATACTTGTATTTATAAATATACAAAACTTCCTTCCCTCCTTTCGTTAGCAAACCTCGGGATTCTGAAACGTTTGATAACTTTGACAACAGATGAAGTCTATTGCTGTCTTTGTCATTTGCTTAGTGCCAGACAAAGGCCGCATTAGAATTAATCTGTTGTCAAGGGTAACAAACGTTTCAGAATCCCGAGGTTAGTATGACAAATAATTACTACTCAGAATACGTAATACCTAGTAGGTACACAGTCAAAGCTAGTATTATTATTTATTTAAAAAAAGACCCGACTGCATTAGATAGATAGATAGATAGATAAACTCTTTATTGTTCACACCAGATTGTACATAGTAGGACAGAATACAAAACATTTTAGCTAGTGTAACAAATGGCTGCATTATAATTATATACACATTGAGAATATGTAAACAAGGCGTATTTAAAATGAAATTAGGAAATTTACTATCAAATGGTCCATTAGAGAAAATGTACCAAAGAACACATAAAATTACATGTTAAAAATCCAAACCCAGTCGGATGCTTTTCTAAATCTGATCGTGAAATATTTGTAGCCTCCGACTGCGACCAAAAAACTAGACAATTGCGAGTCTGACTTGCGCACCTAGGCTTCCGTAGAAACTTAACTTTGTGATTGAAAAAATGATCTTGCATACATCGATATGCATCTCGGTCATTCCTCCAACTACAAATTTAAGTTTGTGATCGCAAAAATTATTATGTTACTTCAAATTAATAATTTTTAGATTTCTTCCTTTACCTGTGCGGTACAATCGCCTAATATGAACGTACGAGTACGTAGCATTTGAGCGTAGTATTTGTTCAGATTGAAGAGCTTGCATTTACTGGTGTATTTGAATAGTACATACGTCATCACTGACGTAAGAGATCCCCTGATAGAGGACACATATATAGCTGATGAAGTATTGAACTACAGACACAAATAATTTTGCTCGTTTGCTTAGTGATCTTTACTTACCTTTCAAACGGGATGCTTATTAATTATTTAGGGTTCCATAGACTAAGGACCCTTTATAGTTTCGCCGCGTCTGCTCCAAGTCCTTCTGTAATTTCATTATGTGTTTGTCAACGTCTTTTTATTCAGAGACAAAATTCAAATTCAATTTTTTCAAAAATATGCGATCAATCAAAAATAAGCTACTCGGGAAAATAATAATATATAAATAAATAATAATAATATAGAAAATATTGAGGATAAAGTTTTTAGGGGAAGGTTTTTGATAATTATCTCACATTTGAAATTGTTTAATAAACTATTATAATCTAAACTTAAATATACAATCTAAAACTAAATCTACAAACAAAATTAAAATAAATACATTAAATCTAAAACTATTATTATTATTGTCTATTATCTCATCTTCACTTCCCCGAATATGGACATTACATGGAAAGCGTTGAAATTCAGAATAATACTTTACAATCTATATACATAAAGATAAAGCCCCTTTGTAGGAATCAACACACTGACCAAACCGCTGATGATAGCGACGTGAAATTTGAACCCAATACTCCTTAAATGGTCTAGGTTAACAATAAGAACGGATTTTGAGAAATTCCACTTCTAAAGGGGTAAATGAGAAAAATCTTTAGACTTAAGACTTAAACTTAAGAGCTGAAAGCCCCCTTTCAATGACTGTAGCCTAGACGAGCGAAGCCGTACTGTCAAGCTAGTTACTATTACTATTTTATAGACCTACTGCAGTTTATTAGTTTACGAGATATGACCGACCAAGTTAATACTTATGAAAATACAAAGAAAATTTCCAGATACCCACAAAAACAAATAACCCAGAAATGGCGGGAAAAATCTGCTGTTCCTAATCATTCCATTCGCCCTCAACAAAATGTTTGAACAGTAGTTTTTTGTTTTGTTTTTTCTGGATTTGTTCTATAGTAAAAATAAATTGATTAAACCCAGATAATTAATCGATGTTTAGTGTCTTATGAGAGGTAGTGAATGTATCGCTTATAATGCTTACCTGATGTCTGTACCTATGCAAGGTAACTCTTATACGTTCCTATTGTTTCGTCCCTTGGCCACCGTGTTACGGTACAATTATGACCGTTAACGACACAACACTATTAATTTGTATTCAAAGCGACCTCTTCGATGACCGCAGCGCCTATAATATTATGAATACAATATCTACCAAGTCATTGCTACAGTAGTTCTGCAGACAGTAGACTTCGTTTTTTGCACAAAATCAGTTTCTCAATTCGGGACGTACGTCGAAGACTCCACGACCTTGCATCTTGACAACTTCTTGACCGATTTTGCTCGTATCCAGATCCAGATTCTTATTTAGAATTGAGTTGGTACTCATTAAAAAAAATAAAAAAAAATATTCAATAATATTTAATATTATTAAATATTATTATATATTTATTAAAATGAGACGGTAAATGTGGCTCAGCAGCAAACTTTTGGTGTATTTCCCCCAATCAAAAATCGCCAAAGACAAAAAATACAAAATTATATGTACAGGCATATCAAGTTTCGTCAAGATTAGTTGAAAAATACGACTTGTACGCGAGTAACGACATCCATACAAATACATGAAAGCAAATTTTGCCAGTTGATGCAGACGTCGCTCGCCTCGCTCGCTCGGTCAAAAACACACTCATTTTTTATATGCTTTGCACTATCAATCGGTTAGAAAGCCCATTTAATAAAAAAACATTCATTCTCTACATGCTTGCGATATTCGCTCAAAGGAAATTGGCAGTATCCCCTTACCACTATCAGATCTTAATATCCCAAGTACTTAGATAGAGGATACTTAGATTACTAACCCCTTACCATGGCTTCCTTTACTGTAACACAATACCGCGCGGCTTCGTTCTTAATAATAGGTAAGTATAAACCGCATGAAAAACGATACATTGACTTTCATTCTGTCATGTCGGATAAGGTTTCAAAACTTGATACCGAGCCTGATAAGTTGATAACGAGATTAGTATTGATCTGAAGCATGTATTAAAACTAAGTTTTTACCAAGATTAGTGACTCCGAGCGCCACTCGATGGCCGTTCTTGCTCCGCGCGGCGAGTACCGAGCACTCGATTTGATCTATGGCTCCAAGTCACTATTAAAAAGTAAGACTGATTCTAGAGCATACTAAGATCACTTTATATACAGCTACGAGATCGTTGTTCCGACAAACCACGAAAGTTTGCCAGCGCGGGTTGCGAGGACTGCGACCAAGCTTTCTGAAAAAGGAACCCATTGGTTTATTGCGGCCGGCAATAAGCTTAAGTACATTTTTATACGTGTTTAGAACGATGCGTGGTACACTTCAATCATCCTGAGTGCGGAATCTAGGTGTGATCTGTGTTCTAGAGTCATCGATAGTTTTCTTCCTTGTTTCTGTCCCCGTCGTTCTCCTGTCTATGTCAGTTGACACAATACAGGACACAATAACAAACAGGAGAAATAATATAATACCATAGAAAAGTACAGGATTGTTCTTTGCTATTACGTAGACACGAATAACAACCGTTACCACGACAAAAGGTACATAATTGAACACCTGATAACCTTGATCTTTTTCGACTACCGGTCAAACGGGGTGATATTGATCAATCTGAAAATAAAAATCCATGGTTGAAAAAATGTGAAAACATGTGAAAAAAGTTCAGTAGTGAAGAATACGTGTCATCATCATCATCATCATCAGCCACAAGACGTCCACTGCTGAACATAGGCCTCCCCCTTAGAGCGCCACACCGACCGACAACGGGCCACTTGGCCGTTGCCCGCGACTTTCACAATGTCCGCCTATTGGGAGGCCTACCTACGCTACGCTACGTCTTCCGGTTCGTGGTCGCCACTCAAGGACCTTTGACTACTACGACTACCTGACGACTACGTGCTATTAAGAAATCCAAGCTAGGCCAAGTTTGGCCTAGCGAGCCACATCAGGGCTCATGCTAGAAAGGATTGACTAAGAGGGTCGCCATCATCGAAATCGATGAGGAGGATTAGGAAATCAACAACAGAAAACAATAAATCATTTTTAGTTTCAAAGACGAAAAAAATAAAAGCCTATTTGTTCGTTAATGAAAATGAGATCTTGGTACCACCTGTTTTTTCTATGTTTTTGATTGTCGTTCCAGTTTTCAGGCGATTTTTGTCGAAAATATACTTACACAAACTTTAAAAATCTTTTATAGTGGTGTAATGACACTTTAAAAAATCTGTCCGATAATCCAACAGTGGCAACACAAAAACATGAATTAGATACATCTGCGGAGATTAAAAAAAAAAACTTTCGATTTGAGTACACAATCTGTACAAGCAATAAATGATACCGATACTGCAACCGATAGATTTTCTGATTTTCGTTAAACATTTAGCGTAGCGACGTGTGCGTATAATTGTTATCACAAGTCGAGACTACCGCCCCTGATTATAAATGAAGGTAAAAAAACATTCTAACACAAATCTTGAACATTTATCAAACACCTGCTGTCATAATTTCCAAGTAAGGTCCTAATCCCAAGTAGTGTTATCCCAAGTAACTCGCCAGTTAGTGGTAACTCTCGCATACCTAGCTTCAAAGACATCCTCCAAAGGATTTTTGGTGGTATGCACAAGATCATCCAAGGAAAACATTAGGGTTTCTGGCGACATAGCTCCTGTCTCGTCAATTATTGCTTCAATGAGTAACTCGCCAGTTAGTGGTAAGTAACACCGCATACCTAGCTTCAAAGACATCCTCCAAAGGATTTTTGGTGGTATGCACAAGATCATCCAAGGAAAACATTAGGGTTTCTGGCGTCATAGCTCCTGTCTCGTCAATTATTACTTCAATGAGTAACTCGCCAGTTAGTGGTAAGTAACACCGCATACCTAGCTTCAAAGACATCCTCCAAAGGATTTTTGGTGGTATGCACAAGATCATCCAAGGAAAACATTAGGGTTTCTGGCGTCATAGCTCCTGTCTCGTCAATTATTACTTCAATGAGTAACTCGCCAGTTAGTGGTAAGTAACACCGCATACCTAGCTTCAAAGACATCCTCCAAAGGATTTTTGGTGGTATGCACAAGATCATCCAAGGAAAACATTAGGGTTTCTGGCGTCATAGCTCCTGTCTCGTCAATTATTACTTCAATGAGTAACTCGCCAGTTAGTGGTAAGTAACACCGCATACCTAGCTTCAAAGACATCCTCCAAAGGATTTTTGGTGGTATACACAAGATCATCTAGGGAAGACATTGGGGTTTCTAGCGTGATGGCTCCTGCCTCGTCAATTACTTCATTCAAAAAACGCAAGCAATCAACTACCGCAAACACCTAAACATTTCCGAGGAATTCACGTGATCCGATAGCGTACTTACGAGTACGAGCAGGCAGAGCTCGCGTGGCTGCTACTGTTTTGAATAGACGAAGGTGATATTTAATCTACTCATCTGTCAAAGGTCAAATATTCAACGCCATATCTTGATACCGATGCCGCTTACTGATCCAGAATAGACATATAGCCGACGGTGATAATTAGGGATTTAATCAAGAGAAATATTTTTTATTATTCACTCCGGACATGAAGAGGAATCCAATGACATCACTCGTCAAAATCAGTCAAGGCGTTTAGGAATATATCAAGAATATAGGAACACAAATTCTTACATACGTTTATATACCCCAAAAACATTAACCTTCTTCTTGGGCAGTCGGATAAAAAAGAACGCTTCGCACTCATAACTAGCTATTAACATAATAGCTTAGCTAAATATTAGCATAGCCAATATTTCGTTTACTCAGTTTTCCTATATTCTAAGTAAAACAGTCAGACACATACAACTAACACTAACACAACCAGAACTACCTCATAATGTCTAATCTCAGCCCGTAGTACTCGTCATTCAAATATCTGCCCGGCCGGAAATCGAACCCGGGACTTTACGCTCACAAGGGAGATACTTTACCAACTAAACCAGGAGCGTGTATGAACTATAGTATAGTCATAGTAGTTTTTATAGTCATCGATAGGTAAGGTACGATGCAATTATTATTTTTCATATTGTAACCATGTAACTTTAACTTTTTAGGTAGGTTTTTCTACGATGTTAAAAAAGCTATCCGAAGCACTAGCGGGATCCTGATTTTTCGATATTTTCACGGACACATTAGGCGGATTGCTGCTATTTAGACTAACTCTTAGTAACTATTTAAAATTAGTTAGTAAAATAATAACAAATCAATGTGAAAATATAACGCTTGTTATCTAATTAGATTAGATAATATCTACAAATACGAAGGTTAAGTGTCTATCTATTGATAGGAATCTAAATCACTATTTAGTATGTCACTGTACCTAATTGATAATTAAATGTGTCTAAAATAACAAATCTGTAGACTGCTGCAACGTCGCGTACAATTGGAATATGGATCAATTGTTTGTTTTTTACCGTGTATTTAACACATAAATACACGTGTATAAATACACGGTAAAAAAACAAACAAGTGATACATATTCCAGCGGAAAGACACTACAGATTTGTTATTTTAGACACAGTTTGAAAATGAACTTCCGCAAAGTTACACCTGAATCAATCAACTGATAATTAAGTATTAGTCTTGCCTGTACTCGAGCCTATTTAAACTTTTAAAGGCCTCCGGCTTGTAGTGTACAACAAGCAATAAAATACCCCATGCAATATCCCAACGAGCACTGAATATTTGAGGTGGGACGGGCCTTACAATCGGCCGTGAAAATGCAAACAATCTGCAGTGCCTTTCCTAAAAAAAAAAAAAACTAGTAAACTAGTAATAAACTTCCAGTAACTTCACTACCCTTAGATCGATTTTGCTCATATTTTAACTTGAACTACGAGTTAAAATTACTACTTTCCTACAAAATATCATGAAAATCGGATCACCTCAAAGTTTTTTTTTTTTTTTGTTTCACCTCCTAAGAGTATTTTGGCGTCGCACGTCTTATGCATTTGCCAGTGTCAAGTATACATATATATTATCAAGTTTTGTTATACATTATCAAACAAGTCATAGTCCCAGTCAAAGGCCAGTAAAGCAAGTCACGGTCAAGTCCAAGTCATGCCCCAATGAAGTGGTGAAAACTTTACTAGAGCCTTCTATGGAGTATTGGAAACAACATGAAAATTCACGTTTTACGACATTATACCATTCACCAACACTCGTGGATGTTCACAAATACTTAACGGGTAAAAATTCACCGCTTTTACACATTAACACTCGAAATAACACAAGTTTTGGAAAATAATAAAATGACGCGACATGAATTCTTCACGTTCCCGCCAAAAACCCCACCTCAAACATACATACAAAGGGAGTTGTTTTTTTTTTTTCAATGCCTACGTTATTGGCCTCTACTGGCCACTAAAACATTATTGGACTTTGGCGAACGCGTATGGCGTTGAGCCCTAAAACTGTTATTTAGACGCGAGGTTGACTGCGCAAGGGTACCGCTGCGGTACAAACCTCGGTTGGGCAGTCACCCGGATGGGGGAAATCAGACTTGCCCTGGCACCCCAGAAGGCGTGTGCCCTGGGGCCCTAGCGTCTTGATTATTATCTGTTTGATTATTTGGAGAGAATCTAATCGATCTTCGGATCCTGGGACTGTTCGACCACGCCGGCGAGGTCGATGTAAATGCCTTTGGTAACCGGCCTGTACCAAATACAGAAAACTTCCTATTAACGGGAGCTGTCGGATTGGGGCTTTTTCACTGCTCGGTGGCAGTTTGTACCTTCCGCCTCGTCTGGACTCTTCAGTGGGCATGGGACGTACCTAATGCAAAGTATGACTTTACTTGGCATTCAATGTATTAATAATATAAATCCTAGTACGGAACCTTGTTAAGTTACACGGGCTTGATCATACAATATTTACGCAGCAAATTTGCTTATAATATTTATTTATTTATTTATTTATTCATGCAAATTACAACTATCATTACAGGAAATTCCTAATTCAATAGTGTAAGTCAACAACAATATAACTTTAGAACAGGCAAAAGCAAATCAAACAAAATTCTAGTTTCGTGTGTACATAATGGTTCGCAAAAGTGAGTCGTGTGTAATATTTTATCACAGACTTGGATGATTTATGTGACAAATTTAGATAAATAAAAAAATGTATAAAACCGACCAAGACGGAGTTGGATTAATGCGGCGAGGGTTCCGTACCACCAGCCACCGCACAATAATAGACACAATATACATACGTATCACATACATAAAATATATGTATTTTTGTTCTGCGAATGCATTGACCAAATAAAATTATTTTGACAATAACTTGGCTTTATGGTTTTATTTAGTATTTGATATTTTACTTCATAGTTTTTCTATGATTCAGACTGTGTCCCTTGAATATCAGATTAAGTTTGTTGTTTTTTTGTATTACCGTGAAAAAACGTTGAAAAGACGTGTTTTTCGTAAGTGCTCCTTAATTTCTTGGTTTCTTTTTTTATATGTTTAATATCCGTTATATTCAAAATATTTTTTTCTGTAAACATTTAAAAACACTACCTATTACTCTGAGAACGTAGAAAGGATGGTACGTGAGGTCAGTCTGGTGCAAGTGCCTAGTAAAAAATGAGACTTGAACATGTATTGTATGAAACGTGTACTAGAAACAATGGCGGCTATCGCTGTCCTGCTCTATCGATGTCTTGACTCTATAGCACTATCTCTATCGGTATTCAGTTCTAGTTTTGTTTCTTACAATCGCCTTTTCTCATTGTTCTCTATGGAACTCCCGTCTCTTAAACGTAGTGATTATATTCTCCTTGGGTGAGGTAGGGTTAGTGAATGCACGGTGGCGGCGCACGCGTGTGAAACCGCGAAACGCAGCTTTAGCATAATAATAGTGCCCCACTGGCAGCCTTTGGGTACGGAACCCTAAAAAGCCATCGCGACGTCTACCGCAGAAAACTAGGTACTTTAGCTTAGCCTTACCTCACTTGTGTTTGAGTGGCTAAAGCTGTTTGACGTGTTAAAAACATCAGTATCATTAAGCAAAATATGTAAGTATATTTTATTTAACTTACTAATTAAGTGTTTAACTTTTTACAGTACTTATCAGTATACTTAGTTAGTCTTTGCAGTACAGTTTATCACTTTTACTTTTATGAATCTTTAATAATTTTACTGAACAAAAACAAAATACCAAAATATTACATTTTTCGACTCTTAAAAACCAGAAACATTAACTTTTAACTATCGTATTATGGATACTGATAAGCAATAACATGTCAATCCAAAAAAAAAAAATTTTTTTTTATTGATACAGAACGCTTCTTTGTCAGCCAAAGAAACGTTCTGTATCATTAACAATTTTTTTATTTTTTTTTGCTTTGACATGTTATTGCTTATCAGTATCCAGTTATAAATTAGTATGCAAGGTTGAGGATCGGCGGTAGCTAGTGTCAAATGAGCTCAATACAAAACAAGAATCACGAAAAAAAATACTGCGCTTCCATACATTTTGTTTATTTATTTAATACTTTATTGCACACACATACAACGTATTTGTTACAACAGGAGGACTTAATGCTAAAGCATTTTCTACCAGTCATCCCCGTGGTTGAAGAGAGGGAGATGTAGACGTGATGTTGTGCGTCAATAATCCTTTTTCTATGGAACAGCTGTTTTTTCCTCGATTTTAGTACGTATTGGTGGCGTTGTTATTTAAAATCCTCTACCACTCAGATACTGCTGATCCACATCTAATATACAAGTTGTATAGTGTGTGTGGAACTCTCTACCGGAGTATATGTTCCCCATAAAGTGCATGTGGGTGTCAAGTGACCAAAATTTAAAAAAATACATGTTTTCTCTGTATTCAATACTCAATACTTCAGACTCAAGTATCTTTTTTAAAGCCTTTAAGGCTGATTATAATCAGCCTTTAGACTTCTGTAACTAACTAATAACTAAGTGACTTTGTGCAATAAAAACGTACTATATAGTGTATTTTTTTATTACTTGTTGTTACCCGCGACTTCGTTCGCGTGGCCATAAAAAAGTAAGTTATGTACGTCTTTGTAATATACAGTAACTCCTAATCAAATTTTATCAAGATTTGTTCAGCCGTTTAGCCTTGATAACGCGACAAACATCCAGACAGAGTGACAACTTTACTTTCAATAGTTCGCTAGATGGCGTTGATCCATATTTGTGCATTTTTTGACGTTTTGTATGGACTTACAGTTGTAATGTAGGGAATTCTGAATCGCACAAGCGAAGTTTCCTCGGGGTGAACGTATTATTTTTTGTACCTTGAAGCCAAAGACATAATTATAAGAAGAATTCTGCGCTCGAAGCTTTATTGATCCTGATACGGCTGCGGCTATATTCCTTTGAATTATAATATTAGTTAGGATTAGGATTAGGATGTGTATGTTAGTATTTTTTTGTTGTTTTTTTTACGTTGAAAACTTTGATTATACATTTAATTTTATTGATTTGAATTGATTTTATTAGTTGGTTTGTTGATTGATTGATTTGGTTTGGCTTGATTTGATTTGATTTGATTTCCTCCTCAAATTCAAATTTCACGTCTTTATTTTCACGTTGATTCCTAGGAAATGGCTTTTATATATATAGATTCCTCGTACAACTCGACTATTCGTTAATTGCTGTCCGACTGTCCGTGTATATGTTTTCCATTTGAAAAGACACAAGCCGTCGCAGTATTATATTAGGTTTTGTTGGAATCACATTATGCGACGACAATCTCATATCGATCTCGATATATTCATATTCATATACCTATTGCGTAAGTACTATTTACATCTACATACATACAACACTATCATCACCTTATGATAGTGTTTTTCAACTAACTCATCTACTTTTTTGTTATTATAAAAATAAAATAAAAATGAAAAGGACCCTAATGATATCATAACATCATTATAACCAAAATAACTACTAGCGCAAGAATAACGCATGTCATGTTCTTATCTTGTCATAACAACCGCTAATTATCTATATTTTGTTGATAAAAAATTACGTAAAAATAATAATATTGCGGCTATAAAATGGCGATAATATGTTTGTATGTCATCATACAATTTATTAAATAAACTTTATTGCTCTTTTTCTTAACTCGACTTCTTTGTCGTAAAATGTATGCACTTACAATTCAATTTAAAGTCTTTTGAATTGTACTTCTACCGTCTGCAATCCTACAATGACGCCCACGATTTAACAGTTTTCTCACAAATATTCTCACCTAGTTCCTATCCTAAATCCGTCCTCATTAGTCCTCAAGCTGCACAGTGCACACCGCCTCCTTGTCTAATTTAACCCTAGTAACACATAGGTTGCGAACCAACGGCACGCGCCACTGGTGGCACGCGACAAAATATTTTGGGCACGCCACCGATCAAAACGGTTTGGCAAAAAAGTAATATCTTGCAACCCTAATATAAGTTTTTTGTCATTTAATCTGCCATCACTATAAAGTTACTTTAATTTGGTTACACAAATAACTGAATCATTTATTACTATGCAGTGCAGTATTTTTGGTAGTAAATGAGTTTTGAGTTGATAGTATTTAGTTTTATTATTTTCGCATTTTTCTAACTCAAAATTATTTGACGGCCCGTCAGCCTCGTTAATCATTTCTTTAGAAAAAATGGCACGTTAATCCATAAGGTTTTGCCATCCCTGCACTAGCACAATTAATGTTTTTAATTATTATAAAAATTACTGAGGAAGATATTTAAAATTCTTGCTAAAATTTCTATACAATATTACTGTTTTTTTTTTAAGTTAAAGAAATGAAGAGCGTTATGAAAATGGGTAAGAAATCTTAATAACTGTATTAAAAAAGGCTGATGATAATACCACTCGAAAATATTTTAAACACTTCGACTGTAAAATAATGGTCCTGAATTTAAGTATATTCTGTGAGTTCAAATTCCAGACCATTTTTTTTCTTTTATGGAAGCGATAAAAAGGTCGAACTAGCACCTGCCTTGCCATTCTATCTAAAATTCAGCACTGGAAGTTCATCGTCGCAAGGCTCTTTTAGTTCTCACTTTTAGTCTGGCCTCCAGACTTCGTTGCTTCAAAGTGGATGCCTTGAACAAACAATAAACAGGCAAATGTATGGAACGTCAATTTTTTTTCTCGACTTCAGTGTTGGCCTCGTATTAAACGTTATTCACAATGACGAGTACAAACATGTAAATGTCCTTCGTTCATCACCCCGTAAAGTTTCTACGATTTCATATAAGTAATTGCTATTTCGAGTTGTATAAATGATAGCTCTTACCATCAAACACCAAGTGAGTTATGATAAGCATATTTTGATCCAATAGAATGATTCTCATGATACATTCGATAAAATTTACTTGCTTGTGTGGTCCAAAAAAAGCATGACTTGCAAAACGATACGCAGATTTCATAATCTTTTTCATAATTTCATAATTCAACAATAGGTCGGCGTAGGCAAATAATACTGACTATGTAGGTAAGAAGTGCCTGTACTATACATACCTACGATAACCTAGATAGTTAGGTATTTATTTTTAGCACAGTACCTAACATACGTTGGAATTCCATTCTTACATAATACATGTAATTAATATATCTGAATGTTGGCACCATTTAAAAAATATATTGTAGATTGTAACAGAACTATTTGGTTTCCCAAAGTTTTAATTGAATCTAGTTTACTTGTTTTGAACTGATAGAGTGACACGTTACAGCAATAAAATTAAATCAATTTAGTAGCTAACAGACGACAACTGTTCTATAGCTACGCAGATACGCAGATATATATCTACAGGGTTATAAGGAAAGGGGCTCATAGTAGTCATGATTGTGACCAACTTTTACTATGGGACCAACCTGAAATCGAGGGAAAAAAATCAGCTGGTCCATACATTTTGTCGAGTGTCATTGACATTTTTCTATGGAACAGCTGTTTTTCTTTGTTTTTTTTTATTTGAACATAAGTTGTCAAGTCTGATGAAGATGCCAGCGAAAAGTTTTGCATTATTTCGAAAGCGCGTTGTATAACTATTTAAAAAGCAATTATAAAGTAATAACATAAAGATATATCATTGATATTATCTTCAAATCAATATTTAATTATGAAAGAAAATCTCAAAATAATACCTAAGTATCTTGTAGAGATATGGCCTTACTAGTTCTCAGTCTCACCGAACAGTATACCCACCAGCTACACCACACTTTACCCGTCTTTTCTCGCATTCTCTGGTATTAAAAAGTGTTCCATGTCCTTATTCCCATTTAGCATATATCCTCTAGTTCTCTTTATTTCTTGTGAACTAGAGCAGTGTGAAGGATACAACAATTGTAGTACTTTCACATTTGAACATAGCAAAAATATCGTCCATTTTCCGTTAGACTATTGATGGTACTGTGGCGCTTTTTTTTGTCACTGTACCATCAATATTGGTAATTTGACTGCCCCGGTGGCTCAGTGGGTGGATTTCCGCCTTCTGATCTATAGGTTGTGGGTTCGATTCCCACCCAGGACAAACATTTGTGTGATGAACATGGATGTTTGTTCTTAGTCTGGCTGTTTCTATGTATTCTATGTATGTATTTACAAAAAAGAAATATTTATGTATTCTATCAGTTATCTGGTTCCCATAATACAAGCTTGCTTAGTTTGGGGCTAGATGGCGCTGTGTCAAAAACGTCCACAAATATTTATTATTATTATTTATTTATTAGTTGGTAGTGAACCTACCTTCTGTGTTTGGGGGCGTGGGTTCGATTCCCATCTAGGACAAACATTCATGTGATGAAAATTTGTGTTTGTTCTATTTCTGGGTGTTAATATCTATATAAGTATATATTTAAAAAAATCTATGTACGTATATCAGTCTCTGGCAGCCATATTACAAGCTTTGCTTAGTTTGGGGTCAGATAACCGTGTGTGCAAAAATGTCCCATTTTTGTTTTATTTATAATATTACCGCGGAATAGTTCTTTGGACGTTTTCTGGCTGATAATGATGATAATTGGTACCTAGGCCAAATATTTTCTTTAGTATCATAAGCTAAGCGTCGAAGACAAATCACTCAAATGGGCAATATGTATAATGTAGCGACAGATATCAAATCTGGTTGGTCGCCAGTCAAACACAGTGTCGGAGAGGACGTCAAAAGCCAAGCGAGGTCAACAAAAAATATATGTATACATTTTTTTGATAAGTAGGATAAATAGTTATATGCACAAACAACTGAAAGATGTACTCACCCACTTCAAATAATCTTTTCTTTGTTTCTAGATAAAGAATATAACATACTGAGAGATATATTTACGAGATAACAGCCAGTACAGCACCAAGTTAAGATGGTTAATGTAAGTATGAGCTTAACTTGCAGCAACACTATGCTCCTTCTTTACAGTACTCTCGCTGCTCCTCGCGTTGCCGCGAATGTTCGCGAGGCGGAGAGGTTCCACACAATGCTCTAATCGCGCTTTTCATCGCCTACCCATCATTCTCTCTTTTTCTATCTATCTTCCGGTCCTTTCACCAGCGCTCATAAATGACAAAAATCGGGATCGGTGAGCAAGGTCAGGAGCATGACGAGCGGCAGGGCGAGTTCGGCAACACCACTTCTCTATCTACTGCCCTCGCTTCTCGTCGATGATGTGGCCGCAGCGTTATAGAGGATATGTACGAAGGGCTTTGCTCTATCTCTCTCTCTCGCTTGCACATTTAACAATTTTATTGATATAAAACACTCAATAAACTCTGGTATGAAAAAAATTATTGTCGTGATGTCACCAAAAAATCCTACAAATATTTCCAATCCATATAAACACCACTTCGCATGATTTGCTCCTAAAAAGGAGAAAACTTCCAAATTGGAGACCCTGGATTTTACAATGAAAAGCTTTAAGCTCTTTAATAAAGAGCTAAACTGCTTTGATTATAAGTATAACTCTTCATTGTACAATAAAAAATGCATTAGTGATGATGGTATAGGCCCCTGAAACCAGATTTCTATTTTACGAAGGTATTTTTGAGTTAGAAATTAAAATATTGATATTTACAGGAAACTAATGGCTCTGCACACGCGCCCCAGGAGATGGAAACGTTTCTATCTCCAGAAGAAAAGGGCAAAGAGAAGATTGTCAGCAAGTTAGTATAGAACACTTATACTCGTACACCATGTTAAAGGAATCTTACATGCCGGCGGTACACGCTCGCTGAGATAGTCCCAGAGCGAAAATGTATAATAGTTACACTCAGATCTCCCGTTAAAAAATGAACTAAATAAATAAAACTCCTTCTTGGCAGTCAGGTAAATAGAGGCTGCAAAAAAAACAGTGAAAGTACTTCGGGTCGTCGGTTCGCCGGGTCGTAGAATTTCGGTTCATTTTCAATTACTTATTGAGATGCAGTGAGCTCGTGTCGTATACGTAAATTAATAATAGATAGCGCAATAATTTATGAAACTAACTAAAGTAGTTATTAATACATGATCTACATAATTGGGACGAATAGTTTGAAATTATAGCATTCTCGTATTAGGCGTTTACGAAAGAGACATAAATCGGGGGTTCAAAAGACAATAATGTGTTCTGTTGAAGTCCTGTGTTTTGGAGTTAGACATTTCTGTGTGGGAGCGGAATGAGAGAGAAGATGGATTATGATGGAATGGAAGCTGATGAGGAGTATAGTGTAATATATGTAATGGATATGGTAAAAGCGCGATATGACCGCGAGTATTGAAACTTTTTTTTTATCAATATGAGTTACGAGACAAGTAAGTAGGTCGTCTGATAATACATTATATGCATAGTTGGTCTGTTCGCAACTTATCCCCTTTCTGATTTCGTGTTATGTATACTCACCTATAGAGGCACGCCACATTGATGATTATACCTGTAGTTCGAAAAACGTGTTTCGATAGCTTATGCGTTTGTACCGCGTAAAAACAAAAAAAAAACTTCTCACTATGTTTTATTGTTTTGTGCAGATACAACTTAAGCAAAGATGCAGAATCTGCAGAATTCGACCCTTTTGCTGAGAGAAAACTCGACAATCCTACTTCGTAAGTACAATTTCATTTTCTTACTACAAAAAACAAGTTTATTCGTTAAGTAGTATGTACCTTAAATCTTGAATTTATAGGTCAAAACGTAGGTAAATGTGAATCACACGTTATTATCATAATTATAAGTAAGGGGTATATCGGAACTGGCTTTTATGTGAGGGTGCTGGAGCGTATTGTAGATGCTTGGCGTCAAATTTTCACCTTCCTGGTGGTACTAGTACCTTAATACCATACTACTACTTATATGCTATGGTTTCATGATGTTTTCCTTCACCTCAAGGTATCTCAAGCTCATTATTGGTAATTGAACAACGCCGTGTGGCGTGCGATCCTAACGCCCTAACCACTGAGCCAACATCGCTACAAAATCTGTTGAAAGGTAGCCGCTTGAAATTTTCACAGAATATTTGTCTTTAAAACTTTTTAAAAATAATTAAAAGTACAAAATTTTGGGGTGTCCTCCACAGAATTCTCCTTATAAATTATGTCTTTGGTGTCCTCATATAAATTCGTGTATATTTTTTTACATTTGTTGTTTGTGCTCTAACTTCAAAAAAGTTATACATTACATAAAAGCGTCAAGCTTGGTGTGATTATAGTGCAAAATGTATTACAACTAATATACAAAATCGGTCAAGTATGAGTCGGGCTTGTGCTATAGATCCCGGACTGAATCAAGGAAAATACCACTTTTTGTGACTTTGGTGCGGAAGCCACGATTCATGAGTCTGTCTTACACTTAGCTGGTTTTTATTTCTATCTCCGTTGCGAATTGATTTTAAATTTCTCTAAGCAACGCCAGTTTATATATCGTGGCATACGTTATGTAATCTTGAATTTTGCTATCGCGAATGCATAGAAAATAGAGCGGTCTTTCTGGTTCTAATTTGCATAAGGCAGCCTGCAGTGACTCAAAGATGTGACGATTTTCTTAATTTAAGAAAAACACACTGTTATGACATAAAATAAAATAATTTGTGCCAAGCGACTATTTAATTCAATGTTAGCAAATGCGAACGTTATTTATAAGTGGGTTATCACAGTACTAATTTATTTAAGAAAGATTAATAAAAAATTACATATATAAATAATCGAATAAGTAATCAGTATCAATCTTTTGATAGTATAGTATATTCTAAGTGGGAGCTAAATACCCATAGCTCTATTGTCTTGAACTGACACTGGTAATGCGAATCAACACCTTTGGGATAACCTACAACAACTTACATTACATTGTGTTTTTTTGTTTTTGAAATATGCCCAACAATAACAATAAAGGGTTTATAAAAGCCGTTTAGAAAGTTAATAGTTAGGTACATAGATAACGGCCTTTACGCGTTCTTTGGGTGAAAAAAAAACTTCCTTTAGTCACATTAAAATTTCATTACACTATAAACGCGACAGCCTCTGAATACTAAGGGAAATTGTTTCAGAAACAACGACACACAGACCCATCTGCTGAAAGCGTCGCTGGGTACGGGGATCTTGGCCATGCCAAAGGCGTTCAAATGTGCTGGACTTGTCAACGGCATCTTCTTCACTGTGCTAGTAGCTATCATCTGCACCCACTGCGCCTATGTCCTGGTAAGTACAATTAAGATTATTCTATGCGTTACGTTGCTAAGCCAAAAAAAACAACTTCTTATTTCGTCATGCTATTTGCGAATGCTGAGCCAATAAGTGGATGTTTTTCAAAACTGAAAAAAGTGTATTAGTACGTCTACCGCTTCAACCGAAAACTGCTGTAAATTAACCGCTAACGGAATATTTTTTCAGATTAAATGCGCCCACGTGTTGTATAAGAAAACGAGAAGAACTCATATGACATTCCCGGAAGTCGGTGAAGCGGCATTAGAAAATGGACCTCAGAGTCTACGAGGATGGGGAAGCGGCTTTGGGTAAGCTTCCTTATATTTTGTCTTTTCGTATATATTATTTTTAATGTATTGTTAGACACGTATCATGCCGAAATTCTGTTGTGACTTGACTTGTATTTTGACAAAGTATATTCGCATATACCTACCAATTCAATGGAAAGACCCCTGCCGGGTTGCTATGCCGATTATACCAGCATACTCGCAGTATTAGTTATTTTATTTTACTCGTATGCTTTCGGCATCGTCTGAATACCGTTTATTTTTTAATTTTGCAATTACTTTGGGGTGTCTACCTGAGTCCACAGTTTCAAACTTATTTTCTTTTATTTCAGTACCTTCATCCGCATAAGCCTGTTCGCAACGTACTTCGGAACTTGTTCTGTATATACTGTCATCATTGCTGAGAATATAAAACAGGTAAGTCTTACAAAAGTCTTGACTTTTTCTTGAATTGTATACGTTATAAATTACGTATATATTTATTTTTTCAAAAAACCTCTCTTTTAACGGTGAATGTTGTAAAAACCTTTTACTGTACATATCAGAACTGTATCTGATTTTAAAAGTGTTTACCCCATAGTTAATAATTAATATGTATACCGTTGGTGATTCCTTAAAAAACAAAGGATTTCCTGTCCTACTATGAAAACTGACTTGGTCTCGACACATTTTTATTCAAAAACAAATATTTCTTTCCTTTTATAACGCGTTTTGTTAAAACAAAATGACTTCTGTTGTCTCACAAAAAAATAATTGGTAGTTTTAGCATTGCTTCAAAAGTTTATAATAGTTTTAATCATTATTTTCAGGTGGTAGAGTATTATAGCGGGTCGGAGGATTCGGATATCAGACTCTTTATCTTAGCTCTACTGCTCCCGCTGATCTTCATGGCTTGGGTCCGCAACCTCAAGTACCTAGCGCCGGTATCTATGTTGGCCAACATCTGCATGGCTCTGGGGCTCGGGATCACGATATACTATCTCGTCGGGACTGGAGAATTAAAGACTAATAACATAGAAAACATGCTTTTTAAGCCGGTCCAGGAATGGCCTGAATTCTTTTCGCTGAGTATATTTGCAATGGAAGCCATCGGAGTGGTGATGCCGCTGGAGAACGCTATGAAGACCCCCCGCGCCATGTTGGGCATCTGCGGAGTGCTGAGCCGTAGCATGACAGCTGTGACTTTTGTCTACATCATCCTCGGTTTCCTCGGATACCTGCGGTATGGCGAGGACGTACTCGACTCTATCACTCTTAGTCTGAACATCGCGCTTATGTAAGTATTTATATATCTACAAATATGTTTTATTTATTTATTTTCCTTAATATTAATAATTAAGTAGGTACCTACAAGAAGGTGTCCAAACATATTTTTACTCTTTTTTACTTCCTCGCATTGTTTGAGAAAAGATGCAGTTATCGGCAAGGCATCAAGCCTTGGCGATAACTGCATGGGCTGTTATGGACTCGCTTATCTATGCTGGTCTCGGCTAGGCGTTGTTGTATATTGTCAAGTCATCCATATATGCCTCTATTGCCTACCGCTGCAGTAATGTACTATTGTTACGTTTATAACTACGGCTTTTATTAATAATAATACAATATTTAACTTCTTCCAGTCCTGCTCAAATCGTGAAGATCGCAATCGCCATCGCAGTGTTCTGCACGTTCGGGCTCCAATTCTTCGTGTGCATAGAGATCATCTGGGACTCGTACAAGGACAAGTTCAGCAAGCGGCCTGACCTAGCAAACTACGTGATTCGCACCATTTTGGTGACGCTGTGCGTTTCCCTGGCCGTGGCCGTCCCCACCATAGCGCCGTTCATGGGCATTATCGGCGCCTTCTGTTTCTCTATTCTCGGCCTCATTGCGCCTGCTTTCATTGAAATTATCACCTTCTGGGACATAGGTTTCGGCCCAGGGAAATACCTTATCTGGAAGAACATCCTCGTCGTTGTTTTCGGCATGTTTGCGCTCATTTTCGGCACCAAGGAAGCCATCGTTAGCATAATCAAAATCTATAGTAAATAAGTAAATTAAACGTATTCCTACCTAACTAATTAAAAAGCGCCATTTTAAGAGGTCATTGACCAAACTAGCGTTTGATAATAAAGACGTAGTCAGATAGACCTGAGCATTTACATAGGTAAAAGTGCAAACAAACATCATCCTTTTTAAATTTTGATATACTGGGTGATTTGTGAGACGACGTACATATTATATACGCTATCACTGTACTCGTAATTACGAGTATGAACAATTTTAAAAAACGATCACGAAATTGCGGGGAAAAAAACAGTTGTTCCATTAAAACACTCCACGAAAAGCGTGAAACAGACATAGCTGCTTTTTTTCCACGAGGGTTGACCCCGTATTGAAACTTGTTCATATTTTTATTATGTTATTATTTATTGTTGTTATGATGAGTACCTACAAACTCAACCCTGGGATTATGTTAGGCTAAAAGAGTGTGGTAGTCTGACTTAACTACCATAGTGTTGTAAATTGCTTACGCTAGCAATTCTCGCGAAAGCTAATGCTTGTTATACGTGAATACTCAAGGTCTATCTACGTCTTAAAAGATATAGACATCGAATATTTTAAGAACTGGTTTTGAGTCTCTCACGTTAGACTAGTATTGAAAGTAAATCGTGACACGACAAAAGCTGGCTAGCGAATGGCAGTAGGTACCACTACGTCTATTAGACCGCGAATTTAAGATCGAGATTCATCTGGGACCGTGAATAATCATTGGCGACGAATTAATACGAGTATGTAGAGTCTTACTATAAAAACTGACGTGGTTTTTGACACATTTTGTTATAATAAAACGGGAATACTTACGTAGAGTGCGAGGCAAGACGAGGTCACGCGCGAGTCACGCTTAGCATTCCTTGATAAAGGTCACCGAATGTGATCGAAACTATAGTCGGAGAACCGAGTCAATTCAACGTGAGTTTTCCCGTTTTATTAAAACAAAATATGTAGAGTCTGTTCAGAAAGAGAGTAGTCGTGACCGAAAAGAACTAACATTACGATTTGTAATTTATAATTGAAGGTGTATTTATTTGTGTTTTTTTAACTCTTAATATGATTTGTATATTTGTAGAACCAAGATGGACCGGCCACGCTATTGTTGTAAAACAAAAACAGTAGAGCTGCGTCGTACAATCTCACGCCCAGTGTCCTTTTGAACAGACTCTAGAATTAGGTAAATTAATGAGACTATAGATTTTTTACTAAACCGAATTTTCCCGGAGTAGTTAAGCATTTATACAAATACTTGAAGTAATTAAATATTGTGAGTTAAATATATTATTAACATCTACGGTCCCTCAAATTATCGCGGCACAATCCTGTTAGAATACTTTTGGCAACACAATTGACTTCGATCTGTACCAATTTCTAATTTTGACATATCTAAAATTGATCTCATGCCTTTCTTGCTAAAAGTTTCGCAGGACTGTCACACATACATAAAGGTCACCATACACAGTTGCAAATTCATCTAATTCGATAAGCAACCGCACCGCGTGAGGATCATGGTCAACGCGCATACTGCTACTGGAGTGATTGTAAGGGCTAGTTCAGGGAAACGCGGGGCTTTGCGTGGTGCGTGCAGCGTCGCGTCGCGCGGCAAATCAAACATTATTCTTATATATGAGAGTATTCATGTGGAAGCGTGTCATGCGCACTTTGTTTGATATTAGCGGTACTCGCGGCAACCTGCAGCTATCGCTATGGGTTCTCCTCTAGTAAAAAAAATATTTTTTGTGTCACAATTTTCTTCAAATATTATTTTGATAAAATCGTACTCAATTTTAAAAACACGTCTGCATTGTGAGAACCAAAGACGACTGCCAAAAGCGTGCGCCGCGGATAACGCCGCCGGCTCCGCCTGCCCGCCTGCCGTCTCCCTGAATGGGCCCTTACGGTTCAAAATAAAGGCACAGTATAAATAGTAGTACCATCCGGTAAATCGAAATGAAGTGATTGTTTATGTGTAAATATGAATGCATCTGGTAAGGCAAAACTAGTAAAGGTTTGCTTGATCCGTTTGGTAGTCTTTATGAATACAGAACACAAACAATGGTACTAATCCAAAAGGAGCTCATTTAACTCATCATCATTAACTGCTTTTACAATGGGACCAAAAATTGAATCGGGAACAAAATCAACTAATCTTATTTATGAGCTCCTTTCGCTCTCGGCAGCACCGTTCTGTGTAGACCTGTAAAATGTGCATGTCGACCAGGACAAGCCACTTTTTTGAGGAATCGTAGTTGTGAAAAATAAAGAATCAATTAGCGAACATTGAAGCTGCGACAGCTTTTAAGGTAACAGCACAAACAGGTAAGATAGGACTTAGCAATTTTGCAACCACCAGTTTAACGGTTTGCAGCTACTTCGTTCGATTGCTAAAGGTACTTATCAAAATCGCGAATTTTATATCGCGTCTACGGGCAGTTGTGCTGTGCCCTTAAAGCAATGGTACTGACTGTTCGGTCGAGCTAAATCTTAATTTATAAGATAGGTTAAAGCACGTGCTATCAGTGCGTGAATAGTATTTTGAGTATATTTAGCTATCTAAAAATATTATGAAAAATCATTAACATTCCCAACCCAGGATCAAGTGTTGAATGTATATGTTATGGCTTACACACTGTGGCTCAGTTTCTGGGCCCTTATTCTCTATCGCACATGAGATAACTTGCCAATAACGCGTGACGTCATAACATGCTCTAAACTTAAACGCGGTTCCTAATCGTGTCACGACGTAAGAATTGAACTTGGAGAATACCGTTTCATGCGACTAACACGGAGTTAACATGGCGCGTAACAAGCTAGTTATGGCAATAGAGAATAGGGGCCCTGATCGTGTTTAGTGAGTTTTGTCATAGTTTTTATTCGAAGTAGGTATGACACATGACATAAAAGAACTTTGCTTGTGTCTCAAGTACTAGTTGCGAGTGTGATTTTATGATTTATTGCATCACATCACACTTAATATTATAAGTGCGAAAATTTGTGTGTAAGTGTGTTTGTTCCCGTTCAACTCGGTAACGGCAGAACGGATTTGAATGTAATTTAGAATGGAGGTTGCTTATACCTTGGATTAACATAAAGGCTACCCATAGGCTTTTTTTTATCCCGGGAATATATACTATTTCTATGGTATAGAGGGTGAAACCGTAGTATGCTGCTGGCAATAATGTAATTGCAATTTTAGGTAGGTACTTTGGCGTTATAAAACAGAAAAATGCAACAAACTTGTCTACGTGATTAAAAGATTGTATTAAATCTGACCAAATATTGGTTCTAAATACACTAACATTAATCATATTTATACTTTATTTAACTAGTTAGCTTGTTATAGTAATATTTAAGATGATATTGGGTACGAAACTTTCAAAAAAGTAATTCGTACGGTGCAGTTTGAAAATGTTCAGTCGTTCCTTATAATCAAAATTCATTTTTTTTAAATCAAAGTTAAGTTTTTAATCTAGGTAGTGGCACTTCCTTTTATCCTGGAACATAGGTGCCTTACCCCCGAATACTGAAACGTTTGTTAACTTTGACAACAGATTAATTCTAACACTGCCTTTATCTGGCACTAAGCAAATGACAAAGCCAGCAACAGACTTACCCCCGAATACTGAAACGTTTGTTAACTTTGACGACAGATTAAGTCTATTGCTGCCTTTGTCATTTGCTTAGTGCCAGACAAAGGCAGTATTAGAATTAATCTCTTATCAAAGTTAACGAACGTTTCAGTATTCGGGGGTTAATCTTCAGAAAAAGTTTCAGTATTCGGGGGTAAGAACATGGTTAGATCTTAAGATCCAAATAGCGACAGGAATATTATCATAAATCAAGTTGCATTTAATCAGAGTAATTAGCTTATATGTAACTTGTATCTATTTTTAAAACGTTTTCATTATATTATATAAAATATTACAATAGAAGAATGTAATTAGGTCATTTGAGAGATAAAGATTGTGATAAAATTCAGGATTGGGGCCTTGTATTACAAATCGAAGAACCGATAACCGATGGGGAAGAAAGGTTCTTGAGTGGCGACCACGATCCGGAAGACGAAGCGTAGGCAGGTTTCCCATTAGATGGACCGACGACATTGTGAAAGTCGCGGGCAACCGGTGGATGCAAGTGGCACATTGTCGGTCGGTGTGGCGGTCTAAAGGGGAGGCCTATGTTCAGCAGTGGACGTCTTCTGGCTGATAATGTAATGTATTACAAATCGACCAAAGTTTTAAGAGTAAGTACCTACTTACTGTAGAAATATTTGTAATACCCAGACATTAATTTTTACATAATATTTGTACCTACCTATATCTAATAGGTACATTATATACAAGTAATAGGTATTCTTATGACCAATTCACTTTATGAGGTATTTAATACACAGAAAATAGTGTTTTTCTTATTACTTTAAAAATATGAATTAGAAAAGGAATCTGTAATTTCATAATACCTAATAAGCAGCATGTTAAAAATAGTTCCTAACAACATAATTATTATTCAAATTATACGATTTTAATCAACTGTTTATGAAGATTCGGTCTGATCAGGTGAAATTGACTTTCGTATAATATATCAGTTATATGATATAATTTTATTTAATGAAAATGAATTTATTGTTATTTCAATACAAAATGTACAAGCTCTACTAATGCCTTGTTTTATTTCAACCGTACTCGCACACTCATTTAGTTCTATTACAGGCTAGGTATATATAATCCATCTCAACATCTTATCATTCCGACGAAAAGCAGTAAAATGAAATGTGAGCCTTATAACATAACCCTTTATGATCCGACTGCCTCTAAAGCAAAATGACTAGAAACGAACAAACAAACAAATTGTTTGCTGTTTATAATGATTGATTTCTTGTGTCACTCATATGACGAACATCGAGTTACGACGATCCGCAAGTCGATATACACCAAAAAGCCGCACATATCGTGGCGCGACAGTTTAGACGCTACATTTTACACGCGCTCAAGTTCATAAAGTTTATTTACACGTTAGCACGCACACCGATGAAACATTTCAATCTGGGATATTTGTGTCGAGACGATACAAATAATGCTACATGCGCAAAATAGGTGGCGACGTAAATCTTCCGCGCATGTATCTGATGTGCGAGGTTTGAGGTGATAAGTTGTAGTAACGAGCCCGTAAAATGACAAACAAAATTTGAGATAATTATTATTTATTACAATCAGTACATAATATTTATAACATTCTTGGTATTTCTGAAACTAGAGAGACTGCTCTATGATTATTAGGCTAGGTACATACATTAAAAATAAATTAAATTAGATAACATGTACACTAAAAAACATTTCGATAAAAAGAACGGAAAAGTCTGTCAATAAATAAAATAATAGATACAATTTTAAAACAATTCTAATGTCGTTGCAATTTTCTAATATTTTTCATTGGGATGTAAGTCGAGTTTTTTGTTTTCTGCACAGAAAAGTAGACACAATAATTAATATTAAGGCGATGTAGCCCTCAATTATATTTAAAAAATAACTTATGTAATTAACAATATCAAAATGAATGTATGTATTTTTTTTTTTGCTGATCTTATCAGTAAATTTTCAATCTATTTTAAAAGAGAGCCCGAAAACTATGATTTAGGTACTTATGGCGTTCATCCAGTACTATAATATTTACATTTAAAAAGTGTGGGTAATGTCACACACAGCCACGTTTAAACGCGACGGTATTGCTTAAATAATGAAAACATTGCTAACGCACTTTCAAATATTGCTAAAATGGTTTAACGTAAATATAACTAATGCAATTTCATAATTTTAAAGACCACTGCGTAGTCATGCTCATTTCTATAGCAAACTTCTACATAATCATGTGGACAGCGTGACCAAAAATTTTGTCCTTCTTTTAAACTCGCATAGGAAGCTGTTTATCTACGCAACAATTTTTTTCGAAGGGTAAATAGGTGTTATGTTTTGATGATAGAATACTTTCGTTGCTCTCTCAGAAAAGGTATATTCGTGCCTAGCTATCTCACTCGCACGTTTCGATGTTTTTGTGTGAACGAATTATTTACGGTATCAACAATAGCAATCCGGAGTTATCTGAACTCTGCCGCGTCACGAGTTTGAACAAAGATACAGAATAACGGCCCAGGTAAGTCACACGTCACACCCGCAAACGCCTGGCGGCCAACGTGGGCACGAAGAAGCTCCTGCGCCCGCGCCCTCTAGTTCACCATGCGCGAGCTCATAGTAATTAAATATCGTGCGAGTGATACAAATCCGAACGAGACAAGTATGGACTGTATTTATAGCAAAATACAAAAAACAAATGAAGAATTGTAATATCAATACTTCAATTACCCAGTTCTTTCAGAGTTTATTGCCTATTGCCGAATTTAAAAAAAAAAAAACCAAACAAAACGCTAAATTAAAAATGTGTCGAAGTCAAGGATGGTTGTTTTAGGCCTTATGGCGCAACTACTACGTACATCACCCCGTGTCAGAGATTTATCAGAATCCATACCTGGGTACAAATAAAGCTTACAGTAACAGAATTACATTATTTTAAGGGACTAACGAAGCAAATGAGAATTTTTTTTAATTACAAAGATTTACTTTAGGCATAGCGAAAAAAATCTATGCTTTAGGTAAGTATTTTTGGAATATCGTTTTTCACAATTTCTGTTCAATTACATTAGGTACCCAGACCCACAAAAACACCTAATCTAATTAAGAAAATAAAATAATAGTTTGAAGTTCGATTAACAGTGAGACTATTTATTTTGGGCGATAACTATTACAGGTTATACGGAAAGCGCCTACTTAGTCGAAAGGTATTAAAAGCTCTTTTAATACGGGAAAGAAATAAAGAAAAAAAAAATTTGATCCATAGAAAAATGACATTCACGCTCCATAAAATGTATAGAACAGCGTATACTTAAGATACGTATAATGTTGAGATAGCAATGAGTACAATAAGCTCTTTTCGGCTGGACATAGCCTTTCCGTGTAACCTTGTTCCTTCTAAGTTAAATCGACGAAAATGCACCCTACCACTTCTTTTTATTGCTAGCGTATAGTTACATCGTAACGTTCATTTATTTAAGTATATACAACCATCTTAGTCGCAGTATTGTAACATTTATGTGTTGTTTGTAAATGTTACGACGCTACGATGAAAATGTCAAACATTCCCGTCGCGGTGTCGTAACTTTTTGGTATAGTTTCGTAACTGTTACGGCACTACACGCGGTGTCGTAACAGCTGAGTGTTTTTAGTAACCGTTACGACACTACGAAAAAAATGGTTGTGTGGGTAGACAAGACACGCGCTCTAATATAAACGATTAGGAGAATGGATTTGTGAATACTATTACATCATTTTTAAACTTGTACCATACTCACAATAAATTAGCGGCAATTGGTAAGATGATAATGATGATTTATAATAAGTAATAATACATTACATAATACACTATTTACATTGAACTTAGTTTTAATCAAAATAGTGAGCTATGTAGAAATTGTAAGTAATTCGAGCAGGCACTAGTCTCACTGAGATTCTAACAAGTAACATGGAAGTATTTCTTTTCGCAGGTACAGACGAATATAAACTTTACTACCTCAGTACAAGTCATAGATTTCTTTTTGACAGATTGTTTTTTTTTTTTATTTACAGGGCCACAAGGAGAAAAAAGAACTACGAAAAATGTCATAAACGTCCAATGACAGAGCTCTTTCGCACATTTCACAATTTTTTAAGATGAGCGAAATTTCTAAAATAATTAACGTCTCTCTTTACTTAAAACTTCATTTATTTTGGCAAATGAGCCAGAAAAATCTTTTGTTTTTTCGGAAATCATACTCTTATTTATTTTGTAAGATTGATAAACCAAAAAAAAAAACTTTTAAGTCAGGTTTTCCTACAGAAACTTACTCGTATGTAATTATGTTACCTTTTTTAAAATTTCCACTCAGAACATAACATCTTCGAATGTGATAGCTGTGGCGGAAAGCGGGCCCTACAAAGAACTAAAATGTGTCTTTCCAACGCACTTCTCGTCCCACCACTATGTTCAGTACAGTCCAGTGATGATCCAAACTACATGCTAAACTAACTAAATTATTACTGTCTCTATCTACCTTGTATGGTACATAAGGGACAGCGATAGTTTAATTAGTTCTGTCAATCAAAGCCTTCAAAATGAACTATACTCATTAATTTTAATCGAGTTATACGAGCATAATCTAGATCGGTGTTTTATTTTAATTATTATTCGAATTCCGGAATGGAGGTAAATATAATTAATTAAAATTTATCTCCCGTCCAAGCATGGGAGAAGGCCTTCCTTTGATTCCATGAAAATTTAATGGACTTTTTTTAACCTTACATCCGAATACCTTCGACCAAAGTAAAATGAATGGACGGGCCCTAACCACTAGACTTCCTTAAAAATAACAAGTCAAAACAATCGAACTTAGCCTTCAATACGTAATTAAAAGTATGTACAGTAAATTTGTCACAAAAAAGATATAGCATATCAAATAATCATATCAAGGCATATTTTTTTGGATATTTGGATTGCGTGTCTTGAAGAACGTACGTATCGCACTTTTTACAGACTGAGAGCGACTGAAACAAGATGAGTGAAACCGTGGAGCGCAGCTAGTTAGAAATATTATAAATTTGCGATTTGATATCGATTAATCTCAATTAATCGAAACAAAACATTGGTATTATTTTTTTCGATCTCGGTCAAATTAAAAGACATAAAAATGAAAGTTTTTTTAAAAGTAATTGTAATCTTACCAAAAAGACACAAAATATATTGTTTTGCAATTAACAGTTTTTTTTTTAACTTATCTGAAATTGCGCGAACGAGACCAATACTAAGGTTAGAGGCAAATTTTAAGGGTTCATTTTGACTATCAAGAAACTTTATCAGAAACGTGTTTTGTGGACTATGGTTTACCATCATTTCAGAAACATGATATTGATTAACATATATTCTTATCCTTGCTAAAAGTACACATTTGGGTAAAAATCCATTTCAGTTAAGCGTATTTAAATATTATCAGCGTCACAAAGTGAACAAGGTTTTAAATCAATTTGTATAAGGGCGCTGATGCGGCGTTGTTAAATACAGCTTATGTCATATGTTTGTCATTTGTCGTGCTATTTCCAAAAGTCGGCAGAAAGTGTCAGTTAAACTTCCAGCACATTACTTGAGCAGGACTTAGACTGGACCGTGACTGAACTTATTGACTATGACTGAATTACGATTTATTTAAAACTCCACACATAAACACTGCAGGTATGTGTGGAGCAAAATAGAAAAAAAAGAAAATACAACGTCAACGTTATGTTGCTTTTGATCACATTCATTAAAATCCTTGTAAAAGTTACGTGTCATTCTAAATTCTGCGGAGACATATTAATGCCCCCGCAATATCCGTTCGGAGAATAAAGCTTACTTGTCCTTATTTTCAAAAGTAAAAGTGACACGTGAATTTGTAAAGCTACGTCGCTAGTGATCACATAGTAAAAACTTTTAGGTACAATTTCATACCTTTTAATTATATTATCTAACTTTACCGGCTAATGTTACATTAAATGACACGTTTCAAATGCAATTATTCACAGCGGCGAAACCACACGATATATTGCGCTAAGGAACGGTTAAAAAATCTTAGAATTTCACGACGAATGAGACGGTTGACTTCAGTGCTTTAGACGACAGACTTTCGGTCGTAACAAGAATCAATGGTTTCCGCTACCGCAAAGCCTTGTGTAGCCCAACCGTTTTCATGAGCCTGAATGTCAGAAGTATGCCCGTTTTATTGCTGATATTATACATAAATACGATCTTTTATATTATAATCGTGACTTAAATATAATTCTATGCTCAAACAAGCCAAACGTGTATTAGCAGTAGCGAAGCGAACGCGGGCCTGCGCTTTTTGTAGAACAAAGAACTGTACTAGAGGCCCAGCAAATTGATCGGGAATTGAGTACTTTGGATTGAGTTATAATTTTGGATTGAACTTTGGATTGAATAAAACCTTTTTGTTAATTGAATACTAAGCTTCTTGGAATCGTAATGGCCTAACCTTATTTTTTTTAAAGTTTAAAAAAATATGTAGATTAGTTTAAAGTCAGAAAGAGAATATCATCATCATCGCTACGTTTAAGAGGCCATCCATAGAGAAAAATTAAAAAAGGTTATTGTATGAAACATGTAGTAGAACTGAATACCGATAGAAATAGTGCGATAGAGTCAAGAGATCGATAGACCAAGACAGCGGATAGCCGCCAATATTTCTAGTACAAGTTACATACGCATGTTGAACTCTTATTTTTTTTTTTACTAGGCACTTGCGCCAGACTGTTTAAAGTTGACAAATCAATGAAAAAATGGAGCTCACGCGTGAACCATCGCGCCATAATTTATAGTAGTTTTCGCCGAGGGCTGCCCAATGAATGTTCTTTTTTTTACTCCCGATAATTTCGGAGTGCTCCACTACGCACCATAATATATAAACAGGGCTATAAGGAAAGGTTATGCTAAGCCGAAAGGGGATCATAGTACTCATGATTGTGAACAACTTTTACTATGGGAACAAACCTGAAATCGAGAAAAAAACACCTATTCCATACATTGTGTCGAGTGTCATTGACATTTTTCTATGGAACAGCTGGTTTTTTTCCCATAATAAAAGTTGTTCATAATGATGAGTACTAAGAGCCCTTTTCGGCTTAGCATACCCTTCCCTTTCAACCCTGTATATCATGAATACTATGCCACTGCTTACACCGGTCCGGTCTGTAGGAGCTTCTAATGAAGCGATTTTATAAAATTAGCATCATCTAAATGCAGCTATCAGGAGTACCGCATTTTCTCAGACTTCAATTACATGTTATCTTTTACGAACGGAAATATTAATTATCTTATTTCAGTACAGTGTTGTAATTAAGTAACGGGTCTTGTAGAAAAAACTGGCCTCATATGCTAAAATGCACAATAAATATGCGCAAAGTGCCCTTATAACCCAATTCTCAGTTCATTAGGTTCTCTCTCTTTCCTCCTAAGAGGATTTTGGCGTTGCACGTCATGCATTTGCCAGTGTCAAGTATATATAGTTATATAAAGGTTATATATTTTCAAGTTTTAATAAAAATATTATCAAACAAGTAATAGTCATAGTCACAGTCAAAGGCGAGCAAAGCAAATCACGGTCAAGTCCAAGACATGCCCCAGTAAAGTGGTGAAAACTTTTCTAGAGCCTTCTATGGAGTTTTGGAAACAACATGAAAATTCACGTTTCACGACATTATGTCATTCATCAACACTCGTGCATGTACACGAACACTTAACGGGTTGAAATTCACCGTTTTTACACATTAACACTCGAAATAACACAAGTTTTGGAAAATAATATAATGACGCGCCATGATATCTTCACGTTCCCGCCAAAACTCTTCATTAGGTTTATTCCTGACGAAATGTGTAATCCGTACAAGCGGATTCGCATTGGATGGGAAAACAACAAAAAGTAGCCTTTTTCACCGCTTTGTTCGAAGTGACGAGATTACTTAATCAGGTGCAAAAAATACTGCAAATAGAATATAAAACTGAAATTACGTTTAACCGAATAAAATTTCGAAAATCTGTCTTAGTTACAAAATAAAAAAACGCGAAATGACCCCCTGAAAAACACTTCTGAAATCAAATGCTCTGAATTTTCAGCGGTAGCTACAAATCTTCTTTTACAAATTAAATATCCAGGCTAGTGGTTTATACG
This sequence comes from Apocheima hispidaria, assembly GCA_947579745.1. Taxonomy (NCBI): domain Eukaryota; kingdom Metazoa; phylum Arthropoda; class Insecta; order Lepidoptera; family Geometridae; genus Apocheima; species Apocheima hispidaria. The sequence continues at coordinate 5,120,509 of OX388149.1, read as the reverse complement.
GCGAACCATGTAGTTTTTTTATTTGATTTGTATATTTCCGATAATCGGCAAAAAAGCAATGAAAAACTACAATTTACCGTTTTCTCATCAAGCAATATGCGATTTTCAACTTTAAAGCTGAGAACTTTGAGCGGGACAGTACTCATTTCAAATTACGATCAGTCCTCGCCTTAACTAGCAGGCTATCTAATTTGTACATTTTTATTTGGATTTTATTTCATATAGAATCCGGCAGTAGTAGACTATAATGATTTATCCCCATAAGGTGGACACGGGGCGCAAGCCAAATATATATCTTTATGTGCATAATGACACCAGCTTTTGATCAACAACGTAAGCTTCTAGTTAAAAACAATTACAATAATTTCAGTCTATATCGAAAACACAATGGACGGACCACTACGACTTCTAAAATAATCTGTAACGTAGAACTGTTTCACGCATTTTTAAGTTATAAGGCATTCGTAGAAGAGATATTTCCGCGATTATCAAAAATGCTGAAGGATTCACAAACAAGAAAAACGTCCGTAGAAGTCTTCATAGCGTGCACTTAAGAATAACGCCCTTTATACTTGCATTGAACAATAATGCCGAATAGACAAATAAGCTTATTATTCGTAAATTTATTTCAATGCAGGTAAATGACCAGAACCACCGAGAGACGGGCAGCAGCGTCCCCTTCGTAAATTTTGGACGTTCTGCGATCTCCAAACCGGCTGCCACGCTTGGGAATTATGGCCCTTCTCACCCCAAATTAGAGGTAGGCTCCATCCAGAAGTGGACGTTTATGAGCTGATAAGAATTACTTTATTTGTTTGAGAATTGTTTAATGCCGGCTAGTATTGTTAATTTTTATTTCCAAAAAAAAAAACGTGCATTGTTCTACGTATCAAATTAAATTTTACAAAAAAACCGTCCATGTTGAGTAACGACTCAAATTAGAATATTGCGAGCATAACTATTTTGTCTGAAGGACTATAGTAAATCTGAGCATTCAGATAAACAGCGAACTTACTCTGTCTCTTACTGGACTCTTACTCAAGTACTTGCCCGTGAAAAATCAATTCTGAAAGATGCTAATCAACTTTGCGCTCGAAGTAATTTTTCTTCTAATATGAACATTTATTTGCTGTCCAAACATTCGGTACCCATTGTGAATGCTCAGATTTAAGCAGCTTCTTAGTAGCTCTCGAATATTAAATAATTTTATGAAGCCAGTCGTACAGTAACTCTATAACGAAGTTTAGACTTGCAATAAAACCCTTAGACCCAAAACTTATTTTGTCACAAAATATATGAATACGAACAGCGATGCGAAGCCACCATTAAGTAAATAAATAGGAGATGTCTTACTACCACCAGTGCCTACTGATAGTTCTGCCTCTTGCTGCAAGCCGCAAGTATCATATATTGCGAGAGATTGTTGCAGTCGAAACTCCACTATAAAATACCCAATTAAGTCATTATAAAATTCAAAATTAGAACACGTTACAGCATAATCTTATAGCAAAAAATTTACATTTAAACCATAAAGAAAATATTAAAACTTATTCAAATAAAATATCATTAAAAAACTTACAATCGAATAATTACGCGGAGCATTTTCTGTTAAATAATTGACAAAATGCTAAAATAATATTATATAGGTATTTAGTGACTTACAAAACGTTTTCTTAATTTAGAAATGGCACAGATTTTTGTGGTACCTTAATTTGGACGTTTTATATTACTATTTCAAACTTATACAATAAAGTGCTTCACGCTATTACTTCCCGTGCTTCTTTAAAAATGCCTTTGAGTGTTCTTAATTATACTTACATGTTAAATGCAGAAAACCGGCGAATTCAATAAACTTTACAATGTGAATGTATTTTTCCACTATAATTTTGTATATCTTAATATCAATAAATATATATATATATATATAATTGAAACATATTTAAAAATACAGATTTATTTTTCAATCCACAAAGGCGTGCCCGACGTGATTTCTACCCTACCCTATATAACGAGTATACATATATTATATTTTCTAATAGCGTAATGTCTTGTTTACAGGTGTTAATTTAACGGCTTTAAACTAAATCGGCAACGTCATTTTAAATAAATTATTTAAGTGATAACGATCACTTTGACAAGTAGAGAGTAAGCGTGAGCACTAAGCAAGTAGAATATAATGAAACATATAAATAAAAGATCAATCCCTTTTCTAGGTTTCAACGCACAGACCAAACCGCTTATGATAGAGACGTGAAAACTTGCCGAGAAACCAGTCAGAGAGACACAGAGTTTTCGCATTTATAATATTAGTTATGACTATAAACTTCCCGTGAAAAATCAATTAACTTATCGAAAACCGCATCAAAATCCGTTGAGTGGTTTAGGAGGTAGGGCAAATACAGATAGATAGACGCGGAAAGCGACTTTATTTTATACTATGTAGAGATAATGTGAAAATACAAGAGCGAGACAAGTGAGGACGCGACTAAGAAGAAAAGAGAGGAACGCCTTCACACGCCACGCCACGCCACGCGCACGTCCGGGTACGTCTTCACAGATTGAATAATCTGTACATTAAATTGATATTCATCACCAAGAAGTTAAGCCATGGTAATCAATTCAAGCACGATGTACAGGGTTATAAGGAAAGGGTATGCTAAGCCGAAAAGGGCTCATAATTGAACAACTTTTACTATGGGGCCAACACTGAAACCGAGAAAAACAAAATCTGCTGTTCCACAGAAAAATATCAATGACACTCGACAAAATGTATGGAATCTTTCCTTATAACCCTGTATAAAATATTGGAGTATTTTTTTAATTATAACATTTTTTTTTACCTTTAGAGTATTGACACCAACAATCCTGTTCTAAGGCAATACTAATTATGAGTATAACTTAACTTACGAAGTACCAAGTTCTCATTTCTATAACAGTTTAAATAAGTAATCGAAACTTGGTACTTGATGTCCCTAACGTGAACTACTAAACTTTTAATTGTACCGCACACATGTTGTAAAGCGTTTTGAACAGGCTTTCAACTCGAGTCTCAGAGTCCGTTTCACCAGATATGTGTGAGGAATAATCGGCGCGCGAAGAAAAAAAAAACAACAAAACGACTACGTCATTTCCTAGCGTAGTAATTCTCCTCATTATCCACAGCCTTCTTTATCCCACTGCAGGGTATTATGACTCTCTGTCTGTGCCATCTGCGTTGATACCGTGCGAATCGGTTCCATGTTCGCCTTGCGATTTTTTAAATATTATTTTTTTCTCACCCGCCGCTACCATGCACAACTCTAGTGGAAACGCATCGCCACAGTTCAAAGTCATCTATCAGACTTTTGAATATAGCTTTAGACTCAAACCGCTGTTAAAAACGCGACGCATCATAAGAGCACCTACTCTTAACTAGTGAACCGACAACATGGTTTTGCAAAGTAATCAGATAAAACTGATCTTTAATACCGGGAATGAAGCCACATTTTACTCAGTGCAAGACTTTGTCTCTAACAGTTAACTGGCATACACAGAATATATTCATTATTTATCAATATCAAATTACACTAAACAAATATTTACACTAACATTACATTTTGAAGCTTAGCACTTAGATTCATAAATCAGACAGTTTTACTGACATTATTGCATATCTCACTGAAATTTCGAAACTAATGGTACTTCCACACGGTGCAAATCACCGTCGCTAGCCGATAGCGGCGCGCGCACGACAGCAGAATGCGCATGTTACCTGCAACCTGTTCTCGCATGCGGGCAAGTATCCCAAGTTGCGTCGGTTATCCACCGAAACCGAGTACCTTTAGTAGTATGTTTAATTTAATATTTATTAACTCACACATGTAAACTGTCTAAGAGGCTAAATGCACTACATCCTCAACAAAATACAGCGTTTAACTGAATGTAACGGATCAGTAAGAGTTTTCAAAACCTCACTCCTGGTACGCGTCACGCTGGCAACAGTGCAGAGAGCGTGATGCGCGGGTGAAAGCTTTATACAACTCCGAGTGATTACAAAAGTAATTTAGTACCTTTGTAAAGCAAAACATGTAACGTCGCTGCAGTACAAGTACTCTACAGGACTTTCAAAACGGATAATCATTTTACGTAAATTTTTCAACTGTCATGTTAAAATGGTTCTTAATTGGTCAAATAAAAACATTCGTTCTTATCTCTATTTCTCCCATTGGAATATTCTGTACCTATGGCATTGAGAACATTTTCAAAAATCATTTGACAGCTCTAAAATTGCTGCCATTTAAAAAAAGAAAAAGACAGTGGCATCGTTTTGTTATACTATTAAATAAAGCAATCTGAAAAGACTGAAATTACCAGAGTCTGTTTTCATTTCAATGTGTGTGAAAATGATGACAATAACTTTAGAACTGTCAAATTTAGTTTAGATAATGGCAAAACAGAATCGACGTCAGTGTAATGTTCATAAAAGCACATCGGGTACTTAACACATCCGAGAATGAAAGAGACACAACCAATTTTAGAGCTTTCAGTTTAGTTTAGAGGATACGACAATAGAAACGAGACGCTATTTTCAGCGACATAGTATACTTATTAATTATTTCAATTTTTTATAAATTATTAATTTGATTCTTTTCATTATGAGATGTCGGACAATACTAGAGCCACAGAATTCACCTTATAAACTTTGACTAGAGCTAACATTTCCGTAAAATGATTACCTATCTGTTGAGTGCGACCCACCTCAAAAATGACAACAACGTATTTTATAGAAACCATTGTGCCATACGAACACAATACATATACAACTACAAATAACCAACACCGCCACACAAAATGAGGTTTTCCCAAACAAATAACTCGGTTATAATTTAGGTATAATTGCTTGATACGAAGGTCACATTTTTCTATGTTCTATTTTTTCTTATGTAGAGAAGGCTAAAAATATTATCTATCGGTTAACTATCATTATATAATATCGGTATTTTTTGACAATAGCTATGTTTACTTTTGAACATTTCAAATAATTTGTTCCTAAATAAGTTGAACATTCGTATTGCTTTTAGTACCTATTCGTATTACGATAATTGTCAGCATTTGATGACAACATCAATAAATAATACGGAGTTGTCCGTGTAAGGGTGTCTATACATGGCCTGACCTGACATCGTGTGATAGGGACAGCTAGATTTGAATTTCACGGGAACAAAAGAAACAAACTATTAAGGTTATAGCTTCTCCCTTTCGCTCCCCCAGAAACTTATATATAGCCATCTCTTTCAAACGATGTCAGGTCAGGCCATGTAGCGAGGCCTTAACTTAAATTTTGAAATTTTATTGTAATTTTTTATACCCAGATCGAATAATTTATGTGTAGTTGGAACGCGGAGGTAATTTGACTTGACGAAACAACGGCCAAATTGAGGAAATGTTTTTGCCTGTATGCAAATTTCCTATTTCCTATTTCAGAACTCAATATTTTCCATACAGTTGGGTTTTGCATTGAGCAAGATGGAATATATTTACAAAACATTTGGTAAAACTGCTTCGGAATTTAAGAGTGTAAAAATTATTCACATAAAGAAGCTTATCTTACATCAGATCAAGGCTAATCTACTTCAGATCATACATGTCCGAATGAGATTCAAAGTATCGCTGCGTGATAATCCTGCCAGAGTCCACGACTGGAGTGAGAAGTTCCTCTGAGGGTACCTGGATCCTGATTCTGTTATCAGCCGGGATGTTGGTACCGTTGCTCGCGTAGAAGCCAAGCCCCAAAGTAGAAGGTTTGTGGTGATCTTCGGAATAACGATACTTGGTCGATTTTATAGGGTGGAGGTGAGATGGGCTCGCTGCCAAAGGGTTGTAGGTCACGTGAATGCGTACTACGTCGTCTGAGAGGGGTGATACGGAGGGGGGGTGGGGCGTGGCTCGCGGGGTGGAATGCGCTGTCGACGGCGCTCGCTGTATGCTTAAGCCGCATAAACCAGAACTGAAATATACGAAATATTCGATTAAAACTTGTAAGTAAAGCTTTGCATGCCTAAAAAAACTTATGAATCTGATGTCATTAACGAGCAGATAAAATTATGTGATGGTTTAATTATTATACATTCGTGTGAATTAGCTTTAAAATAGCATTAATGATTGTGCATACCAAAGATAACCAACCGAAAAATAAAAAAGGCTCTCTTACTACTAACATCTTTTTATGTAGCTCAAACCGCTGCATGCCTAATGCGGACATTTTCAGACGTCTCGTTTGGTATTTAAAAAATAAGCTATGAACTTTTAAGCTGTAAATAGTTACAAAACAACAATTCTTTTAAACTGTATCTATAACAAATCCCTAATTTTTCCAGCTTTTCTAAAATTTCGTTGAGGACCTTCGCTGGGTGCAATCAGACCACGAACTAATGTGCAGAATACATTGACCAGTGGACTTATCCTCTAACTTTGAAACGTTCGTGATTCGAACGTTTCAAAATTCGAGAGCCCATGCCCAAAATGCCATCCCGCTCGTGCCAACTTAGTCGCACTATGCGCGGTCCCGCTCGCGCATCTCTCGCCATCGCTTTCAGAGTTACGGGATAAGCCCACAGATATTACGAAAGCTGTCACTCACTATCGCTATCTTTTTATCCCGATAGCACGCATGGTGCAAGTGCATCGTCTAAAGAATAACATTGTTTTATGAAACAACTCCCATCATTAAATTTTAAATTTTGCCGAACTAGGAGAAACATTCTATTTTCCAGTTCTTCCCCCCCCCCCCCTTCCTCTAGAGATAGTAGGGCGGGTTCTTAAATCAGACTGCAGGTCTACTGAAGGGAGATACCAAACGCTACGTCGCCGCTTCTACCAAAAACATCTCACCCATCTGACCCAGTGCCATCGTCGGAGACGTTGCTGTGGTCATCCAGCGAGTTGTCAGGCGCGTGAGACCTGCCGCTCGAGAAGACGCTCAGGTCGGCGGTGCTGGTGACGCTGGTGTCCGCTAGAGAGCGCCGCGACCCCAGCGCCGACACGGAGTCGTCGCACCGCACCCCGCCCGCCACGCCGCTGTGCTCTGCGCGACATAACGACCCGTCACTCAATGGACGTTAACTTCAATTGAAAACACAAACTACAGTGGAGTTTCAACTATCCTAGGATACTTTAATCATATCTGACCAGCTGATTTTCATCAAATATACACACTAATAGGTAACACAAAGCAATGCTTTGCTTTTAGTCGTCTGAAGTCGCGGCAATTTGCAAAATGTTTAACGTATGTCGTTTTTTCTGTTTCTGATGCTAATTTGATTAACAAATAATGTATTAACAAAAAGATTCTTATTTCGCTGGTCCACAATCTTTTTAAATCTTTAATTATAACGGGATAGGAAACATTGAGCTTGTAATTACATCAAATTAACGTTAATTATATCTTCCTTCTGCTTGTGAAACATTGAAACCCGTTGTCATCCCCGCACTCTTTACGGTAGTTACATAAAAACTAGACTAGTTTCACCGTTTATATTGTTCAACATAACTATTTACAATTATGTACCCGCTGTCTTTTACCTTATTTCTAATTAACGGATAAAATAAAATTATTCTGAAAGCTCACTATAAATTAAGCGTAACTAAGCCGTCAAAAACCAAAAGCTTAAAAGTATGTAGTAGTTGTTGTACTTACCCGTTACTTTCTTCATCAACACACATTTTCAAGCGAGTAGCGTTCAATCAACAAAATATGCCACCAAAATCACATGCTCGAGCATTTTATACAAGAAACATAAACCTCTGCTCATAATATGAAAAGAAAATGTAATCGTGTAGTACTTATTTATTGCATAACTATTTACAATAGTGTACAACTTAAATCAAAATGTTCCTTTGTTTTAACTTTCTATTTCTAGAAGTGTCGGCGAGGATAAGGTAGCTCGTGCGAGACTTTGTTTCATCGCTTCTGTGGATTTGGACGTGACCGAGGGAAGGAGTCTCGACGTGGAGGTCGATCGAGGCTTGGGAAATACGTAGGGGTACGCCCACAGGAATGTTATCTGATCAACATTCCAACATTTTAAAGGGTGAAGGGGAAAGGTTGATGTAAATCGTGCCAACACTGTTACTATGATTGTACTAGTTACTCGTGTAATGAACGCTAAATTCTTGTGATAACTAAACTATAAAGCGCCGATAAGATAAATGTAATGTGCTCTTTGTTTAGTTATTGTGATGTAATATGGATCTAAACGTACCATGTACGGCTGTGTTTGATATGACAAATCGCATTTTATGTAACTGGTGTTCGTCAGAGCACCACAGGAGGCAAAACTAAAAATGAAATAAAAAAAGTACTCTTTACAAGAATTCACGGTTTGGCAATTAGGAAACAAAGAAAAAACTAATATGCGTTCATCAAATAGTACGAATTTATTAATGAAATCATTATATATTCACCGATATTCAATTTTTTGAACATAGGTTACTGTTCTGGTAGTGATAGGATTTTCTTAAATACATAAAACTCTTAAAGCTATCGGAAAAACGGGTCTAACACAAAAAAATACGATATGGGTGGGTTTATGCAATAAATCAACTTTTTGTAACGAAAACACATTTAAACACGAGCAGAGATTCGTTTCGATTGCTTAAAATATATAATATCATAGGTGCCAGAGGGAGAAGTATTATAATCTTCCACAAAGGCTTAAAGATGTGTGTTAAATATAAATACAGAAAATGCGTTACGCTAAATGTTAGATATAAAAAGGAAAGACGTAAAAATAGTTCAAACGACGCCAAAAGCCATAGACTCGTTTTAGGATCTGAGGAGGATATCTGTCATATGTGCATTTGATAAAATTGAATATAATCTGGGCCTCAAGGAAACCGGATTTTTAAAGCTAAAAGTGTCTCACAGTAGACCGTAGTATCGCTTAATAGATATCATGCGAGACGGGGCCAAAGCCAAATCAGTGAGAAAAAAAAAAGTGAATTGGTGCATGTGTTTGGTCTAAAATCTTAGACCAAACACATGCAACAATCATTTTATGTTAATTTTGAATTAGTTTTGTGCACAAAACCTCCTCAAACCTTAAACCGTGTTAAATGCGGACCTCTCCTTGGTTAATTATGACATAAACCCACCGCCATACCAAACATGCTAGTGCAGGAACTCGGACTACATTCCATAATAGTAAATAACAAGAATCAGAAATTCGTATTCAACTGTATGAAAACGAACGCCAAGCTATTGGTGCCGTAAGTCATACATTAGGCACTAATCACACTAACAAGCGACAACCTAAGGTCTATTTGACTAACCCCCGAATACTTAAACGTTTGTTAACCTTGACGACAGATTAAGTTTATTGCTGCCTTTGTCATTTGCTTAGTGCCAGACAAAGGCAGTATTAGAATTAATCTTTTGTCAAAGTTAACAAACGTTTCAGTATTCGGGGGTAAGAGTCGTGGCGGAGAAGAAAAAGGCATTGTAATTATAAATATAGTCGTAATATAAAACGACAAATGCACCGACCGGCAAGGCGACGCTGTCGTTCGAAGTTTGTTATTTGAAATTTTGGTGAACAAAGCATGGTTTAGAGTTCACATTTCAATGCTTTTTTTCGCCTCATCCGCGACTTATGGTTACTAGCGAGGTCCCTAAAAAGGCAAAATTAAGGGCGCGTCTGTCGCAGTTATATTTCAAAAATTCAAAACTAGACAAAAAACAACTCTCTGTATTACTGACGGAAACCTTGCAGAAAGCCTGGCTTTATGTTTTCGTAACGACCACAGACCACCCCCAATGGATTTCGTACTCTGGACTATCGAAGCGCACCATGCTTTGGTCGAAATACACCTATACAAATTCACTCTCATGGGTTTCTTGCTAGGCGCGAGTTGGTGTATTCTTGAGATAGCCCATTCCAAAAAAAAACATATATATATAAAGTTAGAGTAATGCACGGGTTGCGGAGTCAGACTAAATCTCAGTCTCTGAACCCGCAACCCGCGCTTTCCTCTAACTTTGACGCGTTTTTGATGGAACTTCTTTGAAACGATCTTTGAATGCGGTATCTATAGCGGATGATATGTGGTAACGGTGTACAACTATGAAAGCTTTGCTTTTTTTAAAAATGTCATAAAACAATATGACGAATTTTTTGAATAAGGGCCCAGCTTATTACATAATATCTGGGGACGTCGCCGCGACAGATTCACTCGTGAGCATTGAGCTTAATACTAAGGCGCTTTTCATATTAGATACGCACTTGCACGCATTTTACACGGAAACCGCCCTTAGTTTATGTTATTCTCGACTTTATTTCAATAGCACTAATGTTCTCGCACACGCAAACAACGTCGTGAAAGTACGCATCGAAATGACAAAATAAGCAATGTGCGAGAGAGACAACGCTTAAACAAATGAGATCTTAATGTTGCTTGAATTAAAGGCGAAAACAAAAATTAACACAACGCGTAAAACGCATCAACGTGCATACTGATGTTAAAGACTAGTAAAGGAGCAATTTATCAGATAATGATTTTAAATCCTTAGACTGCATTCCAAGTTTGTTGTGCTTATTTTTTTTTTAAACACGAAAAATATTGTATCCCGCGTTTTTAACCTCGGCAGGCAGAGAGCAGCGGAAATTTAGCTTTATTTACAAAGATATTTAAAACTGGATTTCGGGTCAGAAAAATTCTGAAAAATATCCGAGCCAATGGTAGACTAAAGCCGCAGTAACTATTTTTTAATCTGTGCATTTAGACAACAAGGTTGCAGTTTAAGAGGCTATTTCGTAAAAAGTATAGCGCTATACACTTTCTCGCGCAGGATAATAGCTAATTACAAGTAAACCAGGTAATCAATCAAAATTCTGTTCGATGCTAGCCTAGATATCATTATAACCTCACTATTGGAGGAAGAATCACTTAAATATATACTAGGAAATCGGAGCGGCAGCGAAAAATGCGTGTAAATCGAGGTCTCTACCATTATTATTTTTCTATTGAGAAAATGTCATGTAATCACACTAATATTATAAATACGAAAGTTCGTGTGTAAGTGTGTAAGTATGTAAGTGTGTTTATTCCTATTCAACTCTGTAACGGATGAACCGATTTGAATGAAATTTTGTACGGAGTTAGCTTATACCCTGGATTAACACATACGGTACTTTCCGAAAAAATATTCGGTTTCTGTACAATAGGGGGTGAAACCGCGGGGCGCAACCAGTTAAATATATATATGACTAGCTGCGTCCCGCGGTTTCACCCGTACACACTTGCATACTTATCTACTTACATACACACAAACTTTCGCATTGATAATATTACTGTAATGTGATTGTCACCTAGAAGTGGTCTTCTGCCCATATATTGTTTATTCTGTGCCACTGCTGGACATAGGCATCTTCTAACGAACGCCAAATGGCACTATCTTCTGGCTGATGATGATGACGATGACGTACTAGATTGGATATCCAGAGTTTTAAATAGCTTTGTTAATTTTCATACAAATCACTGCAACCCTCATTGCCCGTTCAGATATGAAACGCGCCTTCCGACCAATGAGTTAGTACGAAGAACATACTAACTCAGTGTATTCAAAAGGCTTTTTAATTGAGACGCGGCTACAGTAAATATGATTCCGATGCTAAATGACACTTTAAAATGGAATTGTACGGTCAGTTAAGTTGAAATTACGGATAATCTTGGAAAATACAATGTAAACGAGGAATTTGTACAAATACTCAGGATAATACCTTACGGTGGGATTGGCATACATTATTTATTATAAAATGTGTTTAAATAAAATGTCTTTACAGTCTGTCGTATTCATTTGACAGCTGTGAAGTGTGATTCGAACGCTGACTATTTACTTACTATTTCACGAGGGATCACTAGATTTTCGCACTCTCTCGCTCGCTGTTTAATTTTTATTTTTATTTTAAATAGAAACTTAACTTTCATGTGCCCAGTTGCCCACGTACTATAAAGTTTCGGAGTTGGACTGCCCCATAATCCAAAGTTACTGAGTGTTGATTATTTTAACATCTTGTAAATACAGCATATAAAATGATTTTCTTTCCAATTTTAAAATAATTTACTGTATACAAATATAAAAAAGTATACGATCGCTTGAACTGAAACTGTCTTTGAATCTGAATGAAAAACCTTATTATGTATTACTATAATTGATTATTATGTATTATTTAAAATGTATTAAGGAAAAAACCGTCCTCGTATTTATTTCATTTTTTGTGCCAGTGCCATTGGTTATGGATTTTTATATGGCACATCGGAGACAAGACTGCATTATTTGGTCAATATCGGTTTTGTATAGCTTTATCTTTAGTATATCGCTGTCAATGGTTAATGTGTCATGACATAGAAGTTCGAATCGCTAAATTGTACCGATGGCAGAATTATACCAATCGACTCATTGTACGAACTGAAAATTTATGTGAATAGAGAATTTTACAAAGTGAGAATTTGTACTTCGCGTAGGGTTAGCTCGCATTCGCTCAAAATTATATACTAAAGAGTTGAGAGAACCCCCCAAAAAGTAAATATAAATTATAATTATTTGTATATACAAAAATGCAAGCGGCTTCAATCGCCTTGGTTCGACTTTAATCGACCAATTTTTTGAGGGTGTTCCCTCGATTTTTCCAGGATCCCATCATCAAATCCTGACCTAATCACAATGGTACCACCTGGGAAGTATACCCTTTCAAACAAAAAAAGAATTTTCCAAATCAGTCCAGCCGTCTTCGAGTATTCGGCGAACATAAATAATATGTTTTTCTTTTCTTTAAACGGTAACAGTGCTGAATCAATTTCGATAAAATTTATATGGGACCACGTCTGAAGTATGTCCTACCAAACAAAAAAAAAGTCTAATTGGCGGAGTAATCGCGTAAACATACAGTCAAGGAGGTTCTCCACTCCTTTTTTGAAGACGGTTAAAAATAATGCCTGGCATTTGGCAAAATAAAATGTTTAAACTGCTCTAAGGAGACATCACACAGACGGCATTGTGCGACAGAGAGAGAGCGCTCTACAAAAACAAAGCTTCCCGATTTTAGCTGTACTCTTCTTCCCGATGTGCTCACTGAAAAGCCGCGTGCTGTAATTTTACCGGATGTTACTGAAAGATGCAACAATATTGAAAGGTATGTATGTACTCATCATTATGAAAAACTTTTACAATGGGACCAACCCTGAAATCGCGAACAAAAACAGTTGTTCCATACATTTTGTAGACTTTCACTGACATTTTTCTATGGAACAGCAATTTTTTTAAATTATTCATAATGATGATTACATACATACCTTTCAATATTGTTGCACCTTTAAGTAACACCTTGTATATCATAAAAATGTTGAAAAGCAAGCGAGGTGGCTCGAAAATCTAGAGAACTCTCCTAACTAAAATACCTACATTATAGTATGCGCATATGGCGTGCCATTGTAAATTCTTTTACTACCTACTATTCAAATAATACTAAATTTTGGCAAAATCGGCAAAATATAAACCTTTTAAGTATTAAACGAATTATAGTATACCATAAATAGCTTTCATAATAACAAACAATCGAACTATTGGCAAGTAAATAATGCACTGTAATTATCTAACGTCATAATGAACCCATTGATTTGTGACCTTTGCTTGGATAAAAAAAGTATATACATGATTGACATGATTTGTACTCGAAATGTAATTCAAAATTCAAACTGTTCTAGGGTATTAGGAGTACCTACTTAAAACTGGGAACACTAGCTGTCTTATTCAGAGACGTTCAATCGACTTATATCGGCTGAAATGTTTATTGTCTTATTTTCGCATGTGACACATTCCGTCGGCGAGAAGTTGGCAACTTCATAGGTGAGCATATCGAACGTTGGTGAATAAGCAGATCTAAAACGATAATTATGCCTATTTTTGTGATGGTTCGCTAACTTGGTAACACTTGGCAGGCAAGTGTTTATTTTTTTAATTTCATGCAATTTAACACTTGAGTGCGCAGCATGCATATAATATGGACACTGTTAATTTAACACACAATTTTGTTCAAGGCCATAGATCTAAGTGAGACACATGTTTCGTTAAGATTCAAAGGAGATAAATAACTCTTGAATTTGTTTTAAGGTGGCGCTGTAGTTCTCCCGACTTTAACATTTTTCATAAAATCTTGAATAATATATTTTTTTACTACTTGTCCAATTTTCCCTTAAAGTTTGTGGTGTAAATTGTCAATATCTTAATTTACCGAGACTTATTTAACAGAGCAATTAAAGTATATGTTTTTATTTATTTGCGCTTTTAATTGCTTTACACACCAAATTTCAACAAAATCGGATATATATTGACAAAAACTAAACGAGCGCTTTACAAACATCAAAGTGAAAAGTTGCTTTGCGACGACTTATTTGAGTTGCAAAAATGAAACTAGCCGCAAGCGCAATCTTTAAAATGGTTTACGCAACGAACTGGACGCGGTCCGGCTTTGCGTCAACTTGCAAGTAGGCGCATAACTTTACATGTGTGTCACGTCGCTAAGGCCGCGCCCAAGTGAGAGCGGCGCGACGAGCGGAGCGACGACCGGTGTAGCGAATGTCAGCTCGAACGCCGCAGTGTTTAACTGCGGCTATAATCGAGTAAAATAATTACATCGGGTAAATATTGTGTGTGACCACAAGTAAATTTTAGACGGTCAAAGGATACCTCAAAGATTATCTCAAAATTCGATCATGGGCTACGAAGTGTGGTCATGAAACCTTTCATCTGCGTCAAAATACGATACATTTCGGAATTTAAACTAAAAAAGTCGCTTTGCTCAATTTATTGAACAATAATTGTTTCTTTTCAATCGATGGATAATTTTAGTAGAGGAATAACTTCAACAGAGCTTTCGTGAAGGCTCTATCGAAATCTCAATTTCTGTGTAAAAACTAAACTTTTCCGACGATTAAAAATTGAGCTCCATTAAGACGGTTATAAAAACAGGTTAAGAGCTTTCACGATAAATTGTGCAACCAGTTTCGACTACCTTCGGTTTGACGTAACGTACTATATCGACGATATCGACGTTGATACGGTATTTAATGATATTTCTATGTAGCTCATAGTCAAATTTTGGGTTAATTTTTGAGGTAGTACATCCACACAAGTCGCTCCGCTAGTGCTCGCATTGTGGAGCGAGTGGATCTATAAATGTGTGAAGTGATCTGAGCCAAAAGTCTCGTCCGAGCTGGTTCGTGATGAGAGCGGTGAGCAGTCCAAGTTACCTGATACAGTGTCGCTCTGTGACACCCGCAAATCTTGCAGCTCCAGAGCCGTCTTCTCTCGCCTGAAATTAAAAAAAGAAATGGGAATATAGAACTCAAAAAGGATTTCCATGTTTGAAGATACAAAAGCAAAATAAACTGATGAGCCTATATCACACTGACGAAATTAAGTCTATCTGTCTAGTTTGTTTTAAATAAATGAATTGATATTGATTCATCAACCTCTGTAAATTAAAATGTGGTTGATAGGTTAATAGTTATGAGTTTAAAACTGTGTTTGTCTGCTGTTACCTTAATATCACTGTCGCCCGCGCCTGTTTCTCAGTCTCGGAGAAGTTTTCCGCCCGCTGCCCTATCTTGGCCTTCTTATCGGGCTCCACGAACACACCGAGCTTACGCTTGGGCAGCTCACCCGGCGGCGGAGGCCCCGGGTAGTCCAGCTTCGCCCGCTTCAGCTCCTCCATGGATCGCTCCAAGTGATATATAACCACATCATCCTCGTAACCGAAATCTTTGTGAAGCTTAACCTGCAGACCAATAAAAAGATCAGGTATCTTCAAAGCAATCAATTAAATTACCCCATGTGAAAAGTAACAGTACCTGAATATAATTAACAATAAGATCCATGTCGTTCAATTTCATTATAGCTTTTTTATGTAGCTTGAGTATTGTGTAGGCCATTGCAGTTATCACCCTCTCGCCGTCTAATAAATAAATATCCCATACTCTCAGACAGAGGCTGAAGGGCACTCTCTCGACGAAGCAGACGAAGAACCATTTCAGCGAATATAAGATAGCATCCAAGCCGAATTTGTCGAAGTGAATTTTCAATTTCGGCATGAATTTTGTGAGTATCTTATCGTGGTGTTCGAGAAATCTCGTCAGTTTTGGGAACCCTTCAATGTAAAGTCCGTGCATCACGTATTTCTTGTCAGACAGTAGTATGGCTAGAGCCCAGAAGGCGTCTTCCTCGTCCATGTACATTAACAGGACGCCCGCCAGACCGGACATGCCCTGGCAGTACCCCACCTCAGAGTTGTACATGCTATACGCGCAGAGAACGTTGAATAGCGAGCATTGCTTTTCAGAATACCGTTCTCTATAAAACTGGTGTTCACGGAACTGCCTGTTGACGTCTGAGTCTATCTGCCTGACGTCGGTGGACCATAGCTTCGCGAGCCTCAGCATCTCCTGGAATTTGCCGGGGTTCTCTGATTTCATCCGGTTCACGTCGAGCAGTTTGCACCATACTTTTATACGTAGCGAGTTTGGAATGCCTTTGTATATCCGCCTGTGGATTTTCTCTCTAGTGCCGGGTATGTCCCATGACCCAAGCATTTTGACCCATTTCTTTTCCCTTTCGACCTCGATGTTGACCTTTTGCGGCGCCGTCTTTTGCGGCAGCCGCTCATCATGAATGAAACCATACCTGTAATTACACACACTTTACTTTAAACAATTTAATCTTTATTCCAGATCTTGTCGTATTTAAACGGTACCTAATTGAAACAGACATTTCATTGTACTCGTGTAAACAACATTGGGATAAGTTAAAACAACAACAAAAGAACTTCATATTTATTGTTCATAAATTATCAAAAAATTCATTAACAATAATGTGTAAATCAAACTAGAATTTTTCGTATTCGCCAGCACTCAGCATTTTTAACTAGGACAATAAGTCCAGAGGTAACTTACACATTTTACCCACGCTTTCCAGTGTTCCGGTATTTTCGATAATAAAAAGTAAGAGGAACTATGTACATTACTTTCTACTCAAATATTATATTTATCGGTTTAGACATTCACTGACGAAAGGTAACAAACAGACAAGTTAGCCGGCTTATTGTAAAATTAACATCATAGCAGGCTCGGGTTAAAATTCCATCGCCATAGGCAGAACTTCATAAATTCTAAAAGTAGGTAATTATAACTAGGTATATTAGTGATATTGCGCAAGCAGCAAAAATACAAAACAACTGTGTGCAAATGGAAATTTCTGAAGTTTGTGACATGTCATTATTATTTTAATTTATTAATTTTAATTAATTAACTTGGCACGGGTGTAATGCTTATCCCCGAATATTGAAACGTTTGTTAACTTTGACGACAGATTAAGTCTATTGCTGTCTTTGTCATTTGCTTAGTGCCAGACAAAGGCAGTATTAAAATGAATATGTTGTCAAAGTTAACAAATGTTTCAGTATTCGGGGGTTAGTCTCACTGTTGTGCTTTAGTCATATTTTTATATTATTGTTGCTTGTACACCCACAATAAAGGTCATTTAGTTACCAACATTTAAGTTCACACAAATATTCACTTCATTCAGCTGGAAATAAGGTGCCAATTTAATGTGAATGAACTTTGACAGCTTTCATAATCAGTGTGTATAAATATAAAAACCAAGTTAATCATTTACGTTCATATAATTTCATTCAGTAATGTTTGCACACTTTCCGGTGGCTGGTAACTGACGAAGGTATGCAACTTCTGGAGGAGATCGCTTTCATCAGCAAAAAAGCACTATTTTTAATTTTAGCCAACAAGGTGGAATATTTAATTACATGTCAAGCCAAATCATCAAAAATTTTATTGGTACTATTAACATAATATGTGAATGCAAACCTAATTACATACTATGTTTGGTTTCACACAGTTCAACACACACACATGGAAACACGGGAAGTTGATAGCAAATATAACAGCAAACAATGAATATCAGTGTGCTTATCATACTCTAACATACCTAGTATTCAAATACTTTTACACACAAAAACTGTAAATTGCATCATTCCATAAGTAAAGGTACTTTATGGCCTCACCACAAAGTACCTTTTCCCAAGGCTTGTCACAGATGTACAATGTATCAAAAAAATTACTTAATGTTCTGCATATTTGCTGTCTTAATTATAAAAAGGAGAGAGGAGAGGAGAGAGGAGGATTATAAAACGTGGTTTGCTTGGACCCACAAAAAAAGTAGTCTTATCCGTCTCCAACCCTTAAGCTATATCAATGCAAAAAAATTCAGCTTAATCCATTCAGCCGTTTCTCCATGGAAAACCTGACAAACACCCAGACAGAGAGAAAATATACAGAGTTACTTTCGAATTTATAATATTAGTAAGGATGTGATAGCCAGGGTTTTACAACACGGGTAGAGCAATAAAGTAAGTTTTTTTTAATGCTGAGTGGAAATTCAGGTTAAGGTCTCTGACAGTAGAAATCAATGGCATTACCAGCATTACTTCTGAAAATTTTAACTCACTCTAGAACCCTTTATACTACGCTAGCTACGCCCCGCGGTTTAACCCGCTATTCTGCTGGAACGGTTAAATTTTTCGGGATAAAAAGTAAATAAGCTAGATGTAATCCTAATGTAATACTCCAGGTAATAACCTACCTCCATACCATATTTCATCTAAATCTGATCAGCTGTTACAGATTTGAAAGGAAACAAACGCACTTACATACTTACCTACTTACATACTTTCACACTTACAAACTTTCGCATTTATAATATTAGTGCGATTTGCCTACACATGGTCTCCACTCTAGAACCTTTCTCCCCAACAATCACAGTTCTACAATAAATATAACTGGCAGAGTGCTACTTGGGCATGTATACACATATACATTCAGCTACTTTGACAATTCTGGGTACAATCTTTCAGAGGTAGGCCAAGCGTACGTTCCCATAGCTCGCTGACCAACTTTAAATTTACTGTAAACTTAGTACAACTACTATGTGATGAAAACAAAAATGGACATTCCTAATTAGATATGAATTCGAGTGTTAATATATGAATCAGAATTACATATAATGACCAGTCATTTACCTTGACATGTCATAGGTCTACAAGCTCAAACAGCACTTTTTTTTCCTTAACACAGTATTATGCGATAATTAAAAGGAAAAGTAACTTTGGCATGGTTGAAATATTTCAATGTAAAGTCTGCTTTAGGTTGTTTACTATAAGTCTAGCCATGGTAGTGGGAGCATGCATGCCTTACAATGGGGTCGTGGGTTCGAACCTGGGCGGTCCAATACCAATAAGTTCTTTGGAAGTTATGTACGGATATATCACCGGCTTTTCGGTGAAGGATCAGTGTGGAAAAGTGCATATTTCCAGAAAAGAAATTTGATGGTGTATGGGAATATGCCAACCCGCACTTGGCCAGCATGGTGGATGTGGCCCAACCACTCTTCAAGGGTAGGCCAATATCTCAGCAGTGGGATGATTAACGGCTGATGCAGACTATAGGTTAAAAGCTAACTTTGGAAAAAAGCACGGTGGATTGTTCAACTTTTCACGTCTCGCCAGCTTATCTAATATTTATGATAGACTTAAAAGTTGGACCCATTACACCTCAAATGGTTTGTAAACAATAAGAACGGATTTTGTAAAATTCCACCGCTAAAGGAATAAAATGGAACCCCAAAGTTTGTATGGAAATTAAGACATTTTGTCATGCTAAGCCAATGACACTTCGAAGATAAACCCTAAAGAGGTAAATTGGGTCGTCTCATGTAGCTGTGCGGATGATCTAGTTTAGTATATACAGAATGTCCGAGCCAAAAACATGTTTACGTACTCATAATAATTCGGATCAACTTTTACTATGGAACTAAGCATGATATCGCAAAATTAGCAATATTTTGTTGTCTCGTTTGTCGTCGGAGATTTTTCGGCGGTGTTTTGATTGGTGAGGTATTTCCCCCAAAAAAGGGAAGTTTGCTGAAGCGCCATTTACCGGCCGAATTTGATAATTTTTGGCACAAACATTCTGTATTCAATTCTTAACAATAATTTTGAATATGAGCAAAATCGGTCACGAGTTTGTCAAGATATAAGGTCGTGAAATCTCAGTTCGCGAACATCAATCACAAAGGGTGCACTGCAAGGTGAGCTCATTGAGAAGCTAGTTTACCTGTCAGTTTTGTGATACTCTTCAAACTCAGGATCCTCCCAGGGGTCGATCTGCCCAGCGAGGTTCTCTCGGCCTCTTTCGTACCGCTGGAATATCCGCTCCCTCTCCTCGGAAGCCCGTGCCAATAGAGCCTCCTCATTCATAACACTGCTTGGTCGTACAACATTACGAACTAACGATCTTTCTAACGACCCTCCCTCTAACCCTAGCACATAGGATCCGCACTCTTCCTGAATCCCAACAGCAGTAGATCAACGAATAATTACAACAATAAACATCACGCCCATAACGTGTAATTAAAACTATTTGACATGCTGTCACGTATTTTAATTTTGTACTTCGACTCTCTCACTTAAATTAGAACCGTAGGTAGCCAAATGCTTTGGACGTATACGGTATACACACACGGTTTTAATTGACGAATAATGTTTGTTTTGTCTAGTTTTTTTTTTCAATACGCCCTACAGGAAAATTACGAAACTGCATTTGGCGAGTCCTGTTGGCATCGTTTTCTTTTTTAATTCACTTTTGTATGGCAAGCAAGCCGCAAGAGAGAGAAGCAGGACTGGATTCAGAATCTCAGAAAATTATTGTCTATGGAAATTCAAATTTATAATATTTGTCAAAAAAAAATCTTCGTCTATACTTTTTATTGCATAGTGAAATTTTGTTTTATTATTTACAAAAAAATAGTCTCATAATCATATATAGCCATCTCTTTCACACTATGTCAGATCAGCTGGCTGTCTATACATGGCTTGACCTGTCATCGTGTAAAAGGGACAGCTAGACTTGAATTTCACGGGAACAAAAGAAACAAACTATTAAGGTATTATTCTTCCTTTTGCTCCCCCAGAAATGTATATATAGCCATCTCCTTCACACGATGTCAGGTCAGGCCATGTATAGCCACTCTTTTCCCGTAACTCTGATAGCGATAGTGATAGTGCGCGAGTGGGACCGCGCATAGTGCGACTAAATTGGTACGAGCGGGATGGCATGCTCTCGCAATCAGAATCACAAATATTTCAAAGTTAGAGGATAAGCCTACTGGTCATGTATAGCCACATTTAAGGCGTGCCGTAAGCGGCTTCTCTGAATTTTACATACAACTCGATTTTAGCGGAGTCGAATTCAGAGCGCCACTTTGAAGGTAGCCTATGATACGATTTTAGCGCACTTTAAATGACTCCCTCAAATCTGTCCTTTCGGATAGATTTCATTATAGCTATCCCTTTTACTCTCTTACTTTACGCATTTTCTTTTGCACTCTATAAGCAGACTGCAGCGGAGCCGAAAGAGCGCCACTTTGTCGGTAAAAACCTTAGACGAAGCATCATACGATCCTTGGTAAAAACCAAAGACATTTATAAGGAGAATTCTGTGGTAAAAACTTATATTTAATAAAATATCGTTGATGTAAACCAAAATAATGTATTTGAAGCTTTTTCACGATATCAGGTCAGGCCATTTATAGCCACTCTAAGTATTTTACGATGCATAGCCGTCGGCGTTCTCGTTGTTGTGACTTTCGCGGTTCGTGGTATTTAGCACAATCTTAATGAGGCGTTTTCCAAAAAAATAGAAATCCTGGTAATAAAAGTACCCAATAGATGGCGTTAGATGTACCTTGAGGTTTTGCTGTCACTGTCAAGACTTGAAAGACAAAAAAATTTACGTGTGCCTTTTTTTTCTCGTATTTTTTGGCTCCATATGTGTATTTAGACAATTTCAAGTAATGTAACTATGTATTTGACTTCATTTGAAATACTACAATAGTTGACACTGGCTAAATACACAACGTGTGGAGCCAAAATTTACGATTTAAAAAATAAACATAAAATATTTCGACAGAAATGACAATGACAGGTAAAACGATAGGACTAATACGCCATCTAGTAAGTATTTTAGAACTATATTTTTTTTTTAGAAAGACATTTTATAAGGAGAATGAGGGATTCTCCTTATAAAATGTCTTTGGTAAATAATTATGGAGAATTTTGGAGTTATTTTTAGCTAGTCGAGGAATATTTCCTCTGCAACCATGGCATAAAACAAATAGTCCTAAAGAATTTTGGGGAGAAGTTTCACAATGTAAAAACGCTGCTAGGGATGTTGCATTCAGCAATGTTATAAAATTAGCTATCTGTCTATTATGCTCGCCATTTTGTAATGCAAGCGTAGAACGTACATTTTCCATAATCAGTGTTGTAAAAAATTACCAACAGAACGGATTGTTTACCACTACAACTGACCAATATAATGTGCGACAAGTTTGAACCCACCAATATTATAAAATTCAACTCCGGAAAATGTGTACTGTGATATGCGAAGATGAATTATCCGATTTTTTTAATTATTCACTTTATAATATACTCTGTTTTATATTATATCATTTAATTTTGTTTTATTTTCTGTTTGAAAAAAAAATGGGGAAAAGGTTTCAAAACACATCGTATTGGGAAAAAAATACTTGAGTCTAGGAAAATTTTAGAATCTCGATCTAGCAACCCTGATTTGGCAATACTGGCGCCAGCGCAGCGCATCGATTCGACTAAAATCTTGGTCAAAATCGTATCCTAGCTTGTTTTTGATACCTGAAATATCATTATCAGCCGAGCGAGATAACGTTGAGCAAAGAAAACCTAGTTTAATTCCCTACGTGCAAGCCCTAAATACAGTCGTTTGTAATAAAATATCATCTTTGCCGTTCTCAACAATGAATCCAGTAACTCACGTAAGTGTCCTATTTTATTTTTATTTTTCTAGTCCTTTTCTATTGCTATATCTATCGCATTGAAAAGTTAATTGAAGTTTTGTTATGTTCTTGTGTTTTTATTTAGAATATTGCTAATCGTTAGCTAAGAGCGCGCTAGATCGAGTTTAACACGGCGAATCCAAAGTCCAAAGTTCAAACAACTTGTTACATTACATTTAAGAAATTCATAGTTATTTTAGAAATTGTCTCTTCCTTTTAGCTTTACTTATGAACAGTATTGTAATAATTACCATTGTTGCCTGCGGTAGATATGGATGTATTAATGATAAATTAATTGTCAGAACTAAAATCTGACACATAGGTAAAAGTGTTATAGAATTGCTGAAGCATAAATGAAATCTTCATCACTGGTTATTGTGTGAACATGACATTCAAATATTATAATACAATGTCATAATGTATAACTACATTTTTTTTTTACAATGTACATTTTTAGCCAGTGTCAAGTTTTTTTAGTGAAGTTATAAGTTATATAGTTTATAATACGTACATATTTATGCAAAACAAGTCTCACTTATATTCAAAGTAAATTTCTACACAGTCCAGTCCAAGTCATACTTCATTAAAATGGCGGATGCATTACTGAAAGTTTTTTTAGAAACGACTCAAAATTACACATTTCACCGCTTTGCATAATTTGCCTATAGTACATGCACAATTGCACATTAGCCTTAATCTATACAGGGTTATAAGGAAAGGGTATGCTAAGCTGAAAGAGGCTCATAGTACTCATGATTGTGAACAACTTTTACTATGGGACCAACACTGAAATCAACCAAAGTCCATAAATTTTTTTGAGTGTCATTGAGATTTTTCTATGGAACAGTTTTTTTTTTTTTTTTTTTTTTTTTTTTATATTTTTATTATAACCGGTCATTGCAATTTGAATAGTCACTTGTACAAAATAGGAGCTACGGACAGTCCGCTGTGTCTTGGTTGCATGCAGCAGAACAAAACAGTGGAGCATGTGCTGTGTGGCACTGTACAGCCACAGGACAAGCAAGCATGCTTGAGGCAGTTTCAACATCATCCATGTCATCCCGACAGCTTGACTTGGTCTCATCATCATCTTCAACACCATCTACATCACTGGAGCAGCTATGCCAGCAACCTTGAGCCTTGCTCCGTTTTCTCAAGGAGCTGGGTTGCCTCGGGTAGACACTGGCAGGGAGAAATGTACAATACACCCCGTGCGGGACGTCAGTGCAGCGTTTATCGCCCCCGTCTTGAATAAGAATAAGCTAAATTTTTTTCTTAATGTTCATAATGATTGGCTATGAGCCCTTTTCGGCATAAGATACCTTTACCTTTTAGCCCAGTATATTTATGTTTTGTCGAGTATCATTGAGATTTTTCTATGAAACAGCTATATTTTTTTCTTATAGTTTATGATGATTAATTCTCAGCACTTTTCGGCTTAGCGTATCCAATCTTTATAACCCTGTATATTATAAAAGAACAAATAAGTGTTTCTAGGAATAAACGCACAAACCAAACCGCTCATGATAGAGACATAGACCCAACATTCCTCAAATTGTGTAAATGAACAATAAGACTGGATTTTGTGAAATTCAACCTTAGAAGCGATGACATGGACCCCCAAAGATTTTATGGAAATAAAATATTTTTTCATGCTATGCTGATAAAACTCTGTGTATAATAAGCATAAAACATAAAGAAAGGCATGTCTCAGGATTTTTAGTAAATCGACCCCTCAGGAGTTGAAATGGTGTTTTTAAATGACTTAGCATATGTAGGGCAAGGCAGTAGACAATTATCCTCCATTATTACACATTAACACTTGAAAGAATAGAAGTTTAAGATAAATAATACAATGCATCAACACGATTTTATTCACATTGGCATCAAAAATTCAAATTCAAATATTCATATTCATATTCTTTATTTGCCACTATACACATATTATTATTTCAAATATAAATCCATGTACAGATAATATTCAAATTAAAATGAATTAAATTACAATACAATTAATTGCATTATATACTAAGTCCTTTCTTAGTGATCATCTACAATAACTGTATTTACTTAACAAGTAAATACTTAACTCCTGTCTTGTGCGTTAGAATGTTACCTAGTAGATTTTTTTTTTTTTTTTTATATTACTCTGTGATGAGACGAGCAAGTCGCTCACCTTATGTTAAGCGTCACGCTTGCCCATAACAGTTCAGTGCCACCCAGAATTTTGAACTGCAACAGTTCAAAACTATGCGCGGCAATGCACTACACTCGTGACCCTGAGATGTTAGATGTTATATGATATAGCAGACGATTGAGTAAGTAAAACTGGTAAATAATGGATGGTCGCTTACCATCAGGCGAGGTGGAAAACGTTAATATATATATCAATTTAACAAATATTATTATTAAAATAGAAAAAAAAAACTCAACTACAAAATGTAGCCTTTGACACTCCGGACATAAAGAGGAATCTAACCTCACCTCTCTCATCAAAATCGGTCAAGCCGTTTAGGCTAGAGGAGGTATTACAGGAACACACAATAATACATACTTACATACACCCCCAAAACATTAGTCTCCTTCTTGGGCGACTGCCCAAGAAGGAGACCGACTGGGTAAAAAAGGATATAATCGAGTTATCATCATCCTCATCAGAAGAAGTCCACAGCTTTTATCTTTAAGGTCTCCCGCAAAATCCCACATTTGACAGACAGATTTGGGGCTCGCAGATCGCTCTCCATATACTAAGAGGATGCTTCAGCACGTCTTCCAGAGTTTCTGGTCACAGTTTTTTTTTGTATGTTCGTTGGTTTACTCCTCCAACACAGGTCGGAGACGTTAAGCATCAAACATTATTGCATCGTTTTTTGTTTCATGCCGTTTGCTATATATGTGTTTTGAGCCGTATACATCATAATATATATAATAAGGAAGAATCACCTAACCTAGCTAGCTAGAGTAGCTAGCCTATGCAAATTAGCCGAAATGGACATGTATCGCTGGTTAGCGGTTTCATTGCTATTTCGTAAGTTGTTAAAGATGAATTCGGTTGTAAACTTAATTACTTTTTGCACTGCAACTGATTTAAATATATTTATTTTTTCATTTACAGCTTGTCCGTGCCACTCGTCCCATCTACAGGAAGCTGTCCACTACCGCAGCCGTATCCTCGGCTCCGAAAGCTATTCCCAATACAGGACTTTGCTTTGGTAATTTTATTTCTAAAGCTTCACTTTTCAATATGTTTTATTTATTAGTTTGTGTGTACTTTTGCTAAAGTAACAACGTGGTTGGCGCTGACCGCAGTCTTACAAACGAGAGCAAGAGAAATATTTACAATACAATACAATATAGCTTTATTATACAGTACTAAAAAGACAAACTTAAAAAAATAATTAACATTAATATTTTAAAAACGGTAGTATAATGGGCGGCCTTATCGCCTAAAGCGATTTCTTCCAGACAGCCTTTGTCTTATTTTCTTTAGTTGAGCTCGCAGCTCAACTAAAGAAAACAAGACTCTGTGTCTGCGGTCCGTGGCTGTCATTTCTCTTAGCTAACTTGAAACGGACTCCGTTCACATTTCATCTCCGCACCAGAGCCTCCAGTTTTGAATCGCTCATATAATATTTCGCACGAAAAATATAATGCCTTTTTTTTCTTTTTTCTATTGACAGAGAAGCAAATTCGAATGGTTCACATCACTCGTTGCGTTAGCGAGTGACATAATTATTTCAAAAATGCGTTTGTATGGAATTTCTTTCGAAAGTCAGTCTTTTCGAATGATATTGTCATGCGGAATATCATACAAACCATTCAAAAATGGAACCCCAGATTAGCACCGCCTCTCCTCAACAATCGTGAGAACGTGTGAAGTAATAACGAAGTTATATTTGAGCGACAATGCATCGACACCGCGAATAGTGTTCCATAGGCCATTAGGCAGATCATAAATGCTTGACATCGGCTCCTCTTTTTGGATCATTATTGACAGGCAGGCTATCATTTTGAACATTGGCCCTCCCAGCACAGGTACTATACATAAGGATATATTGGAATCTTATCTATAAACGTGTTTTTCTTGTTAGTAATCTTCGATAGCGATAAATATTCAACGTTTTATAACTTGTACTTTACACCCAGATAAAATTGTAAGTACCTATACCTACACAGTGTTGGTATAATCAGGTGTAAACATAATCTAACCTAATAAAGACTACATAAACGCCGCGCGGGTTCAGTAGAGATATTTCAATTTTCATAAAATAACAAGAAATTACCTGTCTTTCCTTGCTTTTAATCAAAATCAGTACAATCGGGATATTGGGATGGACTTAAAACAACGCGGCTTCCGAGGGGTCGCTCGGACCGGTACCCGCGTTGCTCCAAGAAGATGGAAGCTGGATGGGTCGGTACGGGGGCGTGATGGGGACAGGATGAAGCAGAGATGGGAGCTGTAGGTATTGGATTGGGATGGAAGTGGAATGAGGAATAGGAGTAGAATGAGAGCGTAATCGAAGCGGGACAAATAAAGAACAAATGTGGCAAAACAGCGGGGCGGAATTTTTCCAAGAGAAGTCGCGGGTATCAGCTAAAATATAAAATATAAATCAACAACCAACACACAAGAACATAATATTTCGCATTCGCTTATTTTATTACAGAGTTTAATTGTAGTCATTGAAATATAATGTACTAGTGACCCGCCCCGGCTTCGCACGGGTACCACACTTCACAGGATCACCCGCTGGGCTAATCTGAAGATTGCCTGAAAATTCTATCAAAATCGGTCCAGTGGTTTTGGAGTTTACAGGAACATACATACGTCGCCTTTTATATATTTAGAATGACTAGCGACCTGCCCCGGCTTCGAACGGGTACCAAACTTCACAGAATCACCCGCTAGACCGATCTGAAGATTCCCTGAAAATTTCAACAAAATCGGCCCAGCCGTTTCGAACTCTATAGGGAACATACATCGCCTTTTATAATTATATTAAGAAGATAATATATAGTATAGTTAGTATACAATGGTACCGGACTCATAGTAATGTTGACTTTGACATAATTAACAATATATTTTTACCGCGACGAAATTCATTAATTCAATCCAATTCATCTTAATTCAGTTAAATGGGGCTTAAAATTACATAGTAATAATAAACAAAATAAACTAATCGAAAATAACGCTATCAGTGGGAATTGTTCCCAAAATGCTGGCCCCATTACCACGTTGTATTGCAATACTCAGCCTTTGGGCGAAATAGAGGCCAGTTAGTATACATAGTTATTTAAGTTTTATCGTCCCTTGTGGTAGATTAATATAACTATAGGTATATTAACGTTCAGATAAATATTTTAAAAGTAGTATTATACACAATCTTATCTATTTGAGAGGTTATATTATGGTGCAGATAACATTAACCCCAGTAAAACCCACAACGCAAAATATTCCACTAATATTATAAGTGCGAAAGTTTGTGTTTAAGTATGTAAGCATGTTAATATGTAAGTGTGTTTGTTCCCGTTCAGTTATGTAACGACTGAACGGATTTGAATGAATTCGGTATGGAGTTTGCTCATTCCCTGGATTAACACATACGCTACTTTTTATCCCCGAAAATATTCGGTTTCTGTAGAATAGCGGTTGAAACCGCGGGGCGCAGCTAGCACATAATATATTTCATTCCTACGTGCTAAGTTCTAATATGACCGAGCGATGCGAAAGTACCGGGATAGATCAATGTCTATTATTATGCACTAGCTGCGCGCCGCGGTTTCACGATGTATGCATACCAAATTTCATTCAAATCCGTTCAGCAGTTACAGAATTGAACGGGAACACACTTACATACTTAAATACACACAAACTTTCGCATTTATAATATTATTGTAATTATTTGAAATCAGCTAACATAACATTTATTATTATTCCTGCGTATTTTGTAAACAATAAACTGAACTAACTATGCCTATTTCTGTGACAGATCAAAGTCTAAAATCTGTTCAGATAACAAAATCAACACTACGCCAGTATAAAATTGATAAAAATCGATAGAAACCTGTAAAATTATATTCACAATGATTTCAACGAAATTCTATATTAATTATTATAGATACACGTATATTTAGAAACCCTGCCTGCTGCTTTAGCGTTGGCTGTGTTGCAGCAGGCAGTGTCTTCCCAAAATTGATAAAACAAGTAAAAAAATACATTTGAAAGATAACTACAATACAAATTAACTAAAAAAAGACCTGACCAGAACGACCAGAAACCAGACCAGAATGCTGGGGCATATTTTGGGCAAAACTTAGCATTGCCATCCAGCGTTGCAATGCTGCCAGCATTCTGGCCAGTCTCCCCTACACTAGGTTTTTTGTATTTTTTTTTTGTATATAATTTAAGTTGTTTTAATTTTAAGTAGGTTATATTTTATTGTAAATATTATTCGTGAATTAAAATGTTTGAACCTTACAAAAATACAAAAATAACAATAATGCACTACTCAGGTCAATACACATATATAATTATTGAGGCTTCACATTTATAACAACATTAATACTAACACCATAATCTTACACTAAATTTAAACATAATGCGTTATTTACATAATACATAAAATAATATGTCTGCACAAAGAAAATAAATTAAAAAGTAATGTATGTGAGTGTTGGGTATATTTGTGTGTCGTCTCTGCGATACACAAATATTACTACATAATAACTATTTTTTTACTAGCTGGGCCTCGCGGTTCATTAGATTAGACGGGACGATTATTCACGGGAGCAAAAGAAACAAACCATTAAGGTTATAGCTTCTCCCTTTCGCTCCCCCAGACACTTATATATAGCCATCTCTTTCAAACGATGTCAGGTCAGGCCATGTAGCGAGGCCTTCATGCTCTACTATCCTACAGGAATCAACCGCCACACTAACTTTCGAATTTGAATTATTTTTTGTCTCCCTTACTCTTCCCGACTGTCCGGTCTTCGGCAGTTGTACTAATTAACATTGAAAAGCGTCCTACATTTTTGTTTTAATTATACGGGAATACTCATCTTAAATTGGTCGGTTCTTTGGACTATAGTATCGATCCCAACCGGTGATCTTTTTAAGGATCATTACCTACAAGAGTAAAGAGCGCGACCTCGTCCTACTTTGATCTTGTCCTGTCATTCATCCATAGCCATGAAAATACATTGATGCAAACTAACAAAGTTGTCGCATCACACTGATATTGTAAATGCGAAAGTTTGTGCGTAAGTGTGTTTGTTCTCGTTCAACTCCGTAACGGCTGAACGGATTTGACTGAAATTTGGTATGGAGGTAGCTTATAACCTGGATTAACACTTTTTATCCCGGATTTATTTGAGGATCCAGTTGGATAGCGGGTGAAACCGCGGGGCGCTGCTAGTCATTGATATATTTTTAACCGGGGTTAATAGAGCATTCAAAACAAAGTACACATATGTAAAAAAACTTAAATTTTAGCAATATTATTCATTTTATTTCAATAATACGGGAATTCTCAAGTTCAATTCTCTGGAATTGATCGAAACGATAGGCATAATTTCCTTTACTTACTTTACATTACATTATCAACCAGAAGACGTCCACTGCTGAACATAGGCCTCCCCGTTAGACCACTCCGACCGACAATGTGCCACTTGCATCCACCGGTTGCCCGCGACTTTCACAATGTCGTCGGTCCTCCTAGTGGGAGGCCTGAACTCCTCGCTTCCTTTACTTACTTACTTACTTTAAATGAGTATTCCCGTATTATTATAATAAAATGTGTTAAAATACCGTCTGTTTTCGTAGTAAAGTTGTTAATCACTTGTCCAAACAACAAAATGTATCTACTTTTTTTTTTTATATCGATGTGACGCGTTTACACATAGGTGCGGTATTCTTTTCAGAGCTCGACGATGAACAGAAAGCCCTCCAGGAGCTCGCCCGGAAGTTCACCAAAGAGGAGATCATACCCAAAGCGGCGCATTACGACAAGACCGGCGAGTACCCGTGGCCCATCGTCAAGAAGGCCTGGGAGTTGGGCCTCATGAACGGACACATCCCTGAGCACTGCGGTAATGATATCCAACTCAATTTTTATTAATGGCACGTCAGAAATACTTAACGCGCATCAGAATATCTTATTATGTATTAGTATGTTATTCTATTGCCCGTAGTATTATCAGTAGTATCACTAGAGGTACGGCTAACCGCCTCAGAAGTCTTACTATTTTTTGCAGATCAATCGGATTGTAGTTTAGAAGGCTGATGCGGCAGCCTCGATATACTTTGCCTCGCCCTAGCCTTCTACAGATTTTATTATTAATATTTTTTGATTACATTAGTTTTTCTAAATGTTATATATATTTTTTTACATTTGGTTTAACTTTTTTTTTTTGGTTAATGTCACAAACATTTAAGTGCGAGTCGTTTTTTTTGCTTTGTAGTTCTCTGAGAGTTACCACGAAAGCGCTGCGTCTTTAATTTTCGGTCATAGACATACACATCATCATCAGCCCAATTACTACTCTATTGAGATTTATTACCTATTTTCATTATGCTTCTCCTTTTTTTTTCAACTTTTATAGTCGAACACAAATATTTGATCAAGCCCTACTTACAACCCCCCCGCGGCCCGCGCACCCCGCGAAATACTAGTTACACTTATACAGATGGTGTCGAATTTATTTCAAGTGTAAGTGTCGCGCGCAAATACGTATTTTAGTAACGATCCTAGTGTACGTTTCTGAAATAGTAAGCATCCCTAATATTAACTATACTATCGAATATACCTTCGTTGCGTATCTGACGTTTTTAAAAATGTCTTTTATATGTAAGCCCGAAGGGATCTGTTCCATTTTTCATACCCTCTGCAATCGAATAGTTGTAAGAAAGTTTTTTCGACTGTAATTATGTTAGGTGTACAATTTGCGGAAACTCAAGGCGATAAATTCAATTATCATGGAACATTTAAGTTGCATCGCATTATCGATTTTTACACGTACGAATACTTAAATAACGTCTGATAATTTAAGTAGTAGTAGACAAAATTACAATATTGACCTCTATCCAGTAAAATTGTTCTTATGATTAAACCATGCACAGTAATACGAAGAACATCTTCCGTTTCTCAATAGAAAGTGGAATGTTCCATAAATCTTACCAAATTATACTAAAACGTTACAGGAGGCAATGAATTGGGTGTGTTCGATTCGTGTCTCATTACTGAAGAGGTTTCGTTCGGCTGCGCAGGCATTACAGCAGCTATCCTTACCTCAAACATAGGTGTAAGTTGGCATAAAAGTAATCTATACATGACTGCCTTTATTTTACATAACTTGCTTACTCAGATTGAATATTAGGAGCACATAAGACGTATGCATAGTGCTAATCCGTATGCAACTACATTCAAATCATTCTTTACTCGAAAATGCTTGTAATGTGGTCATTATTTTGAAAACTTTGTTTCTAAATCGACCTTTCCGCGCTACTCGAATAGGCGCCATAATTTCTGGTGAGTTTTTGCCACCAGCAATTAACATTCAATCAAGCAATTCATCAATCCATTATTGCCGAGTTTTGTTTAAAAAATAGTGGGATGCAAAAAGATTTTATTCGCAGGCGTCTAGAGGCATCGATATTATTAAAATACATCGATGTACAGAGGAGAGTACGCTTTAAACGGTCCACAGGCGGTGTCGGCCTCGGCGTGCTAGAGACTGGCCTCGTGGCTGAAGAGCTGGCCTATGGCTGCTCCGGCATTATGGCAGCATTAGTCATCACTGAAGTTGGCGTAAGCCGGAGTGTTGTTTGCCGATGTTTAACCACTTCTGGTGGCAGGCTATTTTCGAACCTATCCAATCATTTCATCATAGTTACTTGCATGGATTGTTTTTTGAAACAAGTAGCAGCTTTTTACTGAAATTGAACGGATGTTGGTGAAACTCTCGGTTTTTATATTTTGTTTTTTTCTTTTCAATTTTATCTATTATTAAGATTAAAAATTCCAAACCCTAAACAACTAGACCTGTACTGGTCTTTCCAAAAGGAAAGATCTATTTTATACAAATTATGTTTATTTTCTACGAATAAAATAGTTAGTTTATTTTTTTCTAATTGCCTATTTCAATAGCTTACCCCTACAAATATATTTTACACAGTTCTTTGATTCTATTAGAAACAGTCACACTTATGAAATGCAATCAGCCATTCTTATAATATTATATATATTTATAACATACATTGAAATGCATTATTTATTTTTTTCAATCAGTCGACTTGAGAAACTAAAGACCGGTTAAAAAGAAATGTATATTATGTTTAGTTAAAAAACCAGAAACATTAAAACGTTTAATCACACTAATATTATAAATGCGAAAGTTTGTGTGTAAGTATGTGTGTTTGTTCCCGTTCAACTCTGTAACGGCTGAATGGATCTGGATGAAAACTACGCAGCAAACTACTAATAACGCAGCTAGTAACTAAATAAATTAATCTCAACAGATGTATAAACGAGTGCATTTATTAGATGTACAGAGATAAGATACGCTAAGAACCCACCAGAATTTCACCATAAGACTAAACACAAGGATCCGATCGTTCTTTAAAATACGAGAATGTATTCAAGATGAAAACATTACTATCTGCCACGCGCCCAAAACCAGACAGATTGCTAACATACTCACTAAACCACTATATGATGAACATATGTATGCTAAACCACTATCAAGATGGCTGGCATTACAAAGAGTGGTTGACGGTAGGAATAGATACTGCTTTATCTACAGACAATTGCATAATATTTTACCATAGTATCCTATGGTTATTGTGACACACAATAGGCTATCTTAAAATGTATTATGGAAAATTCTACGTTGAAAACATTGAAAATATACTACACAAATTGTGGTCATCCTATCGGATCATAGCGTAAACATATTTCACTTTATCTAAAAAACCTTAAAACTAAAACTAAAATATAATTAATACTAATATTTTAAACTAAAATATGTATTTTTGCAAATTACACAAAAAATATTATATTATGGAAATCTTATGAGACAGGAAAATCCTGTGGCTGGTTGCAACTCTGGTGATGTCACACGCAAGTTAACATAACTGCATTCAAAAAAAAAAACAAAAGTCATTTATTTCGACCATCAATACAGGTCACAGAAAATACGAAAATTACAATTATACACATTTTGACATTTGTTCGTTAGTCAGCACATGAACCACACAGCAATGGTTCATGTACGACAGTCAAATCTACTTGCTAATAGATTAAGGATGGTGTTGGGGCTGGCCCGGACCTTGCGCGCCAGGGATGTGCACCGTTTCCGCATGGTCCTGTAAAAACAATCGACGCGCGACTCGGTAAAGGCGTTATTATACTGGACACGAAGGGAGACATTAGCTGCCTCCACTGATTGTAGTTCGCGTTTTATGCGTAGGGTGTTTATATTATATTTTATTATATTCGATCTTTGAGCTATTTCTAAAACAGTTTTCTAATATTTTTTGATAAATCTATAAGATATACATATACATACTATACAAGCGGTATTCTTATTCGTTTCGAATCTCAAAATGGAGTCACATTTTGTGCGAGCCGATAATCTCAGATAGACGCATTTACGGTTGCACGGCTGATTCTATGCCGCGGAATTTGAGTACCATGTAGGTATTTATTTACAAACCTTCCATACAACAACATACTTTATTAATTCCATTCAATCTTTTCATAGTCGTTTTAGTACATTGTCATAATCGTCATTTCAGTTTCATCTACACACCATATCCAATAAATTTGAAGAAAAATGATAAAATTCACTTCAGCTGCACTGTTTTACTACGGTTATTGATTTGTTTACTTGCGTGTGACGTCACACGTCATATACCCAGCGCCATCACAGAAATCAGCGTTTTTGGCGCGGTTTTGAAAATTTTAACTTTAACATTGATTTTTATTGACCGTACAGTAGATCTCCCGGAAATATCAATGTAAGTGTGCTTATTATGCTCAGAATTCTGCTTATAAATAAAAATTGTTATTATGTAATAAAGAATAATTTTAATCGATTTTCCAAAATTAGTCAAATAGCCTATTTTCACCACCTGTACTTGATCGTAATACACTTTAAAGTTAAACTGCAGCGTAGGCATAGGGCATAGGGCAGATGCCATCTAAAAAAAAACATCAATAATATTCGTTTATTTATTTATGCTGGTTTTAATCGATCCTAAAGTACTCACAACTGCTTTAACAAGATAAACTTTATTGTTTGCAACTGAAAATACATAGGTGCATGGGAGACTAGTTAACAACTGGCATATATTAAGATGTAGGAGGTATTTCAGGCGGAGTAGGTAGCTTTGGAGTGTTCGAAGAATGCCTGGCTGCCGAGGAGATGGCATTCGGGTGTACCGGCATCACTACCGCGATCGGGGGCACCGGCCTGGGCGTGAGTTGATTTCTACAGAATAAGTGCCGGGATTACTCGCTTTCTATGTTATATGTCAAAAATTATATTATAATGAGTCACTTTAAACGTACAAAATTATTACTCGCCGTTGACATTTCACCGCCAAGACATCCGCCGTCAAGCAGCGGTAAGGTTTGATAGCATGAAGTGACTCATTATAAAATCAGGTTATCATTGCAATGTCTATGTACATGTACCTACATCTTTTAATTATTGTAGTATATATAGTGGAGGGTTTTCTTATTGGATGTAGGCTTTATAAAATTTACTAAAGATAAGTTAGTGTTGTTAATTGTAAGTAAAACGCGCATGACGCTAACCCCCAAATACAATACTAAAACGTTCGTTAACTTTGACAACAGTTTAATTCTAATACTGCCTTTGTCTGGCACTAAGCAAATGACAAAGGCAACAATAGACTTAATCTGTCGTCAAAGTTAACAAACGTTTCAGTATTCGGGGGTAAGAACTTAAGATAGATAGCTAGATAATTCTTTATTGTTCACACCAGAAATAGCAGATAGCTGTAATCACTCGGTCTAACTCCCCGCAAACCGTACAAACTGTTGTGCGGGTTTTTGTTGTAACAACAATCTCATAATGCGGTATCTATAAAGGCTGATGTTTTCAGTCATTACAAAATAATTTCGTATTAATTTTGTGACATTTTTTTATTATTTTTTTTATCGGCCATGTTCCTTTTGTTAACTAAGCAAAATACATACAAACTACAACTACCTAAACTACTTAATCTACTACATAAAGATAACAGTTGAATTATCCAGAGACCATTAAAGGTCTAGATAATCCAAATGTTCAAATGTTTGATACATTATGTTCAGTATTTCGTAACCGAAGTACGAAGTTTTAAATCTTTAAATAGATTCTCGTATGTTCGATAACGACCGTTTGTTTACATTTCTACTACTACTACTTTTCAAATTTTGATGAAACTTGGTCTGAATTCAAATTAACAATATCACAAACCGAAATATTTATAAAAGCTATTGTTACATAATATACATCCTAACTAATACTATAATTCAGAGGAATATAGCCGCAGTCGTAACAGGACCAATAAAGCTTTGAGGTATAAAAATGAATTACGCTCGTATGCTTTAAATTAAAAATAATAATATTATATTATAAACATTTAGCCTTTGAGCTATCAATGTTAAGGAAGTAACACAGATAAATATCTGTGTTTTTTATTTTATTTTGTGTTCATCTCATGGGATCTTCACCACCATCACTCACAAGCTCGAAAAGGTTTTACAGAAGTTACATGGATTCATTATGCCTTGCCGAAACACGTTTCATAGGAAATACGTTTAAGAGCAGGATACCGATTTTCGTTCTTATTCTCTCTCTTGCACATTTCACATAATTTATTTAATTTCATAAAATTACATTCTTATTAGCTGACATTTTGACTTGAAAGCAAATTTTACTATACAATGACGTCACGAACTGTGATAAGCGTTTACAGGCACGCGATATGAACGTAAATATTTAACGTACGTTCGTAAAGTACGTGGATTTAAAATCGTGATTTTATCTAATAAACTAAAAATATTAACGAGTTATAATAAAATTTCAAAAAAATGCATTTAGACCTACGCTTTATTTACAAAATGCCAAAATATTATATTTTGATTACGATGTAAGCCGATTGGCATGACGATCCATACAATGTTTTATTTATTCATGTGTTTTTAATGGTTTGTATGTACTTATCATTATGTACAAGTTTTACTATGGGACCAACCATTATTTCGCCTGTGATTGAAATAAGTATATTAAATAATCTTTGAATAACTCGACGAAGACAGGCTTAATCATTTCCTTGTGTCCATCCTGCTTTGGCTTCATACGTGTGACGCACTTTCACAGGTGGTATGGAGATGGGTGTCTTTGACGGGTGTATGGTGGCTGAAGAGTTGGCATTCGGATGCACAGGGATCATGACTGCGATGGAGGCCAGTGGCCTTGGCGTGAGTTGTCCCTTGCTTTCGTGACGCATGCTCTTTTCTACGGGGGCAGTCTCTACACTGGGGCCGTTTGTCTGTCGCCGTTTTGATTTCAGTGAGCAGCGGGATAACAGCGACGGCTAATCAGGGCTGAAACATTTTTTCCGTTCTTGATTTATTTTTCTATTTGATAGGGCTTGCAAAACCTCTAGCTGCAATATTTAATCGGCTGCATTTGTCGCTTCGCTCTTGTGGAAAAGGTTCTATACAAACGAAGTGTATTAGACCTTCGTGCTACTGTTGCCACGCGCAACATTCGCTGTCATCGCGCTTTTCGCTGCTAAAATCCCGTTGTATGCGTTTTTTTTTTTAAAATATTTTTGTCTGTTTCGTCCACTGAAATTAACAGAGACTGCACAGCGTACAGACCTTGGTTTCTACCAATTTAATCGTTGGCCTGGGGATAAAGGGACATGGTGATTCAGGATAGGGCTTGAAGTATCTGCATATACATTCGTAACACGCTCGAATACTTACTAATCATGAGTACTTGCACTAAGACAACGTACAAATGTAGCTGATGGCTCGTACTTGTAGGCCTTTCGTATACAAAGCTACGCAAGGTCCCGATACTAATCTTGTAACCTATCTTTGCGAACTACTTGTAGCTCACGGTCCGTACACATGGCATTGAAGTAGCACACGCAGCGGCTCACATAGTTTGCTTCGCCATCTTGAAAATCTTAGCAACGCAAATAGAGATGAACTCGCCCGATATGTCTTACGAGATTAGCGTCGGTGAAGAGCTCACCCGAAAGGTCGGAGAAGAATAAGGCGAATGAACAAAGTAGAGTCGTCGCGTAGCGGGGATTTGCATAGCATTGTGTACGAAGGCACGTCTATCCTGTGCGAGTGCATACATAAGCAGGATTCACGCATCCATTAACATTATCAGGTCTCTTGCGCTGCACCTCCATATAAATACGCTAGTATTAAATTTTTCATGCATAATACTCGCGAAAAATAATACGCGCTTCAACGACCCTATGTCTGTGATTCATTAATATGAATCAGTAAATTAATGAATTTCCATTGACATTTTTGTCTCTATCGTCGCATTAGCAAAGGTTTATTAGAAATGGACGGATGGGTTGCGCTGGTTTCGCAAAAGCAGCCCTGACAAAAATAAGGCCACGAGGGTTGCCCAGTGTGGAGACACCCATAGTTATAGTACACAAGTTGTATATCTGCTTATGCTCGGTCATTACATTTATCTTTAATTGTAATTTCATATTAGTTTTTTCTTATGAATTAACATCATAGATAAGAACCTAATACCTAATTGTGTTCACCAGTGTGCAAAATTATTCGAATACTAATTTTAAATTATAGAAAAAAAATTATGTGTTTCCTTATATTGTTACTTCTAATTTGTTATCTGGCTTTTAAGATTGCCTACAAAATAAAATTGTATACTTATTAAGTGCTAACAAATTTAGTAACCGTTAAAATAGATACAATTAAGACGTCGTCTGATCACAATTTAAAATTAGTATTGCACCCGCTTAAAGCTATTGGGTTGAAGGCTTTGGTCTTGTTTAGAAAACGAGCCGGAACTTAGAATTGTATTTTTTCGTTGCTTTTTTGTATTAATCGAAATATATAAATCATATGAAAAAAAACTAGCTGGATCGCCGTATAAAGCACTATCCAGGTTATTTTATTTGTAAAAGAAAATGTGTTATGACCGCTGAAAATTCCGAGCATTTCATTTCAGATGATTTTTTCGGGGGGTAATATCTGAGATTTTAAATTTTGTAATAGAGACAGATTTTTGAAATTTTATTCGGTTAAACTTATTATTACTTTTATTATCAATCTGCAGTATTTTTTGCACTTGATTATCTAATCCTGTTACTCGAACTAGGAGCTCAAAAACAATGTTTTTGTTGTTTGTGTGATTAGACCACGACTTAAATAAACATTAATAAGCATTCACGACTTTGCGAGTAAAACAAATGATACATCTTGCAATGTGTTCGCAGCAAACCCCAGTGATAATTGCTGGTAACAAGGAGCAACAAAAGAAGTACCTCGGCAGACTAATCGAGGAACCTTTGGTCGCTGTAAGTATCCAGAGCCTTAAAGCCGCCACATTTAATTTTTTACTCACGAAACTTATGATAAGTGTGCATGTGCACCCTTGGAAGGGCCAGACTCCACCTAATCGGAGACGAGGCGAGAAGAGAGGAGATGTATTAGAAACAACCAATAGGCTTGCTTTATTTACGCATCTCGTCTCCGCTCAGCTTCGGTGGAGACGGTTGAGCAGAGAAGAGAGATGCTCGTATTTGCTTAGCGCGAACAAAATAGAGATGTGGCTGCGCCTCGCAAGCTGGCGACGGCACGCAGCGGAGACGAGAGGAGTTGTGAACGGCGCGGTGTGCAGCGTTCCTCCTCGTCGCACTACACCACTCAGCTCTCGCTAGTACATCGCTGCACGCAGCTCAGCTCCGCTCTAGCTATTACACATCTCTGCTCCGATCTAGCCAGTACGCATCTCCACCCTGCTTCGGTGGAGCCACGCTAACTGTTAAACATCTTTTCTCGTCTCCGCTTCGCACATCTCCGCTTCGGTAGAGTGGAGTCTAGGCCTTAGAAGCTCATTGTTAATTTCTTACAACTTAAGGAAGTTGAAAAATCTGTACACGCAAGCATCTAAAATTACTAACGGATTTCTTTACAACTTTTCGTAGGGATTTCGTATGTATTATTTACCGTAAGTTTATTTCAAGTGTGTACGCTATTGTAAGTTACTTAAGGCTTCACCACGTTGCGGCTTTTAAAGACGATTCGAGAAGGTCGCGCCATTCTTATTCAGAGCTCAAAGCGCAAGTCTTTCGAAGTTGGTAAGATTATATATTTTTTCCAATACTTGCGCTTCGAGCTCTGCATAAGAATGGCGCGACTTTCTTAAATCGGCAGTGCAGGACGGAAGCGGCGCAGTCTTAAGTTCCACAAAAGCAACTAAAATAAGTAAAAAGTAAATATCGCACCTTTTTTTTTTTGTTTTTTAATGAAAATTCGACGATTTAACCTGGGATCTTTGCCAACCCTAGATTTATGTAGACAAACCGAGTCAGCTGTCTCATAGCCGATCTCATATCGCGGCATGGTGCCCGCATAATGTCATAAGATTCTCATATTGCGGCACGGTGCCCGCATAATGTCATAAGAGTCTCATATCGCAGCGAGGTGCCCGCATAATGTCATAAGAGTCTCGTATCGCGGCATGGCGCCCCCATAACGTAATAAGATTCTCATATCGTGACTTGGTGCCCGCATAATGTAATAAGAGTCTAATATCGTGCTTTGTTGCCCGCATAATGTCATAAGAGACTCATGAGAAAGAGAGCCCTTAATACTATGAGCCCTTTTCGGCTTCGCATACTCTTTCCTTATACCCTTGTATAGAGCAGCTTTTATTTCGATCTCAGCACCAAGACTGTGGTCAAATCCAATGTTTCCGGATTACCAGACATTGCTTAGCGATGTCAATGCCAAGCTGTGGCAATGGTAAATCATTGCTCCCGGGGGGTTTTATCAATTTTTACTTAGTATCACGCAGTCGAGCTTCTCCACAAGCACTAAAGAGGGCGTGTGTTGCCATTTCCAGGCTTACTGCGTGACTGAACCCGGAGCGGGATCAGACGTGGCCGGCGTCAAGACCAAGGCCGAAAAGAAGGGAGACGAATGGATCCTCAACGGGCAGAAAATGTGGATCACCAACGGTGGAGTCGCTAACTGGTACTCTATCCTAAGGGCTTAACTATACACCTAATTTTCACATTTTTCACACAAGCTATGCCAACCAGAAATATATACTTTGTATTTTTGTATTTTGTATTATGAGTTCACCACGCGTGTCCTTGATTTGGTCAGAAAAAAAAGTAATACATTCTAATCCTATGTATGTATATA
The DNA here is from genome assembly GCA_947579745.1 of Apocheima hispidaria. Lineage (NCBI taxonomy): Eukaryota > Metazoa > Arthropoda > Insecta > Lepidoptera > Geometridae > Apocheima > Apocheima hispidaria. Next base: position 5,079,085 of record OX388149.1, on the reverse strand, counting down.
TATTCTAAAGGTTTTAACCAGATAAAAAACCTAGATAGGTATGCCAGGTCTCCTCTCATTGGCTCCTTTCATTGGCAAACTTGGTGTATAATTACACCAAATTTGACGCCTTTGTATCTATTATCATTTTTACGATAGAGCCAAAATAAACAGCGTTGTTGTTTTTTCTTGTATAATTTTGTACTATTTATTATGTGTCAGGAAACTCGCTTTAATAACACATATTCTGTGAAGATTACGGTTCAAAACGAGCCTTTTAAAGACAGACAGACAGACGGTAGGCTTAATATGAGGGTCGCGTTGTAACCAATTGGGATCACTAAGAAATCTGCAAAGTAACCAAGCTTTACAGATTTGTTCGGACTTTGTAATGACTTTCTATTTACTTTACTTTTTTGTATTATACAATCTGGAATATAATAAATATCTGGAACATTTTTGCACACACGATCTATGACCCCAAACTAAGCAAAGCTTGTAATATGGCTGCCAGAGACTGATATACGTAGATATATATTTTTTAAATACATACTTATATAGATATTAACACCCAGACATAGAACAAACACAAATGTTCATCACATTAATGTTTGTCCTAGATGGGGATCGAACCCACGCCCCCAAACACAGAAGGTAGGTTCACTACCAACTGAGCCACCGAAGCAGTCATATTGTCCTCATATTTTTACGTCCGTGCAAAAAGTCTGTTGCACGCCTCAGTAATGTTCATATCACAGGTACTTCGTGTTGGCCCGTACCAACCCCGACCCCAAGTGCCCGGCGAGCAAGGCTTTCACTGGATTCATTGTGGAGCGCGAATGGGCCGGAGTCGCGCCCGGACGCAAGGTGAGCATAATATTAATAAATAAAATAAAAATAAAAATAAGCCTATAGCATAGTTATTTTAGAAAAAAAAATTTTTTTTCTTTTATTCGTCTGTTGAATGAAAAAAAAAGTTGGAGTGTTTTTTTTTCTTTTGTGTATCAATTCGCGATCGAATGTTTTTTTCTTCACGAATTTTCAAAAGTCTTTGTACAAAAGTTATTCGTCATCTTGTATACAACATCCTCACAAACGTTCCCTAGCCGATTAAAAAGCACCGTATATAAATGCGAAAGTTTGTTCCGTAAGTGTGTTTGTTCCCAGTCAACTCAGTAACGGCTGAACGGATTTAAATGAAATTCAGTATAGAAATATCTTATACCCTGGATTAACACATAGGCTACTTTTTATCCCGGAAAAATATACAATTCCTATGGTAAAGCGGGTGAAACCGCAGGGTACTAGTAACACATATTCAAGCGGCTACCAATTTATTACCCAATTGCCCAAGAAGGAGGGTAATGTTTTTGGGGTGTATTTAAGTATGTTTCTGTGTTTCTTTAAGACGTCCTTATAGCCTAAACGGCTTGACTGATTTTGACAAGCGAGGTGTTGTTGGATTCCTCTTTACGTCCAGAGTGTAATTTTGCAGTCGGGTATTTTTTCTTTTAACTATATTATGTACTTGTCTTATTTTTATTTAAACGGTTCAAAAAGAGCCTTTCAAAATGTTATACTGATAGACAGACAGACAGACAGACAGACGGCGCAGGCTGAATATAGGGTCCCATTGAAACCCTTCGGGTACGGAACACAAATAACCAGATTTGCAGATTTTTTTGGATGGGTTTTTTTCATGTAAGTAGTTGACGAGACGAGCACGTCGCTCGCCCGATCGTTAGCGTCACCCTTGCCCATAAAAGTACAGTGCCATCTTGAATTTTGAACTCCAGTACACAGCCCCGTGCGGCAATGTAGTGCGCTCGTCAACCTGAGATGTTAGATGTTAAATCTGTTTGTCCCCAGTAATTCGATTGGGCACAAAGAGCATTGCATTGCCCTAAAATCCAGAACACAATAATGTCTAATCCACGAGGGTTCTAATCTTTATTCTTTATTCTTTCTTTATTGAATATATGTACATATTCTTCTTCTAAAACTACGTTTTAGCTTACATTATGACATATACCCTGTAAATAAGGGCGCAGCAATATTATGTGGCTGGTCACAGACCATGTCACAGGTAGACATACTAATATGTAGGTAATGTGTATAACTACTAAACTACATATTACGAATAAACGTTAAACAGCAAGGGCATCATCTATTTGCATTGTAATTTTCTTCAGGAACAAAACATGGGTCAGCGCGCGTCAGACACCCGAGGCATCACCTTCGAAGACGTCCGCATCCCTAAAGAGAACGTGCTCATCGGAGAAGGAGCAGGTTTCAAGATCGCCATGGGAGCTTTCGACAAAACCCGCCCTCCGGTAAATAACTACTCTTTTTTTTTTTTTACTCGATGACGAGACGAGCAAGTCGTTCGCCTGATGTTAAGCGTCACGCTTGCCCATAATAGTTGCCATCCAGAATTTTGAACTTCACACAACACAGTTCAAAACTATGCGCGGCAATGCACTGCGCTCGTCACCCTGATATGTTAGATGTTAATTCTCTGTATACCCAGGAATTACGCTGGAAACATTGCCCTTCAATCTGGAACACAGTAATGCTTGCACACTACTGCTTGGCGATTGAATAACTGGCAAAGCTGTGGTACTTCCCCAGGCGGACTCTGCAAGAGAGCCCTACCACTACAAAAACTTCTTTCCACTTCCCTGGCTCGCTATATCGTTCGCACTTTTTCAACATTTTTTAATATATAAATTACAGAGGAGAAAGAAAACAATTATTTAATGTTTTACAGCAGTTTCCGTGTAATAATTTTTTATTTTGGCAAATAAGAAGGATAAAAAACATTTTCGAGATTTTTCTTCTTCGACAACTTAAAAAAATATAATGAGAAAATTGGAAAACTTGGAAAATTTTGGAAAATTTGAAAATTGGAACTTGATAAATGGCACGGACCCCGGAGTCCGTGGAGCAATATAGTAAAAAAAAAAAAAAAACATTGTCAATGGTATTCTAAAGATTAAATGTTTTGTTTTTTTTTAATTTCCTCTGTAATTTTTGTATTAAATAGTCGTAGTCATATTCATTTATTTTCATTGGAACACATAGCAGCCTTGGACGTGTAAAACAGAAAAATTCACTAACATACTCATAGTTTACAAAAGGTACAGGTTTTTTTTAAAGATTTCAGTTCTTCTCGTTCAGAGCTAGACAATTTCCAAACATTCTCAATCATTAAGAATAGAGTTTACCGCCGTCTCGTCCATACAAACCTAAACATTATCTGCTTTCGATGTTTTTTTTTTGTTATCTATACCGTGAAAAACTAGGCCTGTTTTTTTTTGTATTTTTTTCGCAATTTCTTCTTTTTATAGGCACTTAAAGTGACAATCGAGTTTTGCGGGAACGTGAAGAAATCATGTCGCGTCATTTTATTATTTTCCAAAACTTGTGTTATTTCGAGTGTTAATGTGTAAAAATGGTGAATTTTTACCCGTTAAGTGTTCGTGAACATGCACGCGTGTTGCTGAATGGTATAATATCGTGAAACGTGAATTTTTTGCTCTAGTAAAGTTTTCACCACTTTACTGGAGCATGACTTGGACTTGACCGTGACTTGATTTGCTCGCTTTTGACTATGACTATGAGTTGTATGATAATATTTAACAAAACTTGAACATATATAACCATACTTGACACTGGCTAATGCATAAGAGGTGCGACGCCAAAACCCTATTAGGAGAAAAGAGAGAAAAAAAAAAAAAAAAAAAAAAAGTGACAATCTGTTTGCGTCGTAAATACAAAGAAGAAAAGTAGTTGGTGATAGAATGCCAGCCGCATAGATATTTTTTTATTTGGTTATCTGAGCCATTGACACCAAGAACAAAAGATTTTGTTGAGATTTAGGGGGTGATAACAGACTACCTCTAGATGAAAGGCTAATTTCATCAAAAAGTTCGGAAAATTCACTAACTCTCTCTATCGCACGCAAGAGAAACAGAGCGACAGCTATACAATTTCCAATATGGAATGCGCCAAAACCTCGCGTAAAACTATTCTCTTAAAGTCTACAATTTCTTTTGGTACTTTATTATATCAGGAAATAGAAATAGAGGATTGGAAATAAATGTTGAAAAAATGCTACGAGGTAGCTGAATCCAGCCGGCTTTTAAATGTTGGCTCCACAAAGTTATTTAACCATATTTGTTGTCATATTTCAAGTGAATTATAAATTTCACAGTAAAACAAGTCTTAGTAATAGTTTTAAGTCGACAATTTATTTCACAGTCCAGTCCAAGTACGGCTTCAATAAAGTTGTGGAAGCAGTTACGGACGAAAAGATGCGTTTTACCAAAACTTTACTCCATAATTGGTAGACTACATATTTTCAGTCCGTCTTACATGGAGTTGGGTTTTTGGTTTTTAATTAATTATATCTCGTTTTTTTAATAATGGCACCATACTGTTATTGATGAATTACTTACTATTGCAAACAAAAAAAAAGATCAAAGTCAGTTAACAACGGACATATCGCCACACCTCGAGTACTCATAACTATATGAATGCTAGCACCACGTACATACGCAAGCTTACAGCTTAATAAGCGCAGTCTATACTTCGCTTATTAGGGAGGGATGCCATACGCTTCTAATATTATTTGATTTAAAATAAAAATGAGTTTAAAAAATTAATACATTTTAATAATGTTAATTAAAATGAAAATTGTTAAATTAACTTAACTTACACTAAAATTAAAAAAGATAAAATATAATTTAAATTTCTTGATTTTTTTATATATTTACATAAATATTAACAGTGTATGTGTTAGCAACATAACTATGTATGTGCAAAAGAGCAAAGACGAAAAGTTTTTTGAAACACCCCGTAAAATGTTTCCTTGCGCAAGAATAACGTAACGGTACAAAATCACTAAACAATATTCCCGTTTATATTGTTACCTATCCAGTACCTATCCGTTCTGTGCTTGTTGAGAAATCTCCTATGAATTGAAAACAGCTTATAAATGATGTAGGTACACTGAAATGGGGCCAAACATTAAGAGGAAAATGTTCACCGCGGAAAATGATAGAAAAATACTACTTAGTCTATAGTACTATGCATTGCGATTACGATGGAACTATGTACAACTACTTTCATTTTATCCAGCTGCCCAAGGAGGGTAATATTTGGGGTGTTTGCAATGATTTTTTAATTGAGATACGATTTTAATGCCCTCAAAATGGCGCCGCAAATCTGTCTATATTAGACAGATCTCACTTGTCTCCGTTCAGTTAGCGTGAAGCTTCCCAAAGTAGCGTACGCCACAATTTTTTGAAAATATGGCAGCCTACACGCATAAGGACTGCCGCAATTATGATGCCGAGGCAAATAAAACACAAGGCATCTCATTTCACGAGTGTACATACATATTTATTACTCCTAAAAAAACCTATTTTAGAAAATGTCTATTAATTATTGTATGTTCTGACTGCATGTGACTAACACTCGAAGCGCAGTTGCGTAAATATAGGTATCCCTTTTATTCTCTTACTTTACGCATCTTCTTTCGCACTCTTTGGCGAACCTTGCTTGCTAGGTTACACTGAGCTGTAACCTAGCAAAGAGGATGTAAATATACTGCAGCGGAGCCGAATACAATGCGCCTTTTTGAAGGCAAAAACTTATCAGGTAAAACATCATTGAGTGTATGTAAGTATTTATGTTTTTGTGATCATATGTTAACTTCTTTAGCTTAAACGGCATGACCGAATTTGATGACTGAGGTGTCGCTATATTCCTCTTTATGTCCGGAGTGAAATAGGCTACAATTTGCAGTCGGCTATTTTCTTTTTTCTTTTAATAATACTACTTTTCATAATTGAGAAATAGAAATGTTAAAACAAAAACATTTTCATATTCGACACATAAAAATATTATAATTTTTATCAATTTCTTTAATGAATTGAAAACTTTTCCACAAAATATATTAGCGAAAACCTTGACCGATTTCGTTATATAACGGGACTTCAAAATTATGTTGATAATATTAGCCTTATAAATTTCATGGATTTCCGATCAACGGTTATTATCGGACGTTAAGTTATCGTCGTACAAATATGTGTACACACAATATATAATATACAAACATACAAACGCAGAATTGTTCCCGGTGCTTCGCTCTGTCCAATAATTAAGAGGGTATGGAGAGAGATTTTGGAGCGGTAGGTAAATCGTAATGCTATCGCTCTGTTTCCCATGCGTGCGATAGAGAAAGTAAGTGAATTTACCTAATTTTTTGGGGAAATTTGTGTTTCGGGGGTAAACTGTTTAACCCCCCTAAAATTTATCAAAATCTTTTGTTTTTGGTGTCTTATATAATAATCTACGCTGATAGGTTATGTTTTTTTAAAAACTATTTTTGGTTTTCTAATAAAAACTATTTTTTACCCGACTACGAATTAGGAGGCTTATGAGTTTGATCTTCGTCATATCAAATCAAATCATTTATTGATAACACCAAGTTACAACAACAATTCCATTAATAATTTCAACGCAAAAAAATCTCCTAAATTTCTAATATTCCCCAAAATTACCTTTAGGTGCCTATAACTACGAAGATATTGCAATAATTCAAAAAAATCAAACCTATAAGCATAGGTTTTCACGGTGTAGATAACATATTAAAAATTCATCGAAATCGGATAACGTTTAGAGATGGGAAACAGTTGTCACTTTTCGTATGGACAAGTAGGCGGTATACTCTAATCTTAACTTAACTTCATGTGTATTTACATGAGCTTTATTTATTGACGCTGTCATCCATTTTATCAAATGTCACTTCATACTTACTAAATAATTGATACTGCTTACATTATGCAAAATTCTAGATTACACTTTAAAATAAGGACAGCGCCGGCAACTTGTGACACAGAAGAATAAATCAGATTCAGATTACCGTTTTTCATGTTGTTTTCAGACGTCGGGTTTGTAGTCGGTCACTTCATGTTTATCAATCTGCTTTAAAATGATTGTGTAATTGATTTCAAAATGTAGGTTACTGTATACCGGGTGACTTTTCTTTTCTACCGAAACGGAATATATTTTTTGGTTAATAAATTTGTTTTACTACGTGTTTGGAGATAAGCATAACCATCTGACAGATTGCATGTATTGGACCTTTGCGTTTTTGGCACCTTGCGTCGAAACTGTCTTATTTGCTGGCAGTACGGTCGCAGCTACTGACCACGTATTGGTCTAATAAGTCATCAGTGAAAGTGCTCCAAAAACTCCTGCCGCCGCTTAATTCATCTGTAGAGATGTAGTCCCACGATAATGACCCTTTTCGCCATTTATTAACCTATCCTCCATACAAAACAGGATTTTGACCGTAAAAAATAGCTATAGGTTTCTACTGAATGCACCTGTCACACCCTTAATTTCAGTTGCGCTAAAAAGGTCACCTAGGTTAGGCTATGTGGGCACTTTAATTTTGGTAACGCTTTAAGTAATCAAGATTTGAATGAAGAACAATTGATTTTTAAACAATCGTATTGTTTCTTCGATAGTTGTTAGCAAATAATTGTACATTGGGTAAGTTGCATTTGTAAATGTTTGTGTGTATCTTTGTTTTTGTAATACATAAGCGTGCACCGCTGTAGTTTAAGTTCCAAAATTCTATTCTGAAGTCTTGGATAAAAGTCATACTTATGGTAGGCACCACAAAAGAGAAAAAAAAACTATGGTCGGCACACCTATGGCCCTAGGCTATTAGGTGTTTGTGTCCATGCACTTTACTGTAGCAGCCTTGGAACAGTAAAAAACACAACAGGCACACAGAAGGAACACGTGACTTAACTTAAGTATATGTAATCTTTGTGTGCTTGTGCTTATGTATGCACCGTAACGTTAAGGCCTCATAGACTACGCGCTCTCTCCCTTGCACCATCAACATTTTTATTTAATTATATATAAAACTAGCAGTTGCCCGCGACTTCGTTCGCGTGGACCAATAAAAAAAAAGTAGCCTAAGTCCGACTCCTACCCTTAAGCTATATCTATGTAAAAATGCAAGTCGTTTCGTTCAGCCGTTTAGCCGTGATAAAACGACAAACACCCAGACCGAGAGGCAGAGTTACATTCTCATTTATAATATTAGTTAGGATTTCTGAGTGTGATACTCAACCGGTTTTTGCAACATTGTGTACATTGCAACTCTCATGCTTCTATTTTCATCATGCACATGCTTCTATTTTCAGCAATCACTTCCAGCTAAAACTGTTTAATTTTAGCACATTACAATAACTGAGCAATGCAAAAAAATACTTTTAGTTCATTTAAATAAATGAAAACTTGTATACAGTATTGTATACACCAAGAATTCCGTTTTTAACGTCGTCATGATCGTAGGTTGCCGCCGGCGCTACGGGTCTAGCAAGCAGAGCTCTCTACGAAGCCACCAAGTACGCCCTAGAGCGAAAGACCTTTGGCGTCCCCATCGCTCACCACCAGGCAGTCGCATTCATGCTGGCTGACATGGCCATCGGCGTTGAAACTGCTCGCCTCGCCTGGCAGAAGTCCGCCTGGATGGTCGACCACGGTAATCATCCTTATCCAATAGAAAATAAGTAACTTATATATTTGTCTACCAGTGGCGGATTCAGGGGGGGATTCAGGGGTGGGCTAGGGGCGATAAATCTCGCCCAACCATAACTTTTTTTCTATCCACGGACAGTAGAGTTGTCCTTTGAAAAATAACATTTAACTCGTAAAACGACGAATAATGTAAATGTGTAAATGTAATAATGTACCAAAGTTTGGTGACTTTTTGTCGAAACAACGTTCTGGTAATTCGGTATCTAGCGTAGTCTGTGGTACGTACATAATTTGTCAAAATCATGAATCTCCTATTTCCGTATCTGGATTAATACTACTTCGTCCACAGGTCAAAAGAACACCGTGCTGGCTTCAGTAGCCAAGTGCCACGCGAGTGAAATCGCCAACAAGGCGGCCACTGACGCCGTCCAGGTCTTCGGCGGCAACGGATTCAACACAGACTACCCTGTGGAGAAACTCATGAGAGACGCTAAGATTTACCAAATCTACGAGGGCACATCCCAGATCCAAAGGCTTATCATCTCGAGGGAACTTTTCAACGCCGCTAAACAAACCAACGCTTAAGAGGATTCTCACGGGATTCATGTTCGCACACTATTAAGGTCTTTAGTCAGAGATAACATGCAGCGCTTTAAAAAGGGGCGTCTTCAATCACTACTCCGGGCAGGCAAAGCATCGACAACGCCATTAGTGTTGCAGGTGTCCAACGGCGGTCTGCTTACCATCAAGCGGACCGTATGCTTGTTTGCCGCTCCTATAATAAAAATGATTACGTTTAATGTCTAAAATAGAAAAAATGAAGATCGATGTTTCAATATATTGTAATAAAAAAAAAGTTGTTGAAATATTTTATACAATTTAAAGTGTTAACAAGTTTTCATATTAAAAAAGTTGGCTTTTCTTGAAAATGTAATGTATTTTATTTACCAAATTTTTATCATAATTATATGTTTGGTACATAATGTCCCGATGGGCTTGAGATTTGTAAATATAATCTATAAAAAAAAAAACAATAAAAAGATGTTTAATGTATTTTTAATATCGGAAACTTAATTTAATCAAATATGTAGGGATAAATTTAGAATGCCGCCCTCAGTAATAATAATATATCTTAAAAATATGAAATGTGCGAGCGAGAAATCGGGATTACAGCACTGCTCTTTTAAAATCACAGCACACAATATGTAAAGGTGGTGGATTTCTAGCCATTTCCAACTCAAATGGCATGTATGAGATAAATATAGTTTATTTTCATGAGTGAAGCTCACGTATAAATTTTAATAGACCTTGTATTTATATAAAGTGTATTGTCCCTAAGACTAAATAATGCGTTTGATTTAATAATATTAGACGTTTTTATAGCGTATCGGTATTATTGTGAATAATGTTGTATACCCACAGTTTTAGATAGAGCTTTATATATCTTTTTGTATTGTATTAATAAAACATATTTCTCGTGTTTGCGCTTTTGTTATTTCTGGTAAGTACTTAAATATTTAGCACTTCAAGGTGTATCTATAATTTCTTTGATGTTTTATAGTTTGGACTAAAATAACATCGCCTTTGCTATGTTTGTGTGCTACGAGTAGGGCTGCCAAATTTTTCTACTAAATTTAAAAAAAATATGTAGCACACCTCAAGAAAAGATACCTAGTATTTTATGGAGAATGGAACAAGTTTTTGTGAAATTTTTAAGTTTTCTGACAAGTTTTTATAAAATCAATCGGTACAGTAAGCTGATCAAAATGAGTCCAAACTCCATCAATCTACTGTTTGTTACTGAGGAGTTCCGTTTTCCACTTTCCGTCTCTCAGCTCGCTCTCATAATATTGTATTGTCAACGGAACTTGACAGGCATGCAAAATTTCAACTCAATTGAACAAGGGGAATTCATTCATACATACAAACATTGCAAGTTAAATAAAAGCTAGTAAAAAAAAGTTTTGCTGTGTCGGTCTGTAAATAGAATCCGTGGCAAAGCAAGTGTTTCTGTTATTCGCGGCCATCATTCAATCTCTGTAAACCTACGAATAATGATTATTGTACGCAACTGATTTTCAATAGAACCCAAATTTCTAGGGTTCCGTATCCCAAGAGTGTCAACGGAATCCTATTATTTAGCTTACGCCGCACCGCCGCTGTCTGTCTGTCCTATATTTAGGCTGGAGCTCACTAACTTTTTTCTGCCTCTAATAATAAATTAGAAAACTTATATTATTACCATCGGCATGAAATAATTATTGGGGCGTTATAATTTTCCACTCTTCCTCCACCAGAACTTCCATTTGTAAATCCCGCCGTTTCCTTAGTGCCAAATATTTTCACTAGCAGGCGCTAATAGTTTTATTATGCGCATAATATCCCTAGTGTATTATAGATTAATTTCGAAGGAAATGCACCTTTATGATGTCATTCATGTTCTCAAATGCTCTAAATATGCTACAACGTTCAAATAATGCTTAACATTTTTAGTATCAATCAGGTTGAAGCTAAAAAAAAGGATACTTGATAGATTTCAATTTTGGCTTAGCGTCATCTAGCGAGAGGTCGGAGTACTACATATAAGTCACACTGGACATTGGCTAGGTGGCGTTATAAACGCCGGAAGTCAAAAACTGTTCTTTAATCATAAACCTGAAATTAAATGATAACATAATGATTACCTTACCATAAATGATATACAAAAAGAAGATCCGCAATATAATATAACTACATACTAAAGTTATGCTTTCATTAGTGAATAAAGTATTGCTTTACATTTGTACTCTTAATGATTGACCTACATTCAGAGCCCTTGTGAAAGGATTGTGCAATAGAAACGGTCATTTATTACACAACACAACGTATTCAAACGCAAACATAGTTATTTTGCTTCATTTCTTATGAGTTTTTCATGTTAGGTGATTGATGTATATCTTAAACATTAAAGATTGGCTAAGTACTATTAATGACTTTTGTTCAGCAATTTTACAATTTCCTTTAAGTAATTAGGCTATTTAAAATATATTTATATTTTACACGATGGTTTCAACACTTATTATGAAAATTAGGGCATGACATAGATTTTTTCAAATTAGGTTATTTGGTACTGCCCTTTACCGACTTATTTCAATGTCAGTCATGAATACAGTGACTTCACTGAACCTAGTTGTAGTTATGTCGGTCGGAATATCAAAGTGTAAGTGAAGTGGCCTAGAGACCTACATTTTGTTTTTAAAACGCTTAATCGCTTTCTATAGGCGCTTTTTGAGATAGAATATATCGTAAACGGGTCACAGCGGTATTGAAGGTTCTGGAGGCGGCCCAATTGAGTCGCCTCGGTCAATTATCGTGCATGATGCACGAAGACGCTCCAAAAATGAGTGTAGCGCAAAGTCTGGCCGCCTCGACGAGCCAGCCGAAAAGTGATGTCGTGACTGATGTTCCGGAGTTCGTCATGAGCTCAACCGAGCCCAAGTCATCGGAAAGCATTGACTTGGACCTCAAGATCGATTATTTGGATCACGCTGCCGGTAAGTACATACCAACTATGATGAGAATTTACTTGTTCAGTATGAGTACCTACCTCAACTTGATCTACCTACTTGAAAATGTTTTTGTAGTTTGGTCTGGTAGATCTTTGTGTATTTAAGACATGCCTTGAACAGTTGGATTTTTCATTTTCATTCCTTGTTCATAGGCTTAGAATTGAATTAGTTTATTTTCAGCTTCAATTGTGGCATGATGTTCAAATTGATGTATATTAAGACTGGTTTAATTGCAAAGAACATGCTGTTGTAAGACATGAGGCCTTAGGAATGGGCAAAGAGGAAATGTTACAAGATCATTACCTATTTTCAAAGAAGACAAAACGTGTTGTATAACAATACATCCACACAGAAAATTGTATGTTGTATGCATTGTAGAGGCTACCTGGTGCTCGTACGCTCGGCTGCACGGTGTGGCAACGCCGCAATGGTTTTTTTCGCGCCATCCTGCGCTGCGATAGAATTGGTGGGCTGTGTGAAACTGACTGGGTACAAGTTCGAAGAGAAGTACTAAATAATAGTGGCTCACACAGAACGTGTTTCGAGAATAGTTTGATTGTATAATTAGCCACATTGCGGTGAATGAGTGTACCTACCTCATGTATTGTTAAAATAGCGTTGTCGTTTCGTATTTAGTGGGGGCGCGACGACGCATTTTGATTTGTGTCGGTGTCAGTAGGGCACGTTTGCACGACTGCGAGCTGTACCTAATTGCAAACATGCCGCCGGCTGTTACACCATAATAATATGAAATAACACTCTGCTTGAAACACCATAGTGATAAGCGAAACCAATCTTGCTACGGTTCTAGATACTTTTTTGTTGCCAAATGAATCAAATTATTTAACAAAGTTTCCCCTAGAAGAATACTTTTATACCATCCTTTCTCGGAAAGTACTTCGTTACTTCTTTAAAAATGAGGGAGAAAGTGCGCCATTACTGTCGTAAAAATTACCTATGCGGGCAGAAAAAAAAAGCCATTGTTATCGCGCTGTGTGGGCAGAAAATCTTATGAAAAACCATTTAAACGCGCTGTAATTTTTAAATTCAAAAAGTTTGTTTCACTAATTTTGGGTAATATCTGAAGGTCTATAATAATGGCAAAAAAAAAGTTTTTATCACCAACTCCGCAAAATGACACTGGCGACTTGCTTTATAAAAAAGCGCGCGCGCGGTTTGCTTACTTTTGATTTACTCGACTTATCTGAGATTTTAAGTTGTTTTCTTTTATTTTCCTCATAAGTGTAGTATAAAGCACTTAGTATCACTCGCAAGAAAGTGCGATTCACAACTCGTGTATAATTACGGTCAAACTAGGTATTTACACCCTCGTTGGTAATAGGTAAAAAAGGTCTTTAGAAAGTTCGCCTTAATAGTGTTCCTTAAATTTTTCGTGACCGAAAGGATCCAACGTAAATAAACCATGGAAAAAGTAACTGGCCGATTTGCAAGGTGTATAAAATATTAAAATTGTAAATATTAAATGTTTAAACTGGTATTTAAAAAAATACGCGCAAGTGTGAGTCTGACTCGCGCACAACTTCCATAATAAAAAAGAAACATTGAAAGCACCGAAAATTGTTTTCACGAAAAGATAAGTCGGATTGAACGGAACGGAAACTTAACCTTGCTGTTGGTCGTCAGGTCACAGACTCACTTATATCTTGACAAACTCTTGACCGATTTTGCTCATATTCAAAATTCTTGCTATACCATATAGAATTGAGTACCAAATGTTTATGTCACAATCGGCCGGTATATGGCACCACAGCACTATTTCCCCCATGGGGGGAAATACCCTACCAATGAAAAGTCGCCGACGACTAAGAAATTTTAAAATACGTAGAACCTGTATTCGTCAAGATTGGTTGAAAAATACGATCTGTACGCTAGTACCAACGTCGTTTTCCTAGCCTAGTACTAATGTTGGTGGATTTTCTCCTTGCGTGTGGCTTGGCTTCCTCCCACATCTCTGGTGGAAATGCATTTCAAAGGTTGGGCTACAAATGAATATGTTAAAACCCATGTTAATTATTAATACCACCAAGAACTGCGAGACGACTGATGGCGAAGATAATTTGAACAATAAATCCAATACACCTCTTTACAAAATAGTATATCTTTCAAAAACTAAGAAATCGCAAGAGCACAGGAATGCATGAAGGAGCTAATTATTTATGAAAGGAGACACTTCGAAAGCATGCAAACGCAAAAAGGAAAGCACAGTCACGGCGTTCTCATGATTCTCTCTCTACCAATAGTGCACAATCTTGGTCCTTTACTATCAAAGTTTCCAAACTACAATAAAGCTACGTATCGACAATAATAAGTCAGGTTTTAAAGATATCCATAGGCGATGGTAATTGCTTACCATTGGGCCAGCCATCTGCATAAAAAAGAACGCAGTATCCTTGGTGTCGAGGTAATAAACTGTATATGAATTAGAAATGCATTTTGCATTTTTAACAGCACACTTAACAGATTTAGCTCTCACAACCTCTAAGCTTTGACAGCCGCATGACAATATAATTTTGAGCCGATCGTCCTAGTTCGACGTGAAGCGTAATGGAAGGCCCTAAAAACATAGCACGATTTACTAATTTAAATTTTTTTCGGCGCTATTCACCTGCTGATTTTATCACTTAATCATCACAGTTCAAATTAATCTCGGTGTCTTTAAAGCGGGAGCGAATCGGCTCCTTCTACGCAATTTTTATAGGTCTGGCCGTTCACGTGATATGCTATCAACTCAAGCCTATGTCACCGTGAACAAGGATGAAATAGTAAAATTTTGAGAAGTGACTCATAAAAAATAATTCCGTGGAATACTCTTTTCTTTACTGCCAGGCTAACAATTCAACTGAAAACATCAGGCGAGTTGATGACGAAACGTAGATCTGTTTTCAAAGCACAAAAAACGTATTCTTCTGTCCGATCAGAATAAGTATTGTCAAAGTCTGTACCTCTTCCTCTTCCTATTTTAAGCTATGTTGTCTTATTTTGGGGCAATGCTATCGAAGTAGGATCGAAATTAATATTACAAAAAAAAACTTGCAATTTTAATATATGAATGGTCTTGATACTCTCCGTAATATCTTTACAGAACAGAAGTTATATTTCTTTACGAGATTTGCCTGTTTGTGAAGCATAATCGTAGTGATTTCTTTAACTCCTCGAGCAGATTTCCTCGATCTAATGAAGCGTTTTAAAAAAAAATAGTTCTAAAATACTTACTAGATGTCGTAATAGTCCTTTTGTTTTACCTGTCATTGTCATTTCTGTCTAAATATTTTATGTTTATTTTTTAAATCGTAAATTTTGGCTACGTTGTGTATTTAGCCAGTGTCAACTATTGTAATATTTCAAATGAAGACAAATACATAGTTACATTACTTGAAATTGTCTAAATACACGTGTGGAGCCAAAAATTAATTAATAATTTTAATCGTTATTTTTTTTGGCTTTCATGCATGCCTTGACAGTGACAAAAAGTTCAAGTTACATCTAACGCCATCTATTGTGTACTTTTATTACCAGGTTTTTTTTTTTTTGGAAAACTCCTCTTTATAAAACAACATTTTGGTTCCTCAAGCAAATAACGCCTTATATTATATCACAAAAACTCATATTTTACAGATATTATAACAATTTACCTTCTGATATAATTTTTTAAATTAAAACCACTATTTAACAGGAGATTTTAAAAGTGGCTATTGACTAAAGGATTTTGCGACATGAAATAATACTTCAATGAAAATGGCGATTGTCTATTGTTTTATTAATGTTTTTGTTTATTTAAATACTCTTTTGTTATCTAGTTTTAAACTCATTAGAACCATTTTGTTTTTGATAGTTCCTACTAATCGTTAGAAATATTATTTAATTAAGAAATACATACCTTTATCATTATGAAGGTAATATTGCACACCTGATATGGGTCCACTGTTGGAAAATGAATGCCTATTCTAAGAACATCTTTGTACACAGTGTGGATAAACTTATCAGTTTATTATTAACTGGGGGGCAGATAAGAACTAAAATTCTGATCGGTCCATATTCGGAGACAGCCATGTGAAATAGATCGGAATAAACCTTTTCTTCGGCAATTCCAATGTTCCCTCGTAAAAGCCAGCTCGTTATCTATGCTTCATGCTTTGACTGGTTTAATTTACCTACCGCTTAAATTAATAGTAAGTAAGTAAGTATTTTTGAATGTAGAGCAAGGTTTGTGCGTTCGACTAACATTAAAACAGAGCAAATAATACGAAGAACGCACACATTGTAGCAGTTAGGTATTTAACTTTAACGAACAGTCGCAACAATTTGTGTATAGGTGGCATAAACAAAAAAACCTGACAAGTGATTGTCGTGACACGCTCATGGTATAGCTCCGTAGCTATGTTAAAACTAAACTAGTAGTTCGCGCCGAACTGAGACCTCGCGACCCCTATATCTTCACAACCCCTGAACCGATTCAGCTCATATTTGAACTTAAAAATTGTATTGAAATGAACTACTTGCCTACAAAATTTCATGAAGATCGTATCAACGGTTCGCATGTTATCATCGGACAAATATACACACAAACATTCAAACATACATACAAATGCCGATTTGTCCCAGTAAACTCTGAGATCTTCGCTTCGCTCGGTCAATAATAAACATAGTCCGAATTTTGAGTGTGCTAAGGTGTTTTGGCGTTGTTTTTTTTCGGTCCGGTTGTTGTGACTCCTCATAAGCATTAGGTAAATTGGTAGTTTATAAACTACGCCTGGCGTATAGCAAACAAAGAAAACTTTAAACAAATTCGTTCGAAATAATAAACATAAATAGGCTTCGTGATAATTATCGCGATAAGATAATTATTATTAATACATCATTATTAAAGTATAAACTTACTAATCCTTATGTAACTAGAATTATCTATCAATTATCACGTATAAAAAAAGTTGTTTAATTAATATACATATTTCACAATCAAGAAAATCTTTTAAGGTAAAAAATATATATTGGCAAGTTAAATATTTTAGATTGTTTTTATCAAAAATAATTATCAACCAATATTTATCTTGATTATTATCGCTCCGAACTCTGCTATACGGAACCCTAAAAAGAGAACATTGTGCTCTAACTCATTCATTATAATAATGCCACTTCGGGCCAGCCGCGAGACTCACACGGCGAAACTAGGGTTTATTTATTTTGCCATGGCGGAACCCTAAAAACCTATAGTTTGATAAAGGATGGTTTATGTTTAATTTATCACTAGATAAAGTAATGTATAACGTTAAAAACACTTTACACTGCTAAAAACAGTAAACGATCACCAAAATGAAAACCCCATTTTAATGTGAAAAATGTAGGCTGTAAATTGTACATATTATATCAATCGTAGTGGTTCATTTATGGAGTACTAGCAGCGCCCCGCGGTTTCAACCGCAGTGCGCTGGCTTCTATACCAAATTTCATCCAAATCCATTCAGCCGTTACATAGTTGAAAGGAGAAAACTCACATACACTTACGCACAAACTTACGCATTTACGTGGGCTGTTCCAAAAATTGTTAGTGGAAAGAAAAATATTTGCAATACTTATAAAAAAAAAATATAGCATTTCAAAATATTCCTGAAGATATTTTCATGAGTTACTGCAGTTGTAGGGCGGCCGGGTTTGGGATCATCGTTTAACTGTTGCTAACGCAGGAGCAGACTCCGCAATGCAGTTTATACATTTTCGTGAGATTCCTTGAAGGCTAACCCTCGTTTATAATCGTAAAAAAATCATAGAATATCATATCATATCACAGAATTCTCTTTATAAATAATGTCTTTGTATCATATAAATAATAGCACGATAAGCTTCCCGCGAGACGTCTGGAGACGTCTATTGTTGCAAACAAAAGAAGAGTGACAGATAATCTTCAAAAATATTTAAAAAAAGAACTACACATAGGTGGTCAATACCAAATAGTTTCAAGAAAAGAGGGATTTTGCTTTTATATTGTGGCGAACAACCTTCTATAAAAGTAGTGTGATTTGCTCGATCACATTTGATCTTTGAATACAATTTGAAGAGTGCTTAGTATATTTTTTTGGCAAGAGAGCTTAGTCTGAAAATATTGTTTGATGGTCTTTATATTTAATCCCTTTGAAAAATCCACTTATAGGTATAGATTAAGGAGAATTCTATGGTATAGATGACCTCTCCACGAGTAATTTGCTCGTGGGCAATTCTTTTTCTTGGGTATTTTGTGCTCTATTTAAACAAGACTGTAGGTAGATTAATGTACTTAGGAGTACCTAAAGATTATCAGGTATCTTGTTTATATTGATCTTTGTAGGTATATATATATATTTTTTTTTTAAATTGTTTTGTAAAATAAAATAGATTTGAGTTTGACCATATTCTGCCTACATTTATGCTTATAATAAGGCACTCTAACAATTAGGTATTATAATTATTGTTATGAACCTGTCATGTCCCATTGTTTGCTCCTTACCCTCTTTCAGTTTATCTCTGTTCTGAGTTATTGCTGGCCACTCCTTCTGGTGCTTGTCGAGCTCGACAGCCACGGCTTTATTGGTCTGCCGCAAGTTTATTTGCGATCTGGCATCCAATAAATCTGTAATTTTAGCGAATGATATTCGATCCGACATGCGGCAGACATATCAGGCCTAAACCAATTTCAAATTAAAAAAAAAATGGTATACTTTTAAAAATATTAAGTACACAAGAAGTAAAACCAAGAAGTAGATTTGTAAAGAAGTAGATAGATAACTCTTTATTGTTCACACCCGAAATTACATACACAAGACAAAAATCTACTTGAAACTAGTGTAACAAATGGCAGCCTTATCGCTTAAAGCGATCCAGGCAACCCTAGCATGGAGAGGATTTATAAGAAAGAGGGAAGGGACGGGGTGTGTTCTTATAAGGGATTTAACCCACAAACAAACAAATAGACATACTTACATAATATCACTACGTACATACTTATTAAATCATATAATAGTTAAATAAAAAATACTACTTACTAATGCTACAACAATATATACATTATTATGCATACCTAAGACGCTTAAAAACTTCCAGTGAAGCTGAAAGCTTGATTTCCGTAGGTAGTTAATTCCACAGTTGTAACATCTTTTAGCGCGAAAGAGGAACTAAAGATCTAGCTTCTGTGTGAAGGGATATCTAACCTAATGATATCCGCTTGGACTTACTTGGATTAGTTAAGTTAGTAATTAGTATAGTACACAAAATAAAGAAGTGTAATTTAAACTTGAAAATTAAACGAATTATTTTAATCTTTAATTACCTATGTTATCAATACGCAGCTGGTTAATTTAACAGAGATCCACAGAAATAGATCAAAACCTTGAAGATTCGTCACAAATGTATAAATTGTATAAGCATAAAGGTACACATAGGTGCTAAATTAATGTCATCAAATAAAATAATTGGTGCAGTATATTAGGAGGCCTATTAAGTATTTCTTGATACTAGGTAAGTGTGTTCAAGCTTAGGAATCAGCTTTACTATCAGTTTATCTTGGCTGTGACCTATATCTCCATCACCAGGCCATCTCTCTGCTCAACGCCCTGATCGCTCAACAACCGGAAGTTGACGTGTTTTTAATTAAACTATGTATGTTTGTGAATGTGTGTATTAGATTTTTAAGTTGACATTTATTTTGTAGTTATAATTTTCAATTAATTAATATTTTGGACCAATTTTATTATATTTGACGTGTAAAATGTATTTACCTATATTATGAAGAATTTTGTATTTGTAGTAATTTTAATTAATCTAGCTTGACTGGATCGTTGCTGGCTTGTCATACGCCTTGGCGTTGCTGTAACTGTGACAGGCATTTAATAATAAATAAATGAATAAATAAATATCTATAGGCAACGTTAGCTATCGCATCATTCAAAAGCATGTAGCCTTAGTATTCTAAGCATGTAGCATAATTTTATGTAGTGTTTACTTACTTTTTTACTTACTTGCTTATCTTCAGGCGTTGGGGGTCAAATTTACTCATCCTAACTAAGATTATAAATGCGAAAGTAACTCGTATCTCTGTCTGTGTGTTTGTCGAGTTATCACGGCGAAAAGGCTGAAGGGATCGACCTGAATTTTTGCATTTATATAGCTTAAGGGTAGGGTAGGGACATATGCTACTTTTTTTTTGTATGTCCACGCTAACAACCAGCCGGTAAAAGCTAGAAATATATTTTGAACGGATAACATAACGCAATACTTAGAATAGAAACTTGATTTTTCATAATTATTTTTACCCTACCGGCCAAGGAGAGTAACGTGTTTGGGGTGTATGTAAGTTTGTGTTTTCCTATATTACCTTCTGTCTAAACGGCTTGACTGATTTTGACAAGTGCGGTGTCTGGTCCTATTTATGTCTAGAGTGTCTTAGGATATAAGGTTTTTTGTTTTATTTAATCATATGTTATTGACAAAGGTAAGATATTTTAAATGTACAAGGAAGTAGGAAATAAATTAAAACTAAAACTTATACCGCGTTACCAACAGTCATCCTGCCCAATATGCTGCCATTTCCCGCGTTGAATTGCGATTGCAATCCTTTGAGCTAGATAGAGGCAGCATTTTGGTCACGAAATGCTTCGACAATCTGGTCGAATGGTCTGGTCTGACGTTGATAATTTTTTATAAATTATAGATTGTGTGAACAAGAAACAAAATTGTTTAGTATCTAGTTTGCCTGCACCAGCTGATGGGCCGTCGGCATCTCTTTTTCAGGGCCGAGGCTCGGCCTTTAGCATCGCAACAAATACAAAGTTCTAACTCAATTGAATGAACGCTGCGCGAACGCATACACACAAGATAACGATACAATAAAAGATGAACAGACGGACTTATAAATAAGAAGTTTTATGAGATAGTGTTTTGTAGGTACATATGTACGATTCTCATATCATTTTATTGGAGACGTGTCTGCTCCAGCGAGGCTCTGCAGTGTTTAATATCTTGTTTGTCGTAGTCTCAGAGTATTAATAATACTCAATAAATAATTATATATAAGTTTATCGACTTTTATTTCACTATACTTTTTACGCGAGCCGTCGGTACTTACACCCTCACCGAGACACCTCTAAACAGGGTTGCCAGGTGTACGGTATTTTCGCATTGCGTTCGGTACGACAAAAATACCGAAGTATGGGTAATTCGGTATTTTCTATGATTAGTTTTTCTCCATAGAACAAATTCACCATCAGATTTGCCGCAATTGGTTGATGAGACGCTGCCGATTCGGGCACGGTGATGAGTTATTTTGCGTTGAAATTATGACGATGAAAAGTAGTTTTAATTTAATAATAATAAATAATAATTAGTTTTAATACAAACTTTTTTTTTTTTTATATATACAATACCTACATATTGAGTTTTTTCGTTCGGTTATTATGAAAAGCAGATCTGTTTTTGAAAATTACCGAACAAGAAAAAAAAACATTCGTCTCTAAAAATTTTGATGAAAGTATCATAAATAAAAACATTGTAAATCCCCCCCACCCCGTAAATCTTAACAAAATCTTTTATTTTTTATGTCATAAGCTTGCATAAATAATATCCTATGCCGGTAATACATAGGATTGTACTAAAAAAATGTTTTTGGTTTTCTAATAAAAACTACTTTTAATTCAACAAAGCCCTGCCTCCAAGCCGAGAGCGAGTATCTCTTGATGATTCTCGCTTGCTTCTCATCTTATCTCGGGCGAGAGGACCGGTATTATGCAGACGGAATTACATAGATTCCTTGCGAATTATCAGTAGAGCAAGTCAATAGTTCAGTAGTAGTCAGATAATTAACCGAATCAGACAACAAAGCATTTGCGGAAGGGCCGGCGTTACACAAGCGCATTAAATAAATAACTATTTTAAGGAAAGCGAGCTCGCTCTGATGAGCCAATAAAAATAATTCTGATGACGCTCAGCCTGACCTGACATACATCAGCCAGTGCCAACAAATGCGATGCGACATACTTTCCGTGCTGAAAATTTCCTAATTTACCCCAAACACGAAAATACAGAGGGAGATGTCATTCGGTCTCGATAGAGCTCAGTTTGAGTTCTATCAATACCTCGAACCCATTGCGGCGCGAAGTTTGGCACGAACGCCACCATTTCTGCAGCTGATCTTTTATTGAGCAATCACTTTAATAACGTTTAATTTCGTCTCTCTCATATCTACGATATAATTATATTGATTCATATTGAGGGGCTTTTTCTATACAAAGATAGCGCGATATACACGTCTGCGTGCGACTAAAAAGAGATGGCTTTAGCTCGCACTCGTCAAAAAAATCGTATAATTTCTAATAACAACTAAACCAGACAAGTCAATTAAAATTCTGTTCTATGCTATCCTAGATTAAATATGACTATTACCTCACTGTTAAGAGTAATAATCACTTGAATGTACACTAGGGGTTCAGAGCGCCAACTAAAAATGCGTTTGAATCAAGGTCTTTTCAATGATTTCTTTATCGTGAAAATGTCATGTTATCATGTTTTCTTTTTTAACTATACTAGACGACAGAACGAAAAAAACATTTTCACCTCAGCATATCAAACATCCTTTGCTGCGAGAAACCGGTTTGCAAAATCTCTTTGCTCACTGAGTGAGCAAAGTAAATTTGTATTTGAATGTCGAAAATTGCCATTTTTGGTGAGTTCGGAAACACATAGTACCAAACTAAATTCATTAGTAAAACTTTAAACGCGATTTTTGTTTTATACCTACTTAATTTAATTACATTATTATTTATAATTAATATAATTGGACACGAGACCAACCACCTCAGCAATGAGCAGTCATTTTATTTCAAATTCAAATCTCATATATCTAACATCTCATTTTGCAAAATTCCGCCTCTAGAGGGGTAAAATAGACCTGCAAGTCTGTAAGGAAATAAAATATTTTTTCATGCTAAAACTCGGTTCGTATTTAAGCATAAAAAAATAAGAAAAGCATGTCTTAGGATTTTTCGAAAATCAACCCCTGTGAAAGTGAAATATGGTGTTTAATTTACTGAACTTTTGCGACCAAAGCCGTGCAGGTAAGCTAGTTGGATATAATTATGGTCTGTGCTGCACGTGTATTAAATTCCGTGGAAATGGTTGTTTGCTATCGATTTTCCAACTTTCACTTAGCATTTATTCTGAATGTGAATAATTTCAGTCGTATCAAATAAGTCGAGAAATAACAAGATATAGGTCGAAATATAAAAGCCGCCGACGTCCTAAAGTAAGCCTTAGTTTTATCAGGTACATGCAAGCTATGTCGCGAGCAACATCTAACAATATGTACCTAAATTTATAAAATATGTGCTAATTAAGCCCTCATTTGATATCCACCGCGGCATCATTATAACCACAGAAGAAGAAGAACCTTACTTTTACCTCTTCTCTCTTCTGTAATTAAACATTTTTTGGTCCTTGATTTTTTGTCCTCTAAAGGGCGCCATATTCAATTCATTGTTCATTGTGTTGTCACAAAGCCTATAACCAGCCGACGATAAAGACGCTTCCAACGATACCTCATTTGTTATTATGTTAAGTAGTTTAGAAGTTATGAGGGAACATATTATTATGAACTACAATAACGTTCAAAATCATAACCCGCCGTTTTGCTTCGCTAAATCGGGTAAAAATAACTTGTTACCTAGATACATATAATAGAAGGCATACAATTGGAACTTACAAGGTTGTCAAGAAATAGAGGAACGGTTTGTGGCAACTTTGTTGTGAAAATTTCACACAAACTCTTATAATTTTAACGATTTGTACCCACCTACTGTAGCGATGATAGCTCAATGGTTAGCTCGTACGAGTCGCACGCTGCAGGGCGTGGGTTCAAATCCGAACAATGAGCTTTGTACTTTGTTGTTCGGATACTTCCTAGTACTCGGCTAGCTCGGACCCAGTTCCTATTCAAGACTAGATGTGTTTACCATCCTCGAGTATAACACTAGGGGTGTTTGTGACCTGTCAAACATCAAAAAATGAAAATTCCGATACTAAACGAAGTAGTCACATTTGATTTCATATTTAAAAAAAAAACTTTTTCAATTATTGTAAAGTAAGTAGTTGTTATAACTAGGACAATTAGGAAAAGAAGAAAGGCCGTTGAATATTTTCTTAATTAGGTATTTATTTCACTGCTACAATAGGGTAGATACATAACCCATATGAAAGCAGTGCCCTTATTATGAACGTACGTGATTCTGATTGTGTTAGCATGCCATCCCGCTCATACGAACATACTCGTACTATAAGCGGTCCCGCTCGCGCACTATCGCTATCACGATCAGGTACATCCATGATAGGGGATCCCAACCTCTGATACCTATTCTAGTGTATAACTCTATAAAAGTATAGAAGCTTAGTCGCCGTGGCCGAATCGGTTTCAATGACATCATAATCACGATTATGTATTTGGGCAGCTCTAAATTAAAGCTCCAAAGGCTACAAATCGCCAGCTTTTATTCAGACACTATAAGCCCAAAAGTGTTGAAATTTTGTTCCCGTATAAATAATTATATACGCTCCCAGAGAATAAACTGAAATTAAAAATAAAACAGAAAAGGCATACTGTTCAAGTTTTGCTTCTAATTTTTTTTTAAATTAGTTGCATAATGTATGACGACCCGGAAACTATATTAGCTACTATTAATTATTCAGCAGGCCAAAGTTTGACTAACTCTGATTTATGATTTGCTTCTCATTAAGGTATATAGCTGCCGAATAAGATGATTTTGCTCCTCAATATTTTAAATCATGACTACAAGTTTCTGCCCAAAACTATTATAGAACTAACAAAACTATAAATCGCTGCTCATTTCAATTGTAGCTCTTTTTATTTACCGACAGATTAGGTATTTGACCTGAGTAGCTCGTCAAATTTTTTGAAGATGGTACACATAGGGGAGTTTTGGCGGGAACGTGAAGAAATCATGTCGCGTCATTTTATTATTTTCAAAAAGTTGTGTTATTTCGAGTGTTAATGTGTAAAAACGGTGAATTGTTACCCGTTAAGTGTTCGTGAACATGCACGAGTGTTGGTGAATGGTATAATGTCGTGAAACGTAAATTTTCGTGTTGTTTCCAAAACTCCATAGAAGACTTTAGTAAAGTTTTCACCAATTTACTGGGGCATGACTTGGACTTGACCGTGACTTGCTTTGTTCACCATTGACTGTGACTTTGACTTGTTTGATATTATTTAACAAAACTTGAAAATATATAAGTATACTTGACACTGGCAAATGCATAAGATGTGCGACGCCAGAACCTCTCAGGAGGAAAGAGAAAAAAAAAATGGTACACATAACTATGACACCTAACGCTAGGTACTTAGTTTCCATTATATTCGCACTGTGTACGTGCAACTGCAAATACTGCATTGGATTCGGCAAGCACATCGCTACAAGTACACTTCACTTTGTAAATTCCGGTAAAGCTCTAGAGGCCGGTAGAGGACACAAATATATTAACATACTTACTCATATTATGTATAATAAAACAGCATCTGAAGGCAAAACGCTATGCTATATGAATTTTATCGCTTACTAGTTTGTAGAAGTAATACTTACCTACAATATAATTTCTAGGGTTTCCTACTGTATATTGAGAGCCTGCGACCTTGATATTTCGCAATCAGAAACGCGCGTCCTCTGCATTAGGATTACCTCCGTAGAAACAGGAACATAAATCGTTCAAATAATAGTTCGACATAGCTCAAAGGATTCGCAAGCCGAAGGGGTAGTGAGCTAGCCATATTTGTAGACCCGACAAACCGACAACCGTTTGGTGTAAGTCTAGAGAATGCGTAGATAACTCCCTCAGGCGCACGGAGTGGACAACTGACAAAGGACTGAATTTACATATTCATAAATCACAAATTATCGCGTCATGTAGCGTCGTGTCGAGCGAATGAGTGTTACGACGTTGGTCGAGGTGATGATGGAATAGCAAAACGAAGATACTTTCAAGACGTCCTTTAATTGACTGCCGTTCTCCTCTCCCCCAATCACAAAAAACATCCTTCGTGACACCCTCGCTTTTGTTATCTCCAGAAATAGTTGCCAGCAAATAAAAAAAAAATCTAACTATCACAAAACAAACAGAGCATCAAATGAATTAACTAAACAGAAAATTACCTAGTCGTTACATTAAAATTAAGTTTATTATGAGGACTTTCCATATTTTGATTAATTAACTATATTACCGGACCAATCTATACATAGATGACACTTATTTAGATATATGTATTGTTATGGACGTTAGAAGCCGGAGGAACTTGCAACATGAGCAATGGACAAAAATAACATCACATAGTATTGTTCAGAAAAGAAAGTACTGATATTCATTCAAGTTTGTGTCGTGACACGCTCATGACCCTACCATGAGCTATGTTCCGTAGCTATGTTAAAAATTAATAACCATCATCATAGGGCAAGTTCGTAGCGTCTTCGGATAACTTAATGTCATCGACAACATTGTTGATGTTTGTTCAGGTCATGCCGCGCTTTCTTCTACACCGTTAGTATTATTATACGTTCTGTGACGCCGTAACAATGCTCATAGCGGCAATCGTTTGGTTGTGGAGTTGCGTTCAATTACGTCACTCATCAAGTGAAATTAGGTTGACGGTATTTATAATTATCGAGGCGTTTGATTATTTTTATTGTTGTTTTTGCACGGACCCAGTTATCTACAAGAGCTGGCAAATTGACGAAACTGAAATTTACAAAGGGAGGCTAAACAATTTTGTTCAGAAATAACGATAGTGGCTCTCTCACTCAACTGTAAAGAGAAGTCGGGCGGAATAGTGAGACACTGGCGATGTTTGGCGGCTGCGACGGCAGGCAGTAACTTTCAATAAACGTAACACGCGAATTTGGCAATATGGCAACGAGGAACGATGCGACGCGACGCGACGGTTGATAGAAACCACCACCGATTATACAAGTTGGCGATCTTACACAGCTCTACGTCACCCCCGTTGTTGTTGGCCGATGCGAAAACATAGGAGAAAATACGTCGCAGCCTCCCGTGTTCGATCCGCATGGATATCATACTATTATTACATGGATAGATTTGGATGGCGCTGACCACCGTCATATCCCATTACCGAGACCAGGAAATATACAATTTTTTTTTTTTCGTTAGAAACTTAGTTTATTCTTCGAAAACAGGGACTAAAACAGCTGTTTAATCTCTAGGGACTAGAAGGGATTTGAGTTTGGAATGTTAGTACTGTTAGTAAAAGTCTCAATCACCAAAAATATCACTCTAAATATTGTATGAACAAGTAACATGCCGAGTGAGCGAAGCGAACGAAAGTTCTCTGTTTTAATCACAATTTACTTCTGTCCGTATGTTGGTACTTGCGTAAAGGTCATATTTTTTCAAACAGTCTTGACGAAACTTGGTATGCAAGTTCTACGACTTTTAATTTGTTTTTTTTTTGGGGTAATTCTCCCAAAAAGGGGAACTTATACCAGCCAGCTGCGGCGCCATATACCAGCTGATTTTGTTAATATTTGGCAACAAACATTCGGTACTCAATTCTAAACAAGAATTTTGAATATGAGCAAAACTAATCAAAAATCGCCGACGACAAAAAAAAAAATGTAGAAATTCTATATCTTGTCACGCATGTACACATCACTAAATCCCTACTAGTATTATAAAAGTAGGTTTGTTGGTTTGTTTGTTCTTCTTTCACGCAGCAACAGAGCAGCGACCGCTATCTTTATAAGTGACAGCTATCTTTATCCCGGGAAAAATTACGGTTTTTGAGGGATTTCACAATCAGGTGATACCGCGGGGCGCAGCTAAAATGTAAAACGGTCTTTGATACAAAACCCGTGGTTCCTAATTATTTCATCAGCAAAAGCGTGGGTGCAGTCTAAACAATTATGAAGAAAAAGTACAAAACAACCCTCCTACATAACAGCTCCTGAGTATTACACAATATGAAATGCAGACGTCATCTATCTATACTTATAATAATATTGTAACGAGGGGATTAAGTACTGTACATTGAAGATATTTTTGAAAATATATTTTTGTAGGAGTATTTGGGAGCAATAGAACCCAAAAATATAGTATTCAAAATTTTAGTCAGTCTATCTGTCTGTCTGTCCGGGATAAACTCGGAAACTAAGGCACGGGTTTACATGCATTTTTTTAAAATATGTTCTGTGGAGTCCGGCGCTTAACATAGGCTTTGTTTATCAAAATCGGTGCAGAAATATTGAAGTTATGACGCAATTTAGGAAAATATAATAATGTCTATTATAAGTTGAACCATGGAACATACCGGATTCTTAGTTCAGCTTAAGCTGTTTTTTTTTATTATCTTGAGAGTTTGTAGGATTAAGCAGTGGGTGACATGCGGTTTTCTAAAAAATAGTCTTTGGTGTCCTAGGCTTTCTAACAAACTTTGTTTCATTAAAATCGGTTCACGGAAACTGGAAATATTACGCAATATTTAAGAACGTTGAGAACCTTTGCAAAGCAAATTTACATCGGCTCGATAATAGTTGGCGACACGAGTCTTCTGAATCGCGGGGACGTATTTATCCATGATTTAGGTACCGTTTCGGAGATTTATCTATTTTTATTTGTAAGAACATAAAATCGAATGACTGATTAGGATATCGCAATCATACCCACCGCTCAAGAAGCGTGAAAAGCTTTCAAACTTCCATAAAAAAAAAATTAGTAAGAATGAGCCCTAAAAAAGGTTAAAAAAAAGCATTTCAGGGCCCGTACCGTGAGGTACTTATTACCGACAACGCTGCGCGACCATGCACCTTATTGCTCAGCGATACGGCTTGTGGTCGCGCAGCGTCGTCGGCTGAACATAACAATCATCGCAATAAGCATCACACGGTAAGGGCCCAGGTACACAATATACTTAAAGCCCTTAAGGCCCTTCAGATGAACGCTCACTAGACTTGTCCGCACCGTAAACGCTGCATTGTTACTACTTTACTAATCTATGCCAATTAATCACAGCTCGTAACTAAGCTGTGAATTACAAGTAATGCGCCGCGTACGGCGCGTGCGATGCCGACAAGTGAGCGGTTCACCTTTTGGATCCCGTGCCTATCTGCGGTGCCCTTGTTTCCTGTCGGAATTGTGATAAGATGACAGTAAGACCAATGCGGGCTTAGCGACGATTTATATAATTATAAGTAAAGGTTACAGATACACGTGTGCAACTTTGTAATAAATTGTTTTACTTAAGGTCATGCTTCCGACCAGACCACACACATTAAATGCAATGTGCTTTTAGACATTTTCAAGGTTTTTGAAGAGGAGAAGGACAAAAAGTCGTAATAAAGTTTGTAAAAATGTTTTTTCCCACTTCTTCGCCAAATTCGAATATATATTTTTTACATGTAAAATCCTTTAAAACATTTTTATTTTTGCATTGCTGTTCAAAACATAACATGTTTTTTTTTTTTTAAACTCTTGCTCATTCCTTTTTTTACTTTGAATAATATTCAAAAAGGGGGGAACGAGAAAGCCTATGAAGGGCATTTCTTAGGATCAGTCAAAATTAAACTTGTATAACTTATTACTCAGCAGTTTTAAAAAAAAAGATAGCTTGTACGCTATAGGCGCCATGCCATGCACTCAGTTTAAATGTAGGTTAACTTATCCCAAAAACCTGTCGAATGCGTGTTGACACGCTTATGGTAGGGTTCCGTAGCTGTGTTAGAAATAAATAAAAATCATCATCATCAGAGTTCTTAGTGTGCAGAATGTTACGCGAACATTTTGTTAAAATCTTTATAATGAAAAAGTTAATCTACTTATTTATATCTCGTCAACTATCTAACTCTAGTAAGTTATGATTATTATAGATTATCTATAGACCTTTAATGGTCTCTGGATAATTCAACTGTTATTTTTATGTAGTAGGTTAAGTAGCTTAGGTAGTTGTAGTTTGTATGTATTTTGCTTAGTTAATAAAGAAAAAATAAAATAAAAATTATGGTAATATTAAAAGAAATTTCAGTCTACGCTATTATTGATTTTTACCAGATTTTTGATAAAACTAAGTACTTCAGGCAAATTTAAAAAAAAATTAAGTAAAAAATCTACAATGGCGAGTCGAACAAAAACCTCATTATTTTATTGAATTTCTGTTTTATGGTAGGCTACCATTTTATTTTTCATCCCGCCACCCTAAATAAATATATTTTACATCTATTAAATACTTTCCCTAGTTACGGGTAAAATATTACGCGTATCAAACATGGGCACTAACTTAGTCTCCGAATAAAAGGACCGTGACATACGGACGGACCGCCATGGCAAACCAAAAGGGTTCTTTAGTATTGTTACGGAACCATTTTCGCTTTTGGATTGTATTTTGACCTTTTGGAACTGTATTCCCTTATTTTGACAAGTATTTTTCATATTCATAGTCACCAAAGTACTTAGTACTAGTTTCAAAATATCGAAACAGCACTATTCGGAAAGTAGCTAATCAACACTTAGAGGTCCTTGGTGTTACTAATATATTTGAGAGGAAAACAAAAACCCGTCTGCAAAATGTAATTAATTCCACTCCGGATATATAGACGAATGTAACGGCACCTCGCAATCCAAAATCTATCAATCCGATTACACGATAGGAAGTCACATAGAAACACAAAAACATGCAACCCTTTACAAACACCTGAAAACCAGGATGTCTGTCCATACAAAACACAACTTCTGGGCAGTCGAGTAAAAAGCGGCCGTAAGAAAAGCTAAATTTGTCATTTTTATCTGTTTTTTTTTTAATATATACAATATTGAAATAGACTACGTTCAAAAAATACATTTAGCTTAAAAATAGTGGTGGCTGCGTCCGGTTTTTGTGTATTCAAAACGACAATTTGAGTTGTATCTGTGTCAAGGTGCGGATCGACTCTTGCGCAAAGCGTTTTTTAATACTGCGCTTGCGCCGGTTGCGAGCTAATAAATTCGACTCAGTGTGTCGCAACGAGCGATATTGTTATTTCGTATATTTTTATTATTATTCGTATATTAAATAAATGACTAAAGCGTACTAGTCTACGAATTGCAGTATGTATACTGTAGTACGGACATCGATGCTTTTGTTCTTCCGATAAATAAATAATTATTGGACTTGCCGTCAGTACGATTTTAGTATATTGCCTTCACGCAATTTTATTAAAAACCAAACATTACGTCCTAAACACGTAGAAGTAAGTAACATGTAACACGTGATCTGACAAATTTCCATAAAACGCAATGCGTGGCAAATGGCAAGAACCCGTTGTCCTAGGTGAGTGATGGAACGCGATATGTTGCGACGTGACACGACATAATGCGACCAATACTTCACGCAACACGTGTCCCTATTTTGTAGTCATCCGTGAGCAAAAAACGCGGCAATCTCAGTTCTTACTGTTTGAACTATGGGCAAGTATACTGCGTTGTTACCAGAAAATTCGCGCAAAAAACAACTCTGCCCTTCGCCGCGTCTCGGCGCAGACTGATTAACGCGACAACGTAGGTTACGTAGGCCACACATACATACATGATGCAACGATTAATTAATATTTTCGCGTTGCGTCGAATCGCTTTGCTTTGTTTGTCATTCACCCAGCGACTTTTTTTTTTTTAGTTTCGCTCAAGAATCACATAGGTACCATGTTACTAAGATGGGTTTCGGGCATTATTTAAAAACAAATGACATGCAACAAGTCCTTAGACAATTTCTGAAAAATCATTTATTGTTTATTTTCATATTGTGAATTGTAATAAAAACGCTTAAAATAAAAGCCAGTTAACACAGTACCCCTCCTCCACTTAAGAGCTCGGTGGCCCTGCTCTCGATAGCTCTCCTTAGATGGCTCAGCACCAGACTAGGTCGAGGAGAACCGCTACGATGTCAGTGTCATAAGTGCTGCGCGACTTAACGACCAGTGCCTCACCTAATGCGGGTTTTATCCGTGTAGATGAGTTTTTGTATCAGACATAAAATACAATGGAAACACGACTGTCACAAGATGTGCGCGATTGCACGGTGTAGGCGAGTAGCTCGGTGGTAGTAGACCGGCTGTGTGGTCAGCCGCATGTTGCGTTGCATACATAATGTGTACACGCCGTGTTTGTTCACAACTCAGTTGTTTCTACGGCCTTAACTTTCAAGGTACCCAAAATCTACTAGAAGAGCTTTGACGTAAGCCTTTCAATTTTAATATTTACGAATTAAATGTTATACGGCCGCGTTTGTATTGTAGCGTGATTGATAGGTGTTTGGTAAAGCCGGTGTTTCAATATTGATAAATATCCTTTCCTACCCTTTCACTGTTTCATGTCACACAGGGGGGGATCACAAAAGTGGCTTTTCAGCCGCATCGCCTAATGATATATTACGAGGTATATTATATATCACTAGCATCCCCGCACGGCTTCGCTCGCATAAGCGACTAAATTTTAAATTTCCATTTCTCCTCTTCAGGGGTTGATTTTCGAAAAATCCTGAGATATGTATATTTATTTTTTATGCTTAGTACAGAAACCGAGTTTCATTGGCTTTGCATGAAAAAATATTTTATTTACATACAAACTTTGGGGGCCCATTTTACCCTTTTAGGGGTGGATTTCACAAAACCCGTTCTTATTTTTTTCACCATTTCAGGAGTATTGGGCCCAATTTTCACATTTCTATCATAAGCAGTTTGGCCTGAGCGTTGCTTCCTAGAAAGGGTTGTAGTATTTTGTGGTACTTTCCAATATTAACCAATTACTTATCTTCTAATAGGGTATGATTTCTGCGGCACTGTTAAATCACAGAAGAAGCTAGAATCGTCACTGGGTTGCATGAGGCAGCTTCAACATCATCCACCCCAACAGCTTGACTGGTTCTCGTCATCATTACTACCACCTACATTCTACAACAATGGAGCAACTAGGTATGCCAGCGGCAGGGGGAAATGTACAATAAACCCTATGCAGGGCTTGGATATCGTCATCTCGAACAAGCATATGAATAGGGTATGAATGAAAATCATGGACAGCCTTATCATGTAGCCCTTACCCCTAAGGCCCATCACTACTAGCTAAGCATAATGTCGTTATTATCTCCGCTAGGTCGTACCGACCCCAACTCTGGGAATCATATACATACCATATCATATACACTTCCTGTCGAGCATGCCTAGAGACACCTACATCCACCGACACGTAGTGCAACAACCTTGGGGGAAATTAGTATGATTGCCCCCCTTGCATAATAGGCGCTATGTATGTGTAGTAATCTAGTTCTACTAGCAACAATGTCACTGAATCTGCATCACTGATTACCCCTATAGATACCGTATTACTAAATATTTGTTCCAACAAAAACATATTAAAGCCTAGTATCGTGACACGAAGTCCCATTAGCTATCTCAAGATTACGCCTAGCCGCAAGCAATTAAACGATGAAAGTAAATTTTTATAGGTCTATTTTGACCGGGGCGTGGCGGTTTGATTTTTTTGATCATGGCTTGAAGATGGATTCAAATCAAATTGAAAATATACAATAATCTATTTTTAATTTTACTTAATATTTCAAAAACGGGGTCTGATTTAAAATACTAAATTAACTAAATAGGGCGTAAATATTTTTTTTTTTCTCTTAAGTTTTTTATAAAACTCTTAAAAAAATTATTGTTATCTAAATAAAGCACTGTGACTAACAGACGAGCACGGCGAAAATACAAGGGTATCTTAGTTTGCTACGGAATCCTTTAGGATTCCGAAGACGCGTAGGTATTCTAAAAAATACGCAGTCTTTGCACATAGCCAATCATTTCGATAGCCGTGGTTCAGTCGACACTCGACATCATCGTCACATGCAGTCTGTGTTTATTCAAAGCTGGACGCAGACTTTGATTGTTACAAATCATATAATCAAATATATTGAATACGTAGTAATCAAATACTGTGACCAGCCTTATTTAAGAACAAAGCCTTTTTTATACATAAT
Organism: Apocheima hispidaria; assembly: GCA_947579745.1. Classification (NCBI taxonomy): domain Eukaryota; kingdom Metazoa; phylum Arthropoda; class Insecta; order Lepidoptera; family Geometridae; genus Apocheima; species Apocheima hispidaria. The sequence continues at coordinate 5,044,939 of OX388149.1, read as the reverse complement.
TATGTAGAGATAGAGTATACCGCCTTCTTGTACACAGAAGATACTTTTTTTCTTCTTCTATTTCTATTCCCTACAAAAAGCGTAGTCTAATACCCACCCCTAAATGTTATCCGATTTCGATGATTTTTTTATATGTTTTCTAAACCGTGGAAAACTAAGCTTGTATGTTTGTTTTTTAATTTTGCAATATCTTCGTTGATAAGCACTTAGTTTCCATTTTTGCGTCGAAAATACGATAAATAAAGTAGTTTTTATTAGAATGCCATATATTTTTTTTTTAAAACAAAACAGTGGCAAAGAATATGTTTTATCCAAGCCATTGATACCAAAAAAAGCAGGTGATAACAGAGTACCCCCGAAAACCTAATTTAATCAAAAAGTTACGAAAATTCACTAGCTCTCTCATTGCACGCGCGAGAAATAGAGCGACAGCTATACAATATCAAATATCGAATGCGCCAAAACCTCGTGGAAGGACTATCCCCTGAAAACGCGGCACATCCCCGATTAGCCATACAAATCTTCATTTCAAATTAGTGCCGCCAGCGGCTAGTATTTGCATTCTCTTTGCCAGCGGCACGCGAGGGTTATTCGCATGGTGGCGCGCCGCGCGGTCGTTTTACCTATGCACCATGGGCAGGAGAGTACTGCTAGCCGTACTACTACGTTGCGAGCGATGCGAGTGTCACTTCTTTACGTAGTAGTATTATTTGGTGTAGGCCTCTCTCCCTTGCCCCTTTTGCTTTCTCTTGTGTCTGCCTCGGTCCTGTGCCAAATCAAGCTGATTTTCGGGTCCAGGTTAAACTCCCAATTTCAAAATAGATTTCTATCATCCCATTATTATTAAATTTTAAATATATGGGACCAAAAAATATCAAAGAAAGCACATAAAGAGTTACCTCTGACTTTCTGATATGATATTTTGTCGTCGGCGTCTAACGACAGTCTGCTGACAATTCCGTCCTCGGTATATCGTAGGTGTTGTTTTCAGCCGATTTGCTACGCCGATAGTTATAGACGACAAGTAGAGTACGTCACCATGTTCACGCCGACTAACTACAATGGCGCCTGACCTTAGCCTACTTATGCGCTCGTTTGGATCGAGCAGCATCGAATCTTTTCAAAACATTCATCTGTCTCACTCATTTGAATACCTAGTTATTCAATAAAACTAAAATTACGTCATCTTTATTTATAATATCTTCGCTTAATGGAATTACAAGATACTTAGACACGGAAACAGAACTTGTTTATTCTTACCTTCTACTCAACGCATCGCAATATGTTTTTTCTTTAATCGGGGGGAAAAAAACTTTTAGTTTTCCAGGAGCAGCCCATTTTTTTAAAAAATGGTCTCCACTGTAAAATTGGCCACCACTTATTCAAATATGTCGCAATCGAAACAGACTTGACATGTTTTGCGACACGGTTCGTTACTTATTCTCATGTCAACATCATCACAGGCGCTGAATTGATTTCATAAAATTATATTATAGGTATGTACATTGTACATGCTTAGACGATAGCTGGAAGTAAGCAATACGCTATTCCGGCCAGCATTACAAACCTGGTGACAGGGCTGCCTATCGTCATGCTTTGGAGGAACGTCACGTAAGCAAAATAAATACTTTTCTTTTTTTTTTTTGACGAGGCGGAAATCTTCGCAAGATACCCGTCTACTAAGAGGTGCAGTCGGGCATTTTTGTCGGGCGACATCTCGACCGCAACTTGTGTGTGTGTAAGTAGTGTGGACGCGCGAAATGTCGGTCGACAATGTACCCGGAATAGTCGTGAATGCTCCGCGCCATTTCCCTTTGTGTAACCCATACTTCGGTGTAACGCGTAATTACGAACTTACTTTCCTACATTTTTCAAAATACCTTTTTCTTTGAGCTCGCGCCTTCTCACGGTAAGGCTACAAGGCTGCTTAAAGGCTTTGTGTACAAAAAAACCTACACCAACGCTAATTTTGTTCAAAATTGAATACCATGTGATTTATTAAAATCTCTTACACCTTACTTTGTCTATTTTGTATCAAAATTTACATACAATCCAGCGTTCTTTATATTAGTCAAGCTGCCAAACGCTTTGAGCACAAAAAAACCTACACCAACTCAAGTTTTATTCAACATTGAATTTCATGTGATTCATTAAAAACCATACATTAATTTGTCCAATTACTATCAAAATTTACATAAAATCCAGCGTTGGCTAAAAAAAACTAGTGACACTTTTGTAAATATTGTATGTAGGTAAGCTGGATGACGTTTCGCCCACTTTGTCCACTTAGAAAACTAAATGCATAACAGCTGTAAAATTTTCAAAAAAATAATTACTCTTAGGTATCTGACGTAGCCACCGACGTAACCCACTTCATTTTGATATAATAAATAAATAAATTACCTATTTCACTACTAAATCATACTTTTTCGCTGAACTATTTAATAAAATTTCATGTTATTTAAGGTACATCAAACTCGGTTTGATTATATAGTAGATAAAATAACAAAAACCTAGAAATAGAGGTGGTACGGAACCCTAGGGTGCATGAGACTCGCGCTTAATCGATTTTCAATGTGTTTTCTTCGTGGTTGGGTCGTATTTCTTGTATTTAGAAGTAGCTGTGCCCCGCAGTCTCACCGGTGTACTAAACCGAACCGTACGTTTTTTCGGAATAAAAACTCCTTCCGGAATAAAAAGCACTATCCCCCGAATACTGAAACGTTCGTAAACTTTGACAACAGATTAAATCTAATACTGCCTTTGTCTGGCACTAAGCAAATGACAAAGGCAGCAATAGACTTACCCCCGAATACTGAAACGTTTGTTAACTTTGACGACAGATTAAGTCTATTGCTGCCTCTGTAATTTGCTTAGTGCCAGACAAAGGCAGTATTAGAATTAATCTGTTGTCAAAGTTAATGAACGTTTCAGTATTCGGGGTTTAATCTGTCTTCAAAGTTAACAAACGTTTCAGTATTCGGGGGTATGTCACTCTTGGGCTCTTGAAATATACCCATGCAAAAACTTACGTCGATACGTTGTTCTGTTGCCCTTCCATGCGATGTTCTGTTGCCCGCGACTTTCACAATGTTGTCAGTCCACCTAGCGGGGGGAGGCTTACGCTTAGTTTTCCGGTGCAAATGGTAAATTGTCGTTCAGTGTGGCGCTCTAAGGGGGAGGCCTATGTTTAGCAGTGGACGTCTTCCGGCTGATTATGTTCTCTTGCTGCGTGGAAGACGAACAACGAACATACAAAGCAACAAATACATTTATTATACATTCAGTTCTCATTTATAATTGGATGCTTTTAAAGTATTTTAGGCCGCTACCCACCTCTATTAGATGCTCTGTGAATATTGATATCTGCACATTTCATTATGGGGAAAGTGTCTTTATTTACGAAACGAAATAAAAACAAACTACTTAAGCTCTAATAGTTGTTTATGTTGAGTCTACAACATAAAACGAACAGTTGAATTACCAAATGTTGATTGTACACACCGTCGACACATTGTAGATTGACATTAAAATACTTTGTGCATACTCAACGATGTTTAGTTATGTAAGTTCTCGTTTGTAGGCCTAAGCCTGTAACTAAGCCAGGATGGTCGCCAAATATATATTTTTCTCGTCTAATCTAACCTAGCTTAATCCTAGTAATATACGTATAATTATAGTACCTCCCACTCACATAAATGCCTTACTCTATTCTATAGGCATGTATGTCATCACGGCACCCCTCCGCAGTCCGTACCTATTTATGTAAGTACATTCGAGATACGTGACCTACATAATTTCATATAGTGTCGACTGCATTTCTGTTATCCTCTGTCCTGGTTTATTTAATCTTGACCTAGTTTTGAGATATATATGGATGTGCAAATTATATAAAGTGCCTACATAAATGTACTATTAAACGGTGGAATCATGATTATGCATATGCAGTCGTCGAGCACGCAGCGCATACGGCTGCACCAAGGGCAACAGTCCATGGTAAACGGGATAAATCTATATTTATACAAGAGAACGAAAATAGACTGTTTGTGCTCGTATGTAAAATTTCCAACATGAATATAAAGAATTTGCCTCAATACAGAGGCACACAAACCCTCGTTAGGCCAAGGTCAATAGAAACAAACTTATTTCTTTACATGGCGAGAAGTTACTTTGTAGTCTACGAACAATGTTCGTAGCTTGTACTGTAAGTGTTTTTTAAATAATTGCAAATAAAATATCGTTCGTTTTTCCCAATGTCTCTCGTCTACCACGCACCGGGAGAAAAATAAAGCCATGGGCACAGTGGTCTGCGTCCGGCTCACACCCGTGCACAGGCCGAGGGGGGCATAAATGCGATTCCCACTGACAGACTGACCTACTTCTGCCGCTGATCTTGACCTACCCGCCCTAGTTTCCACGTCATCATAGATGATATCGATCACGGACTAGGTCTGTGCATGTGCAAACATAATAACATTAATCACACTTCGTTTTCCAAGAAACTTTCCGTGACAGCTTTATTAGAAATGGAAATTTTTGCTGCAACTATACTAAGTACGAGTAAGTAGCCGGACTAGGTAATGATGTCATCGGCATATTGTGTGATTCGTCATTTCACAAACGGCGTCGTCCGTTTATAAACTCTCGCTGTTTAGCAAAATGCCAAAGGCAAATTGGTGATGCTTCTACGCGTATGCATCCCTTCAAAAGTCGTGGTTAATAACCGTAATTTAAGAATAAACTAGTTACTGTTTGCCTTGAATTAGGACCAGGCGTATAATTTCACAATCGCTAGATCAATTTGTTCATATCCAAATTTAATAATTGTTTTTGCATGAACTACTTGCCTACAAAATTTACAAAACTTCATTTTCGATTTTTTTGTTTTATCCTCTGTAGTACCCGTATTCGCCAATTTCCTCGTCGAGAGTTTCGTTCATACTAACGATTGGTATTTTTTTTTCCCTAATTCATAAGTACTTATTTAATTAAATATTACCTACATGTTGAAAGCTAATTGTATTTATTCCGTGAAAGTTTGCCTTATTTTCTACCTGCCTGTATACATGCACATACATAGATTTTCACCATAAGGGTTCCTTTTTAATATTTTCCTGCGGAACCATAAAATAAAAACGTCGAATATTATAAAATGTTATAAGGGCTGTATCACATCTCAATAGCCAATACAAGCGTTGCTATACGAATTTCCTTAGTTCGGCGGATGTAGCAAGTGTTGTTTGTTATACTTGTTTGGTGGAAATACACGTCGGGATAATACATCGTTAGTGAAGGCAAGGCTTCATAGTTCGTGCTGTAACTATAAACTGTATTTTACCGCGCCTTATTATAGTTTACACTTCGGTACATTAAAATATTTCAGAATGAGTTGTGGCGTCAACATTGAAAAAAACATGGCGCCGTTTTTTGTTATTTATTTTCTTCATCCGAGGGTTATTGTGTAATTGTGGATATTTATCCATTAAGTGTTCGTCAATGTTTATGAGTGGGCAAATCGTATAAGTCATGCATCGTGTCTTTTTGTGTTGTTTCCAAAACAAAGTAAAGTGTGCGAAGCCTTGTGTAAAAGCTAGTAATACGAGTATCATTATGATGAATTATGTATGATGTCCTGTATATTTCTGAATCGCAGTACAGAAATATCCGTTCGGAATCAAACGTTTAACGTTCCCGGTGTTTTAAATCACCCTGACCTACTTTTTGTATAAACTTGGCCTATATTCTCGACGCGGCGGCCACAGACAACGTATGTACTTACATAATATTGTCGTTTTAAACACCCATGTACGTACGTGCTTCAAACTACGCAGAAATATTTGTGTGATAGTTACATTTACATGTGATAGTCTGGTTTAAAAAAAGTGACTAAGCAGTAAATTTTAAATTTCTTTTATCAATTGTATTGTCTTTTTTTAACTAGTCAATGATTTTCTTGTCTATGGTTCAGTACTTGTTGCCTCTTGCGCGTTTTTTTTCTCTTACAATTGTGTATAACAATAACTAGTCAATGATTTTCTTGTCAATGATCTATGGTTCAGTACTTGTTGCCTCTTGCGCGATTTTTTTTCTCTTACAATTGTGTATAACAATAACTAGTCAATGATTTTCTTGTCAATGATCTATGGTTCAGTACTTGTTGCCTCTTGCGCGTTTTTTTTCTCTTACAATTGTGTATAACAATAACTAGTCAATGATTTTCTTGTCAATGATCTATGGTTCAGTACTTGTTGCCTCTTGCGCGTTTTTTTTTCTCTTACAATTGTGTATAACAATAACTAATCAATGATTTTCTTGTCTATGGTTCAGTACTTGTTGCCTCTTGCGCGTTTTTTTTTCTCTTACAATTGTGTATAACAATACCAACGTTAGATTTAAAGGTCATCAGTAAAACAATGGTAAATAGTTAAATGCCAGAGATTGAAATTGTTTAATTAGTTTTATGGGGATTAGGTATACAAGGTATGAAAATGCCCTTGGCCCAGTCTCACAGATTAAGAATGCAAAGGAAGCATCTTAAGGAAACTAATTTACAATGGAAAATAAGAAAAAAGAAACAGCGATACGGAATTTCTAATAAGAGAACGGGCCTTGACATAAATGGTCTAGCTTTTAACAACATTAATAAATTACACAATGAAAGTGTTGAACAATGAAAAAAGTATGTGCAGTTTTCATTCCAATTATATCTTTTTATTCGGTTTATTTATCAGAAAATAGATGATAATGCCTTCCACTCGGTGGACTGCGAGATTGTGGAAGTCCGTCAACCGGTGGATGCTTATCATTCAGTGTTGCGCTCGTAAGGAGGAGACTTGGTGCAGCAGTGGACGTCATCTGGCTGTCGATGAGGAATATTTGTAGAGAAATATCACTAGTAGTTCGCGGCGAACTGAGACCTTGCGACCCCTGTATCTTCACAACCCCTAGACCGATTCAGCTCATATTCGAACTTAAAAATTGCATTGAAATGAACTACTTGCCTACAAAATTTCATGAAGATCGGATCAACGGTTCGCAAGTTATCATCGGACAAATATACACACATACAAACATACATACAAATACCGATTTGTCCCATTAAACTTCGCTTCGCTCGGTCAAAAATAACGAGTGATGTTACCCTTTTACTTACCTTTACAATTCAATATTATCATTTTTTTATTTTGTTGTACCTAAACATTAGACTGGTTATATTGTAGAGTAAGCAACGTTTTTGTCTAGACTTTAAATCTGCTTATTTTGTTAAATAAAGAAATGAATTGAGCATTTTAACGTTTCTTTGCAGTAATCCAAGCGTGGGTATTATGCGAACCTTTATGGATTATGGCAACAATTCCCCCAATATGGGGGAGGCTACGTCTAGCAGTGGACATCAAAGAGCTGAGAGGATTTGCAGTAAACTGTTATAATGCGGGTTCATTTGCAAAAATAGATAGTATAATAAATTGCGATCGTAGAAATAACGCCGCGCCGTCAAATCGTCGAGAATATGCCTCCACTTACGTTTCAAGGGCAAATAATATGTGGAAGTTTCCTCACGAGAGTTTGTGTAATAAATATACTTAGCAATTACCAAGGAACTATTCAATAATAACAAATGTATTTACGTTCTCTGGAGAAAGAATCCTTGATAGAATAATTATCTAGGTGTCTAACCATAGATTGCTTATCCACACCGCGTTTGGTACCCGAGGCCATAACGGAACCCTATGGCTGTCCCTCTGCTGTACAGACCTGAAATTCGGATATTTTGTGCAGAATATTGACCTAAAACCGAATACATAATTAGAAATACAATTAAATGAATATTAAGTTACATAGAGACAGAAAAAAATCTTACGCTGGCGTGTGTCATTCAGTAGAGTTGATTTCTCCTTTATATCTTCAAAAATAAAGTTGGCGATTTTGACCATTGTGACCATTTTTTTTACTGTCTAGCTTTTATGTAATGTTCTATACATCGCACACTGTATTTAAACAACAAATACATACTAAAAACGCCGATCCGTAACGCTTTTTTTGGCTGCGGTCAAAATAAATATTTTGTCACTAATTAAATTTACTGGACAAATGTACGGAAAGGAGCCCAACTCGCACACTGGGTGGTTGCTTACTTCGTTTATGGTGAGAAATAATATGTAATATTTAATTTACAGGCTTCTTAGGCCGTGGCCATACAACCCAATGGTTTTCGACGTTTCGATAGAGCATTAGAAATTGATCTAAGTAAGTAAAAATTTATTTGCCATAGAAACATTACATTATTTGGATACAGAGTTTGTGTGCATAAAAATGCCTATCGATAGTTACAGTAGATTACATAATCCAAGGCTATCCTGCGGCCCCACACTAGGCTCAGGGCCCGTATTGGGCCCGTATTGTGTTTACTTACTCTCACATCAAAAATAAAATTGTATATGATGTAAAAAGATAATTGAAGTCTTAAAATTAGCCAGAAATAGAAGTTGTACTCTTCGCCTTCAAAATGCTTAATTATGCATTTTCAAACTCGAGTATCTTTTCAACACACGTAATAATGTGACGATTATAATAAGTCTTAGAACTATTAGATCTATTTTCATACATGAGACCACTGATGCCTATAATACTGTTACGCTAATAGTAAAATAGAAATTAGTGCATGAGACTCACTAGTTTTCATAACAGCTTAGAATAATAATTCGGATTATTGGGTTGTATTTCGATATTAAAATACTAAGATACCATGCGGTCGCGCCATTGGCGTAATAAAAAAAAAACCTTTACCAATTTCTATCCATTCGGAGTTAAAATCGGCTTCTGCTCCACTGAAGCAGAGATGTGCGAAGCGCAGAGGAGATGCCACAGATAAATCTATGGGAGATGCTTAACAGCTAGGGTTCACAGCTAGTGGGTACCACTGAAGCTTCGCGGAGATATAAAATTTACTGGCTAGACCGGAGTAGAGATGTGTACTGGCTAGAGTGGAGCTGAACTGCGTGCGGCGCTGTGCTAGCGAGAGTTGAGTGGCGCGGACGAGACGCGGTCCGACTAGCGACGCCGCTCGCCACACGCCACTCACATCTCAAACAGCGACCCCCTGAGACCGGGCAGCAGCGTCCTCATAGTAACCGGATCTACATCGTATATTCACGACACGCCGGAAATTGTGACGAATCTAAAACTTTACATGATTAGTCAAGCAGCTTACGCAAAAGCCTATAAGGAGGTTATATGATAACATATAAGTAAATATAACCTTCTTGCAATATGCCGAAAAACTTTCTTTCTCTCGGGAAGCCAGGAAAAAGATCAATAAAATATTCTGCTATGAACAATACCGAATTACGGTAACTTAATTATAATGCGAAAATACTTTCGCTGGCGTTTGATCATCAATTCGTCTGATGATAAATGATGATGCGGTTTACGAAGGCACTTGCCTCGAAGAAACCGATACACTTGTTACTTGAACGCAATTGTACATTGTAGTTTTCGTCGAACACGGGAACCCACTCGGCGGCGTAATAACGTCTAAGGATTCATCAATAAAAGTAGAATCAAAGCGTTTCGTTCGGGCTTATGGAATAGCAAAGTAATAATTGGGAGATAATTGGCAAAACGTGTCATATCTTTCATCATCTCAAAGCTCAGATTAGTGCTAATTGGCGAGTAAAAGTCTCAAGTAACTTTAGTGTTTGTGTGTGTGACGGTTAGTGCTACACAGGCATTTTAAAATAAGTTCTACGTGTACTTGCCACTTTAAACGGTGTGTAGCTTACTCGGGACTTTACTTGTAGTATAAACTTCGACTAATTAATCAAACGAATTTGAATAGGTATCTAGCACCTATAAATATATACTACTAGCTTACCGCACGACTTCGCTCGCATAGACCCCATTTCACCATATCAGGGGTTGATTTAAAAAAAACCTGTGACATGCCATTCTTTATTTTCTATGTTTAATACATAAACCGAGTTTCATTGGCTTAGCATGACAAAAGATTTTATTTCCATTTCCTTTGCGAGTAAATTTTGTAAAAAAAGGTGGAGTGGAATTTTCCAAAATCCGATCTTATTGTCAGCTATACAACCATTTGTATTGGGTTCAAATTTCACGTCTCTATCATAAACAGTTTCTTCTGTGCGTTGGTCTCTTAGAAAAGGGATTGTTATTTTATTAGTCTATATAGATAATGATAACAGATGTGATTGGCCCATATCACCTGAAATGTCCGTTAAAAATTAATTGCTAAATAAATATTTAGCAAGGTTGAAATAACTATGTAGATTTTACCTTTCAACTCTGCAATACATGTTACCTTGACACAAAAATGTTTCGTCAATTAATAGAAATTGAGATTTGTATTTGGCAGTGAGTTGAATTAAACAGTAAAATATTAATGTTATTTACATGTCGAAGGTTACGTTTCAAAAATGCAAAAATCTCAGGGTTCTAACAATCATCGCTCTTTATTGAGCAATGTGGTTATTACCGAAACGTGGGCATTGTTTGCTCTTCTGGCATTTTGACTTTATTCAATTGAATGCACTCACATGCATTACGACGTTTTCTAAGGCATAAAGTATTCCTATACATTATTTCCACAGTTATTACGTTTTCACCCCAGTCAAAGAAATAAAAATAGTACTATTGCCCCTGTCAAACATCTGCTAGCCTCATAGCTGCATTAACCAATAAACGCAAAATATCAACTGTACTTAAAACACCATATTCGCATTATGCCATTTGAGTAAAATGACAAATAATTGTAACTGCAAATACACAGAAATTCCTTTACTAAACTAATAAACATAAAACATAAACTTAATTTATTTCAAAAACATAAAACTAAGGTTAAATGCAAGTGATAGCTCTGCCTTTTGCGTTAGATAGAAACTGTGTTGCAAAAGGCAGCTTCTTCCAATGGTATGTGGTTAACAGTGATTAAGTTTTATACAATGAATTATTTTAGACTGAGGGTATACAATAATAGGTTCTGTTGAAATATTACATTTTAAAGTGATTTTTTTCTATGTCATGTCAAGTGTCAGGTAAGTGTTGATGTGAGAGGGTGTGAGAGCGTAACTATGGTATTACTTATGTTCTGCATAGTACCCAATAATATTTAACTAGAAATACTATTTTAGCGCACTTAAAATAACCCCGCGAATCTGTCCTTTCGGACAGATTTCATTATAGCTATCTTTTTTACTCTCCAACTTTTCGCAACTTCTTTCGCTCTTTTTGACGGCTGTAAACAGACTGCAGCGGAGCCGAATTCAGAGCGCCATTTTGAATGTAAAAACCTATCTTTATTGAAATATTATTGTTAGTACCTGTTACTATGCAATGCACAAAGATGCAAAGAGATTGTATTACTTATTGAAAATTTGTAACAACTAGAAAATAATTGCTGTGATAATAAAGTAGGTCATGTAATAAAATATCACGCATATTGCCCATTCACAATAATAAAATTAAAAAAACAGTTAAAATAAAAATTCTACATGAAAACGGAATAATTTTACACGCTTTAAGGCTTAACTGAATGTCGAAGGCGAATGTTTTTAAGAAAATCTAAGAATCCCAATAATTTCACCTACATTTTTAATGCCGTTCGAAGGAAAAGTATGTTGTTTTTTTTTATCAAGCGATAAAAAATAAACCACTTAAGTTTTCCTAGAAATCATTATTTTAAAGCTAATGCTACGCACGTAAGATATTATGACGTAATACCTAAATATTTAAAAGTAGATATTGAAAGCTGATAAATTATCTTTACCATATTTTAATTGAAATACACATGACTATTCTAACGCTATCCAAAGTCAAAGCACCCGACTTTGGATGGCGCTAAAATAGTAATCTTGGTGGAGTTCAGTGGAGATGAAACGGACATAAGAAGCTAATTTAAAAAAAAAAAAGATTTTTTCTATTCAGTGCACCTCATTAGTTATAGTTGAAACCTTGAAACACCTCGTTCTCTAAAAGTAAATTAAAAACAAAATTAAGATATATGTTTATTTGGTTTTATTGTCTAGCTAATAGGGAAAACAAGATTAGGATTAGGTTTATTGTCGATTTAAAAAAAAGCATTGAAACACCTCGACAACAACTTAGATTTAAAATAAATAAACAATTTGGAAATAAAAAATAAATGAGACGAATTAATGAGTTTAAATGGGAGCTGGAATGTTTTGTAGCTAGAAATATTATTTTTGCATAGTAGTAATAATAGCAAATAACTATTTATTGTTTCCTTGCAATTTACATTAAACACTAAACGCTTGCAAAATTTCAAGTTCGTAGGTCTGCTAGAAGTACCTGAAATCAGTGGGCGTGTCAGTGACAAAATATGGGAACTATGACTTGAGATATTTCGTAATTAAATATAGGTACGAACTTTTATCTTGGGGGTGGAGTTGGGTTCTTGGTAACTGAAATTTTAGACTTCTAGCTTTACCCAAAACGAAGATACAAGGGGCTTAAAAGTGCCGCGAGTTTGCTTCAAAGTCAAAGTCAAAATTTATTTGCGTGATAATGGGTATACAAGTCCTTAAATCTAAAATGTCCATCCATTAACAACCTTTACAGGCGTGCAAAATTATTAAAATAAGTTTATTCTTAAAATGATTTTAGAAAATTGTAATAAAATTAAATTAAAGAATGAAATTTGTATAAAAATATGTCAAAATTAAAATATAAATAATTAAAATTATTGTCAGTCGCGAAAAGGAAGGTACGGCCGTGCCCGAGTTCTCGAGGTTGGAACCAAACACAAAACTTACGGGGTCGTTCCTTGTGGTCCATCTACTTTGCCCAATTGGTGGCGTAGTATTTGAGTATAAAATGTGATAAAATAATATAGATAGTGATTATATTTATCTGTGTAACAGTGTCAAGTGTAAATTAGTATTTTACTCAGGTATTCGTCAGTACTAGAATGTATAAGGTTATGATCTCAAAGGAAAACCATCATCATTCTTATGCAGGTCAGTGTCAAAGCATATACTGCTAGTAGTCAGCTTTGTATATGAGGAACACATCGATTGTCATTGTGTTCAATACTGGGCAGCTGTGGAGTCAATTTTACCACCTGTGTATAGGTCGCATTTTCGACCTCCGCGTGCAACGAAGCGTACAGCTACAACGCGCAAGACGGGGACGACCGGCACCGGCTATGCATAGTATTCCTTATTATTTCATAGGCATTTATGGCCATGGATCAATTATTGAAGGGTTACTGACAACCACAGATGAATGTTCTATTCATCTGTGCTGACAACGCATGTGGGGTAGCGGAACAGCTCGATACCACAGAACATATAATAATTTCGATACATAAGTTCCAAAACTAAAACCCGCCTACGTAAAAGTATGAAGCAAGAAAATATTATTTGAAATTCAAAATGGCGTGGTCCATCTAACGTATATAATATTTTTCCGGTTTGTTGTAAAGTCCCTATAAAACCGTCGTCTGATGTCTGACGCGGAGTATGAAGACGTACTATCTCGTCAGTCTGATAAGCGGTTTAGGAGATTAGAGGGAGGGAACATTTGGACATACATACATACAGTATAGACTGTCAAACTCATAATCCTCCTTTTTCTTAGTCGGGTAAAGTGAAACAGCCACGGCCACGTGGAAGGTGGGTGGAATCGCGGCGACAGCGGCATCATTTATTTGTATAAAGTCACCCTGCCCGCTATCCCAGAGAAAAAAAAAACTAATTAATGCACATTTTCTTTAGAAATGTTTCATAGGATTTCCCCATAGAGGAACTGAGTTGGCGTTGTTATTTTTTATTAGAAGTATGTTATATATTCTTACATATTTTTTTTTATATGAATATGAAATGCTAATAAATCCTGTTATTTCTTTCACCGAGCGAAGCGTTTATATTTACCTACTGAACTTGCGTGCGTTTCATCCAAAGTTCAGGCAATTTTGTGGGCAAGTATTTCAGTTAAATAAAGCATGAGCAAAATCGGTCTAAACGGTGTGAAGATGTTCAGTGATCGCGAAACCACAGTTCGGAACGAACAACTAGTTTGTAATTGACCGAGCGAAGCTAAGGGATCAAATAATATATATATGTTTAAGTTTAGTTAATATTGTTTCAAGGGTTTTAAAATTAGCACATCATTTAATAAAGTGTCAAAATATATGTTTGTTAGTATACCTATTTGTTCGACGATAACTTGCGTGTTGGTTGCCAAACTTGCCAAATTCATCGAATCAAAATCAAAATCTGTCGAGATCGAGAGATTGTCTAGATATCGAGCTCGCGGTGTCACAGATCGGGACGAAAAACTAGTATGTATTTAAAAAAAAAGATAACAGCCTGCTTGAAATGTGGCAAAGCTGCGTTGCCAAGACCGATCGCTAACATTTGCTTAACACATATGATTCTGTTATTTATCTCTGTGTACACATAGTAGTACCTACATAATTACTAATCTCAGTACCGTAGGTAGACAGGTAGGTAGAACGCATCGTGTCGACCTCGACGGACCAAAAGCAGTACCACTGTCACTGGGTAAGTGTGTCAGTGGGCCAGTAGGGCGCGCGTCATCTGCGACCATGCCCCCCTCCCGCACCAACCCGCGACCAACCACGTCCCCCCCTCCCGCCCGCCAAGGTCCTGTGAAGACTGCAGTTGATTTTATATCATACAATCCACTCATATTCAGTCTCAGGGAAAAGGGATGAGTAATTTTAAATAGAACTCGCGTAATTTGCTCGCGAGTTATATTTTTCAGCTAATATAGAGTACTTACCTTGAGTTTACTAACTACGTCAGATCTGTTGTGTCGCTGTAGTTCATAATATTAGAATTCTTTATATTATCCTCTCGGCAAATTTCCACTAAGTCTGTAAATCGAATATAAGTATCTTCTAGAATCTTTTACGTAATTGCGCATTTCGATGTGCAAAGAATTTTGGTAGTTTTACCACTAACAAGGTGCAAATTCAAATACATTTTTTATTAGATTAAAATGAAGTGTCGCTACGGCTGAGTGTTACTAAAAGCCGCTGCCACATTGCAACGGGTTAGTTCTTATTAGCTTGTGCCAAGCATAGTTAAGAGTTGTACTGGTGCCAAGTTTGTGCATGGCATCAATAAATTTTTCTTTGTTAACAAGTTAATGTGCATATTCAATTCATGTTATCTACTCTACCTATAGTAAACTTCAATTCAAAAATGAGCTGAAGAGAAGTAAATCCAAATACTGCTAAATAAGCTGATTTAATTGAAAAATAGGTAAATTAACATTTTGTTGGAGGTTAAGTTCAACCCCTTTTTTGTCCGAGACTGGAGGCGTAGGTACGACACTAGCAACTTTACTGGAGTTAAAGGCGAATGAGAATGAGATTCCCGATTATCTCGGCTTGGAGAAGCCCTGGGCCCGTGACGTATTATTAAGATGATTGTTATTCAGCCGCCAAAACTGAGCGATCACGAATCGTATGGCCGCGAGATAAGATCCGCGATCGCGCAGCGTCGGCGCTTGAACCTAACTATCATCGCAATAGGAACGTCAAAGTACGGGACTGGAACTGGGGCCATATTATGTTACTCTGGTGGCGATGGTCATCGCGTGTCGTCCCGTTCGTGCTAACTTCCTCGCAATATGCGAGCAAGCGGGATAGCAAACGATTACCATCTCCACCACTTTCACAATAAGGCCCAGGACTACTTTTAATAAGTTGTTTCATTCAAGTGTTCACTAATTCATTTTACTGCCATTAATTGAAATAGCATCTGCAGGGGAGCAATAGAATTGCAAACCTTTAGGTGTGGCACCAAGTGGGCACCAACTAACACGAACAATACCTACTGTATTTTTACAAGTTACAATAGGTACAAATTAAATGTGAAATATTTGTATGTGACGGTAAGAAAAATACAGGTTTGCAAAATTATGTGTTGTAATCGATTTAATGATGCCAGACCCTGAATTATAAGAAAATACACATTAACTTACCTGCTCTGCAATTTCTCGCCGAAAATAATAGAGAGAATTATGTTCCTTGCATAGTAGGTAAAAGCCAGATTTCAAAAGAATGCGGCAAAAACTCAAGGTGGTCCGCAATATCATTTACATCACTTCTAACTTCACTCGATCGGTGCTGACAAGAAACATACGACCCTTTAAGAGGAGACCCACGGACCACACCATAAACGTATCACGACAAGCACTTGACGCTTTTTCATGATCCTGAATAATACGAAGGTATTTCATATTTCTAGTTTGAACACCATCTCCTCATCTAGCTATAATATATATCATTCTATTAATATTAAATGTCTAAATAGCAACTGGCCCACTAAAGCGACGTTTCGAGACGGAGGCGCGGCGAAGAAGCAGCATGACAAGTAATCGACCCTTCTTGGTTTACTTTATGTTCAAAATGGCACCTTAATTTAGGACAGTTAACTTTTCCATGCACCGCTCCACCTCCTCGAATCTTGTCTTCAGGGGTGGATGGGCTTTAGTTTTCGGAAATCTGAAAAGAGACGCATCTTACTTTTGACAGACTATTGGATAAATAAAATGCATGTTCTAGTTGAGTAGATTAAATCTTTTTTTGTGGTGAGACTGTAAATGTTCATGCATGACAACGTAGGTATTATGCAAGTGGATGACTCGAAGCTTAGAAAGCAAGTCATATAGATTTTTCGAGTTTTCCCAATCGTAAGTCACGAGGAATGGAAAGGTTTCTCTCTGGAGAAATACGATCACAAAAATAATTCATTGAAACAACTTTCAAGTATGATTTCAAGGTTAACCAGGCATGATTCTCGGAGTTCAGTTTATGTTGCTTGTTCTTAGAATGAAAAGGCTGGCAGTGGGCAGCCGTCTCTCCGCATTATACAGATAAAAGCTTTGGTCACATACATCTAGGGCTTACCTCTGAAACACTGTTCAATCTTACAATTTTTCTCATGGTCATTCACTCAACAAAGAAATATGTTTTTAAATATTTTGGTAAGACTCTTGAAGATTTTCTTTCTTCCAATATAATGCCTGCCGCCCCCGACTTCACGATCCCATTGAATTTTGGTATTTTATTTTATTTTTCACTAGCTGTTTGTTAAACGCGACTTCGTTCGCGTGGGAGCTATAAAAAAAGTAGCATGTGTCCGTCTCCGACCCTTAAGCTATATAGCTTACGGGTTAGCTGTTATATAGCTATGAAAAAAAAACAGGTCGATCCGTTCAGCCGTGATAACGCGACAAACACCCAGACAGAGAGACAGTTTTTTTTCCTTCTCCGCTAAAATGAAAAATAGTTACATGAAAGTTGCTATGAAACATTGGCAAAAGTATTCGAAAGATAATGTATTACGTTTACTTTATTAAGTGCCACTCAAAATTTTTATAATAAAAAATGTTGAAAAAGTGCGAACGAGATAGCGAGAATCAGGCAGCCAGCCCTTAAATTGAATAACTGACAGGCGACATACACAGGCTACTTAGTTGCAATAGATACTAAATCAACATAATTTAGATAAGTATATTCTAACACTATGATCTTTGATAACCTTTTAATTAGCAGATAAGCGATGTATTTGGAACTTGGTCAACTAATAGATAAATTGTATCATCCGATAGTCTAGTCACTAACTATTTCCGATAGATGCGACTTTTTAAGTACCCAATTTCATTCAATATGTTAGTATATTACTTAGGTGTAAAGTAACGGTTTCGTTAACGACCTACTTTGATAAAAATGTGATTTTTCCATTTTATTGCCCCTCATTATTTATGTAGATTAAAAATCATATTTTGGGATATATGTTTTTTTGGTTTCGCTAATTTTAGTATTG
The DNA here is from genome assembly GCA_947579745.1 of Apocheima hispidaria. Taxonomy (NCBI): domain Eukaryota; kingdom Metazoa; phylum Arthropoda; class Insecta; order Lepidoptera; family Geometridae; genus Apocheima; species Apocheima hispidaria. Next base: position 5,027,096 of record OX388149.1, on the reverse strand, counting down.
CATGGCGGGAAAATATGATTACATGACATTTCCTCGATAAAAAAAATAGCAGCATTTAGGTAAGTATTTTAATATGCGTTTCATTTCAAGTAAAACGCTGCTATTAAATAACTTGACCGTAACCGGAAGCTTTTATATTAAGATCCTGTTTGTTTTCGCCTGGTGGCGTCACCTAGAATACGGCTTTCAATTGCAGTAATTTAATGTAACGCCAATGTGAGCCAGAGTTAATATTAATAATTATTAATCTACTATCACGTTTTCAAAAAACGTCAGGACCAGAACTTTTCTCAGAACTTGATATACACTTAACATGATATATACATATTCTAAGATAAGATTTTAAATATTAGCCGTCTTATTCTTATCCAAACAATGTCAACAAGGCTCTACTCATTAGAATTCAAAGATATAGCCGTTTGCAGAAACGGCATAATACTATACCTTACCCTTTATTAAAAACTAGCTGTACCCGCAACTTCGTTTGCGTGAATTTTAAAATAAGCCACCGCTGCCCCTGCAGAAGGAATCGCTGGATATTGCATTAAAATTCAACTATAACAATATTGTTTACAAAGCTTCTCTGTAAACAATGTTGTTAGTTACATTTTCTTGAGCGTGCACAAATAAATTTGCCGCATCGCTGACTCTAGACAGGGCCACGTACACGTACAGCTGGCCGTGACTGAAGCAGCTAGTGGACAGGTCCACGCCCGCGGTGTGCAGCGTCTGTCTTTGTGCCTTGTTGATTGTCATGGCAAAACTAAGGCTCACTGGGAATTGCACACGCTTGAAGCGGAACGGGAAGTTGTTGGGAACCTGTACACAAAGTTTCGTCAGGTTTGATTGAAAAATACGACCTGTGGGCTTATCCCGTAACTCTGAAAGCTATAGCGAGTGTTGCGCGAGCGGTACCGCGCATAGTGCGACTAAGTTGGTACGAGCGAGATGGCATGCTCTCGCAATCAGAATCACGAACGTTTCAAAGTTAGAGGACAAGCCCGCTGTACGCGAGAACACAACACGCCAACACACGGACAGATGAAAGCAACACCCCACCAATCATAAATCGCCCACGACAAAAAAAACTATATAATATTGTAGAATTAAGTGTTGTGCAAAAAAGTTTGTTCTCGCAAGGTGTACCGTTCGCAGAAGGACTAGTAAATAAATAATTACTAACTTTGTTGCATTGTAAATATTTTTGTAATAGATAATTGATGTTGTGTATATCACGTTATAATAAGGACATTCTCATGCGTATTCTAATTTTTCCTCCATTAGGCACACATAGTAATAATCCAAACGACAAATCTTTAAAAGTAGATAGTTATATTTACTTATGCGTAGTATAATATTCCTCCTATAGGTCAACATAGAACGATCCAAACGGTAAATCTTGAGAGTCGATAGTGGATATGTACGCATCAGTAATTTATATCAGATACCACGTGGTATCTGATATAACGTATCATCATCGCCCATTTCCCACCCGTTTTTCCTATGCCAGTCTCGTTTACAGCTTCCCTGCTGACTTAGCGCTTGTCGTCTTACCAGCGAGCTAGAGGTCTGTCCGTTGCGATGGTTGCTCTGTTCCGCGGAGACAACTCTTTAAATGCCTTGCCAAGTCGGACGTGGGATCAGGGCGGCCTTGGTCCCCCGTCCGCTTGTCTTCTGGTAAAGTGTCCCGATATCTCCACTTGAGTCTCCTTTCGCCCTTGATTCGTCGTCAAATTTCTAAGACGAAATAGTAGGTATATGCCTCAATATTTTAAAATCAATTGAAAATAACAAAACAATGTGTACTACCGATAACGAAATTGTGTTTAAGCACAGATATCGTATTTATATAATTATCTTATCAGCGAAAGTGTGTAAATTAGGCCAAGGCTGTATGTAGGCAATGTGTTATGAATTAAAATATTTTTTTTTTTAACCATAGTAGTGTTTGAGCCGCTTCTGAAATTTCTGAATACATTAAACACAATACATAGTTTTGTGTCCTTATATCTAGTTCTCGCATTTTCACTCAAAAAAACGGAGAATAAAAAGATTTTGTGGGAAAAAATATTTTGCGAGACAAGGTTTTATAAAATCCGTTGTTGGTACTGTACGCTGATCAAAATAAGTCCAAACTCCATCAATCTTAGTTAGTTACGGAGGAGCTCCGTTTTCCACCTTCAGTATCCATCATCAGATCAGGTCGCTGTCATAATATTTTACATATTGTCATCGGAACTTGACAGGCATGCAAAATTTAAACTCAATTGAAGAAGGGGAATTGGCCTAAAATTCATTTGCTAGATCTGACCATAACATAAATACACACAAACTTACAATTTAAATAAAAACTTGTAAAAAGTAGAAATTTCTAAAAAATGTTTATGTCGGTAAACTTATGGTTACAAATGTTTAAAAAAACCTTTCTCTCTAATATTGTTTTAACTCGACGACGTATGTTTTTTTCTGGTCTTCCGTCACATTAAGATACGAATACAATATTTTTTTCCAAAATGTTTTGTTTTTTTTTTTATATGCGTATGACACATGCAACTTATAGTTTCTTGAAATTTCACTATCTACAAGAACTTGCACATGTGCGTTAGAGATACAAGTAGATGATGTAGCTGTAGCTGTGGCTCGCACGACCATAATAAATTATAAAAAGATATAACCCCTATGTTTTATCTGTGGGGTATCTCCTGTTTTAAGAATTAATCTGTTTTTGTAATCGGTGTTAGAAAATTACTGAATTGGTTCAAATAGTAAACAAAAAGTATTGAAATAATCGGATGAAATGAATTAATGTTATTTTTCCCACAATAAATGTGTCACCGAACTGAATCGACTAGTCGAAGATGAAGCGCGTTACTAATAGTTGGTAGGACTCTTTGCAGGGTCCGCCTGGGGAAGTACCACACCTTTACCAGTTATTCAACCGCCAAGCAGTGCAAACATCACTGTTCTGGATTGAAGGGTAATGTTTCCAGCGAAATTACTGGGCGCCACCCCCTTATTAATAAACGGAGAGAAATCTTGGAGCAATCGCACAGTCTTCTGTCTTTTTCAATCGAGTTCTAATTTCGAAAGAGCGAAAAGGACTAAACACTTGGTCCCTATTCCACTATTCCACGTTTATTAATACGGGGGATAGAGATTTAACATCTAATATCTCAGGGTGACGACCGCAGAGCAGTGCCGTGCATGGCTTTGAACTGTTGAATTTCAAAATTTTGGGTGTTACTGGACTGTTGTGGGCAAAGGTGACGCTTAACACCAGGTGTGAGCGACTTGTTCGTCTCTTCAAACAGTACAATAGATCAAGCTAGATTTTATCTCACTTGACGATTTCTTGACTTCTTTGGTAGCGCATCTGTCGTCGGCCTTCGGACCTGGGGCCTCATCCTGGTGATCTCTCCTGGTGGTCATCTCATCCTCCAACTCTGGTGGCAATGGTCATCGCGTGCCGTCCCACTCGCGCCAACTTACTCGCACCGTGCGAGCGAGCAGGATAGCAAACGAAGACCATCGCCACCAGAGTTACGGGATAAGGCCCCTGGTTTCGGTTGCCGGCCGTACAGATTTTTAAATGATAAATGTAAATATCAGCTCTGTATGTTGGTTTTTTTGTGTCATTGTGTGTGTTCCATAGCATCTCCAACACAAAATTCTTGGGGAGCTATGAGTGTTGTAATTAATTAATTGAAGCGGAATTATTATTATCCCTCAGGATATAATAAGGATAACAAAAGATACAAGCAATTTTACCTATTAATGACAAGGTAGTCAAGTGTTAGGCAAAGCATTTCATGGTATGTTTTGATTAAAAAAGGAAATATGGTCCATCGATAATTTTTAAATATTTTTTTTACTAAATCCGATTACAGTCAAGAAAATAATCAAAAAAAATATCGGATCTTATTAAAAGGTTTCACGTATAAAGAAATCATAATAAGGAATTGATAGCCTTCTGATTCTGATCTTATATAAAAATAGCTGTACTAGCGACTTCGTTCGCGTGGACCTTAAAAAAAATGCCTATGTTCGTCTCCGACCATGGAAACATTCAGGTCGATCCGTTTAGCCGTGAATACGCGACAAACACCCAAAGCCCCTATTCGGAGAAATTACATTTTTATCTCTCTCTCACTCACTCCCATTAAATTTTAAATTAGAGAGACAGTCACCGAGATAATCTCGAGCGCACAGGAATAGGGTCCCAGACAGAGAGACAGAGTTACTTTTGCATTTATAATATTTGTTAGGATTGTTTAAATGTAGGGATTAATTGGAACCAAACCAAAAATTTACTTTCTAGTATTGCTTTCGATTAGACTGTTTTATTTGGTCATTTACCAATTAGTCATCGATCAGTTAAAAACATCTTACGTCCGCGAGCGAGGCGGAATCTAGACGATTTCGTAGTACGATTTGAGAAATATGTACCTACTTACTTGACATGCCCAGTGGTTTCACCTTCGACTTTTTACATATTTTATTTTACAGCTCCGGTTCACACCAGATAGGCACCTATTGATTTTTGTCAAGCTGGCGTTCCTTGCTTTGTATTATACTCGCAGAAAAAATGAAGCCACAGTCATAGAGGGCGCCGCAGAAATCTCATCTCTTGTAGGCGCAGTTTGCACTAAAACCGGTACAATACAATACAATATAACTTTATTATACACCTAAACACACAAACTTAAATAACAATAATATTTAAAAAACGGTAGTATAATGGGCGGCCTTATCGCCTAAAGCGATTTCTTCCAGACAGCCTTATAAACTACGGTCGGTGGTGTACTGATTCGTTAAGAGTTTATGAGCTCCGATATCTGAGACAGCCCTGAGCCTCCGAAGGACTTTGGTCCGGCACTTGCAGTTTCCAAATATCGCTGTGGGATCCGCGTGGTGTGGGCCGCACGTTTCTTTTCCGCGCGAAGGTTGCGTTGTGCAACCGACGGAGCCTCGGATGTGCAACCAGAATGTCTGAGGAACAAAGGATTTGCAATACGTCCTCGCTCACAGTAGCTTAAAGAGACCCATGTTTACTTATTATATTTCTTTTATATTATCATAGATAAAATATATTATGGAACTCGTGTCCGACCCGCAAGAGCGCTATCCCTGTGTTAATTCTGAACAACTTCATTATGAGACCTAACTGAAATCGCGAAAACAAAATCAGCGTTTCCATAAAAAAATAACATTCATACTCAACGAAATGCAAAGACACGAAACAGCAGTATTTTCATACAGTTTTTATAGAAAACGTAACGAAAGTTTTTTGACAGTAGGGCATAAAATTTCTTGGTTTCACACGGGATGTAAAGTTCTCCTCGGCGAGAAGTTGACAAATCATTTTATAATGTAGATGATGCTAAATCCACGGTAGATAAGCTTATGCGTGCATAAAGGTAGAAATGTATACGTTTTGGTTTTGATAATTATATATTTTTTTTTCTCAATTATTGTATTATATTGTATTGTATTGATTCTGTTTTTTGTTTGAAATTTTTAATTATTATGGACATACTTAGTCTGAAATAAATTATAAATAATAAGATATAATAACTTTAATTTTAATGTTGTTTTGTGTAATATCTAATTTTAAGACAGAAATAATTATTGACTCATTGTTGACAACATTGAATCTTAAGGTGCTTCGTTTGAGTCCGCTAGGTAGGTAGGCGCCAAGAGATGGCGCTGTCGTTGAAAACTCAATTGAGGTAATCTGCCCCAGTTTTAATTCACTTTGCGACCTCTTACTATTGTTATAAACACATCTCAAAAATAATAGAGCCCATTAATAGCTGCACTCGACTGAAAATTCAAATAATGTTCAACGCCTGTATGCACGCATGAACATTACGCACACATGCGAATTCAAAACGGTTACAAGCAAATACGAAATTTCGTTGCTCTGTATATCGTCTCGGTGGCCGAAGTCATCAGTTTAATTAGGTCGCGCTCGTGAGGTTCTGGGTTCGAACCCCTAAAATTAGGTAGTATTATTTTTTATAATTTAATTTCGAGAATACTATTTATTTTAATTTTTGCTGTGGGTTTCTTGACAAACTTATTCAAAATTAGTAACGAAACTTATAAAAGTATATATCTACATAAACCTAATATTGTCACACAAATATTTAAAATGCGAAAGTTCGTGTGTAAGTGTGTAAGCATGTAAGTTTTTTTTTTTGTTATTTGGTGACGAGACGAGCAAGTCACTCAGCTGATGTTAAGCTTCACGCTTGCTCATAACAGTTCAGTGCCACCCAGAATTTTGAACCTCAACAGTTCAAAACCATGCGCGGCAATGCACTGCGCTCATTACTCTGAGATATTAGATGTTAAATCTCTGTGCCCAATAATTACGCTGGAAACATTGCCCTTCAATCCGGAACACAGTGATGTTTTGCACACTACTGCTTGACGATTGAATAACTGGGTCCCTGGAATAACCCCATATCGGGGGTTCTAAAGGCACCGAGTCTGGTACCTTCCGAACAAATTTTCCACTTTTTTTCGGTTTTTTTCAAATTAATTTCGAATTTTACATACCTAATACCTAATGAAATGAACGTAATGAAATATGCAATACCCAAAAATGTCATGTTTTCCGCGTCGATAGACATTATTCTGCGACTAAAAATATGGATTTTAGACCCGGGTTAGATTAATTTAGTCCATAGGTACTGTTGTTTGTTATTTGTTATTTTGTGTGTACACAACACACAAAACTAACTAATAGGTAGGTAGGTAGGTTGGTTGCTTGGTTGGTGGCTAGGTAGGTATTATTAGTATAATGTGCATATTTTGATCGCGCAGCACGAAATATTCAAGATTTTCATATACCTCTATCTACCACCTTACCACCTACCTATATAGGTACCATACCTAAGTATATAGGCACCTTTTACAAAAAATCTATTATTTCACTAAGAAGGAAGTTTTTCAGAATTTTTTCAATATTTTTCCCGGGATCAGTGAGCGTGCGCGCAACGAGATCATACATAAAAATGCAAAAACCACATTCATCATCATTATTGAGGTGATTTTTTTTCCCGAAATTTTGCATTGTTTTTCCTGGCAGCACTGATGGAGCGCGCACTGAGCCCCATACTCAGAAATGCCGAATTCCAACAAATTTTAGATATGGGGTTATTAGTTAGTCACACCAAAATGCGAAAGTTTGTGTGTATGTAAGTAGGTATGTTAGTATGTAAGTGTGTTTGTTCCCGTTCAAAGCTGTAACAGCTGCATGGATTTTAATGTAATTTGGTATGGAGGTAGCCAAATTTAGGTATGGTAGCCTCCATACCAAATTTCATCCAAATCCGTTCAGCCGTTACAGAGTTTATACCGCGGGTGAAACCGCGGGGCGCATCTAGTATCCTATAAATTTTGAAAGTAGCTCTCTTTCTGTTTGTTATCTGTTCACGATAAAACGGCTGGACCGACCTTTACGAATTTTGGTAAAGATAACGAGTATCGTCAAGCGGTAGGTATTCTAGTAAAATAAAATATTTTTTAATTTAATCATTTTACGTATTTTTTAAGAAATCTCGTTACGTTAGGGAGAAGGCTGATGGTGATGATGGAAAATTTTAAATCTATGACTGCAAATGAAAAACGCTGTCGGACGGGTAGAAATCCCCCCATTGCTATGAAAATGGGTAAGAAATCTCGGTACGATAGGGAACAGGCGGATGATAATGATAATGATCCTTAAAATCTATGACCGATAACGAAGGTCACAGTTGGACGGGTACCAATCCTCCCATCGCCATGAAAATGGGTAAGAAATCTCGGTACGATAGGGAACAGGCTAATGATGATGATGATGAATTTTAAATCTATGACCGAAAATTAAAATCGCAGTTGGACGGGTACAAATCCCCCATCGCCATGAAAATGGGCAAGAAATCTCTGTACGTTATCAACAGCCTGATGATGATGATGATGAATTTTAAATCTATGACCGCAAATGAAAATCGCAGCTGGACGGGTAGAAATCTCCCCATTGCTATGAAAAATGGGTAAGAAATCTCGGTACGATATGGAACAGGCTGATGATGATGATGATGAATTTTAAATCTATGACCGAAAATTAAAATCGCAGTTGGACGGGTAGAAATCCCCCATCGCCATGAAAATGGGCAAGAAATCTCTGTACGTTATCAACAGCCTGATGATGATGATGATGAATTTTAAATCTATGACCGCAAATGAAAATCGCAGCTGGACGGGTAGAAATCTCCCCATTGCTATGAAAAATGGGTAAGAAATCTCGGTACGATATGGAACATGCTGATGATGATGATGATGAATTTTAAATCTATGACCGAATCACATGCGAATTCAAAACGGTTACAAGCAAATATGAAATTGAGTACCCGATTTTCGGCGTTCCATCTATCAGATCGACTGGCCGAGCGGTCGAGTAGACGGATTTACAATGTGCTTCGTTTTGTGGTGTGTATGTCAATGAGACGAAGGTCCCCGGATCGAATCCTCATTTGAAAATTGTTTTGTGAAATTTTTGTTCTTTTTGTGCTATTTTTTTACAGAATAAGTTATCAAAAAACACAACAAACACCACACACAAAACTAACTAACTAATAGGTAGGTAGGTAGGAAGGTACGTAGGTTGCTTGGTTGGTGGCTAGGTAGGTATTATTAGTATAATGTGCATATTTTGATCGCGCAGCACGAAATATTCAAGATTTTCATATACCTCTATCTACCACCTTACCACCTACCTATATAGGTACCATACCTAAGTATATAGGCACCTTTTACAAAAAATCTATTATTTCACTAAGAAGGAAGTTTTTCAGAATTTTTTCAATATTTTTCCCGGGATCAGTGAGCGTGCGCGCAACGAGATCATACATAAAAATGCAAAAACCACATTCATCATCATTATTGAGGTGAATTTTTTTCCCGAAATTTTGCATTGTTTTTCCTGGCAGCACTGATGGAGCGCGCACTGAGCCCCATACTCAGAAATGCCGAATTCCAACAAATTTTAGATATGGGGTTATTAGTTAGTCACACCAAAATGCGAAAGTTTGTGTGTATGTAAGTAGGTATGTTAGTATGTAAGTGTGTTTGTTCCCGTTCAAATCTGTAACAGCTGCATGGATTTTAATGTAATTTGGTATGGAGGTAGCCAAATTTAGGTATGGTAGCCTCCATACCAAATTTCATCCAAATCCGTTCAGCCGTTACAGAGTTTATACCGCGGGTGAAACCGCGGGGCGCATCTAGTATCCTATAAATTTTGAAAGTAGCTCTCTTTCTGTTTGTTATCTGTTCACGATAAAACGGCTGGACCGACCTTTACGAATTTTGGTAAAGATAACGAGTATCGTCAAGCTGTCGCGAAGTATAAATTATAAGCACTCCACGAGGTACTGATGATGCTATCACACACGACATGTACACAAATTGTATATAAGGACCTGGATTCTAGTTCCTATAGTAATGATAATTTATAACACATAGATGAGAAAATTAAAAGTCATAAAAAACCACAATGTCTCAGTATCAGCTGAAAAGTAGATGCACTATCAGAGTGCCTGTTAATCGGAATATCCTGAGGGCCTGTTCCCCCAGGATAAGGACAACGTGAGGGTATTCCCCCCATGTTGACCTCGAGAGGGCTGGTCCCTCCTGTAACTGTATCGTGAGGGCTGTTCCCTTATGTAACTGTATCGTGAGGGCTGTTCCCTTCTGTAACTGTATCGTGAGGGCTGTTCCCTTATGCAACTGTATCGTGAGGGCTGTTCCCTTCTGTAACTGTATCGTGAGGGCTGTTCCCTTATGCAACTGTATCGTGAGGGCTGTTCCCTTCTGTAACTGTATCGTGAGGGCTGTTCCCTTATGTAATGATGTTTGGGGGGGTTTCCCCCCGCGTGGCCTCCAACCTCCCCTATAGCCACCCCATGCCTCGCACTGAATCTGTACCATGGATCCTGTTGATCCATGGAGCCCCCCATGGATCCTGCTGATCCATGGGGCAGCTGCTCGCTCCCCCTGGGCCCCGCAGGCAACCCCAGGGGTGCTCAATTTTGGCCTATGGATCCCGCCGATCCATATACCCTCTGGTTGAAAATCCATGGAGCCCCCCATGGATCCTGCTGATCCATGGGGCAGCTGCTCGCTCCCCCTGGGCCCCGCAGGCAGCCCCAGGGGTGCTCAATTTTGGCCTATGGATCCCGCCGATCCATATACCCTCTGGTTGAAAATCCATGGATTCCAACATAATCCATGGATTCTCACACCAACACAATGACATATAACAGTGACCTAAGAAAGGGACATATAAAATAAGCTCAAATCAATGGTCAAAAACTGAGATGCATGCACATTGTAAAATCTTGGATGGCTTACCAATATATCTCGAGCTCAGTGGTCACTTACTCAACAGAAACAGCAATGGCGCCGCCGGGCCATGCCTGGGCGCCATTTCTTCCTCTTTCTCCTTTCCTCTACTATCCTGCTAGCCAATCACGACCCTTCCGCGCTCGTGATTGGTGATACTACTAGAAGGCCATGCCTGAATACCGCGCGATCTTTTGCATCAACCAATTACCTTCTGTAGGAGCCTTTTCCGGATGTGCCATCGTCGCAACATCATTCATAGATAACTGACCATAGATTGGTTCCTCATTATGTTTCTTCATAACAAATTGTCTATGAAGAAACATAATGTGTTTTCACCTTTATACTGTGCACAGATTATAATTTATGAAACTAGAGGCGAAATGTATTAGCCAATACTCGCGTTCCGCGACACAAGCAGTAGGTATTCTAGTAAAATAAAATATTTTTTAATTTAATCATTTTACGTATTTTTTAAGAAATCTCGTTACGTTAGGGAGAAGGCTGATGCTGATGATGGAAAATTTTAAATCTATGACCGCAAATGAAAAACGCTGTCGGACGGGTAGAAATCCCCCCATTGCTATGAAAATGGGTAAGAAATCTCGGTACGATAGGGAACAGGCGGATGATAATGATAATGATCCTTAAAATCTATGACCGATAACGAAGGTCACAGTTGGACGGGTACCAATCCTCCCATCGCCATGAAAATGGGTAAGAAATCTCGGTACGATAGGGAACAGGCTAATGATGATGATGATGAATTTTAAATCTATGACCGAAAATTAAAATCGCAGTTGGACGGGTAGAAATCCCCCATCGCCATGAAAATGGGCAAGAAATCTCTGTACGTTATCAACAGCCTGATGATGATGATGATGAATTTTAAATCTATGACCGCAAATGAAAATCGCAGCTGGACGGGTAGAAATCTCCCCATTGCTATGAAAAATGGGTAAGAAATCTCGGTACGATATGGAACAGGCTGATGATGATGATGATGAATTTTAAATCTATGACCGAATCACATGCGAATTCAAAACGGTTACAAGCAAATATGAAATTGAGTACCCGATTTTCGGCGTTCCATCTATCAGATCGACTGGCCGAGCGGTCGAGTAGACGGATTTACAATGTGCTTCGTTTTGTGGTGTGTATGTCAATGAGACGAAGGTCCCCGGATCGAATCCTCATTTGAAAATTGTTTTGTGAAGTTTTTGTTCTTTTTGTGCTATTTTTTTACAGAATAAGTTATCAAACAACACAACAAACACCACACACAAAACTAACTAACTAATAGGTAGGTAGGTAGGAAGGTACGTAGGTTGGTTGGTTGGTTGGTAGGTAGGTAGGTATTATTAGTATTATGCACATATTTCAATCGCGCAGCACGAAATATTCAAGATTTTCATATACCTCTATCTACCACCTTACCACCTACCTATATAGGTACCTATACCTATATAGGCACCTTTTACAAAAAATCTATTATTTCACTAAGAAGGAAGTTTTTCAGAATTTTTTCAATATTTTTCCCGGGATCAGTGAGCGTGCGCGGAACGAGATCATACATAAAAATGCAAAAACCACATTCATCATCATTATTGAGGTGAATTTTTTTTCCCGTAATTTTGCATTATTTTTCCTGGCACTGATGGAGCGCGCACCGAGCCCCATACTCAGAAATGCCGAATTCCAACAAATTTTAGATATGGGGTTATTAGTTAGTCACACCAAAAATAAATATTATAAAGAGGAAAGATTTGATTGTTTGTTTGTTTGCATTGAATAGGCTCCGAAACTACTGAACCGATTTGAAAAATTCTTTTGCTGTTGGGTAGCTTTTTAGCTTTCTTTATATATATATATATTTTGTAACTTGACGCAAATAGAAGGGATTTGTGTGTGTATTATAATTTTTATTTTTTTGTTATATACCCGTGCGAAGCCGGTGCGGGCTGTAAAGGATTCAAACAGACAGACGGACAGACAGACAGACAGACGGACATGACAAACTTATAAGGGTTCCTTGTAGTACTACGGAACCCTAAAAATTTATAAATGGTTACCTATGTCAAAGTCCTCAAAATATAAGAATAGAATAATAATTTTTATACATATAAACTAGTATTTCGCGAGGCTGCGCGGGCCGCGAGCGGCCCGCGGGGCGGTCCTGCAGTTGGGTATGGCTGGATCGTTTAGGTCGACTTGTAAAGTTAAAAAAAAAGGAGGAGCATGATGAAAACGGGTAAGAAGCCTCCATACGGTAGCAATTTGGCTAATGATGATGATGATTATGGTTAAAATCTATGACCGATAATGAACGTCGCAGTTTGACGGGTAGAAATCCCCTATCGCCATGAAAATGGGCAAGAAGTCTCGATACGTTAGGAAACGTGCTGATCATGATGATGATGAATTTTAAATCTATGACCGATAGGGAACAGGCTGATGATGATGATGATGATGATCCTTAAAATCTATGACCGCAAATGAAAATCGCAGTTGGAAGGGTAGAAATCCCCCCATCGCCATGAAAATGGGCAAGAAGTCTCGAATTATATTTTTTATTTATAAATTAGGTAGGTAGGTAGGCACTTACGAAACACCTTCGCCATGATAATATTTCAGCCGAGCACGAACACGTTTCGTGCTCTTTTTTTGGCCAGAATATTGATGGCGTCTATAGCGCAACGATGATGTCTGCTGCATTCTATTATAATTATGTACGTTATTATTAGGTTACTAGCAGCCCGCCCCGGCTTCGCACGGGTATTTAACAAAAAAATAAAAATTATAATACACACACGAAAACCCTTCTATTTGCGTCAAGATACAAAAAAAAAAAAAATATGAAGAAAGCTGAAAAGCTACCCAACAGCGAAATAATTTTTCAAATCCGTTCAGTAGTTTCGGAGCCTATTCAATGCAAATAAACAAACAAACAAAGAATCAAATCTTTCCTCTTTATAATATTGGTATAGATAGATTATTCTATCATCATCAATAGTTGTCGCAACGCACGCGATGTAAAGGATATTTTAGGTATTTTTTTTTACATCTTGGGTTACATTATTCGAGTTTTAGTAAGGATCCCAAATTTTTTAAAAATATAATATAATATAATATAAATATAAATATAATAGTATAGGGATAGTGTAGCTTCCCAACAGTGAAAGAATTTTTCAAATCGGTTCAGTAGTTTCGAAACCTATTCAATGCAAACAAACAAACAATCAAATTTTTCCTCTTTATTATATTGGTATAGACTATTCTTTCATCATCAATAGTTTTCGCAGTGCACGCGAAATACATCATCTTGGGTTACATTATTGGAGTTTTAGTAAGGATCCCTAATTTTTTTGAAAATATAATATAACCTATGTCACCCGGGGATAGTGAAGCTTCCCAACAGCGAAAGAATTTTTCAAATCGGTTCAGTAGTTTCGGAGCCTATTCAATGCAAACAAACAAACAATGAAATAAATAAACAATCAAATCTTTCCTCTTTATAATATTGGTATAGATAGATTAGGTAACCAAATCAAACACTGCACTGCACACCGATACCGAATCTCGCAACGTCGCAATTATCGAAGGCCGCGCGCGGACTAAGCCGCGAGGCAAGGATACCTAGTCTCGCTCACACACCTACCGACAAGCTGGCAACGTCGCGTAAACCGCGTGACGCGCGCGCGGCACAACCAGTGTACACAATTTTTGCAAGACGCACGCACACATCAATATTTCACGCACACCATGATCGCATGATTCGCATGTAAAGAACACACCACTACAATCGTAAAATTTGTCGTAATTATTGGGTTGAAAGATGGTATTTCCTAGCCATGAACATTTTAAATTATCGACTTTGCGATACTTAGAGGTCAAATTAGACCTACGTTAAGTCATGCCCAGTTCAAAATCGTAGTAGGACGCCTAAAAAGGCATCGACAGTTTTGTATGAAAGTCGTTTATCCTTAATCTGAAGACCTTACATTATTGTAAAAATTGTTTCATTTATTCAAGAAATTATAAGATATAATGTATTTTACATATCTATGTATCAACATATTTAGCCGTGAGCGGTTTTATTATTATGTCGTCATCGCCATTGGCCTATTTGCATGAATTATAGATGCAAAAGGTAAATAAAACGCATCAGCGTCTGAAAAACAAGGATTATCGTTACGGAAAGTTATTCTTTGCTTACCTATAATTTGTACATACCTACATGGAAAACAAAAAAAAAACAGTACGACATCTTAAAAAGTAAGTAAATATGTTAAGACAGGTCATTTTTTTTTCTAAATCCACTCCGTGGACGATGTATCCATTATTTAGAAAACAGTATCCAATGAAAACTTTGTCTTGTCTACCTTAAAAAAAATATAAATGTTGGCATAATATTTTTGTCTCCTATATATCTTCTACGTATGTTTTTCATTATGCAAAGATTTGATTACGTTTTCCTATATAAGGCGCAGCGCCCACCTAAGTAACCTGACACGTGATCTAGTGAAACTTTCCACTCGTCTCAGCATCCAAATCAAATGTATTGTGTCAAGCAGCGCTTTTAACGTGAAGTGACGAGGCACGATCTCACATGATACTCGGGATGCAATGAAGTGGCACGAAAAACGTAACTTGCAGCAGAAGCTATGGCGCCACCAGGCTTAATGGTTCTCTATACTTGTTTCACTGTTTCGATAACCGAGATCTGAATTTTTCAATCACTATCAGAGCACAATTCCAATTCCTTCATAACATTGAAAGTACCACCAGTTTTTATTTTCCCCCACGAATTATGAACCCAAATTCTTCTTTAGACACATAGGCGCATTGTGAGGACGTTGGGAAATCAAATACTCAACGTCTCCACCGATTTTACTGGTGGCGAACTTTAGTAATTTAAACATCCCCACTAATGGGCGCTGCGCCTAAAAGAGACAAATGCACAGAGCGACGCGATGTTAAATGATAAAGTATAACAAGTTTTTTATTTCATGTTATGTTCAGAAGTTGAAGTTGTTGGTGAAGTCACCGATATAGCTTTCAGAGTTTGTAAGCTTAAGTGGCAATGGGCAGGCCACATCACTCGAACTACCGATAACCGATGGGGAAGAAAGGTTCTTGACTGGAGACCACGAACCGGGACCGGAAGACGCAGCGTAGGCAGGCCTCCCATTAGGTGGACCGACGACATTGTGAAAGTCGCGGGCAAAACAGTGGATGCAAGTGGCACGTTGTCGGTCGGTGCGGCGCTCTATGTGGGAGGGATGTTGAACAGTGGACGTCTTCTGGCTGATGATGATGATTATGACAGTAGTTGATTATCTTCACACAATAATTTTAGAGCATAGATCGTTGCACTTGCAATTTAGGTCACATGAGCAACAGTTGGTAAATTTGTTGAACGTCGCATACATAATAGAGAATAAATGTCTACATTTTATCGCGTCCATTTATTTATTTTTGTCCTCTATTGTCAATAGTAACTTTGTTTCGAATTACTCATCTAAAAAGTAGGTCATTATCATCATCAGCAGCCCGTAATACACACTGCTTGAGATAGAACTTCTTGTAGCTAAGCGCTTCTCTTCGTTCTTTTGTCAAACTCCTCCCTTAGTTTCCTCCCTGCCTTTTCTGAAGCCATCGTGACACCATCAGTCGCCGTGAACTCCACCGAGTCTGGCTTACTACCATGTATGGCTGTATGGTATACACCACCCCCACCATCACATGCAGTAAACTTTACGTAATATTAATTTAGATTAAAAAATATTATTTTAATACTTACTTAATAATAAACTTATACGGGTTGACTTTTTTACCGAAAAGGAAAACTAGGCTAAATGTTGCATATATATGGAGAAGCGTAGTTTGCATACTTAAAATTTTAATATCAATTTTTTTTAGAGGATAGGATATATGAAGCTTTCTTTATTCAGCAGTGTATTTTGAAATCTGAAAAATTCGCTGTCTGTTAAGCTACTAATCTACTAAGGTTCATATCACATCCTCAATTCACCGTTTTGATAAAAAAATAATTAAAAAAAAACACATTAATATCTACATGCTACTTAGTTATTTTACCCCCGAATACTGAAACGTTTGTTAACGTTGACAAAAGATTAATTCTAATACAGCCTTTGTATGACACTAAGCAAATGACAAAAACAGCAATAGTTTCAGTATTCGGGGGTCAGTGGTTCACTCCATTAATATACTTTTTTTATATATTCAACAAAATCATGTGAAAAATCTAACAAATTCCATCATTTTAATAGGTCTAATAACATACGAGGCGTAATACATGTTTAGTTAGGAATTATATTTTTGATTGCTTGTCCTGCTGTCTGAGCGGGTATACTAGCGTGCCGTGTTTTTAGGCCACCCGGAGGCCTGGCATGGTCTGGCGATTGCTGTTCTAGACCTAATAACCGGGCCCTAAGTATTGTTAAACCGGACATCCGAAGTAACAATGTGCCTAAACAAAAACAATTTTCATCAAACATCACCTATGAGTACACAGGCCTTCTTCATAATAAGTAATTTATTATTCTGCCTCCGCGCGCGACTATTGCCCTTCGGCGAAATTGAATTTCAATTTATCTTGGTAAGTGGGACACGGCGCAAGAGTGACGCAATGAGCGCACCGATGAATGTGTTTCGAGGATACATTGCACGGTTTAACCGAAGAAAATCCTTTGTCGTTCACGAGCATGATTTTCATAATGTTATGTAAAAGCAACATTGTGACATAAAGGCATAGGTTTCCTTTGTGAAAAAAATATTATTTCAACAGGATCCGTTAAAAATCCGATGTTATCGGACATACATCGTGTGCTCTAAGAGGTTGCAAATATCATCATGTAAGTAGTATTAAGTGCCCAAATTGTCAATTAAAACTTAACCTCTTAACCACGTATAAATTCACGAAACCAATAAGTAGCTGTTGCTAACGAAGAAGCAGAGAAGCAGACTCCCCAAATACAGCTTGTAAATTTCCGTGAGATTCCTTGAAGGTTAACCCTCGTTTATAATCATAAAAGATCATAGCACGAAAAGCTTCCCGCGAGACGCCCATCCCCCTATATTATATTACTCTTTGACGTTCATTATTGCAAACAAAAGAAGAGTGACAGACTGATAATCTTTAATGATTTACACCCATGGACTTAGCATCATACTGGATAGAGTCATTGCTTTGGCAGCGTGTCCACTTTCTGTTGACGCGTTTAGTGAGTAGGGAAGTGAAAACTAGTGCAGAATCTATCGATAAAAATGTACATAAGTGTACAAAACTAAGAATTTGTAAATTAAGAACACAATGTTTGCAAAAATATGTACTTTATTGAACATCGAAACTCGTAATTGCCATGTAAATAGTACGAATATATATAGTATATATAGTAACTATGAAAGTTAATAAGTATTTACACCGTCTCGTAGTTTCTTTTATTCTTCCTAGTTTTTTAATTGACAGCCCAGTCATAAAACTAGATTTTTCAAAATGTTTTCAACAAAGTCGAGAGTATTTAGGTGGCTCTCAGTTTTCGCGCCTCACAGCTTTTATCCACTGATTTCTGATTTCCGGACATTTTGGAAACCTATAACAAAATGTTTTATTTTAATTAATTGGTTAACCATAACACAATATTGGTACAAAATATACATTTCAAGCCGAGAAAGCTTCAAAAAGATTAAAATTAATTATCGATAGAATACGTATCAAGCCGATTAAACGCGGATAGGAATTAACGGTTCATGTTTCACTTAATTTAGTATATGTAGGATATTACAAGAGTATTATTAGATAAATATCGACCAAATATCGACAATGTTTGAAACGTGCAGTGGTACTTCACTAGCAGGAACACGTAAAACAATGCATTTATTTATCTTAAATTAAAGCTTAAATTCATTACTAAATAACACTGCGTGATAGTTGTATGACTTCAAACATGTATATTCTTTAAGTGAAACGAATATTTAGCTTTGATACTGGTTATTTTAAGTAATAAACGCTACAAAAGACTTACGAGTGAAATGATAATTCTGGGTCTTTTACTCCTCCTTTCGTTGTTCTCGATGGACAAAACACAGCACAACACGCCATAATATCACTATGTATGATAGTAATGAGTCGTCACAGCGTTATTTTTATCTAATTTCACTTCTTAGTAAGACGGGTCGCAATGTTATGACCTACTAGTCGGTAAAATGGACACAGAGTGCGAGGTTGCCAATCTTACAATAGCTCTCTCGCTTACTCTATGCGACGATCCGTGTAATAAAAAGACAAACATGACAATGTGAACGTCGGAGCGGCAACGTCTCGTGGCTCTGTCCAGTATGATGTTTCGTCCAAGTTTACACCAAAGAGATTTGTATTGAAATTAGCCGTCAATTCACAATAGTATCAAGAAAAAAGTGATTGTATTTAATCTGTGGCTAACAATTTTCGGAACAACCTATGTACTTACCATATTTTGGAGTATAGTAAAACTGATTTTATTGACAACCAAAATGTTGAAGACAATTCCTTTTGGTTGGAAAATAGGCCCACCACAAGTTGTAACGTATGTTAAATGAAACTCATGTCGATTTGTTCCTCATAATCTTAAGATTACAGGGTATTATTAGCTATACATTACCTAAACTGAATATTGAGAAAATAACTAAGTTAATGTCACAATAACCTAAAAACTCACAATGAACAGTAAGCAACAGCAGGAGCAGCAAGGGTAAGCGAGCTAGTTATAGCAGTAAGAGGTGTTACCCCAGTCATTGATTCATCATCATCATCATCATCCACAAGACATCCAGAAGGGAAGGGGGCTCGCTGTAATCCCCACGCTTGGCAGGCGATCACAGATCTCACCATTTACTAAATCGACGCTGGCCTATCCTGCGGTGGTTTTCTGGTGGCATCTTCTTATTTTATGAGAAGTTTCAATGCGTTCTTGCAATATTAGTAGACAGTTTCTGCAAACTGAATTTAATGGATTGGAGTGGATTTAACTGAAAAAAAAGCAGATAAGTTTAAAATAAGGAACCAAGTTATGTTCACTTGTACTCCACTTCCTACCTACGTCCGTAGTCAGGTAAAACAAGTTTACAAGTTGTAGTTCCGTGCTCTTGTAATGACGTTTAGCTTTATAAAACATGCCCCAGGTGACACGCAGTTCGAAACAAAAAGAGTAGAGTAAAAAAAGTCAGTCAAAGTACTTTTTACGGGTGTCATCTTGGACGAAACAGTATGATGCTAAATCCATGGGTGTCATACTGTACCTACAGCCCGATAATTGACGGCCCAATAATGTACGGCCAGGAAAGCTCGACCGATAATTGGTGTACTGGGCTTGTAATTAACAGGTCGTAGAATACGGGCCGTCAATTATCATAACGAGCCAATAAATCACGACCAGGAATGTGCAGCCGATAATCCGCGTAGTTGAGAAAAGTACACGTCATATCGGGTTGTTCATTATTGGACTGCATTTTATCAGGTCGCGAAATACTGCTTAATCGGAGCGGCATGATAATGTATGGCCGATAATGTACAGCATGATAAAAAACTACCTAGCCCGTATTGGCTGAAAAACTGCTGCTATTAGTCGATTTATCTATGATCTCTTTTGATTACATGCTTCGTTTGGACGCGATAGTGTAAATAACACACAGATAAAATTAACAACTACTAAATGCACCGACGACATTGTGAAAGTCAACCGGTGGATACAAGAGGCACGTTGTTAGTCGGTTGTTTCGCTCTAAGGGGGAGGCCTATGCTCAGCAGTGGACGTCTTCTGATGATGATGATGATAAATACAAAAGACAACCTTAACCAACTGTCATGTGACGAGGATTACCATAACTTTACACTCTTTTATAAAAAATAACCTTAACCTAACCGGTTTTGCCACAGAAAAGATTTCTGAGTTGTCATTAAACATTGTACCTTAATCTACTAACTATAATCTTTATATTTTAATCTGGGTCTTATTTTTACTATCGCGTTCAAACGAAGCACGAAATCGATACAAGTCATAGACACAGAGGATGTCAGCAAATGAGGGACAGGTTGTATTTTATCGGGCTGTACATTATCGAGGTAAGCATTATCGGCCCGTGTCAATAATTTACGGCATGGTATTTCACGTTCCGATGATGCACAGCCTGATATTAGGTGTACCGGTACATCAATTATCATGCCGTGCAATACGGGCTGTATATTATCGGGTAATCAATTATAGGGTCGTCCATTATTCTCTCCTAATACTTTTACAAAGGAAACATAAAGTAGCCGAAAAATCAAAATCAATATTTATCGATTTTATGATCCCGTTCATTTTTACCTTATTTTTCGTACGACAACATTTTTTTTTTTTTCAAAAAAAAAAAAAAAAGTTGCCTTCTTTGTCACTTGCCAAAATATCATTTTCCTACCTATGCAATATGCATATACATAGATTAATTTAAAGCCTACCAACAGGGTTTTGTGTGTAATTTTGTTAGTAGGTGTCAAACGAAAAATAGGGATATTATGTGGTTTTTTTAACGACCTTGTAATTTATAGGTATTGCATTTAAAAAATAAAGTAAAGGGGCGTACATAACGCTTGCTTATATGTAACTCACATATTCGAAACTAAATTAAGAATTTGCTAATTAAATTTTTAAAGTAAAAACGTAGGTATGTCAGCCTTGGATGCGTTGCACAATGAAAATAAAACTTTGGAATAAATACAATGCAAAAATTCCTTAATTAAATCCTATCTGTGCGATGTTAGATTATCAACATTATTCTGGCTCTGACGTTTCACTACATTTCACAATCACTATACACTTAGTTAGGGTTGCCTTCATTTCGAATTTTGTAGGACAGTGGAGTGTTTAAAAAAAAATAAAAAAAAGCATTAACATTTTTCCTTCTGATGTATATTTATTTTAATTATTAAACTAAACAGTAGTAAGGTACAAAAAAAAAGTGGGTATTTTACATTCCTTGATAACGCTCTACAATAAACAATATTGGATGCAAAATCATTGAAACCTCTCTCAAATCATCTCTTAAAAAGGCTATTCTAAAAAAACTATGTTTTACAATACTTAAGTGCTAGATTCAACTTCAATTTTTGTTAGATGGCGTAATATTCATAGAAATTGTTGACCTGTCATTGTCAATTCTGTCGAAAGATTTGTTGTTTTTTTTATCTTACATTTCGGCCCCGCACGTTGTGTATTTAGCCAATGTCAAGTATTGTGATATTTCAAGTGAAGTCAAATATTTCACAATTAAAACAAGTCTCAATCGTAGTCTAAGTCAAGCAAAGTAAGTCACGGTCAAGTCAAAGTCATACTCCAGAATATTGGTGCAAACTTTACTAAAGGTTTCTATAGAGTATCGGAAACAATACGAAAACTCACGTTTCACGACATTATACTATCCACCAATACTTGCACACGTTCACGAACTTTTATTGGCTAATAATCAACCGATTTTACACATTACAATATAATATAAAATAAAATATATTACAAATACTTACAATGACACGACATGACATCTTCACGTTCCCGCCAAAACTCCGATTTATTGGTTGTCGTGTTTCAGCGACTTTGATTTTTGGCGACATCCTCCGTAAGTTTAATAAGCTGAATGATTGCTGAATGAGTTCTTTTGTTTCGTTAGACATCAATTTCTGAAAAAGAAAAATGCGTGTCTGTGCTGTCGGAACTTGCAAAAATAGAGCAATGTGTGAACCCACCGATGAAACCTTGAAGCGACAGTGGATTAAAGCAACCAGGGTACACAGAAACTTTGTTTTTTATTTTTATTTTTTCACGCCTATAAGTCTGCGTAACAAAACCAAATAAACTATAAGAACAAAAGTCACCGATATAGCTTTCAGAAGCTGAAGTGGCTATGGGCAGGCCACACCACTCGAAAAACCGATACCCGATGGGGAAGAATGGTTCTTCAGTGGCGACCACGAACTGGAAGACGCAGTGTAGGCAGGCGCTCCACTAGGTGGACCGACGACATTGTGAATGTCGCGGGCCACCGGTGAATGCGAGTGGCGCGTTGTCGTTAGGTGTGCCTCTTTAAGGGGGAGGCCTATGTTCAGCAGTGGACATCTTTTGGACGATGATGATGATGATAAGTCCGCGTTGGATGGGATATAATACATAAAAATATTCATGCATATGTTCAGATCATTTCACATTACTTACTATATGATTTGTCTTGTAGGTGGCAAGCGAAGGTCACTTAAAAGAATAGGTTGAAATTATAGAATGAAAAAAATAGACTTGTGAAATATTGTGCTTCACTTGAAATATTACAATACTTGACACAGGCTAAATTTATTACATGTGGAGCCAAAACAAAAGAGAAAAAAAAGACACGTACATTTTTTGTCTCTGATGTCTTGACAGCGACAGAACGATTTCAAATTCTATCTAACTCCATCTATTGGGTACTTTTATTACTAGGAGTTTTTTTTTTAAAAAAACGCTTCTTACATTTTTGGACGCATTAACCAAAAAACTGTAAAATTACAAGAGGTTTTCTTATTTAAATATTTTTATTTCGACCCGTTTCGTTTTTTCTTATGGAAAGTAACGTGGTTATGTTGTCATTGAATTTATTTATTCGACTATTGGTAATGTGATTATAACATGCCCAAATGATCATACCACATAAATCATCATTTCTAAATCACTTACGTTATTCTTATGCATTCAAAAAATAAATATAAGTACACATAAATACTCAATACGTCTTTAATCCACAAATTATCTTTTTGCTATAGAAGAATTTTTTATTTTATCACACACTTAACAGCAAAACTTAATCTCTCTTTTAAGCTTCAAGGTTTTAGCCCAAATTTTTAAATATTGGAATGGTGACTCTACCTTCATTATGTGACCTTGTTGAATTAGGCAATGCTACATACAACCGGTTGCTCCAAACACGACCAAGTTTTCTTTAACATGGCGTACTTTCATTCAAAACTTTACAGTAGGTAAATGTTAGATCGAAAAGATGGCTATGAATTTGTAGAACATAACTACAACGAATAACAACTGTAACGAATGGGTACGGAGGTACAGATTGCACCCAAGGGTGTCATTTAGGAAACCTGTTCCTCCCGAGTGAAGGAAATCTAACAACACGCTTTTAACGCTTTTAATGCTTTTAACAACACGGATTAAATTTAGACGTTGCCATATAACTAAGTGATAGCCACGGAAATGTCTGGATTATGTTGCAGATTTGTCCGGCGAATCGCGGTGGTAGTGGTAGGATCGATATTTTGAACGAACTTATAGCAGGAATGCATAAACGCTGAGGAGGTCACGATATAGATATTGTTTGATTGAAAATAAAATAAGTTCTTGTGGAAAAAAAGAGTTTTTCCAGGCAAGCTTTTATAAAATCCCTTATTGGTACTGTAAGCTGATCAAAATGAGTCCAAATTCCATCAATCTACTACAGTTAATGAAGAGCTCCGTTTTCCACCTGCCGTATCTATCATCGGATCAGCTCGCTGTCATAATATTGTATTGTCATCGGAACTTGACAGGCATGCGTAATTTTAACTCAATTGAACAAGGGGAACTGTGGGCTTATCCTGTAACTCTGAAAGCGATAGCGAGAGTTGCGCGAGCGGGACCGCGCATAGTGCGTCTACGTTGGTACGAGCGAGATGGCATGCTCTCTCAATCAGAATCACGAACGTTTCAAAGTTAGAGGATAAGCCCTCTGGACTAAAATTGAGGTGCAAGGTTTGACCTTAACAAACATATATACATACAAACGTTGCAAATTAAATATAAGCTTGTAATAGTAATAGTACAATAATACACATGTAATATACAGTATATGGGATAGTACAGTAATAAGTTCATAAATAAAAGATAAATTATTTGCCAAACGTACACATCTAACAGTAAACTGAAATATTGGTGTTATTCTGGAAAAAAAACAATAATTTCCGCGTGTTTCATTGGAAAGCTAGTAATATATAACACTAAATATGTAGGTATATATACCTATGGGTTCCAGCCATTAACTTAAAATCAACAACAATGTATCTACATAAATGTTTTTATCAATAGGTTTTATTGCTCAAACAAACCTTGTGCCAATTTCTGTTGTTTTCAGTCCACATTTAAATTTCGTCTGTATGATGCATTATTTAATATGAATCGTTTGTGTGCCGTACAATGTATCGACTTGGTACCTTTATAACCGACTGCCCAAGAAGAGGAGCGTAATGTCACTATACTTCGCGTAACTACCATAATTTCAAGTTTCAGGTATTTACTGGTCCTTCCTTTTGTTTTTTAAAATTTACCCTACAATAAAAGCAAATTTTCAATGTAATGTATGTTTAGCATACATGCTGCAATTCGTTCAATATGAAATTGATTATTGATTTTTTTGTGAAATTTACCACAATTCAAAAGAAAAACGAAATGTAGTATAATTTTACACAAGTAAGTAGTATATTTTATAGTATTATACAATATTATGATATTCTGATGTAGCTTAACGGCTTCACCAATTCTGACGGGTGAGATGTCGATGAATTCCTCTTTATGTCCGGAGTGCTATTAACTTTGAGAACTATTCATAATTAAGGTTTATTATTAATGCAAACCAAACTGAGTGGAATTGTGTGAGTGTAATTTGTCTGACAATTTGGGACCAGGGACAATAACTGACAATAACTTGTGAACTGATCCGATCTTCATGAAATGCTGTAGGCGAGTAGTTTAATGATTACAATTTTTAGGTTCTAATATGAAAATCGGTCACGGGTCTGGAAAAATTTCAACCGTTTTTATCCAATTGTCAGTGGAAATAATTCTCTTCTCTACCTTACACAGTAAGGCAACATACTATGCTCTATAAAGATCTATCAAAGCAGTGAATGGAAAAAACAAACAACCAAAGGGCAAAGGGTAAGTATTGAAATGTAAAAAAATAACGGCATAACGACTAAAGGCGAAATGTCTAAAATCTAAATATGAGATGGTTTAAGATGTCGAAAGTTATTATAAATTAGTTCAGGCGGCAGCGGCCAGCGAAGTGCTAAAAAGTAACTATATTATAATATAGTAGTCCCGACCACTAGGTTAGGTTATGTTTTAATTGCAGTACACAAACCGCGATCCGAAGAGAGCGTGCCGCTGCAGCGGCCAGCGAAGTGCTAAAAAGTAACTATATTATAATATAGTAGTCCCGACCACTAGGTTTGGTTATGTTTTAATTGCAGTACACAAACCGCTAGCCGAAGAGAGCGTGCCGCTGCAGCGGCCAGCGAAGTGCTAAAAAGTAACTATATTATAATATAGTAGTCCCGACCACTAGGTTAGGTTATGTTTTGATTGCAGTACACAAACCGCAAGCCGAAGAGAGCGTGCCGCTGTAGCGGCCAGCGAAGTGCTAAAAAGTAACTATATTATAATATTGTAGTCCCGACCACTAGGTTAGGTTATGTTTTAATTGCAGTACACAAACCGCGAGCCGAAGAGAGCGTGCCGCTGCAGCGGCCAGCGAAGTGCTAAAAAGTAACTATATTATAATATTGTAGTCCCGACCACTAGGTTAGGTTATGTATGTATCTTTTGAACTTGGGCATTTAAAAGATAGACTCTCTGATTGTTTGACTTCTTTTTTTGGCTTTACGAAGTTTTGGTTTTTGTTACCATTTCACATTTAGATTTTAGACATTTGAACCTAGTAATTTCGGTCTGTTCGTCGTCCTTTCTGATTTTGTTTATTTTTTCTAGCCATGCATAGAAATTGTGGATCTTTGCCCCCTTTTTTAATAAAGTCGCATTCTGCGTCAATCTCGTCTATCTGTGTATATCCGCTAAATCCTCCTAAACCACGCAACGGATTTTGATGCGGTTTTCACCATCAGTTAGATATTTTTTCACGGTATGTTTATATATTTAATTTCTTTGAATTACACCCGTGCGAAGCCGGGGCGGATCGATGGTAGTTTATAATTTCATTTCAATTTCATTTTTGGTTGTAGCATTTTAAAACTCTTAGATGTTTGTAAATTATCAATTAAAATTTATCCAACACTATATTGATTACGAAAGACGACCTCGTATGCACGACACGTCGAAATCAATGGCAGTTGTAGTCAGTGACGCTATGTTTTTTGTAAAACTAATTAAGGTTTGATTTATTTTAATAAAGAAATGCTTTTAGTTATTAAAGCAACACGGTCTATATGGAATAGGATAGAATGGAGATGTAACATTGACATCGCCGCAAAAGCGGCCCTAGAGCGTGCGGCGCGTCGCGGCGTTGCGGGCGCGCATCGTGTTTTGTAACACCGCTAAAATCGTGGTAACCAGGCCAAGGCCTCGCTTATTTACATGTACGTGAGAAATAGCGTTCTCGATATATAATGTACTGAATGTGTTTACATACGTTTCGAAGATAACGCTCGGTTCGTCAGCTGGCGACAAATAGACTATGAATTCGATTATAGGACAATTTTCTGAGTATAAATATCTAACTAGCTTTCAACGGCGACTGCGCCCGCGCAAATTTCAGGCTATTTCCGACCACATGATTCAGATCATAGCCATTAAAATTTTTATAAAAATCAGGGCAGCCGTTTAGAAAGAAAACAAACGATAGGTAGGAGAAACGAAAGTTATTTTTCAATATTTCGGTACCTACATGGCGTTCTAAATAGTTCTGAATCGCGCAACAAAATTTTTGCGAGCGGTTCTAACTCTTTGCATTCAGCCTAGCTACGCAATTATCACAAGCCTGCCTCTCTAAAAGTGGGCTTTAAGGTTTTCTCGTATTTTTAGGGTTCTGTACTTCAAAATGAAAAAAGGAACTCCTATAGGATCACTTCGTTGCCTGTCTCTCAAAGACTTTTTTTCTCAGGAGCGCGTGAAGGTATCAAGTTGAAATAATATCCAATGTTTATATATTAATAGGTCTACGATCCCTTGTAGTTATAAAAAAAAAGATTCTATGATAATACAATATATAATGATTCTATGATAATATATAAATACGGTTATTTATGCCTTATATTTTGACACTCGCAAATAAATCAAAACCTTATAGGGTTCCGTTGACCTAAAATCATGAAGTTTGGCAGGAATAAGGTCTTAAACCAGAAGTAAGGAAAAAATCTGAAAATCGGTTATTTGTAGTTAAACGAGTTTGACATAAATAATTTTAAATAAAAAAATAACGACATTATCAGAACCATAAATTAAAATCAGAAAGTATAATTTGGTGAAGAAGACCCCAGATAGCCACACAGTGGAAATCCACAGTGATAAGTATTTCACGTGGCCCCAAGCACATTCGATAGTGCATTTTTTCAGAGTATTTTGTTAAAGTTTGTTTTGTTTTAATAAAACGGGAATACTCTCGTTAAATTGAGTCGGTTATTCCGACTATAGTTTCGATCACATTCGGTGACCTTTATCAAGGAATGCTCAGCGAGACACACGCGCGCGACCTCGTCTTTCCTTGCACCGTCTTGTCTTTGTGCAAGGCAAGACGAGGTCGCGCGCGTGTCTCGTTGAGCATTCCTTGATAAAGGTCACCGAATGTGATCGAAACTATAGTCGGAATAACCGACTCAATTTAACGTGATTATTCCCGTTTTATTAAAACAAAATGTATCAAAACCACGTCAGTTTTCATAGTAAAAGTCTGTTTTGTTAAAATTATCGTTAGAGCATGTTCGGTGCTTTCATACTTAAGTAGGTACATATTATAATTATCGTAAAAAAAAAATGTACGGAGCCCTCGGTGCGCGAGTCAGAGTTGCACTTGTCCGGTTTTTTTATGTCAACCTAGCGCGTCACGACACTAAACAGGTTAAGAAACGATGTCCAACTAGTAGTACGGCTTCAGAGGAATGTTTCAGGTACCACAGAATAAATAGAATTACTTAGCAACTGCGAATACATGACCTAGTTTCGCTTATCGATCATTCAGTGTTTGATTAGTATTTATGTAATTTTGTCGCAATCTCAATGTTAACCAAATTAGAGTTACATTTTAAAGCAATTATGCAAAAGTTTTATGGACTTGCGTACGTTGAGCTAGCGGGCGCGGGGGTAGGGCGCGATTTCGTTGGCTGCCAGGCATTTGCGCGGATGTGACGTGTTACCTGAAACCGCGATCAAACGCGCGCTCTGCCGCTAGTTCGACGTGAACACACGCAAAAAACTGCATACGTACGATATTACCGCGAGCGACAGTCGCGAGCTTGCCCGCTACTTCTACCGCACCTACGTTTTGTACGTAAACTCACTTGCGTATATGTTTGATATTTCGCGCCCGCGCCAGCCACCGCGCCTTCTAACTATCGTGGGTAAGCCCTAAGCGTCGTTGAGGTGCGCGGGATGTAAAAGTCTTTGGGAAACTTTGTTGTCTTGGAGCTTTAACAAAATGTAGCGCGCGAACGGAGGGCGACACGACAGACGACGATACCTAACCAGGATACTCAAAAAATATGACAAATATGTTCATTTCAAGGTTTTAATATCAGGAAAATCTCCCAAAAACAAACCATTTGGCATTATCAATGAAACGGGAGGCGAGATGGACTGTTCTCGCTCAAATTACGTTCAATTTTCCGACTGTAATGCAGTAAAATAATAAAAAGAAATAAAGAGCTTTCGAAAACAAAAAAAAAATTGATTAACAATTTGTTTGGCGTCTTCATGAGCCGGTAATATTCTTCGCGGCACCGCCGGTGGTGGCTTATTCGCCCGTTCTTCTGCTACGTCAAGAGCAGACATATAGCAGGCATATGCTTCATATAGTATATGCTCTCCGTCATCATCAACGAGCTTCACCCTACAAAACTTTGTAGGGTGAACAAAAACAATAACTTGAATTTCTCGATAATTGGTTAGTATTTTAGAAAAGTTTATTGACCGAGCGAAGCGAAGTCAAATCGGCAATTGTGTTTATATTTGTCCGACAATAACTTGATTACCATTGATCCGATCTTCTAGTAATTTTGTAGCCAAGTAATTCACTTTTTTTTTCCTATTCGAATTACTAGTATGAGCAAATAACCATGGGATTGTGGAGATATAGAGGTCGCGATATCTCAGTTCGAGGTGAACAACTGGTGATAAACTTGTCAATAGTAATAGTAATAGTAATTGTCAATCTAGCCTCGCTTACAGAGTAAGAATTGACTACAAAATGGCAGCAGAGCCGCGAAAGCTGCGATACGCTCGTCATGGAACTTTTCGGTAGGTATAAATTGACCGTGGCATACGAGGATTAACACATCTCATTTGCGTCTAGGCTGCCACCGAGTACTCGATATGTCGTAAATATCTCGAATGATAGATAAGCCTTGAGAATAAAACAACTCTTAGTTTAAGTTCTTTTTCGAGATATGGTTTCATCTCAGCGATTAAGAATCGGGATTCGGGGTCCAGAAAGAAAGAAGTCGCGGCGACGCGTCTTTCGCTATGCTTAGACAATGAGATTTTCTGTATATCAGATCACCGTAGGTACTGATAATAAAATTGTTATCTCATAAACGATGTGCGCAAGGTCGTAACTGACGCAAACAGTTATGATTTTTGACCTTAAGGGCAAAATGGAGGACAATTGCTATCACTGTGATGCATTTATATCCGTCCGAATGTCACGGGTTATTTACGGGTTATTTTATTTACGGTTCGTAAACGGAAAGAGTTACAGACTTGAAATTTGGATAGTTATTTTATCTAAAATGTTTACTCAACACCGAATATAAAGTTAGAAACGAAATTATTGTTCTGGTTTTTCAGTCTTTATCGTATAACTTCAAATTCTAATGGGTATAAAATATTAACTCATCGTAAAAATTAAAAGAATGTCTTAACTCAACCGATGACTTTATTTCATTAAATTTTCTTTTCTCAACCTAAATGAGCTCTTGACTCATCCTATATCCAATTTGGACGCTTTAGGGTTACCAATAATACAATGCGCATTTCTGTTCTCCTTAAATTAGACCATATTATTTTCTGTCATTCTAAATGAAAAAGTCAAGTGGGTCGTAATTAAACTATACTTATTTATATTATTAGCTTGCGGTTTCGCTCGAAACCGAAGTTACTGAAGCGTATGCTTCAGTAATTTCAAAACCCTATTTTTCACCTCTTCAGGAGCGGATCTTTGAAAAATCATGAGATATGCCTTTCTTTATATTTTATGCTGATTACATACCCCGAGTAGCATGAAAAAAAAACATTCCATGCAAACAAATACTTCGCCCCTTTAGAGGTGGAATTTCGCAAAATCCGTCCTTATTGTCAACCTAGCTGGATCATTTCATATTGGGTCCAAATATCACATCTCTATTCTTTAAATTCTTATCGATTCTTAGAAAGGGGCTTTGTGAAAAGATTATTTGCAGCCCTCTTTGTTCCACTGCTGAGTATACTTTTCTCTCATATCATACCAGATGGCAGTGGACTCGCCTTTGGTCCTGTGCAAATCGGGCTCACATTAGGCCCGCAACGTATTATTATATAGCTAGTTTAAAAAACTCACAAAAACAGGACTCTTAGTTCTTACCGCAAAAGAAAGCAAAACGAAAGTACGAATCATAAAACTTACTTTTAACCATCACAGACTACCGCGATTGCGATAATAAAACAATAAACCCGAATCCCGAATACCGAACATCAAGTGAAAGACGAACAACGTCTTTTCGATGTTATAGAAAGCAATAAATACTCCTTACCAATTGTACTACGTAAATAACGGTACATTTAAATAATGGAATGGTGATAAAGAAATGTTATTCTAGGATAACGGTACCCATATAAAGCTGTAGGTACAGTCATCACTCATCTTTGATCCTTTTTAACCGACTTCCAAAAAAAAGATGGATTCTCAATTCAAATATCTTTTTTTTTTACCTCAGAACTCCGTGATTTATGAACAATTTCGGAATTTTTTATTTTATTATTCTTCCAGATTGGTCCCATGAGGAATTGAGGGAACCCCTCCAATATTACACGCATACATATAGCGATTTTGGTATTTAAGAATTATACGAAATATTTTTGAATTTCGATTTTATTTCAATTCGGTTAACGCATTCGCAACGAAAATGTTTTTTTATGTCGTAAGTGGCAAGCAAGCAGCCGGGCCGCCTGATGGTAAGCAATCGCCGTCGCCTATGGATAGCTGTAACTTCTTAAGACTCGTATTAACAACCCTTTTGAAGAAAAACATTTGGTGAATGATTTAGAGATTTTGAGGTTTAAATTATGAGGAAAATCTGAAGCCGAAATTAAAATTTATGTTTTTTTTAAAATTACCACAAAAACTAATATAAGGTACGTTTAAAAAGTAACTATTTAATATAGTGTTAATTATAGTCGACCGTGTGCATTAACTGCTTATCAGTAGTCAAACAAATGTTCCGGTAAAACCGCAAAACTACTTTGCACGCTAAAAACTCGGCCCGTAATGATAATTATGGTTTTCTTTTTTTCTTAAATAGCAACGATACCCTGAATATCTCAGGCTATTTTGATAGATTTTTTACAATGTGTCACTATCACTATGACACTAAAGTATTTACCCTACCATGATTGTCTCACGATACCCCTTTGATAGAATTTTTTACAGTGTGTCACTATCACTATGACACTAAAGTATTATTTATTTATTGAAAACAAATCGACTGCTTCTGCTCTTCTTGAACACTATGTAAAGTTATTCACTGTTCGTTACGGGCAGCTCTACGAGAACAGCTGCCGAATGGCCCAGTTTCGACGCTAATGTAAATACACTTAAATAGGTTAATTTTACAAATTGCCTGATGGTAAGCGAAAACGTGGCCTAAAATTATGCCGC
Organism: Apocheima hispidaria; assembly: GCA_947579745.1. Taxonomy (NCBI): domain Eukaryota; kingdom Metazoa; phylum Arthropoda; class Insecta; order Lepidoptera; family Geometridae; genus Apocheima; species Apocheima hispidaria. The sequence continues at coordinate 4,994,798 of OX388149.1, read as the reverse complement.
AAATCATAGAAGACATTCACTTGAAGTTATATGCAACTAATATGTACTTGCGTATTCTCCGCGGTCTCTAGATATAATTGACCGAGCGAAGCGAAGGTCTCAGAGTTTACTGGGACAAATCGGCATTTGTATGTAGGTTTGTATGTTTGCGTGTATATTTGTCCGATGATAACTTGCGAACCGTTGATCCGATCTTCATGAAATTTTGTAGGCAAGTAGTTCATTTCAATACAATTTTAAAGTTCGAATATGAGCTGAATTGGTCCAGGGGATGTGAAGTTATAGGGGTCGCGAGGTCTCAGGTCTCACGAACTACTAGTCTTTATAATAGTTGTTGTTCATTCGTTTTTATTTCCCCGCACCGAAATTGGCAGAAGCCATAGAGAAATTTTATAAAGAAGAGTGCTACTGGCCATAGAGAGGTGCGTAACCCGGTTGTAGTCATTGAGAAGGACGTAAGATGACGCTAGTACTTTAAACTATGACATGATCGTCACAATTTCTGCTCGAAACTAAAAAAGGAAACTTTTAAAAGTCACCATTAATGAGGTAGGTTCGCTATAAGCTCAGGGGGCAACCAATACGACAGGAATATCCATTCCTGGGCAGCAGGTAATCTCAAATAACTTGAATCCTGTTAATAGGGAGAATTATGTAGTTTGCCGATTCTAAATTGAGTATTGAATAACGTTGCTCGAATCTAATGTCATCGCATCTCCAAATCAGGTCGCCGGTCGCTTCTTGCAACTATTGGGTTGAGCAACCTGCTTTGTTATTCTGAACCATCACTCTCTGCATCGAGGGTATTTGAACAGAACTGTTGGCTCACAGAGCTACTTCGACTGTTTCATAAAGCCACTTGTTTACTACAAAAACATTTGATTTGGACAAATGTCTATTATGGCTATTATCAGTCTAATACAAATAATATTATTAGATGAAAAACATAATACCCGACTGCAAAATGTAGTCTATGTCACTCCGGACAACGTAAACTCAAATGTCGAAATTGGAACTACAGGAGGAAATATATGAACTCACATACTTGTACATATACAACCCCAGAACATTGCCTTCATTTATGGGGGTCCGTTTTTTTTTGATATAACACGTTTACATCATGGAATAAAACCTCGCCTTTTTCTCAAATGGTAAATTATAAAATATAGCATAAACACGTGGTCCAAAACGTATACTCGTACAGTCATGTCAAACATAATGTAATCAAGTGTATTGTTTCAGCGTCACATACACGTTTTCACAATTTCACAATGGTAAATGTCGTCATCAACAAAAAAGGATTTGTTACTCTCCATACTCATTACTTAGAGCTATTGCGTACGTAGAGAAGTCTTTAGGATGCGACTGTACGACCGTAAGCCGTATTAAGCCTCATGCCATTGTTGCGTTAACGCGTTGATGTCTTTTTTGTGAACTTGAGCAACACCGTGTTACATTTATGTAACTAAAAGGATTTGAGCTCCAAAGACGTGTGTGTTGAAGGTGGGTTGGTAACAATCTTTTATTCTACAAAATACGTGTGTTGACCTGCGGGCGCACAGCGACAAAATTCTCTGTATGTCGTGCGAGGATGAGACCACCTTGTGTATACTTAATTGAAGCTTTTCTCGACCCCCACAACTTCTTTGTCACCAGTATCAGCATGAGATCAGCTCAATCGTACCATAATCAACTATTGTCGTCGAACCAACATTAACTTGAACAAAAATGAAATTCAAGCTGTGCATGGAATCAACCCCCGGGGATGGACTATCCAGGAATTGAATTGTAGAAACACTTGAAATCCTACTCCTTCAAAGTAAAACATATAAAAACTGTTTATAAAAAGTTGCCAAAAAAAAATACTCAAATCTAAATTTCGATTATATTTTCAATTTCAAATATCAAAACTCAAATTTCAAATCTCAAAACTCAAATCTCAAATTTAAATTAAATTAAATTAGTACTAACTACAAACATTTATTCTCATTAGCCTTGCTTTTATTTTCTCGTAGGATGTGTATAAAGTAGAGTATAATACTCCTCGGGGATAAAGCTGTCTCCATCTCTCTGTCTTCTTCTCTCTCTGCGCTCAGGATTCTAGTCTTGCGAGGGATTTAAGTCTAAAACTCCTTCGCTACACTCGGGGGTTAGTTAGCTCTAGAATCCTTCGTTTGCTCGGAATTCAATATGTCGCCCGTTTACTCCTTGCTTGCTCCCCTTGGTGCATAAATATAATTGAGAGTGATATAACCGCAGTCGTATCAGGACCAATCAAAGCTTCGAGGAAGCTTCGAGATATAAAAGAATAACTTCGTTTCGTGCAAAAAACTTCGTTTGCGCGATTCAGAACTCCCTACATTACAACTGTCAGTCCATACAAAACGTCAAAAAATGTACAAAAACGGATCAACGCCATCTACCGACCTATAGAGTGTGGCTCTCTATATCACAAAGATGATACATAGGATACTAGGTAATACGATATTAATAACCTAATTATAATGCTCCCCGCGGTTTCATCCGCTATTCTACAGAAACCGAATATTGTTCCGGGATAAAAAGTTAACCTTTGCTCCATACCAAATTTCACTCAAATCCGATCAGCCGCTATATAGAGTTGAACGGGCACAAACAAACTAACATACTTACCTACTTACACACTTACACACCAACTTTCGGATTTATAATATTAGTGTGATAACACATACTTTTCGAGTTCTGGTAGAAAAAGTTAACATTATCAGAATATGGCGATGCGTTATAATTATTCCAAAATCTAGACCTAATAATAAATACCTAATAAAAATATACTTATGACAAAGAAGTTGATAGCAAGCCGCTATTTAAATGAACGCAAATACCATACTGGGCCGCGGTTAACTGGGCTGCAAAATGCTTAGAATAAGTAAGTCTCGGAATGGGACCTATTTTCTTTACTGTGATAGCTATTATTGACCCAGTGACCCACTGCTCTTGACTTCGAAACCTGGATACCCCTTACCTCAACCCTCCGCATGTACGCCACCCTCTAGTTCGCGTAGCAACCGACATAGCCAAGTGTAAAACGACAAAATCTATATACATAAAAGAACAAGCCCTTTTCTAAGAATTAACGCAAATACCGCTTATTACAAAGACGTGAAGTTTTAACCCAATAGTCCTCAAATGGTCTAGGTGTACAATAAGAACGGATTTTGCGAAATTCCATTACTAACGGGGTAAAATGGACCCCCAAAGTTTGTATGTTTTTTTTTTTTTTTTTTTTATTTTAAACTCGGTTTGTGTACTAAGCATAAAAATAAAGAAAGGCATAATATGTGTCAGGATTTTCGAAAATCTTCCCCTAAAGAGTTGAAATGGGTTGTTTCTTTCACTATTGCCTAGGCGAGCGTAACCGTGCGGGCAAGGTAGTTAATGATAAAGTAATTAAGAAACTTATGCACACAGCTGTACATCTACTTAAATTAATTAATAATTTAAAAAATTATCTACCTGTATAATTATGTTACGACATAATGTTTTTAAATTGAAAAAAATATGCGTTGGTTTGAATTTATATAGTTGCGTGTTATTTATTATATTTAGCAAATTTAAGTATTTTATAAATATTTATAAATTATATTTTATAAATCTATAATAAAATTATTATTATTATTTTAGTTATATTTTTCTCATACTATATTATAAATAGATCTCAAAATATAAATGTCACTCTGTAAACCTAAAGTAATAGCCTAATAGTCAAAATGAAACGCTTATATAATCTTTTCGAAGCTTTGTAAAAATGTTCCAAATTTAGTCTAGCTGATCATCTATGTGCTTTTCTATGTGCTTACGCGGTCTTTAATAGGACGTGCAGTTTAGTGCCAATTTTTATAATCGTAAGTGTAATATATAACACGATACACTGTATACATCACTGTATACTCGTATACATTAGCGTAGTATGATAATGGTTTTTATTATAATACACACGAGTGTGTATGAAAACAAATTTACATTGAGCAACACAGGCCTCCTGGACCGTTCTGGCTGGTACCGTGTTGCTCAATGATTTTACCCTTTTAGAGGTGGAATTTCGCTAAATCCGTTCCTATTTTCCACCTAGGTCCTAACTATTTTAGATATATTGGGTCCAAAATTTCACGTCTCTATCATCATTATGATCTGCGCGTAGATTCCTAGAAAAAGGCTTGTTGTTTTATTGTATAATAATATAGGTTTAAGCTAAACTTATATGATTGGCAGTGTTGATTGGGATCACAGCATCGTGATCAGCTGATGACTTCATCATTATCGTAACCCGTATAATTTTAAGGTGTACCCATCTCTGTATAATTTTCCATGTCATTGGGTTTTGTTCCATTTTTATGTGTTCTAAATATCAAAGGAGGCGCACGTTTACTGCGCAGCTTTTCTAAGTTAAGGGCAGGGTTGGTCGTAACCGGGTTACGTACAAATTAGGTTAGTGTGAGTTATACGACCACACGAACATCGTCCATTATTTTATCGACTTTATATTTACCACTATCTGTACTATAGGATACGTATCTAATAGGTAAAAAAGCTATTTTCTAGGAATAAACGTACATGCCAAACCGCTATGATAGAGACGTGAAATTTGGACCCAACGTTCCTCGAATGGTCTATGTGAACAATTAGAACGGATTTAGCGAAATTTTGCAAACTTTAGGGGTCCATTTTACCCCTTTATTTTTATTTATTTATTTAGGTTCACCTATACTGTGCACACCAATACAATGTCAAAAATATACACAAAAAAAATAGAACTAAATGTCACAATACTTACAGGTGAAGACAGCATGCAATAATAAAGAGCGAGGTACTAAAATTATAAATATAATTAAGTCATTACATAAAAGTCAAAAATTTAAATTTAAAAGTCATTATATGAATTATCATCATTGATCAGATAGTCAGAGACCTCAAAGTCTTCCTAAATATATTAACATGGTCACCAAATATGTCAACATCGGCTGTCTTAGACAGAGTATTATACATACGCACCATTCTAGCCATGGGTGCATTTAATCCCACGTTAGAGTGAGACATCGCAGTGGAAAAAATATTAAAGCGCGTTACTCTAGGCAGTGTTCGAGGATTCGTTACAGATAATTCAAAGAGCAAATCCGGGGTACCCAAAATTCCATTAGCGAGTTTGTAAAGAAATAAAAGGTAAAGTGTGCGCCTACGATGTGTGAGCGATTCTATCTTAAAGTACTTAAGTCTAGTATCATAGCTCATAAGCTCTTTCCCGAGATAACACGAGAGGTCAAATGCCACATAAAGGTGGAACATCCTTTTGAGGTGGAATTTCTCAAAATCCGTTCTTATTGTAACCCTTGACCATTTGAAGAGTAATGGGTCCAAATTTCACGTCTATATACACATATATACTAGTTGTTGACCGCGACTTCGTTCGCGTGGACCTACAACTAACAAAAGCAACCTACCAACTAACAACCTACAAAAAATAGTAGCCTATGTCCGTCTCGCACCCTTAGGCTATATCTATGCTCAATCTGTTCAGCTGTGTTGCCATGACAACGCGACAAACACCCAGACAGAGAGAGAGCAGAGAGACTTTCGAATTTATAATATTAGTTATAAAGTTAGGATATATATGATTATATATAGGAGAATAATAATATGAGTAATATAATCTGAGTCCACGTGTTCCGAACTTACGAACCATCGGTTGACTCTTCGCCAAGGTCAAGCCACAATGCACAGAGCCCTTTTGATCTCGGTACTTCAAAGTAGCTAGCTAAAGTCCGATAAGATACATTACTAATGTTTTTATGAAAATTATCATCTATTTATTCTTTATTTTTATCGGTTTTATTTTATTTTTACTGCGTCTTTATAGTTCTCTAGAATTTGCCTTATACATTTCGCTACTTTTCATAATATTAAAATTTGCTTATAATAATGTATTCTAAATTACGTGTTGAATCCCCCCTCCCCCCACCCCTATTTCACGCCACGTCTCATAAACAGATTCTAACTATCGCTGTTAAGATTGTTTACAAATTATCAATATACTTACTATACGTATAAAATTGACGTCGCGTAAAGCGTGCCAGACTACAATATTACGATATATTACATCAATATGCGTCATCGCACGCGGCGAAAGTGTGACGTCAGTTATGCGCATGCGAAGAAAGCAAAGTTGCGCGGGCGACGACGACGGCCGCCACGAGAACTCTTGCTTTCGTTCGAGGCCGAGGCGTCTGCGCGATAGCGAAATTGACATACTGCGGGTATGCCCAAGTTACTGTCGCTTTTTCATCCGGTATTCAGGTCTCGATTATGAAATCGAAACTATTGACTCATTGTAACTTATTATTATGACATGAATAAATTCGCCAACCAGTAAGCGGAATATGTTTTGAACACTCACTGAGATCTTGGGTCTATAACATATCACCTTATTGGTCAGGATAGTCTCGATCTCGAATGAACGATCTAATATAGAACTGAACATACGCTGATAGTTATTTGGTACTTGGCTGAGATTAAACGCGCATAGAATATAAGATCTCATGAAAAAAATAATGGGAAATTGATTATACCTCGAGTATAACACAATTTGTATGACCAAGCGCAGCCGTATTGTAATTCGTATATGAGTAGAGTAGCAGATTTGAGGAGGCTGTAAACATACTGAACCCTGATTATGATGCTTAGTCCTTTAGATCACGTCGAATCATATTACGTTTCGAATACAAGGCTGTCACAGTCACTCGTTCGTGACCTGTTGACTGATTTTAACAAAATCCAGGTCAAGATCTTTATTTCGCTTTAATATTAAATTTGAATAGCTCTTGTTTTGGAATGATAGACACCGAATAATGACCCGTAAATTAAGAAGTAAAAAATTGAGCCAATTATTACCATACATTACCCATTGTTATTTATGGGTAAATAGTTCTTATGGTTCATTTCCATTGGTAAGATTATCTGTTTTTTCATGAACAGTAATTAAATAGGCACAAAGCCATGCGAGTATCTGGTGATTTTCGTGATACAGAATGGGATGGACACAAGTCGGTCTTTACTTATTTATTCAAAATATTCATATTACCTATGTATTAAGTAGTATGGCTGACGCATTGTTTCTCGACTCAGAGGTTGTGTTTACTTATGGATTCAATTTTTAATTGAATAAAAAATCTATATACACATTTAAAAAAAAACTAGTATGTAAAATAATTATGTCTCAGCAGGTATGGTACTATCAAACCTTTTAGGTTGGGGGGCGTCGGAAGATGCCTTCTTACTTACCTTAAAGGGACGTCGCGATAAACGTCTAAAAAGATAAAAAAATATACTTCGAGACGGATTGGTCCAACCGGACCAGATGGGAAAAACCCGTCGCGACTAACTCAACTACATGTCGGGTTAAAAAAATGTTCTAACACGATTTAGTGATGTCCTGTCCTGTGATCTAAATCACAGGCAGGACTTAACTAATTAGGTACCACTAATGGTACCTAGTTAGATACCATACCTAATAATCATGACTTATTCTTTATTTACTATTTCTATTAATACAGCCAGTAAAACCTAGTAAGTAGAACATTTTGTCGGTGGGTAGTTACCAATCTAGAGCTATAAAAAAATATTAAGTAATATTAAACATAGAAATCTTGTTAATTGGTACATAATATTTATACTGATGCGGTGCTGGAACATTATTTGTACATTGCCTATTATCAGCGAAGAAAGTAGCGTCTTTAGTGAGTGGCGCACTACTCGTACGTTATGAATAGCGGCCGCTAATCGTTAAAAAATGTCGAGCGAGCGTAAACATGAGCGAAGTATTCGCGGCAACCCTGCCCTGGTGCGGCACTGCGCGCATCTGGGTCAGTGGGTCGCCCCCCGCGCCTCCCTCCACCCGCGCGGTGGCGCAACCGCGCGAACGCGCACTAACATAGACCTGGATCGCGGGAAAGTAGGTCACCGACTCACTTTCACTTATTACATGGGCTCCTAATCGTTTTCCATTGTGCGAGCGAGCGGGGGCTCGCGGGTGGCGGCGGGGCGCGCATGCGGGAGGCGCCGGCACGCGCGCCGTTGTCGCCGGCCGGCCGTCAGTCGATCGCGGAACGTCTACTGAGAGCCACGCGGCCCGGTTCGCCATACTCGACACTCGACTAACCGCGATCGTAATTTAACGCGCGCGTTTAACACTCGCACGGACAATTACCGGTGGTGATAAACATTGGGGCTCGGCGTCTGGTGCCCGCTCTTACCATTTGTATAGAAAAAGATGTGCTGGATTTGTGTGCCTCATAGTAAAGTGCTTAAACAGGTGCAACCTGCGAGCGGTAGTTAAGTGTTGCGGCCAGACCGCCAGTGAACTCGGTGACTGTGTGAACGTTGTTGCGGTTGAACGCCGCCGTAGGGATTAGTTAGAGTCGCCGCCCCGTGCGGCCGAGCATGACGATGGACCAGCAGACAGGCCTCATGTCCCTCAACATGTCTCCGTTCGATCTGAGTCCGGGCCCCGACGGATCGGGTTCGGGTGGGGGACCTTCGGGTGCCTCCCAGCAGTATGTTCCACAGGGCGCTGCATACCAGTGCAGCTCTGATCAACAGTCCTTTGGTTACGCCAATCTGGATACTTCATATCTGTTCCCAACAGGCGCTGGTGGAGACCAGGGAGGTTATATGCCAGCGACCGCCACCGTCTGCGATCAAACGGATACCAAGGATGTGATAGAAGAACTGTGCCCGGTATGCGGCGACAAAGTCAGCGGCTACCACTATGGGCTGCTAACATGCGAATCCTGTAAAGGTTTCTTCAAGAGGACCGTTCAAAATAAGAAGGTGTACACATGTGTCGCAGAACGAGCCTGCCACATTGACAAAACGCAGCGCAAACGCTGCCCCTTTTGCCGCTTTCAGAAGTGTCTGGATGTCGGCATGAAACTTGAAGGTGAGCATACTACTTTATTAACCCTATGGCTCAGATAAACTATTATTTCATGAAATTCTAACATACAATACAACATAATTGAAGTACCTATATAGTATTGGTACAATAAAATTATTTATTCCTACTACCGTAGATAAAGTAATAGTTCGAATACATACAACAGATTTGCGTAGAATTACATAATACTCAAATTCAGTCGGATCATATATGTATTGCAAATGAAAGTACCACACAATTTTTGTTTATTATCCAAACGTTCAAGCATTTTCAGATTATATTCAATAAAAGTTATGGACGAATAGCTGCGCCCCGCGGTTTCACCCGCGTGATAAACCGTACATTTGCCCAGGATAAAGTTTTTTATGTCACTCTTCGACACTTAAACTGTATCAATGCAAAAGTTCAGGTCGATCCGTAGCTCTGTTGCTGCGTAAAAGGGGAACAAACAAACCAAAAAACACACCTTCGCATTTATAATATCAGTAGAGCTTAGAATAACTACAGTAGGAATAGCCCGATGTCGCCGGGAGGTTCTATAAAATAAACTAACATGTTACAGAGGTACACATGCTCTAGGACTTATTTAGAAAAAGTACGTTAGAGAATCTAAAAAGGAAAGAAGGAACAAAAAAAGAGCATTCAGAAGAAAAGAAAAGAATTCTGAAAAGAGTTCTAGTAATTTATTTTCGGATTTTAGTCATAATCATCAACAATCGTTATTTCATAAAATCGAGAACGAGAACTTTAATAAAAATTTAATAATTGTCAATGAATCACATTTGATATTTAGTCCGGCTATAAATTATGAACTCTGCTTTTCTTCGTAGAATCTTTAATCGACAAAGGGTAAATTTTGAAACTATTTCCGATTTTTATCTCCCCAAATGGGCAAACAAAATTCCTTTTTAATGGCAGAATCAGCTAGTATTCAAAAATGAGATAATTAAAAATCGGGATGAGTAAATAAATTATAATATCCATTTCACCAGATTTTGATGTGGGTTTTTACGCAGTAACAATAATCAAACATTTCTAGCATTTAAATAAATAAAATATAAGACTCCTAATTGTATTTGCGAAGAATTTAGGTATATATCAGTTTTTTTATAGTAACTAGTACTTAACCATTTTAGTTTTTTATTTATGTTCTATAATTTTAAAACACATTAAGTACTTCATGAAGTATAATAAAATGGCATAAAATAACTTATTTTTATAATAAAAGTTGTAAAAAGGCAAATATAAGAAGATTATTTTACAATCAGCATGTTAATTCCTTAGTTTTTACTATGGCGATTTCGGCAACAAGGGCAATAAACATAAAGTACCATCAGAAAAGAGCGACCCAAAAAGTACCTATGGAAGGGCTGTTTAAACTAAGATTATAAATGAATGTAAAGATGTCGGATGATAAAAGAGAAATGAAGAATGCTCGCTTAATCGGCACCAAGAAGCCGGGTAAAATATAAAGTAGTTGTTTTTAAAAGCAAAGCAAACTTGCCATGGTTCCCTGGTAGGCCAAAGTTCTGAGTCATCGTATATACAAAAATATTCAAATACATTGCATTAAATTTTTCATCAAATCAAACTTGACCTGGCGTTTCTAAATTGTACACACTCACGTCATACTGCTGACTAAACAATATTATGATAGTATTATCTGGAGATAGTCTCACTTCTCAAAATATTATTAAATTCACATCAGCAGACTTCGTAGAAAAATAATTTTAATATTTAAATAAAATAAACTTGCTCTTGCATGTGAAAATTTAAGTAGCTACTGAAATAAGTCTGCGTATTTTAAAAACGAAAGCGAAAATAAATGCCGATGGTGAAATTAACTATTCATCAAGTACGTTTCATCAAGTATTCATCAAGTAAGTTACGATCCGTAGACAACTATTTTCTCAATTTAGTAAATGCACACCATTGTTAATTATGCATGTAGTTTTGGGGCTTCTTTCTATTCATCTTTGACCTTCCCTCATTATCGAAACGATTGGAATTAATAAACAAAACATTTAAAAAAATATTATCCTACTCTAAAGTTTTATGAATTTCTAATGATGATGATTTAATATATAATTGCATAGTCTTACATGTAGTATTCAAAATATATGTTAATATATACCCTATGTTTATTGTGTTTAATAAATACACAATACACATTCTTGACATTAAAATACACAAAAAAAAACAACTAAATTCCACAATTAGCTAGTAACATAGTAGGAATGTGGAATTAACTAGTTAAATATAGGTAACTAGCCTAAAAAACTAAATGAATCATGTGTAATAGGCAAGTAGTTTACACTAGGGTGTGGTTTCAGACAGGTGTATCTTTTGAAGGTTTCACATTAACTTCTAGTTAGGCGATCGCGTGGGGCGGAGCCTGAAGTGCGGATCGTTCTAAATTTAAAACGCGCACGGCCGCATAGCGCCCTGACCTACTTGCGAGCGGGGCCGCGATGCGGCGCGCGCTGCTTGTGTTTCTTGTTTGTGCGTGCATATTATAACCGACGACGTGTAAGCGCCCGCGCAGCGATACGCTGTGTGTGTGTGTGTGTGTGCTAACCGTTCGCTATTCCGCGTTTCGCCAGATACGGCAGAGTTTGCAACATTTGCAACTATTTTCAAATTTAAATAAAGAATACCACTTCTCCAAAGAGATCTTTGTATTACATGCCCATTTACTTCACGTTTTTGCAACAAAACGACATGACCTATTTTTGCTTTAGATTGCCTCATACAAAGAAACACCGATATGTATTAGGTACCTACGTAGTCGGCATATTTTCACTTTTCAGTAATTGAAATAAAGATAGACGATTTACGAGAAATACTACTACAAACTTATGATTTATTGACGACATATTTTTTACAATATTCAACCATTTATACAAAATATTTAGTTCACAATATACTTATGTAGAATGTCAAGATTATTAACATTTTAAATATTTATTGCAAGGTATTTTTTATTTTTATTTAATAGAACTTATAAAGATTCAACGACAATTAGCGATAAGATTTTTATTATATACTAAATAATAACCAAGTAAAATCAATTAGAAAATATTAATAAAATAGGCAAACGAGGTGACACTACTACACTTATCGCAAGTCGTAAAGTTCTAACTTATACTAAATACCTATAAAAGACTTGATAACCCACTAGCAAATATATGATGTCATAATTCATTCTTAATGTCACTATTTTGATAACTACTTAAAATATGAAGCTAAAATATTTGGTAATTATATTTCTAAGACCTAAGAAAATATAGAACTGCCAAGAAAACATTGTTCTTAATGATGTATCATTAATCACAACGAACATTGAATTAATACAGAAAGGCCTTGCAGATGTAATTATTATACTACGTCCATCATTTACTGCAAGAATATATGTAAGATGACACAATTCACACAAATCGGTGGCTGACCCGAATAGCGGCGCGGTTGCGAGAGGCTCGCACCGCCCGACCGACCTGCTGCACCAAGCCTTGTGTAATGCCACCGGGCTGGCTCAACCCAATCAACAGACATTTTCTTAAGCACAACACTATTGCACAAATAAAACATTTCGTCGTCACTAAAACTAAAAATTAAATCACAGGCGAGCGATTTGCTTGTCTCATACAGTTTCTACAACAAAACATAGTTTTTGGAAATTCACACTATCTACATAAACGTTCATAAATGTGAAAGTGAGATAGCTATAGCACTATAACACGATTACGACATAGCATTGAAAATTCATGGTTTATTTGGCCGAAGGTATCCCTTGCTCTTTTTATTAAAATGTTTATAATAAATGCTACAAACATTATTCATGGAAAACCATAGAGATTAGGTAAAATAATAATTTAAAAACTAGTAAATACATAAATATTCGTTAGAAGTCATGTTGATATACATATAGTGAGTATACCCGGCATAGGAAGCAGTCGGACGTGAGTAATAATGGTTCATTATAGTGCTTTATATATATGTATACATGAAATTACCCATGTGTTACGTAAACGGCTCCCGCATTTGTATACAATAGAGTTAAAAACCAATGTCTGTACACAAGTTTACAGTACTCACATACAGAAGCCTCAAGAATTTATAAAATATCTAGGAATTTAATGTAATTATTAGGAATTGCGTTGGAATCTTTTATATTTTGTATCGGAAAGAAAGCAAAAAGAAAACAAGAATCTCAGGAATGTGTAATTGTGCATTATTCATATGTTGAAAAAATATTGCGAGATGGTGTCTGGACATGCCTAATTTGTATTCATTCAAAAGGAATGAATGAATATAATATTATGAATACATTACTTTGGTGCAAGGTGTATTTACCTGGGTCACCATCAAAAATAACTGTCACAGAGTAATGTTTTTTTACTGATTAGATGCATTGATTGCGTCGTCCATATGAATAAGGGATGCGTTAACCTGAAGATTAAATTATTGAACATCAGATCGTATGTGAAGATTGCAAATATCTATTTCGCAGACAATTAACACAGTATACACTATTCCATTAAAGCACTATGAATGGTGGCAGAATCGAGTGTCAATACTGCCACCATTCATAATGCCAAAGAGTCATATAGTTATTAGATATTTGGGGCAAATCTATAATTGTCAGTTGTGGAGATGCAATGATTGCTATAAACTTTTTGATTCGTTGAAGAAATTGTTCGTGTATCCTTATGAACCAACACCTGCTGCTGCAAATCAATTAAATTGAATGAATTGGAATAAGAATATAGTAATTAGAATCAAAGAAACCTTTACCTACAATACCTTTTAATTTCTTTTTTTTTTTCAAAATGATTTTGATGATTTCTTTTTTTTTTTTGTATTCGTAATTGTCAGAACAAGGTTTATATGGAGAGTTTAGCGAGGCCAAAGGCTGGGCTTTACTGCGTAGGAAGTCTCGGGCATCAGCTAGTCAATGTATATAAAAGTTATTATATTTTAAAACCGTTATACAACGAAAATACGACAACGGGTTAGTATAATTTAAGTGAGACAGATATAGTAATCTTTAAGATTAATTCTTTAGGTTGAGTATCGGGCGTACACTAGTGACTGTTTCGTGCGTTTCGACACAATCGGCCGTAGTCAGTGGGGTACGCTGCGCAAGCGCCATTTCACAAGACGTTCGGTCGACCTGTCGCAACGGACTACCCAAATGTGACCTGAACACGTATCACATTTCTTATCCAAGATACTTTTGTGTACACAGTAAATTAAGTATGCGTCAATAGACACAGGGAAAGCCTTGTAATTTTATTCCAAAAGAAAATCAACCTCGAACGAGATTATAATTAAATATACTTGTTTCTGTACATGTATTTTTGTAAATTCAGTTTCTTAATAAAATTATTTGAAATTAAAAACTATTTTTGTACATGCTGCTATAAACAGAAATACAATGATATTTTGCTCAACGTCTGTCGTACCTATACATAATTTTCCCTCAAATCTGTACAAAGCGAGGCGGTCGCGAGGCATTACATTATGGTCACTGCACGGACCGGTGCCCACAGCACGCTACCTTACGTAATTTAACCTCATATGCCATGGCAATGGAATAAGTTCAGTGGAATAGTTGTATCTTTAAATTGAACCTACCGTTATGTGCTATTTAAACCTTATGAAAGTATTTAAATCAGAATAGAATTTAAGCCTAAAGATCTACGGCAAAAAGCACGCTTCTTCACATTTTAAATTAAATGCAGAATAATATTGATATTAAAAATATTTACTGTAATAATAATATATAAAATCGAAATATCACTAACTGACTGACTAATATCGAAATCTCGAAAACTACTTCATCTACGAAGTTAAAATTTGGCAGATACATTATTTACAGACTCTACAGTCGCAGATAAGATAAGGATTTGGCAAAAAAGCTTATCCAATGGTTTTCAAAGTACAATGTTTTCGACGTTGGGACCAGGACATTTAGTATTTAAGTTTTTTTTCTCTTATTTTTTGGCTCTACATGTTGTGGACGTTATTATTTTAGACAGTGCACACGTTATTTAGCCAGTATCAAGTATTGTAATGTTTCAAGTGAAGTCAAATATTTCACAATTAAAATAAGTCAAGCAAAGTAAGTCACGATCAAGTCCACGTCATGTCCCAGTAAAGCGGTGGAGACTGTACTAGAGGTTTCTATGGAGTTTTGGAAACAACACTAAGAGTCACGTTTCACAACATTATACTATTCACCAAAACTCGTGCACGTTTACGAACACTTAATGGATAAAAACCAACCATTTTTACACATGAACACTCAAAACAACACAAGTTTTGGAAATAATACAATGACGCGACATGACTTCTTTATGTACCCGCCACAACTACAGTATTTAGTTAGGTAAGTTAATGGTTTAAAATAAACAAACACTGAAATTTAAAAAATACGCAAGGGACGAATTAAGGAAGTGAAATGGGAACTGGAATGTTGAATGATCTTAGAAAGTAAACAACAACAGGGACGGAAGGTAATCGATAGTGACGAGACATTATACATATAGGATGAAAGTGGTATGAAAAAGAGCGAGGAGCGTGATAAGGGCGTGGGATGGGGTCGGCATGAGAGCTAGACTGATCGAGAAGAAAACAATGAAAGCAAATGTTGCAGCGGTATGAGACTGGGGTGGAACTGACGTAGGAGTAGAATGAAAGGGGATCGAAGCGGGACAACTGAAGAGCAAGTGCAAGAAAACAGCGAGACGTGTTTTATTTTAACGCGTACGAAGTATCGCCCGTCAACTAGTATGTTACCATACTCTACTACTACTACTCGGCCAATAACTCTACATTCTACTCAACAACTCGAACGTCAAATAAACTGTCAACTCGACCAATAACTTGACTGTCTCCTCGACCATAATCTGTACCGTCCACTCATCAACCACACATCTCAACCACACTCGGCCGTCCACTCGACCGTCAACTCGACCGTCAATTGTTAACTACCGTCTATGTACCTACTGTCGTCTCGACTCAATTTATCAGGTTTCAAATTCAAATCACATCCATGACCAACAACCAGAGCTAGGCTAAATACATGCTTCGCTTTAATTAAAATACAAATTACAAATACACTATTTTAACTATTTTTATTTAAAATGAAAATTACAAAATACAGGTGTAGAATAGAACTAACCCAGCCCAGCCTACTAATCAGTGAAAGAAGAAATTTCCTTTCATGAACACTAGATTTTTAAGAGTATTATCAGACAAACAGCCTCTTGTTGGGGAATGAATAAATCCTGCTAATGCTAAATGCCCCAATAAAGTTGTGGAAACTTTTCTAGAGGTTTCTGTGGAGTTCTGAAAATACCGCGAAAAGTCGCGTTTCACAGCATTATACTATTCACCAACACTCGACCACGTTCAAGATAACTTAATAGGTAAAAGTCGCCTGTTTTTATCACATAAACTCCATATTACACAAGTTTTTGAAAATAATACAATGTCGCGACATGACTTTTTCACATTCCCGCCAAAACTCGTCAAAATACTTGTCAATCTATCGTACAGTACAGTTTCCAGCAGAGTTGCCAACTTTAAAGATTGACTTATTTAGTGGTCGCCATTTTGCTTAGGAAAGCTATCGATCGCTATTTTTTGCAGAAAACTATTAATAATTTATTACTGGGTATTATGGTATTTATTAATAAACAATAGTTAGATAAAAAAACAATAGTTAGATAAAAAAACTCTACCGGTGAGACTGCGGCAATGTCACAGAAGCAAAAGTTTTGCATTTTGAAAAAAGGTTTTTTCCGTTTCCGTGTGCTCTCCTCCATCATCTCCGAATATTACGGGCGATATTATAGAATTAATACAGGCAGATAGGGAATCAGAAAAAATAAAATGAAGTTTTAAAACTCCTTCACAATTCTCGAGAATGTAAGATATAATTGTTCTAATAGAATGTAGGTACGCAGGCAGAAGATAAAATATAAGTCGTTTTACATTACAAAATGGAATAAGTGTTAATAATTAAAAAAAAAAAGTTTTAATTTCAGTAATATATATCCAACTAAGCTGTATGGAAGCCTCGATGAATGAGTCTTGTTTTGACGATAAGTAAAAAACTACTACTTACATTCCAATATTTGTATGATCGAAAAAAATACTCAACGTTTGACAGGTCGGCATTTCGGGCATCGTAAAAAGAGACTGGTTTGTCTGGACGTTTAATAATGTTAGGACAGCTTCCTTGGATCTTTAATTGGAGGTAGCCGTCGTAAGGCGCACCCGCAAGCCAAGTCGCGGCAGATGTTGGATCACAATAAAAACGCGCGTACCAGCTGACTATTTCGGCGCGCTGCCTTGACCCGAATCGAGTGTTTCAACAGAGCGGCCTCGCACACCGGGCCTTTCTATTTTTTAGGCATTACCTGTCGTATTATTACGACACTTCTATAACCGCAGCCATCTTAAAAGGATTTCGGTCTGTGTCGGGCGTCTCGTCTCTACATGTACACGCCTCCACAGCGCAAAAACCGGTTCTGCGTAAATTCAGTTTCATTGCATTTCTTAGGCTTCTATTGATAGGCCGATCTTGTTCTATAGGAAACCTTATCATTTATTACTTGAAACTATGAATGTTTTATTAATACATTAATTTAAACTTTTACCTTTTTGTCTATTTTATTGTTTAATTCAGATCATTTGCTAAGTTATCTGAATTCATTTACTGTGTTCGTTGTTGATGATCAAATATGTATGACCTAGTTTTTTCTTATAAGATCTTGACACAATTCGGTGGATCATCGACGGTGTTGATTTATCTCGGTTGTGTAAGAAACAGCGCCGCCGCGCCGCCGCCGGCCGCCGCGCACCACAACTCGTTCGTTGAGCACGTTCGTACGCAGCGCATTCGGAAACACTCGGATGGGTTCGGCCATACTCGTATCCGAAGAGAGGGGGGAGCGGCAGGGGCAATGCCAGCCTTGACCAAGTTTCACCGACTCGTCAGTAGGTACAAGGATCGATCCCCACCTCTTCCCGTCCTTTCGGTACATACATTATTTTATCTCGTTGACACGATTACTTCATTAGATGGCCCTGACACATTCATCAAGGTCGGTTAAAGTGGTAGGTAACTGACATGGATACAGTTTTTAGAAAGATTTTAATACTTACTTACCTCATTTTTCTAAAAAGCATTACTCTGAGGATTTAGTCTGGGAGGAGTTTGAAGGGGCAACTTCGTGACCTCGTTATCAAGGTCGACCTTGACCTATCTCTGACAAGTAAACCATAGTACCGCCGCAAATAACATCAGAACGCGAGGTGAACTCAATCGTATGTTTCTATTTTCGCACACTAAATGTTTGTCACCGAGGTATGTTTTTGATTTGTAAAAATGACCTTGACCTTGATCCAGTTAGTCTTGTAATAAACAACTGACCTCGTTTACTACATTATTAGCTACTATAGTAATAGCGTGCTCAATTAGTCCAGTAGCTATAAGATTTGTAAATTAAAAATAATCGTACCGAAACCTTATAGAGCGTGCGTGAAATTATTACCTACGCATTCATATAAAAAAAAAAAAACTACAAAATATCATCGGTGTTTCGAATAAAGCATGACTCGCTAGGTCTGGACGATTAATCAACAGCAGTTATATGCAGTTCATTGTTTATAGTAGTGCAAGAACACTTTCCGATTTTCAACGAAATAAAATGTATATCGCAATAGTTTAGCATAGAGATGGGAAAATAAATTTACAAATGGGCCATATAAAATAATTGAAAAGACTAGGCGGGCCAAATATTATGTATTATTTATTCTTCAAACAATAAATGAAAAATACTGTGTCCGTATGAAAATTGAAATTTTGGTTCTAAGTTTATTAAAATAATTCGTAAAACGCAGTTCTTTTGCTTTGCGGAATAGTTGAAACCTACCGAATTAGTTTCTTGAGTTTATAAAAAACGAACTAAAATAACTACATAATTGAATGAAAACAAAATAAACATTTATTTTCAAACCTTTTCACTTATATGCTTATAAAAGAAATATTTAAAAAAAGGTATTTAAAAAAAACAACGCTTTTCCGCGCCTATACATAGTCGGGTGCGAGATGTGAAGGTCAACAAGAGAATGAATAGTATAGTTATCTATAAAACTATGCATTGAGTGCCATTGCCATATCCATGACCCAGATATCTATATTCTAAGAATATCGGACTGTTGCATAATAATACATTATATATCACGGTAGCTTTCCTCGTACTGCTCCGCGGTACATAATCTCATAACAAGATAATATCAACCGAACTTATTTAGAATGCACACGCTGTGCTACATCGAAGAGCAGGAGAGGCAACGGTGTAGGGAAAGCTAAGATGTGATAGTATAGTCCAAAGGCCTAGTGACTTACACTGAATCAAAAAAGAGTATTCCACCCCCAAAACTCCTGTACTGAATATGTTACAGTAAACGTAAGAGCCACTTTCGAAAAACGCTCTACAGACAAATAATAAATTTACAAATATATGTTAAATAGGATAGAATATGAAAAAAGTATACATTATAGTAAGTAGTTATTTGCTGTTAGGTACTTAATTACATATTTTAAAAGTGACCATAGCAAATATTTTCAGCTGTGACAGATGCTAAAAGGATGTTTTTCGACAAAAAAGGATCATTTCATGAGCGACTTGGTCTGCAATACAAGCTGATGGAATTGCGCGTAGCAATGCTTGAATCCGTTACGCTAACCGTCTCACTCCAACCCTTAGCGAGCCCTGTAACTCTATCTTTATCACACAGAGGCGTGTTGGTTACAATAAAAACTGATTGTTATTTTTAACTCGTGGGTTGGGTTTAACTCGCAACTCTCAGAAATTGCCCTTCCGTTCCAGATTTAGTGTAATACTTACTTGCAACTGGTGCATTTAATGTTTGGTTTAAAATCTTAAATCTAAATTATTACATTAGTGATTGATCTTTAAGATTGTCCTATCACTTTTAATTTGATTCTAATACGAAATCTCTTTAAAGGGTCAAACACTTATTTGAATTGGTATGGATGTCCGTGTGAAAGAAGAGAATGTTGGAGTTGTTGTTGAGGGATGTTTGAATGAATGAATGAATGTTTGAATACTCCATCTACCAAATCCAATTAATAGGAAAATTATTACGATTATGTTGACAACTTTGGAAAACAAAAGTAACAAAGGGCATAGTTTTTGTGATAAGATTCCAAAATAGCATTTTATAATTTTGAATTACCTACCAACCGCTATTTTGGTCAAAAAACAATTCAGTTCATGTCCTAAAGAATCAGAACATACATAAATTGTTGTTATCGCGAGGAGTGCCCGCCATTGGAATTTGGAATTCAGCCAGAATCATAAAGAACGACGAATCCGCGTGCGTTATATGAGGCCGCTGCCCCAAATTTCAGGCCTAAGTTATTTAATATTTATTGAATGGTACCCCACAATAAACATACAAACTTATTTTCTCTTTAATAACAGTCAACGTAATATCAACGATGATATTTACGACTTTCGTGTGTACCACCTGCGCAAATCGCGACCTTATAAGGTTTCTGGAAAGCTTAATTTTAAAGCCTTTAGAAATTATAAATCTGAAGACCAATGCTAGAAATAAGTTGTGTATTCTTTCGTTTGCGATAACATTTTTGATGTTCTTGGAATAGAATATTGAAACAGAAAAACCCCTAATTCGTTGTGAATTCACTCTAACTTTGAGCTGGCTGGGTTAGTCAGAACGTTAATCAAAATGTCCACTATTTAGTTACTAATGTCGAAATATAAAGCAAATGTGGTGTGTGTTTCAGCCGTGCGAGCCGATAGAATGCGCGGCGGGCGCAACAAATTCGGTCCTATGTACAAACGCGACCGAGCCCGCAAGCTACAGATGATGAGACAGAGACAGATCGCCGTGCAGACGTTGCGAGGATCCCTGGGCGACGGCGGGGGGATAGTACTTGGGTTCGCACAGTACGCAGCAGTGCCCGTAAAGCAGGAGATCCAGATACCTCAGGTGTCGTCATTGACATCGTCGCCGGAGTCGTCGCCAGGGCCGGCGCTTATGTCGGCGCAGGTGCAGCCGACGCAGCCGCCACCGCCACCCACGCATGACAAGTGGGAGGCGCACTCGCCGCACTCGGCCTCGCCGGACGCGTTTGCTTTCGACGCGCCCTCCAACGCAGCCGCGACACCCTCCAGCACCGCCGAGGCGACCAGCACGGACACCCTCCGAGTGTCGCCCATGATCCGAGAATTCGTGCAAACGATCGATGACCGCGAGTGGCAGAATTCTCTTTTTGGACTCTTGCAGAGCCAAACCTACAATCAGTGTGAGGTCGATCTCTTCGAATTAATGTGCAAAGTGCTGGACCAAAACCTATTCTCGCAAGTGGACTGGGCGAGAAACACCGTTTTCTTTAAGTATCTAAAGGTGAATTTCCAGATAAGTATAAATCCTGTCCTGAATCCCCACAACCCCATCCTGGTGTACACCAAATTCTACTGCGATTGTGATGCTATGCGTTGCTTCGTCGTATTTGCGCATTGCGAATTTACTGTCCATTATTTTCATAGGAAACGAACTCCAAATGATAGTAAGAATTCCGTTGTGATGTGAGTATGTGAGTAGGTAGGGGCGCATATGACGCAGCGGGCGACGCGATGGC
This sequence comes from Apocheima hispidaria, assembly GCA_947579745.1. Lineage (NCBI taxonomy): Eukaryota > Metazoa > Arthropoda > Insecta > Lepidoptera > Geometridae > Apocheima > Apocheima hispidaria. The sequence goes on along the minus strand of OX388149.1, from coordinate 4,973,121 downwards.
TCTGACAATCGATACGCTGCCGCGCCGCGCCGCGCCGTACTCCACAAACTGGGTCAAGTTCTCGTAACAAGCGTGTTGCTACAACAGCTGCTGTCGGCCTTTTACTGCGACTAAACCCAGATAATTTGACGCGTATAAATACATATTTTATTAACTAGCTGTGCTTAAGTAAGAAAATCCAATGTGTAGTTAAAATAAATTCATACAAAATAACGCTTCAATCGTAAAAAACGCGCGATTTTTTCCCTAAAAGGCTCTATTGAGTAGTATGTTAAAACGCGAAATAAATAAGCAGAGCCTAGAATAAGGTTAATCCAATCCATGCAATGGGAACGGCAATTAGTGGAGTGGATCGGCGACAACGATGGCGGCGCGGCGACGGCAGAGCCGTGGTCTTCGTACGCTTACGCAAGAGCCGCAGTTAGTCACGTGGTCACGCGACGTTGCCATACCGTGCACATCTGTTTGTCCCTTTCTTGCGCGTAGAATACTTCTCAACCAGCAATAATTTTTGTTTGTGCTAAAATGACGCCTCTTATTTACGATTCATTCTCGGAATTAAGACTACGATGGCAATCATAGACGATACAATCTGACTCGTCTAATAGACAATCTCCCGTTTACACATAAAAACATATAAAACATAATTATGTGTACACATAAAACGCGTTCAGATTAATTAAGAGAGAAACCTTGGAACTAAAATATGCATATGCATGGAGAGGTACTCATGTTGAGACTAAAAAGGTGTTGGAACGAGGCGAAGAGCGAGCGTGACAGAACAGAAGGACCTACCGAGACGAGATGTTGATGACCCAAGCTTTCTCCAGACGGATGTGATGTAACGGTGGTGGCGCGGCACGGCAACGCTGCACTTTCGTCGGCGCACTTGACACACTGGCCGTGGCCGAGTAGCCGCGGGAAAGCACTTTTTACCGCGCCGCGTAACCGCCCGCATCAACACATAACATACCTACATAACAGCGCGCGATGAACTTGAGCGGTCGATGACGCGATCCTATCTCGGAACGAACGTATCCGATCATTAATAATGCCATTTTAATGCTAGAAATTTCATTTTGTTACGGAAATACATTTAAATACTCAAAGCTATAACCATTGTTTGATTGCATATACAATGTGATATTTTAAATTAAATCAGATTGTAGTTTTTTAAATTTCTAAATAAGTACCAGTAAAAAAACGCCTATTTTATACAACGATCGTTCTATCAAAGTCTCCTTAAAATGAACATACATGAAAGTAAATTCAAAAAACAATTATCGTCCCTAAAAATGTACCTACATTCCTAAACGCAAATTCAAAAATACAATTCTCGTCCCCATAAAACATATATACATGAACGAAAATTTAATGATCTTCCCCATAAAATGTACATACATGAAAGTAAATTCAAAAAAACAATGATCGTCTCCATAAAATAGACACACACGAACGGAAACTGCTATTATTCCGCCAAATGTATTATTATATATACAGCGTTACAAAATCATACGAGCCCCCAGAGCAGGTCTTAATGTCAAAGTTCAAAGATGTAAATAATTTCATGTACCCGGGCTGCACTATAACCGATGCCAACGCCAGAAAGGAGTAAATCGAGTTCCTAGCACAAAATAAAATATTCTGCGCTGTAGTGGAGAGCCTTATACAACATATATATATACATAGTGTCCAGGCTCCTTAATAAACGTATTACATTCCGCATTTATAAAATGGTTATATGGCCCATCGTCACGTAGTAAGATGGGTTTTTGGACACTCAGAAAGAGGAAAATAGGCAGCTTGTGACAAAACGAAAGATCCGGAAAATTCTTATGCCGGCTAGTTAGGAAAAATGGCGAAGCCTACTGGCTGAGCTCTATATCTTCTACAAAATATAATGCCACGCTTTTAGCTTGCATTCCTTGGTACTAGAGTCCAAAATTCACTTTGCGTCACTTTATATCGCTACGTCAACCTAATTTGGTTTTATGACGAAACAAGAATTCGTCGACATAATGAATAACGTCTACATTTTAGTGTTGACAGATACTCTAGTCAGACTGGATGGCGAAATAAAAGATTTGTTCATTCCCTTTCACTTCATGTATTTTTTCTACGTTCTAGGCATTAGCTAAGGTTCGTGTAAGATACAAGCATGGAAAATCGACATATATTAGAGTCGATGTCGACATTAAAGTCTGAAACTGGGTCGGCACCTCAATTGTAACGCGTTTTTGTCCTAGATTTCGTACCTTTATTATCGAGGTATAAAATGTTAGTAGGCTAGCCTGTATAAATGTAACCGCAGGCTGTCTCTAATATCGTGATGTATTAAACGCTACGACTCTACTCTACAAGCCGTACATTCACTTACCTTCTTTCGCCTATAATCATGGCATCAGTTTTTAACATTTAACAGATACTTTATCTGGTTTAATTTGGCACGTTGAATACAAAAAAAAAATAGAAAAAGAAAGAAAAAATTAATAAGTCAACTGTAATTGATTAGTAAACATTTTAAAGTAAACAGTAAAGAATAAAATAAAAATAAAAAACTATCAAAAATTGAATTAAATATCAATACATAATTTCGATACGTAGCTTCAATATAAATGTAATTGAGTACAAAGATGTAGTCGATAGGTAGAGCGGGTCGATCTCATCGACCCAATCTCGATCCATCACATTGAGCAAGCAGCGCGCGGTGTGGTAACAGCTCAGAGCTCTAAAATTCAGTTGTAACATTTCGTAAACGGCAAATTTAACGCGCTCGCGCACCGCCCCGTGTTTTCTAATGCAACTCTACCAAATGTAGGTCAGCGACGACGTCGCACTCGGTCGAGGCTTGCGCCCACATTAATAACCGGAATGTTCTGTTGACATTATACGAGATAAAATAATTTTAACGGCTGTATGGCCGACACCCGTAATGAAATAATCGCGCATGAAGTAAACACACCTCCATGGCGGACGGCGGCGGGTCGGTCGTTGCGTCACTCGCTATCACATCACACTCGGTCCCTATCGTGTCCCAATTTTTTTTGCCGTCATAGAGCATTTCTAATAAGTGCTTGAATTTGCCGAATGTACAAGACGATAATAGTTTTTTTTATCATCAACGACAATTCGATTTTTATCGAGGCAGACAGATTTTATAAAATGAGGCTACGCGACTAACCGCTTTTGTACTGTTTGTAAACGTCTGCTTCGATATTGGTCGAGGCTCTATGACGGTTGTTAAAATTCTGTGGAATTAGGTTGCCATGCGTCTGCAGTGAATAGCACGCAGTGGTAGCAACGCGCCCTTGAATTGTTGCAGGTGGACGACCAGATGAAGTTGCTGCAGCACTCGTGGTCGGACATGCTGGTGCTGGACCATCTCCACCAGCGGATGCACAACGGACTTCCGGACGAGACCACGCTGCACAACGGACAAAAGTTCGATCTTCTCTGCCTCGGCTTGCTCGGCGTCCCCGCCCTCGCGGAACACTTCAACGAGCTCCAGAACAAACTCGCCGAACTCAAGTTTGATGTGCCCGACTACATTTGCGTAAAGTTCTTGCTGTTGCTAAACCCAGGTTTGTAAATATTTTGATATTTTCATTCGACCACATAATCTTTTGCTTTTGTAAGCATGCTCGTATGCGAATGTATATTTGATGTTTTTTGTTTGTTTTGTTGGCATTTGTCATTACTTGCGTTTTTCAGCAAACTAATAGTCTTGTAACTGTTTGAAGAGAATTCTTGGGGTTTCAGAGGTGAGAGGCATCGTGAATGTGAAGTGTGTACGAGATGGTTACCAGACAGTGCAAGCTGCGCTGCTCGACTACACCCTTACGTGCTATCCTTCGATACAGGTAATTCATTAATTGTCTATTGCTAATGACCACTAGAGACGACCGACTTTTCTTTCTTTCTTCTTTCTTTTCTAATTCACGCACCATCTGCTATCCCTCTCGCTCTTGTATATTTTTTTACCCTTTGTTAATGAAACTTCGTTTTCGTCGATGGATTAATAGTACATCCCGCAAAATAATTAGATATTGTAATTGCCGACTTTTTAAATTTGAACTACGACTACAGGCCCAGTAAAATTCGTACTAAGTTCCTGGCTTTTTAACTTGAAGAGATATTTCTTTTTAGGATTTTGGAGGAACAAGATCTAAATATAAACCCAATTCGAACATTCTGTCAGTTAATCTAATTGGATAAAGCCCTTTTTTAGCTAAAACAGATCTATGATTATTGGCGTATCCAATACGTGTACCAAAGTCCGGAATTCCGTTTCTCCTAGATATCTAATAATTTAAACAGATTTGGCTACTCCTATCAACGTTTAGTGTATTAGAAGAGATGGAACCACGACGTACGGCATATTTTTCCACCGGATATCATATTTTTTTACCTGAGACGACTATATCCTCTGATATAGGCGACGCACCTCTTGTGAATTTGCCAGCGTCAAGTATTAGAATATTTTCAAAGTTTCACCTGCGCTGTATTCAATACATATTAGTGAGTAGTAGTATCCAATATTTATCCAATATTACTCCCTGCAAATAAAATTACAAAGTTTTTCTTGTAACTAGTAAAGATATCGTCAATTCACTCATAGCTTAGAGATATTATATAAAGAAGAGTGCATATGGCCTTAGAAAGATGCGTAACCCGTTTTTAGTAACTGATAAGGATGTAAAATATCGCCAGGCTGCGAATTGCGACATGATCGTCGCAATTTCTGCTTGACTTGAAATAGAAACCCAAGCTAACTCATTCGAGATAACCAGAGAAAAAACGCTACTTGTTACGAATTAGTTTAATTAATTTTTGCATTAGTAATATTAGTATAATTATTAATTTTTAATTTTATTTTCAAAACTCGCTAGGTTCTCAAGTTGAAAACGTTGGCGTAGGCGCTGAAAACATTATTTTATAAAAAACATATTTTTAACTTCTATAAGGTACGGGCTTATAGCAATACTATGTTTCTATATTAACCGTATTTTCGTCGGCTTTTATAGCGTTTTGAACATTAGCAGACAAAATTCGTAAGCGGCATCTACTATTATGTTATTTTTTCGAGGGTACTTATTTTTTTTTATTGTGATTGAAATTCTTCTTGTATAATTATTTATTTATCTATGTATAATCTAGTCACTGTCAAAGTCGAGCAAAGTATTTACGAAAAACATGGATTTAGCTGATGTTTCGTCCATGACGAAACACGTTACGAACATCCGACCTGTCATACTATGCGCATAACTATTTGAAAAATGTTATGGTAAAGTGTTGGAGATTTTACTAGAGCTATATTTTTGACACGTCAATTGACGAAGAAGAATTGATTAAAGATATTAAGATAATTAAAAAAAACCCATAAACATAGCTTTTCACGGTGATAGATAACAAAATATAAAAAAAAAAAAAACAATTTAGTTTTCTTAGTGGGAAGGCTATTTTGTATGAACAAGTAGGCTTTAAATCTTAAAGAACTATTGAAACATAGTTTTTTTTAATGTGTTATATTTTAAAATTTCAGGATAAATTCGGTAAGCTAGTGACAGTGGTGCCTGAGATCCACGCGCTAGCGGCGAGGGGGGAGGAGCACCTGTACCAGCGGCACTGCGCCGGCCAGGCCCCCACACAGACCCTCCTTATGGAAATGCTCCACGCCAAGCGCAAGTAAGTCATCTCGTACAATTCTATAGATACATGACTATGCTGTTCAAACATTAGCATTGAACACTCAACTACGCATACGCAATGCTCAAATGAATAATCAAAAATACACAAAAAAGACAAGGGGGAAACGTAAAAAAAAAACACGATTGAAATATGTGACGTCAGCCACAGCCAGTGATTATTTCCAGAAACAAATACATAGTAACTTTAAAAAAATAAATAGGTACAGCACTAAAGATGCCTGATAAAACACCCAAAATCATACTTTATGACTTAAGCTAGGAACATGCTAAAAATTGGACAACAATCTAATACAATTTGTCTGGTCGCGGGTTTTAAACACTCATAAGTGAGAGTGTGTGGTTTATTGTTGATCAACAAATATTGTAGTGTATAATCTCGTTCTAGGCCAATCGGAGGTGAAATGGTTAACCGGAGTGCCGAGCACACGTCGAACCTAGACCGATTGTATGTTATTATTCTATATGCAAGATATTTATTTTATGTATCCATCACTATTTTATTTGCAACTGTCACTTAAATATTGCACCCAACTTATACATACTGTTGACGTTGAGAATTGCCAGACCAGAATTAAAATATATCAACAAAATATCATTGAAATAAAATGGTTAGCATTTTTAATATCCAATCAAGCAGTTTCCGAAATCAGCATATGACAGTATTTTTTTGTAATGAAATATACACATATTAGTATTATCGTAGGAAATAGTAACTATACGTCCTGGCAACCCTCTGAATCATTTCACCTAGCTTTGTAACCATTTCATTTAAATTTTAGAAAACATTTGAATCCCATTAATTAATGTTTACATACCTTTTACTGTATCTATGATGAACCTTGTAAAATATTTCTATATATATTTTAACATAATACTTCCTTACTTTCTTTAATTTATTTATTTGTTACGTGGTGTATCCCTTCACTCATTATATGCACGATAAAAACACTTAGATAATAAAAATGGAATGTTACATTATAAGAACTTTCAAACTTACTTTTGAAGTAATAAAAATGAACTAACAATTTACTTCAAATGCAAAAAAATAAAGCTTCAAATTAAGCTTGTTCTGTATCTGGTTTCAGAGGATCAAGCATGTTTGAAAATTTGGGAAAGTACATGTTCGAATAATAGTCTACCAAGGAATTAATTATTTATACAAAGGAAGATTACCTCCTACCAAAGTTCGACATTTCGGTTTGTTATATTTTTAATAAATTTATTATTACCACAACTGAAATTCGGCTACATATACTTATGTACAGTATGATATGAATATGCATAACTATATCCAACGGTAGCAGTAAACATTTTTCAAAGAAATATTTTTTTATATTATTATTTTCACCCCGCGAATTCCAAGACTTCATAATTGAAATGAATCTGTAATTAATAGATAAATTTCAACGTTTTCTTGCAAAATATTATCAGTCGCCAGAATTAAACAAGCGACACCGCAAGATATGCTACTTGAGCAAAAATGTCAAGTTATTGGAAAACAGACCATCAAACACCTTTGTTAATCTTGTTTATCGAACCCTCAACTGCAATATATATTACATAGGAAACGGTCAATATTTTTACGAAAGGTTTACTTTCAAAATTCGTCGAATTTAATAGCATTAGAATTGCATCTTATATTTGAATTTTGAATCCTGGATTTAATTTACATTTTGAGTCATTTACGTTAAAATGCGTGCGGCAGGTATACTCTACTCTCTTAAAAACTAAAGCAATATTATCTACCACATGAATGTTCTTAGAATGTCTTTTAACCAATGAAGAAGCCAACACAATAGTTTTACCAGACACAAAAAAGTGCACGTCACATCTAAACAGAAAAGTATATAGGTACACGCCACGCTTTGTTTTGCACGTGTTTTGGTAAACAATTGATAAAAAGTGTAATTTAATTATTATACGTTTGAATATATTTCAAATGGAATGCTCTTTGTGTCAGGTGCGGATTCCTGCCAAGCGACACGATTGAGACCCATTCGCCAATATAGAGTAAGCATCTGCAGTATCCTTACTGACGAATGTAAGCCAGTCCGCAGTTGCACGCCTTCCTTGCACCTTTCAACTAAATCAATATTACACAAACGTTCCAGGCACATGACACAAAAACATTAATTAAACCATTCAAAACATATCGGGTGTAAATGTAACCGCGGTTCAAGTTTTTATTATCAAACTTACTGCATAAAAACAAAAAAAGACAATTCGTAAAAATAAAAGAATATAGAGTTTAGAATAGTCTTAATAAAAAAAAATACACATTTCGTCTAAGTGACACTTTACAATAGACCTTGCATACTAGAACATGACACGCTCAGCACTCAAATTGTTTCTGGGTTTATAGGGTTAAGTAGTTTGCCTCCTGGAATAACTAATCACCTAATATAATCGGAGTTTTAACACTTAGACGAAACAAACGCTACGTAAAAAATAAGGGGTAAACGTCTAGGTAATTAAAAGTAGTTTTTACTAATAATCACATGTTTAAATCGCGAAAGTTACATAGGTTAATGGTCAGAGGCTTTATTATTGGTTGGGGGTTGGGTACGCGGTGTTATTGTAATTAAGATAGTGTTTTCCAGGTCCTTTGTCGGCTTCGCTATAAATTATAAACATAAAATCATTTGATCGTTTTGGTTTGAACTATTTGGCTTAATTTATTTAACGGAAATTTGTATACGTACATAAAACAATAAAAAATTCAAAATTTAAGTGATTTATGAAATAGGTGGCGGGAAATGCTAATATTAAAGATGTCTTAAACATATAATAAGAAAATCTCAAAAAAACTAATTGAGAAGACGCATAATTTCTTTCTACTTAAATACGGTGAAATTTCAACAGATACATTGAAATTCGTACTTCTTGCTTTCCCCGTTCATTTTTTTAGGCTTCAGTGAGAGCATTGTTTGCTTTTTTTTTCTTTGCATTATGTTGAAGATTTGCATAGGGTTCATATAATCTAAAATTGCGCGCCTCTCCAATAAATATACAACTGAGTATGCAGTGGAATGGAGCCGCAGTTTTAGCTTAGATGAGTATTTATTTTGGAAGTGTAACGGTAGGTACCTATCAAAAAGCCGCACACGTCAAAGTATTTATGGCAGCCATGTAAAAGCCTTCGTATGGTTTCATTGTCTAGTTATATCTATTTTAGAATGTTGTATTGTGCGTTTCTGATTTGATGGGTGCCATCCCTTTACCATACAGATACATACATGAGACATATTTCCTTTTGACTGCAAGCATATAGTATGTACATAATTATATCGTAGCATTGGTTCTTTATAATATCAGTGGCATTTCTGATTTCAGATCTTGAACCCCAGTGATCGTGAAGAATAAATGACAGTACGCGTACGTACGAAGCACCCCTGACACCACATCAGATCGTCGATAAGTTATACAAATCATTACTTATTTAGTTTTAAGTTTATAACTCGGTGTGTTATTGTTTAAGTTATTGCGCCGAGCGCCGGCGGTGCCGCGCGTGCCTAGTCCGTATACAAATAAAACAAATATTTATCTACCTTAAATCTGTTAACATTATACAAAAAAATATTTTACACTACTCTCGTGTAGCTACAATTAATTTATTTAGCAGTCTATGTCGTTATCATCAAAATTTGTTTAAGTTCATAACATACCTTAGGTTTCTTTATCTCCGGAGCGTTAGCAAAGGAAATATAACTATACATATTTTAGGAAAGCGTCTGTGATTATAAACGAAGAAATTTGGTGAAAAATGTTTTTAATGTTAGTTGAGATGAATATTATAAAATATGTAGTTTATAATGATTATACTATACAGTGATCGTTAGTTTTATTGCAGTAGCTATGTATGTATGTATATGGTGAACGGAGGGCGACGCGACGCCCGGCTTGTATTGTCGTTACTTATTCATGTAATAACGTGGTTCATTTTCATTCGTTTACTATATATAATCACTAAACTTGTATAGAATGTCTGTACGAGGAGTGTCGCTTCTGTGTGTGTGTGGTGCGGTGCGGTGATGTGACTGCAGATTGCGACGCGGTCGCAGTCTCACTGCTACATAATCGCGTGGCTCTAACAAGGAGAGTCACTCTACTGGCTTTAATTGAACTTTCAAATTTTATTAAAAGATGATATTTGAAAATTAAAAATATTTTAAATATTAAGTGATACCCATTAATAGCTGATTCAGATGTTTGATGATTCTACTATTATTCCGTCAGATATTTTTACTGGGTGTTACGTAAATTTAATCACAATTAATCGGCCATGCCAGTACAAACAACATTATTGTAAATATCATTATGTAAGCAGATTTGCAGTGATTCAATCTACTTAAAATTTGTAATTATGTAAAAATTATCTCGACATACGTGCAAGAAGCCTTAAAAATCCTAGATTTTTAAAGAGATGGATACTAGCGCCTGCCGGCGAAAGGCCGGGCCGGGCAATGTATTTTTATATAAAACATATTTGTCTTTATTATTAACATATAAAATATGTTAACTGTAAGCACATGATTTCGTATTTTTCTAAAAAAAAATGAATATAGTAGAGTATCTAAAGAAATTAATATCTACTTCAAAAGTGGAAATCATTATTCATAATAAAGTTGATAAAATTATGATATTCCTAATATAAACCGTTTGGCGTTGCAAATTTGATTTGAAAACGTTTCTTGTTTGTGTTAATTAATGGTCAATTGAAGGGCAATCTTTCACATTCTCATAACTCTGTGGTCAACGATTCTGCAATAGCACGGTCCTACCGAACGGCTAACGCTTTTATTTAAGCTTGTACATATAAAAAAGCTAACGCCAACACAAAAATAAAATAAACGTAAGATGTATTTTATTAGTCGATATTGTGATTGAGAGGTTTGTGTTTAGTTCAATGGTTTATCTTGATAACATTGCACCAAGTGCAAATATTATACTAGTTGCCTGCATCAACGAGTAGTACATTTTAATTACTATGTGTAATAGTGATTTTTCCATGCTACGATTTTAATATTGAATTTTCTTCTAAGCTATGAATACACCATATAACTATATTTATTATATACTACCGTCCAGTGGCATGCAGTATAATATTATAATCATGACATAAGATGTAAAATAATTCATTAAAAAATTATTGCTGTTGAAAATAAATTGAATATTGTAGCTTGTGTTACTAAATCTTTATTATTATTTTTTGGATGATTGATGACCTATAGACGTAAATATAGGTATGACAACAACTGTTGTAATAAAGGAGTACCTGTTATTGATAAATTGGTATCAAAATAATATATAATGTAAATCAAACAGTAAAGTTCCTCGAAATATCGTTGTGGTACAATTTTTATTATCCATTATGCAACAGTTTTTTGACCGGCAGAGATTGATAAAACTTTTACTAATTGTTATCGACTATGATATAGAATATGAATCCATGAATTACTGTAGTATTAATTATGAATCATACATTTATTTTTTAATCATATACTCTACAGCACTTACTTTAAAATCGAATACTTTTTTCCATGTAAATAAATATAATTTAGACACAATTTTGATTTTAATCTATTAAACCAACTTTTAGCGTCTGTCTTATTCGATGTAGTATATATGTACGTATATAATAATTACATATGTAACGTTTATATGTGAAGCTCCGATTTAAACTCCTGCAACATTGTATTACACAACATCACCGGCCATTGTTTCCACAACCATCATCAGTGTCATATCCATTTTAATGGGAGTGACAGGAAAATAAAAATATATCAATTTATTGCGTGAGAAAAGTGTTCCAGAAAATACTGTGACAAATCAGAATACTTTTGTTATGTTATTCTGATTTGTCACAGTACTTTCTGGAATACATTTCTCGCGCAGTAAATTGTTTGTCCCATAGTAAAGGTTGTTTACAATGATGAGTACATACATACATTTCAATATTGTTGCACCTTTCAGTAACACCTTTTATCCGAGTTCTCTGTTAAAAACGGCCGAGTTCGAAGGTGTTCCGGAGTCAATGGTAGCTTCACGGGCTTAAGCGCTTTAATGGAAGGCAAAGCTGATCTGTGATGATAAAACATAGGTACATTAGATTGTATGGGTCGATGACAATTGCTCGCTCTTTCGTAGCAAACGTATGACGTGACTTGACCTATTAGAATTGTTTTTACCATAGTAAAGGTAGTATTTTTGGACAGCACACATGTTATATAAACAACTGTAACATCGTAGTTAAAAGCCGTGTTACCTCAACTGTAGATTCCTTATATTAGTTATGTGATTTTTATTTTACCAATCATGTTACCATATATTTTTTTCGTATAACTAGTATTTTGTACCAGTACACGAGTATTTGCATAAATATACAGTAATATTTTTATACTTATATTGATCTATCAAGAATCACATCTCTAATACAAGGGGTCCTATTTCTCTCGAATATTGATTATATACAGCCCCTTTCTCTTTCCTTGCATCACTATGTATTATAAGAATTATATATTATTATAATTTTTGAACAATTAATTATTTATTATTTTGAATATTGTATTTTTCCGAATACATAATATTATGTGTGTTATAATCAATGATATTTTACTAGAGATAAGATTTTAGTACACTAAAAAAGAGCCCGCAAATCTGTCATTTTGGACAGATTTCATTATAGCTATCTCTTTTACTCTCTAACTTTTCGCATCTTCTTTCGCACTCTTTGGCGGCTGTAAACAGACTGCAGCGGAGCCGAATTCAGAGCGTCTTTTTGAAGGTAAAAACCTATCTTTAGTAAAATATAATTGGTTATAATGGTCAAATCTGAAATGTATGTACATATTTTATAAAATATGATTATTTACTTAGTTTTCATTACAAGCATAATAATAGTAGCGAAAAACGACTCTTTGCTTTCTTTAACCAATTAAACATAGAAAAGAGAAAATGTAATTACATTATACTATACTAACATAAAGTTATAATGAACATACATTCATAAAATCATAAATATGTTTTCTGCTTGTGTATAATGTTTTTTTTTTGTTGTAAAAAAAATAACATTACAATGCTACATAATAAAATTAACACTATTTACACTCATCGGCACGGAATTCCTAACAAGCATATTTTGTTATCTATCCTTTTAAATGCAATACTTATATTTAAAAAAGTTAACTACAAATATTTAATGCTGAAACGTGCAATAAGCTGATATTTTAATAAAGTGCTCCGTCAGCTTCTCGCTGACGTGAAAAGTTACACGCGAAAACGAGACAACACATTAGTTTTCGCCAAAAAGACAAGCCGCGCAGTCTTTCCGTGCCGGTTTGTATACATGGTGCTTTTTAATCGGCTGGTTGTGAGGATGTTGTATACAACATAAACAATGAACAACTTTTGTTCTACCACTTCTGAAAATTCACGAGAGAAAAAAACAGCGGTTCCATACGAAATGTTCATAAATCTTGCAATAAAATTACCTTGTATATAATTTCCTCACAGCCGTTCCCTAGACTGTTAAAAACCACCACGTGTAATCCTGCACAAAACAATAATTGAATATTAAAAGAATAATAGGTATATGCTAAAACTGCAAAACGAATGTATGAAAGAAGACAGGGTGCCATTAGAAAATGAATGCGGGTAGAATTAAAACTGTTCTTTCCCTTCAAATCAACGAATATATATTTCCAAAAGTCCTTATCTATCATATTTATGTCTTAAACACCTTGCTTGGATAGTTGATAATCTATGCAAGTCGTTCACGTGTGTTTTTAGCGTAAATGCCACTACAGGTTTCATTGTTTTTATCCTTTGTTAGTACAATTGAATGGTATGTGACTACAAAACATTGTCTGATAACATGGATGCCTCAGAATATCTTATATGTCTCATTAAGATCAGAGGTCTTATAACCACCTCTTAGCGCAATTCAAGGTAGACTTTTTAACAAATGCCGTTTGAATCCCTTGCATTATCTTTTACATCTTATTATGAATTATTATTATTAATATCTAGAACAGTGACGTCTTAGTGCAAGCGGCATTTGTTTGAGATCTCTCTTTCGGTGATCGAGAGCTCTCTCTTTTACGCCCCCACGGGTCTCCAAATTAAGCGTCGTGACTCGGGAAATTAAATAGCGCAAGTATCCCCAAAACAATGTCATATTTCAAACAATACATTATATTTGATAGATAAATCTGGCCTACGTTTGTCAACTTTTTCTAATATCTGCTTGCATTTTGAACGGATATACGAATACGTGTTATAGTTGGAATTGAAAGTGTCCCGAGTAATGTGTATTCGTTTAAGCTCTTGACTATGCGAAACCATGACCTATATGAAAGATGCGATCAAATTGGCGCGGCGTAAAAGCGCGATACTCCAGCTTGGGACAGTTAGGCTTTGATATGAACGTGCCAGTGCTAGTTAAAGTAATTTCATCTAAATTCTTAACCAATTTCTTTTTGTTTTTGTAAGCATTTTCATTATATTTAGGTACATTTTTATTCAATATTACATTCGTATAAAATCTAAACCCTACTATTTACGTCTAAGGTTAGATTGTAACGACGGCGAGACGCGGTAACTAAGTGTTTGTTATGTAAGTAATATCTATATTTATAAAGTAGAATAAGTAATACTAAACTTAAGAATACACAATGAGTGTTCTATTTAAATGTACATTTTGAGTTCAATTAGATTGTAAGTGTAAGTGATTGTAAGTTTAAAGTTATAACTAAGAGTTATAACACGCGCGTGAGGCGCGCGATGCCACCGCGCGCGTTCTCGCCGCGAGAGCTTGGCGCGCTTCACCGGGCACTGTTAATTCGCTCAGATTCGCTCGCGCAGTGTATTTCATCCTAATTGTCATCGTAGCACTTAGTGCCGGAACGTTATGTTCCGAGCTTGCTTCTCTAATCGTGGACTCATCATATGCTTCATTCGACGGTAACTACTTATATTCAGCTATGTATTATATGTTTAGGAGATCGGTTTCGGGGGCGGGCGGAGGCGCGCGTCGCACACATTCCAAAATAACGTTGAATCTTAACGCCAAGCGACTCGGCGCGCCTCGGCCACAGCGTTACAGTTTTGTTAGTTAACCACTTTGTTGTTCATTAACGGTAAGCTAGGTTTAATCTCAATCGATGTTGTCTGTGTATAGTATTCAATCGGTTTAATTTACGTGAGGATGTGAATTTGAGCGAACAGACAGGCCGCTGCCTGAAAGTTCATTCTAGCTGTAAATCTAAGTACCTAAGCGATCATTTCTGTTGAACCTAACTTTATTTCACGAGCCGTGTTAGTTCTATTTCATCAATTGTATATAGGAAGGGTGAGGCATACAGTTTTCTTTTTGAATGGTTATTGTTGAATCTGTTAATGTGAGGAAAATATCAATGCAAAGTCGCATTTGCTGATACATAAATGTTTTGTCATATACCATAGAGTAATTGGTATTGTAATATTTTCTAGTGTAAGACGGCGGTGAGGTTGCGACTCGGGGCGCGGGGCGGGCGTTCGCCGGACGCCCTGGCGCGTCCGACGTGCGCCCCTCTCGCCATACGGCACTCGCCTCTCACTTCATATTATTCTACTTTAAGTACACTAGTGTTTAGCCGCGAGGCTTCTTCGAGGCTGCTCCTATTATAACTGAACTGAGTATTACAAACAAATTAATTTACTTAAAATGCATCACTTGTAACATCACTACTCGGGTGACTCGAGCGTCCGACTGATTGGAGCGCGCCGTTTCACGTTCAGTTGGAACGGAGCATCTGGACAGACGAACAGCTATTACCTCACTTTACGTCGTTACATTACATTGTAATAGTTATCGTTGTCGCTAAATCTTTAAGCTTATTTTTATTGTCAACATAATTCTTAGAGGTGTCATTAAGTTTTGAACGCGAGTATATTGTATGACATACATAGATACACGTTAGGCGGTGTGTTGTCCCGAACATTGCACCGTCGCTGTATTTATTTCTCGGTCATTACTGTTCAGTGAATTTTGTGAGAAAGCACCACGAGGCGGCGGCCTGCGTCGCCGTCCGTTACTGTAGAAATAAATGATATTTTCGTTTAAATTATTGCGCCTTTATTCTGACGGTTAGCGTGGTAGAAACAGTCCCAAAATCAGTGTTGCCGGCATGCGAGCGTGAGGAGTGAATCTAAATGTTTATGTAGAATCATCGACGTTTGTGACCACTAAATAATTAGTCATTTTAAATACCTGGGCCCGTACCGTGAGGTGCTTATTGCGATGATTGTTAGGTTCAGCCGAGAACGCTGCGCGACCGCGCGCTATCGCCGCGTGATAAGGTGTATGGTCGCGCAGCGTTCTCGGCTGTGCCTAAAAGTCATCGCAATAAGCACCTCACGGTACGAGCCCTGTTCATAGAACATACGCCCGAATACTGAAAAGTTTTTTAACTTTGACGACAGATTAAGCCTGTTGCTGTCTTTGTCATTTGCTTAGTGCCAGACAAAGGCAGAATTAGAATTAATCTGTCGTCAAAGTTATCAAGCGTTTCAGTATTCGGGGGTTTAACTTATACTATGAAAACTGACGTGGTATTGACACATTTTGTTTTAATAAAACGGGAATACTCACGTTATATAAAAAACTAAAAAATACGAATAAAGACGAGGTAGCGCGCGTGTCACGCTTATAGCATTACTTGATAAAGGTCACCGAATGTGATCGAAACTAGTGGTAATAACCGACTCAATTTAACGTGAATATTCCCGTTTTATTAAAACCTTTAACTTACATGATATATAATTATATTCAGATTATTCCGGGCGGTCACATACCGACGGCGTATCCGATATAGTATAAGCACAGTTCATACCTAGATTCCTCAGTCAGGACGATCGAAGCGCAGCTCGCATCGGTCAAAATACACCTATAAGAATCTACTCTCATTGGTTCATAGCTAAGCGCGAGTAAGCGAAACCTTGAGATAGCCAATGAGAGTGCTTGGTCGCAGTCCCCGGAACCCGCGCTTTCTTCCAACTTTGTGTGAGTATTGTCGGAACAACGACCTCGTAATGAGGTGTCTATAATTATATAATCTGTGAGTATATAAGTATAATATTAATTATTGAAACAAGTAATATCGTTAAAATAAAAACAAAACACCCGACTACAACATGTAACCTCTGGACGTAAAGAAGAATCCAACGACAACTTTCTTATCGAAATCGTTCAAGCCGTTTAGGACGTCTTATTGGAACACACAAACATACATACACCCCAAAATCATTAGCCTCCTTCATGGGCAGTCGGGTAATTAGCAGAAAAATAAGAAAGGTAAGTACGAGTAAATAATTGTTAGAAGTTTTTTTAAGGTATAATCTTCCTCTTAATTCAACAAGGTAATAAAGATTTGATTAAGTTAAAAAAAAAAAACTATCTATAGGTGCCATGACCTTGATGGTTTAAACGATCTATAATGACTTTTAGGTTACGTTAGAGTTAGCAATGATATTTTACTAAGATATATTTTTAGCCTCAAAATGGCGCTTTGTTTTTGGCACCGCCTTCAGTAACCTAGCATCCATGCGAAAGAAGATGCGAAAAGTAATAGAGTAAAAGAGACAGCTATAATGGAATCTGTCTTATAAGACACATTTTGCAGGGCCATTGAGCGTTAAAATTGTATCGCGAGTAAAATATCATTGATATTATTATTTATTATACTGTTTTTTTCTGTTTTAATATTGCTCCACGGACTCCGGGGTCGTGCCCGTCGTAAAAACGGAATATAATTATTATTTTATATTTCTGCTAGGTAGTTAGTTTTTACACTTAGAGTAGTTCAGCAGTGCTCGTATCTATTTTCTTTTGGCAATATACAGTTTTTTTTTTAACTGGGACAGTAAGAAGAAATCCGAAACCATCGGACATACAAGGAAACTGTCTTAGGAACCATTAAATTAGTATATTTTTCCGGGATAAAAAATTGCCTATGTTAATCTAGGATATAAGATAGCATCATACCAATTGTTGTTGAGTTTTACGGAAACAAACATACTTACGCACAAACTTTCGCATTAATAATATTAGTGTGATAGTCTTTTTCTGTTCCTGTTGGTGAATAGTATAAAGTCGTGAAACGAGACTTGACTTGTTGCTTCCAAAACTCCATAGAAACCTTTAGTAGTCTCCACCACTTTAATTGGGCGTGACTTGGACTTGACCATGAGTTACTTTGCTTGACTTAGACTATGCCTAAGACTTCTTTTTGTTGTGAAATATTGTGGTTCACTTGAAATATTATAAAACTTGACACTGGCTAAATACAAAACGTGTGAAACGAAAATTTAGGAGAGACAAAAACTCTGGAATCTCTATAAAATGATTAGCTGTAGTATCATGTAGCATTCATTTCGTCGAGGGTGAATGTCATTTTTCGGTGGGACATGCGATTCTGGTGTTAATTCCGTAGTAAAGTAGTTAATAGTGACGAATACATTACATTTATATCCTATAGATTGCGTCGTCTAACCGAAAAGCCCAGTATAAAAAAACATTTGGACCAAGTACTTCTACTGTTTAATACTACTATGCAGAAAATCACAGGTCAAGGAAGAAGGCTGTGTCTAAAACTTGAAGAAGAAACGCTGAAGAAAAGAACATTTATGCTTCTTACTTTCTCTACTTTTAAGGGTATAACGCAACGCCAAGTCTCCGTACTATTTTCTTCGATCACGTATTTTATAAATCTAGATTTTTTATTGAGTTATCCAGGTTGGTTGCTAAAAATTAGGATGGGTAGTACTCGTGCGTCTACCGCTAGTTTTTGACATGAATTTTATAACGAAACCCCAACATCCATCTCGGACAGAAATAATCAGTACTGCGTTGCGTGCGCACATCCACGTCCCCACCCCATGTCATAGTCATCGACCTATATTATGTAGTATATTTATGCCTAGTATATTTATGCTGGCGCCGAGATGCCCGATACTGTGGTATAAGCCAATTTCCGTAATTCGCATAGCCTCCGTGCTATAACATTTCCGAATTACATCAATTTTGTCTTCATTTAATTTCTGAAATGAGACCCCTTGCCAGACCGTGTGCCAAAAACGCAACAGTATACAAAAGTGTACCAACTGTACCAAATTGATAAATAAATTATTGGCTGATTGGGGTCGAAACCCTAGGAACGTGGGGACCGAGTGCAAAGAAAATATATAAAGAATTAATTAT
Organism: Apocheima hispidaria; assembly: GCA_947579745.1. NCBI lineage: Eukaryota > Metazoa > Arthropoda > Insecta > Lepidoptera > Geometridae > Apocheima > Apocheima hispidaria. Next base: position 4,954,176 of record OX388149.1, on the reverse strand, counting down.
CATCGCATCTGGTCGAAGCATCTCGTGACCAAAATGCTGACCTCTACCTTGCTCAAAGAATCGCAATCGCTATTCAACGCGGTAATTCGGCCAGCATTTTGGGCACGATGCCTGCTGGTAGCGGTTTATTATATTAGTTTTAAGTTGTATATTATATTTATGATTTATTTTTACTTAGAGTTTATTTCAATTTATTTACTATTTAATGTTATTTAAGTTACCCAAAAAATTAAATAAAATTTATTTGGCCGATTAGACGTTAATAGAATTCACGTAAAAAATACGAATAACGGACTTTGAAATTATTATTCGAAATTGTTTTAAGATGACAAAATAAATCAAGTAAAGTAGGTATAATTTTTATGTTCTGGTAGAAGTTTCAGAGCTTGACGATGTGTTAAGTTATAAACTTAAGGCCTCACTACATGGCCTGACCTGACATCGTTTGAAAGAGATATATAAGTTTCTGGGGGAGCAAAAGGGAGAATCTATAACCTTAATAGTTTCGTTTCTTTTGTTCCCGTGAAATTCAAATCTAGCTGTCCCTTTCACACGATGACAGGTCAGGCCATATATAGACACCCTTAGTTGTGCGTTCATTGAAGGATTATCGGAATGGATGGACGGCCAATGAACGCACCAACAACATTCCAAACTAAAACAAGAAATCTACATCAAAAATATTTTATTACTCAATAATCAACATTCTATCTACATGATTTGGTCGAATATAAAAATATAAATTACTCACACGCGTTAAGGTTGCATTCTAAGCGAGCCGTCAAGGCGTATTGTTTCTCCGTTGAGCATCGGATTTTCTATGATGCTTTGTACGAGCATCGCGAATTCTTGCGGATGTCCCAGACGGGACGGGAATGGAACCGAAGCTTCTAGACTCTTGATGGCGGGCTCGGGTAGTTTCTCCATCATAGGCGTGCGGAATAAACCTAAAAACAAAAAAATTAATAAATAATGATGTTACCTTGCCTCCTAAGTAAAACTTTTAAGTTAACCCCCGAATACTGAAACGCTTGTTAACTTTGACAACAGATTTATTCTAATTCTGCCTTTGTTTGGCACTAAGCAAATGACAAAGGCAGCAACAGACTTAATATGTCGTCAAAGTTAACAAACGTTTCAGTATTCGGGGGTAACTTAAACTTAACTACTTATAGCCCAACAAAAGAAATGTAGTCGAGTAGCTTAGTAAGCCACGTTTTAGTACCAAATCACTAATTACTCGACTAAATTACTAGCGAAGTCTAAACGAGGCCTAACGGCTGAACCTCGGATATGGGCCTAGCGTATTACCAGGATTGAGACTTGCTAGTATTGTGCCCGAAAAATAAATAAATTAAGCTAAAGTGCATCGTTTCACTCATCGCGCGAAATTCAAACTTTCTTGCGTTTTTTATCAATTACAGCTTAATTACTCGTCGTGGATTTATTGAAACCAATTTTGCGCCAATAAATAAGTTGTTTTAAGAAATTACGGGTAAAATAATTACCTAGATTACATTGGTTTAGCTACAAATTTCAATAAGCTGATTTTCATCTTGGTTTTTGGTTTAGTGGGAAATGTACTTATACTAGCTTTCAACTTGAATTTTCGGTTGGTGTAATTTCTTGAAACAATCTATTTATTATCGCAAAATTAGTTTTCATGAACGTACGATGAGTAATTAAGCTGTAATTGACATAAAACGCAAGAAAATTTGAATTTCGCGCGCTGAGCGAAACGTTGCACCTTAACACTCATAGCTCCCCTAGTATTCCCTGTGGTGGGGATGCCATATATTACACACAAAGATATGGACAACTAAAACCCAGACCCAGAACAGATATTTTAAGTTCATCGACTAGCTCAGTGGCTCAGTGGGTGGATTCCCGCCTTCTGATCTATAGGTTGTGGGTTCGATTCCCACCCAGGACAAACATTTGTGTGATGAACATGGATGTTTGTTCTTTGTCTGGGTGTTTCTTTGTACTCCATGTATGTATTTACAAAAAAAAAAGTATTTATGTATTCTATCAGTTATCTGGTTTTCATAATACAAGCTTGCTTAGTTTGGGGCTAGATGGCGCTGTGTCAGAAACGTCCACCAATATTTATTTATATTATTTATTTATCAATCAAGCATATGCCCGGCCGGGAATCGAACGGTTCCTGTAGGATAGCAAATAAAAACGCGGAGCGCTGGTGATCTTGAACAAACAAAAAACAGACAGACAAATCTGGCGAGGCCTCCGTACAACTTTTTTACATAAAGGACAAACTTTACTTTGTAGTTGAAAAAATGTTCTACCATACGAAAAATTCTACAACTACATACTAATAGCAAATTAACAATTGCAAAAATTCATGATTTCAATGGGCTTATCCCGTAACACAGATGGCGATAGCGAGAGTTGCACGAGCGGAACCGCGCACAGTGCGACTCGTACCGAGCGAGATGGCATGCTCAAGAACCCAATAGATTTTGATTTACTTGCGAGTGTCATGCATAAAAATAACCGTTGTGGCGTTGACTTAGAAGCTTGATTTTTGTACAACTCCAAGGGACGTTTAATATGAATTTCAACGTAATACTTCCAAGCGTTCATGAGAAAAAATGGGTATTGAAAGGCATACAGACGGATAACGAAGTTTATGTTTTTCCTGGAACCATAAAAATAGAAAAGTAAAATGCGATCTGAGTGTGAACCTGGTGCGATGGTGACGACCCGTATGCCTTGCTTGGCGAGGTCTCGCGCTATAGGCAGAGTCATGCCGACGACACCAGCCTTCGACGCAGAGTACGCTGCCTGCCCGATCTAGAACAACCAACAAAGAAACATCTCATACAGGTACCGACACGGTTTAACAACGCTGACCTTGAATGCGCAGAAGTCGATTTTTAGGTCTGTTTGTTTAGTGGAGTGAGGTGTAACGGGAGAGGCGCCCGGCCCCGGTAATGTATTGGTCGCTCAGTCGCCTTCCCCTGTCTCGCTGCGTTCTAGCGTCTCAAGTGGGAAAGAAGCCGAAAAAAACTAGGCAAGCTAGAAAACTGGTCTACGATGTGAATGGTTTCATTAAAAAAGAGACCAAAGAAATCGTTGGTAATTTAAAACTGGTAAAAAATGCAACAGCAAGGCCCCTATTCGGAGAAATGACATTTTTATCTCGGTCACTCTTAACTCCCATTAAATTCTAAATTAGAGAGACAGTGACCGAGATAATCTCGAGCGCACAGGAATAGGGTCCCAGGAGCGACAATAACAAGTTATGCTTAAATCTTGTAAAGTGTAATATTAAATTTTATTTAATATAATTATTTGTCTCTTACAGGATTTAGTTCAACTCTTAAACAAAAATATACGCAGTTGAACTACTGGGACAAAAAACTCCACTATTTCAACGGTTGAACAAATTAGGAGTACTACTGGGAACTACCCGATCTTTTAAGTTCAGCTTAGTCAGTTTGTTTTGCTAAACATAATGACGTTTTAGTGTCGCAAGTGTGGAATAAGGCAGATCTTTACATTAAAGAATACTTACATACATGAAAATTTCTATAAAACATAGCCACTAAATCTTATTATGACCTTAAAGAATATTTTGAAGCAAACATAGATTATTAGTAAGGTACTAATTACCATTTAAGTAATATTTTTGGTAAGGACTTAATTGTTTATGTAGGCTTATAATTATTTATTTTGTACAATTTATAACATTGTATGTTCGTGATGAACAAAACTGTTGTTACCATCTTTTTACACAGTTTATACAATAAAGTTTTTCTGATTCTAAATCTGAACGCCAATTGTTATTCTAAAGACAACATTTTTTTAATATATCCTCTCTGTAATATTTTTTTTTTAAATGGTGCAGGTTATGGTGCCTCGTTTTTCAATTAAGAAATAATAATATGCAATTGCTATAGAATATTTTTTACTCTAAATATAAAATTTTTTTTTTTAATTTTCGAAAACCGTGAGACTTACTGAATACAAATTTTAATGAACTGTCATGATGTCCCCTATCCGCTGGTAAAGGGTTATCAATTAATTAAGATACAATCCTGTATATAATAGAACAGGGCCTTTTCTAGGAATCAACACACAGACCAAACCGCTTATGATAGAGACGTGAAATTTGGACCAAACATACCTCAAATAGCCTAGATGAACAATAAGAACAGGTTTTTCGAAACTCCACTTCTAAAGGTGTAAAATAAACTCCCAAAGTTTGTTTGGTAATAAAGTACTTTTTCATGCTAAGCCACATTAAACTCAGTTCATGTACTTACCCCCGAATACTGAAACGTTTGTTTACTTTGACGACAGATTAAGTCTATTGCTGTCTCTATTATTTGCTTAGTGCCAGACAAAGGTAGCATTAGAATTAATCTGTCGTCAAAGTTAACAAAGGTTTCAGTATTCGGGGGTTAGCATCCTAACTTCCTAACTAATATTATATCCAGAGGAATATAGCCGCAGTCGTATCAGGACCAATAAAGCTTCGAGGTATAAAAATGAATACGCACGCCTCGAGTAAAAAGCTTCGCTTGCGCGATTCAGAACTCCCTACACTACAACTTTCAGTCCAAACAAAACGTCAGAAAATGCACAAAAATGGATCAGCGCCATCTAGCGAACTATTGGAAGTAGCTTTATCTCTCTGTCTGGATGTTTGTCGCGTTATCACGGCTAAACGGCTGAACGGATCTTGATTAAATTTAATAAGGAGTAATTGTATATCACAAAGACAAGGACATAGGATACTTTATTTAAGTCCGCGCGAACGAAGTCGCGGTTAACAACTAGTAAAAAATAAAGAAAGGCATGTTTTAGGTTTTTTTTTTTAAACAACCCCTAATGAGCCTATGCGATCAAAGCCGTGCGGATAAACAAGTGTAGGTATACTTTTTATGTCAGAGCTGGGGCCGTACCATGAACGCTTAATTGCGGGACAAAGCAGGCTCAGATGCCGACACTGCACGACCGCGAACCGAATTGCGAGACGATAAAATTCGCATTCGTACAGCGTCACGAGCCGGGCCTATTCTGTCCCGCAATAAGCGTTCATGGTACGGTCCCTGGTCTAAGTTTTGCGAAGAAGTTTTGTTTAGACGAAGGTTCATAATGGTTGCAACAAATTTTCGAGGGTTGATCTCACCTGTCCATCAAATGCCGCAACGCTGGCAGTGTTGATTATTACACCCCTCTGTCCGTCCGCATCCGGAGAGTTTTTGCCTATCAGACCCGCAGCAAGTCTGATCACATTGAACGTGCCTATTAAGTTTACCTGAAACATTTTTTTTTCTCTTTTATGTTTTTGCTCCACACATTGTGTATTTAGCCAGTGTCAAGTATTGTAATATATCAAGTGAAGTCAAATATTTCACAATTAAAACAAGTCTCAGTTATAGTCTAAGTCAAGCAATGTAAGTCACGGTCAAGTCCACGGCATGCCCTAGTAAATTGGCGGAGACTTTACTAGAGGTTTCTATGGAGTTTTGGAATCAACACGAAGAGTTACGGTTTCACAACATTACACTATTCACCAAAATGAATTGGGAAACTGTAATGCCCATTCAAGGTACGAATTACATAAATAAATAAATAAATTAATTAAACTCGTGCACGTTTACGAACACTTATTGAATAAAATTCCGCCATTTTCACACATAAACACTCTATATAACACAAGTTTTGGAAAATAATACAATATCGTGACATGACTTCTTCACGTTCCCGCCAAAACTCACCTGAAACATTACATTCATTCACGGTGATCAAAATATCTTTAGAGTATACCGCCGTCTTGTCTATACAAAAAGCTTACTCCCGAATACTGAAACGTTCGTTAACTTTGACAACAGATTAATTCTAATACTGCCTTTGTCTGGCACTAAGCAAATGACAAAGACAGCAATAGACTTAATCTGTCGTCAAAGTTAAGAAACGTTTCAGTATTCGGGGGTCAGACTGATATCCACCCCCAAATGTTATCCGATGACGATGATATTTTATATGTTATCGACACACCTTGCAAACCCGTGATAAACTATGCTTGTATGTTAGATTTCTTTTTAATTTCGCATTGGCCGCAATTGCGCCGTGCACTCAATAAACGCAATTAAGCTATCGCTGTCTTTTACGAAATAGAAACAAGATAGAGATGGCATGAATTATAGTGCTGTCAAATTAGTCAGATCTTAGTTCTCCATACAAACTTAGACGAGACCGTAGCGGGTGCCGATTTAAAACAAGTTTTAAGTGTTACACCCCAGGCAAAAAAAAAACCCTTGATACTACCAGTAGTACCAACGGTAGTACCACGGGTAAGAAGCGCGAATAATAAATAATCTATGCTGATAAGTTTTTAAGGTTCCTAAAACTACAAAACTATTGCAATAATTCAAGAAAATCAAACCGATATGCCTAGTTTTTCACGGTTATAGCTAACATAATTATATAAAAACATCGAAATCGGATAACATTCAGGGGTGGGAAACAGTTGGCGCCTTTTATATGGACAAGCAGGTGATATACTCTAATCACACTAATATTATAAATGCGAAGGTGTGAAATTATGGAAAATTAAATATGAAAGTATGTAAATGTTTTTGTTCGTTAAATTCTGTAATGGTTTAACCGATTTGGATGTATTGTATGGAGGTAGCTTATACCCTGGATTAACACATAGGCTACTTTTTATACTGGAAAAACATTTGGTTTCTGTAGAATAACGGATGAAACCGCGGGGCGCTGCTGGTCTTAATATAAATCTTGTTAATTAGCTGATTTTTTCCCACTGGTGAGCAAAGGTAGAACCATTCTAAGTCTTCTACTTGTTTTTCTCCTGAAATAGCTCCACCATCCAATCTTTTTTAAGCTTCCCGAGCTCTGTCGGGCGACACAGCCCCCTTGTCATGTATGTTCCTGATCATGATAGTGCGAGTAAGTTGGTATGAGCGAGATAGCATGTTATCACAATCAGAACCACAAACATTCATACTAAGGGCACTGGTCAACTGTTCGGAAGCAACCACTCTGCGGAGACCTCTGCGGACATGACCGGGTGGGCGCTGGGCGTGTCTACTTATATAAAAAAAGGACTGGTTACCTCAATCGTTTTCTTAAACATTTTCAAATCAAATGGTTCTCCTTTCTTGAAGTTGTATATCCTAGCAGCACTCGCCACTCCGGCGCAGTTAACCGCCACATCCAGCCGGCCAAACTTGTCAAGTGTCGTTTGCAGGGCAGTCTTCACATCTTCTTCTGATGTCACCTGTAAGTACCACCACAGAATAAAAATGAGTATCACGTTGATATTATAATTGTGAAAATCAATGACATTTGCAGCATACTTGTAATGTCATGGAGGGTCGTCGGATGATCTTACGGAACACGGATGTATAAAAACCTACAAAGATAAAGTACCTACTTATCTTAAGAATGACAATTGTTTAGTGTAGGTTACCTATCAAGAATAACTTACTTTATTTTATCCATAAAGAATCTATAAATAACCTTGTCACATTTACTTGACAAACGACAACCGTAAAGAGCACATGGATACCTCCAGTCTCCACTGTAAAAAAACAACCGTCTCGCTGCGTCGCGTCGTGCGCGTGTGCGTTCCATGCTCAGTGTAGCTCCTCGACGGTTCAGGATCAGTGGCGGGGTGGGGAAGCCTCGATGGGTTGAGGGGCGGACAGTGTCCATTCTATAAGTAGTATTATTATATGTTCTGTGCCAGTAGCACCAAGACCCAGAGCCTCGCCGAGAATTGAACTCAGGATCTCCTACTTATAAAGCAGACGTATTAGCACTACGCCATATCAGTTGTCAGATCAGAGATGAGTTATTTTGTGTATAATGTAATTTAAAAGTTTACATCTGAAAAAAGTTGAAAATGGACATCGTTTAAAATGGTCTGTTGTTTTAAATGGCAGTATAGTACATTAGTGCAATAAACTATACTGATTGACTAAACAATACATATTAATGTTTGTATTGTCTTACGAATATGTGTACATATATACATAATAATGATAACTTAGGGAGTTTTGACACCAAAGCAGAAAAATTATGTCACCCCTATGTATTAGTTTTGAAAACTTGTTCTTTGGATCGTAATAATATATTATAGTGGTGGTTCAATATCTATTAAGTGTTCTGTAATGTGCACTAGTGTGGGGAATCATATAAATTGGTGAATCCTGGCCTTATATATTTTTTTCCAGAACTTCAGTAAACAAAGTATCTACTACTTTACTGGGGCTCGACCTGGACATGACCGTGACATACTCCATGATCAAGACTTCTTATTCTTATTCGAGATGGGGGCGATAAGTCCTGCACTGACGTCCCGCGTGGGGTGTATTGTGCATTACCCCTGCCAGCAATGAACTTAAAATAACGAAGCGAGGCTCTGGGCCCTGATGCTGGCCCAGTGGTAGATGGCAGAAACATAATTGGACATATGATCAAGGCTTGTTTTAGTTGTGAAATATTGTGCTTTGCTTGAAATATTACAAAACGTGACACTGCCTAAATACAAGTGTGGAGTCAAAAATTAAGAGAAACAAAAAAAATATAACTTACATCGACTGAGACAAATGCAACATTTTGTCCGAGTTGCTTAGCGGTTTCTTGTCCTGAGCTGGAAGGCAGGTCGCAGATGACAACTCGCCCACCTTGTTTGAGGAGTTGCTCTGCAGTTGCCCTTCCAAGCCCCGAAGCGCCTCCCGTCACAATACCTACCAGACCCTGAAATTTTCAAGGGATATAAAAAGTTGACTGTGCCTCTTGATTTACCAGAAGTTGATAATTTCAAGGGATGTAACTGAAATGAATCAAAGAGGTTTTGTATTTTTGGAGGTGACCTAAATTTCTCCTTAGCTATTTTAAAGTCTCATGCTCTACTGACTCCTAAACCAGGAACCAGGGGCCTTAACATGTAACACTGGTGGTGAAGGTCATCGCGTGCCGTTCCACTCGCGCCAACTTACTCGCATGATGCAAGTAAGCAGGATAGCAAACAAATACCATCGCCACCAACTTACAAAATAAGGCCCCAGTTGGTGATGCTTGTAAATGCATAGGAGGAACCTATAGTGACTAGGGTAAGTACACTACTCGTCAAAGTACCTGTTTTATTTACACCATGCAATGTAATTTAAGCACTATTTTGTTAGGTTTGCAACAACAATGTTCAGACATTTATTAAAATTAGAAAAATACATACCATGGAGATCATGGAGTGCAAAAAGACAAACAGTTTTTTTTTATTACGGATGACTTTTTACCGGTTTTTTTTAATAATAAAGAAAAAGGAGGGTTGTGATTGAACTTACCTTAAGCATATTCAAAACAGAAATGTAATATTTTGATGTAGAGCTGACTAAAGCACAAGGTGTACTTGTCTTTGCCGATTTACAACCTTTCAAGTCCTGAGTATTCACTGCAATTACGCAACTAATTATTGAACTAGTGATAAGATAATGTCCAAATAAACTTTAATGTTATTCCTTGGATAACCAATACAATAACGTTTAGGTATATTCTCTTTGGACTTCGGATTTATATTCCTTGCATTGCATTTACGTCAAATCATCCAACAACAGATTCCAACATCCAATCCAAACAACCCAACGTTATTCTATTACCCAATACCAAAGCGTATACCTATGTGGTCTGTGATCCAAAAATCGTATTGTTAAAGGCCTTGCTACTTGGCCTGACCTGACATCGTTTGAAAGAGATGGCTATATATAAGTTTCTTGGGGAGCGAAAGGGAGAATCTATAACCTTAATGGTTTGTTTCTTTTGCTCCCGTAAAATTCAAATCTTGCTCTCCCTTTCACACAATGTCAGGTCAGGCCATGTATAGACACCCTCTCAGAGATTCACTGTGGACATCCATGACTACACAAACTCAAGGTGCAACGTTTTGCTCAGCGCGCCAAATTTAAATATTCTAAGATAATTTTACGCTAGTAAAAAGGTTGTGTCAGGAAATTTAGACTAAAAGCGGCTATATATGACCAGTGGGCTTATCCCGTAACTCTGAAAGCGATAGCGAGAGTGCGCGAGCGGGACCGCGCATAGTGCGACTAAGTTGGTACGAGCGGGATGGCATTCTCTCGCAATCAGAATCTCGAACGTTTCAAAGTTAGAGCATAAGCCCGCTGATCTTATTTCTTTCCGAACCGAAAGATACGGTAGTATGACCTTAATGGCCCTAGCTTCCCATTGGGTAAAAAAAAAACTAATTAGCTTCCAACGCCCGCACACAGGTGGCAGCACTTTTTCGCCGAGCAAAACCTTGGAGGAATGAAAAGGAATCGCAATGCGCACGTCGTTGTCGCGCGAACGAATTTGTTACCTATTCGTCATTCATTCCATTCATTCATCGTTTCGTTCGCTTTGGCTGGCCGACATCACGGAACGATAAATTTTCTTGCAATCTGCTAATTTTTGCCAACGAAATACTACATTTATAATAATAAAATATGCCCAATCAGGTGTTAACTATAGAACCACAAAATGAGCTCAAATTTAAAGGTAAGTGTCATATCATTTTTTAGTGATAGGGCTAGAACCGCATTGAAACTTGGGCACCATACGTCGTGAGCTAGCTGCTGACAAATGGAGTTTCTATTTCCAGATATCGGCGTTTTGTCAGGGTGCGGTTTTTCTACATTTTCCTTGTTGCTTGTTGTTGCTAATCACAATATTTCAATAACACGACTGATCCGCGAGGTATACGTAACGATTCCTTGGAATGGGTATGTGGGTAACATACCTACTACATAGTACTGACCTATCTACCTATTATGGAAAAACGAAAACGAGCATGTACTAATCTCCAGTTGTGTTATAGTCCGAACGTACATGCGTTTTAAACTGTCGCCAGGGACGAAAATACCATGCTGAAGTTTATAAACACAAAAAAAGATACCAATATAGGTATGCTTAGAGCATAGATACTTTGAGTTTTATAGGCTGGTATTCAGATGCGTATTCTTATTCAGTGCAATGTAATGACAATAAAACTTTCAAATGTATGCCACCAAAGTATGCAGGTGTTATTCAATATTAATTATACATTTTCTTTTATATATTCCTTTAGTTTAAGCAACTTATTAGGCCCTTCTTTTATCAGTTGAGTAGCCTTCAGCCACAAGCTTGTGCCAGTATTTTGGCAGATACATGAAGCAAAACTAGTCCATAGTCACTACGCACAGTACTACTCTAAATGTGGTCTTTATCCACAGGTAGCATCTATCCCTAGCTGGTAATTTGAAGCTGAGCGGGCACTTTGCTTATTCTGGCTAGGCAATGTCCTAAAGCAGACAGAGCAGCATGCCTATGCATATAAAACATGTTGCTATCTTTATTGTTTGGCATTTGTCTGGCTGATCTGATCTGATTAGCATTGTCAATTTGCCTGGGAAGTATCACACCTTTGCCATTAATTCTACCGCTAAGTAGTAGTGTGCAAACATTTCTGTGTTCAAGATTGAAGGGCAATGCTTACAGTCAAATTACCAAGCATAAAGATATTTAACATCAACTATCAGGGTAATAAGCGCAGAAGTTTGAACTTTATTTATTTATTTTCCAAAGTTACAACTACCATCACAGTTACAATTACATAGCTAATGCGATAGCGCAGCCAAATTTGAATTAATTAATGCCTACCAAGTATATCATAAAAACCCATAATGCTATATTCGTAAATTCACTCAGAGCACAATCAAATAGGTCAATGTCAACAGTTACAGTTCAAAATTCTTGGTGGCACTGAACAGGGACAAGTTATGGACAAGCGTGAAGTTTACCAACCGGCGGGCAACATGCACGTGTCGTTACTTAGTTGCAAAAAAACATGTTTCAGCTTCGGTCACGTTGTTGTTTTCCATCAAGCGAGCTAGTGGCCCGAAATAAAACTATATTACAGGCATAGATAAATTACATAAAGAAGTGTGCCAATGTTTATAGAAAGATCTGCTAGTGATTTAAACTCGTCACGTTCTGCTTGACCCAAGCTAACTCATTCTTAATGGTACGGAGAAAAAACACTACTTGTTATAAATATTTTTGCATAATAAAATCAGTAACATTATTAATTTTATATTGTATTTGCAGAACACGCTAGGTTCCCAAGATACACTTGATAGTGGTACTTAAGAGATAAGGGGTACTTTGAAAAAATACTTTTTAACTAATTTTTTAAGTCGTATATTGCAATCTAATTTGAACTAAACCTTTATTTGGATTTAATTCGGACATAGACCAATACTATGTTTCTATATTACCCATATTTTCATCGGCTTTTATAGCGGTTTGAACATTATCTGACCAAATAGAATAGAATATTTATTGGCCTTATAACTGATTTGTCATATTAGGCAACTCTTTTTACAACATTGTACAATTATTACATTTTAAACTTTAACTAACACAGTATTAATCAATTATTATTGTCAATATCAGGCACGTGTAATAATAGATTTAAACAGACACGTACAGAACTATCTTATAAGCTAGTGCCACGAATGGCGGCCCTATCACCAAAAGCGATCTCTTCCAGACAACCTTTGATACGTAAGCGCCATCTAGTTTTGTGCAGTTTTTCCGGGGGCACACTTTTTTGTATAAGGTGTCATTCTTATTGTATAATTTTTCTATAGTATAGGTATAAAAATGTATCAAGTATTATTTAAAAACTAAAATATCCAACTGCGTGTTAGACATTGAAATTATGTAGTCCACCAATTAGGCTGAGTTTTGTTATTATTGGTCCTATTACTTTCCATGGATCAGAAAGTAGGTATGGTATGCATCATAATCCCAGTTAAAGGTACTGTTAATAGTTAAAATAACTTTAACCTTAATATCTTATTAACTTTAACCTTAACCATGAAGTTTAGCCAGCATATGTTATTCGTCATTTTGAGCATAGTTAAAATGGGACAATAATTTTTCTGATAACGGGTGTTTTAACTGCAGTTATGACTGTAGTTTAAAGTTAACCTAGATGGTGCAACCCGGCCTTAGTCTTATTTTGATCAAGTGCAGTCCACAACACTACAATTATTTTAACATACATCAGATATACGATTTATATATTTTAATATTTGTCGTTAGCTGAACCGTACAATGGGAAACTAATTGGAATACGATTTTTATAATCTTACTTTAAAATTTAATTAACGTAACACCGGGTTCGGTCCGGACAGCTCCCGTCCCGACATTGAGATGTGAGGTCTATTATTGTATTACGTAGGTATAGCAAATTGTCGTATAACACCACTGCACCACCCGGTTGTCATAATAATTATGTCAAACTAGCTTAGCGTTTTTTTTTTTTTTCTCTTTCCTCCTAAGAGGATTATGGCGTCGCACGTCTTATGCATTTGCCAGTGTCAAGTATACTCATATTTTTTCAAGTCTTGGTGAATTTTGTAAAATAAGTCATAGTCACAGTCAAAGGCGAGCAAAGCAAGTCACGGTCAAGTCCAAGTCATGCCCCAGTAAAGTGGTGAAAACTTTACTAGAGCCTTCTATGGAGTTTTGGAAACAACACGAAAACTCATTTTTCACGACATTATACCATTCACCAACACTCGTGCATGTTCACGAACACTTAACGGGTAAAAATTCACTGTTTTACACATTAACACTCGAAATAACACAAGTTTTGGAAAATAATAAAATGACGCGACATGATTTCTTCACGTTCCCGCCAAAACTCCCTTAGCGACGTTGTTTGTAATTGGAAATCCTAAACATATAGGTTCCTACACAGTACACACTATGCCGACGACACGATTTTTTTCCAAGCGACTAACGGTCTCTTGTACTTTGTGCGTCAAGCCTTTGTGCGTGAGTGTAGGAGGAACGTATGCCTCTTACGCGCAGATTACTTGCACCGTCTAAACCCCCTCAGCTCTCATTTCAATGTCAGGACCGTCCAGGGTTGGACGAGGACCGGTGAAGTGTTAATCAAGTTTCAATTGGAAAAGTAGGTCAATTAGTTTTCGAGGCTTCGTTAACTGGTTGACCTGGGGGCCTACCACAATATCATAAGCATACTTATTTCAATATTTCTAATCCTACTACTGTATGCAGAGAGAGAACAAATGCCGAGTAGGACTAAAATGAGTTCCAAAAAATTTCTATTCCTCGGCTGTTAGTTTCTGGTGTTTTGTTTGTTATTGCAATACAACGGACAGCCCACGCATATCATAGCTTTATCAGCCTCGTCCTGTGCCCTACAAGCGGGCTAGGCATTACGAATGGATCGGTTGGTGCGAATATCTGTCTATTTATCGTGTCGCAATGTTCTTTTGTCGTCAGCCAAAATGGGAGCAATATGCGCTTCCTTTTGACTGCCCCGGTGGCTCAGTTGGTAGTGAACCTACGTTCTGTGCTTGGGGGCGTGGGTTCGATTCCCATCTAGGACAAACATTTATGTGATGAATATTTGTGTTTGTTCTATGTCTGGGTGTTAATATCTATATAAGTATATATTTAAAAAATATCTATGTACGTATATCAGTCTCTGGCAGCCATATTACAAGCTTTGCTTAGTTTGGGGTCAGATGATCGTGTGTGCAATAATGTCCCAGATATTTATTTATTTATTTATTTATTTATTTCACATATTGAATTGAACGAACTTACCTTTTTGTGTCGTACTAAGTTCTCTTCTTGTTTTATTTAATCTAATCGGCATAGTAAAAGTGGAAAATTAACCCGGTTTTTTTGCGGCAACAGTAGAGTTTGTTAAAAGTTCAAATTAATTTGTCCCCCAGATACAGTACTGACGTCGCATATATTATGTGGTACATTAAAACCTATCAAAACGTTCGTCATGTACAAAAATAACGGGAGAGACAGACTTAAAGCACCTGAAATCTGAGCTGATCAGCTCATGTATATATCTTGTTTTATGCTCAATGATATAGTCATTATTATTGAAATTTTTAGTTGATTTTGCAGGGATGTTCGACCAGGGGTGCACCACATACCTGAAGCTAGCCAACCCCTCTACGGACACAGTCCTGTTCAAGATTAAGACGACCGCTCCAAAGAAATACTGCGTACGTCCCAATTCTGGCATCCTCGAGCCTAACTCTAAAGTGGAAATTGCTAGTAAGTTATTCTAATTACGACGATCGACTTATGCTCTGTGTATAATAGAAGTGCATAGAATTTAACGTCACATACAGTCTACACTCTAAACTCGGACACTTCTAACAATATGAATGCTAGCACCACCTACATACGCAAGCTTACGTCTGTATACGAACGCAAACGCGTGAATGCCTTCCATGCAGTTGTGGATGCCTTCCGCTTCTAATGCCGACTGGTTTCCACGCGCTTCTCAGAGATGGCGTTAGCTTAACGCGCTCGACTACTTCTGTCAACTCGACTAGCGATTGTCAATTATTTGAATCGAGCAAACAAAAGCAAACAACCAGCGGATGCGTGAGGGGGGCAGGTAAGGTATCTTTAATTGCTGGGGGGCCCGATGGGCCGTTCTGTATGTAGTCTTTGTGTCTGTTCTGTGTGTGTTTATATATTACCAATGTGTGTATTATGTGGTATACCACTTATGTTCAAACACTTTCTGTGGTATATCACTTATCGCGTTGTATGACGATGGTAACACTTAACGCTTCGTGTGAAGGTGGTGACAGTGTTAAAAGTTATCATTGTAGCAATCGTGTCGTAGTATGACTAGGTGATTCTAACAGAACACTGAAGTTAAGCAATTTAATATAGCTTTCGAATGGACAATCGAGCGCTACCGTAGATCGAATAGCACGTTCAATTTTGACCAGTTGAATTCTACAGGCGAGCATTTTCTGCCTATCTGTAATGTATTTTGTAATGCACTTATATTAAGGATAATAAAAAGTTTTTGTGTCGTTGAGGTATAGGCACAGATGAACCAGATACCTCGTCACGCGGGTTTTGGTCCGATCAAAAGTCGCCACAGTTTGAGGAAAGCACGGGGTGCGCGGAGCGTGACAAATAATTCCCATTGGCTATCATAAAGGTTACGCCCACCACTGTACCGAGCTAGTACGTTCCGTAGTGATGGGGTAAGCAGTAGGCTGTGGCAGTAGGGCAACATCGGTACTTACCTACATAGCGAACTTCCGCTCTGCCATAGTAATCGCACTCACTCGAATTTCAACTCACTAACATAACATTACTACACAACACCATTAAAGTACTAATTCTTCCTCAGTGTCGTGCACTCGCGGATTTTTCGAGATCGAGCTGTAAAGTCGAATGTTTTTTTTGGAGGTCCCTGCTTTATATATATTTTTTTTATATTATAGAATGTGTTATTCTAAAATGTGACATTTTCTCGAGATCACGCGTTTTGTTAGGTCCGAAAAATAATGTTAGTTTACACAGAATCAACTCAGTTACTTCAATTCATCATCTAAAAATCTATTTAGCCGGGTATCGAAATTAACAACTGAATCATACACCTAATAACCTTGAAATACTTACGTCGTATACTATAGTCTACTGACAAAAACGCCATTATTGTTTACCAGAAAAACGCGGTCGAAGCCGCGGGCAGAAGCTAGTAACGGATAAAAACTTCAAACATCCTACGCACCTACGGAACCCTACTAAGCATGGCCCGACATGCTCTTAACAAGTTAAGACCACAGTCTCAGGCACATGCTAGATGCTGCCGGTCGATTCTATCGTGATTTCGTTGCTTGTCGAGTTTAGTCCAAGCAGAAGGTCCCGAGTGTACAGTTTAGTTAGTTAGAATTCATCAGTGTTCGAATCCCTTTACGGTATGGTGAACATCGAAAATGCAAGTCTGCGTTTTGTTTAATGAGTCACAACACTACTTTATACGTGCGTTCGCCAGAAAGTGACAACTGCATGGGATATCCGCAATGAGGAAAAGGGATAAGTGACGACGTGTCCATTATACGCTGAGCTCAGCTATGTCTTGTAAAACTGAATTATTTTACTTACCGATGAAAAGTTATTCCGTCTTTTTTGTAGTTTGAGTGCGCGGATGACTTTCCACACAATTTCACTGCACAGATAGTCATTTTTGTTTACTGTTGGTTGTCAGGAAAATAAAACAACCGTTTTATTTTGTAAGCCGCACGCACGCACGCACAGCTCTGGCACTTGGTCGGAACTGAGGTTCAATATTTGGGGCGGCGTCTTATATAAGTCTTATAAAACTTATGTGTTGCGCGCTAGGCTCGTCCTAGACTAGGTATCTAGTTCTATTCATCTGTGGGTATAGGCCTGTCTAAAACCCTACACTAAGACACTGAGACTATACATACACATTGTAAGTAATTTGTGTATTGTTCTAGTTACGCCCCAGCCCGTGTATGTCGATCAGAATGAAAAACATAAACATAAGTTCATGGTGCAAAGCGTCGTCGCTCCAGAGGGCAAGACCAATGTCGATCAAGTGGTAAGTACTTTAACCACATTACCACACTGATATGAATGCGAAAATAACTGTAACCGTCTGTTATCTATTCACTATATTCGATTAAAAACGACCTTGCGGTAAGCATTGCAAGGAAGTAGGTATATCACGAGGACACGGATAGTTTTTATTTTGGGGAATCCTCTATTTGTGCTATATGTCCAACGATTCAAAGTACTCGATTCATATTCGCAATTATGCAACTGTTACGTCGTATGTGATTATCGTTGGCCGATGTAAGGTGTGTAATTAAAAATGGTGCCTTTTAAGTTATGTGAAAATAGAATTGTTCATGTACCGTGAAAATAATCGATGAAATATCGTAAAGTAAAGCGATGTCGGTTGCACAAGTTTTTAGGTAACATAACTCGAACCTTTGTTTCAGTGGAAAGAGATCAGCCCCGATCAACTCATGGATTACAAGCTGAAGTGCGTGTTCGAGACCCCACGTGGAACTAATCTCAATGTAAGTATTAAGAATAGAGTATACCGCCGTCTTGTCCATACAAAAATCGTAGTCTGATACCCACCCCTAAATGTTATCCGATTTCAATGGGTTTTTCTTTATATGTTATCTATACCGTGGTATCTCTGTCTAGTATGAAATTAAAATGCTTGTATTAGGTATAAGTTCTTGATTGATGAACATTCAAAAATTTTTTTTTTTGAAAAATAATCAGTCATATTCCCTATATATTAGATGTGATTTTCGTTGAATTAAGGTAACGTGAGTTTTAGAGTAGATGACCCGAATTTTGTAGTTATTCGTAACTAATTATCCTAATGGCCCGTATATTAGTTCAACCTCAAGGTTGCTTCACAAACGGCATTTGTAATTTCTAAGAGCGTTTCTGTGGTTCGTTAGATAATACTGTTTTGGATATTTTCACGCATTAGATGGGTAATTTACCGCTCGAACGGTTCACCTCTGGCCGTATTTTGATGCTTTTATTTGTTTTTATGACAGTTATCAGAGATATATCTTAATCCTAACTTCCTATTTATTTTATTTTTTATAAGGTAGGTACAAAAATAATTAGCAAATTAGTGTCATAGACACTTAAATAAGCAATACACAAAATACATTTTAAATTTGCCAATCCAAACATTGTACACAGCATTGTTAATAAGTATATCTTGCTAATATACAGGTAATACAACGTCAACTAGTTAAATATTATTTGAGAGAAGTAGTTTTTTAAAGTTATACAAGTTTTGATGAAAAATATCGAGTTTGTCGCATACGTCGTTGCAGATATCATTGTAGGATTGACACATACGATAAAGAGGATTATTACGACCCACATTGTTATTTCATGGTGGAATACCGAAAATCGCACGAGTAGGTCTGCGCTTGGATCGCTTACGAGTATAATATATAAATGCGAAAGTAACTCTTTCTCTCTGTATGGGTGTTTGTCGATTTATCACGGGAAAAAGGCTGACGGATTGATCTGAATTTTTGCTAAACAATATAACATAATAGGGCAACATAATAGGGCAACAGCTTGTATTATATATATTTAAAAGTTACATTCATAAAATGTTAATCCATTATTGGCTGTCGGTTTCACTTTAAGTCTTAATGTATTTGTTTTGAGAGCTGTGTATATATATATATATATATATATAATATATACAAAATCCACAGCTCTTAAAAAACTCGTAATTTTCTAGAACGTAGAAAATAAACGTAATGCGTAATGCGAAAATAATGTGATACTACTTTCTCAAATAAAAACTAGACTAAAACTGGAGAGGTATAGTAACGCTGATTGTTGTGTTGCTTTGTCTGCACACAGCATCACGTTTATTCATAAATTTGAGAGCTCGTTTTTACCCGACTGCCCAAGAAGAATGGTAATGTTTTTGGGGTTATGTATGTTTGTGTGTTCCTATAGTACCTCCTTTAATAGACGTAGATATGTAAAAATTTGTTCAGTAGCTTGTACTCCATCTATTACTAATTCCAGGATGCTGGCGACAACGCCACTCAGAGTGAAGTCACCAAGAAGAGGGTGGCGGTCGCCGATGAAGCTAACAAACCCCCCACAAAGGTAAACCTCGCACCGCCGCTAACCGCCATCGATGTTTTACTGTGTTCAGTTCTGGCCGAACGCACTTATATGTATCTGTACTGTATTAGTGCACGACGTTACATGATCGATTTATGATCAAATGCTTATTCGATTATATTTTTTTGCCCATCCGCCACGTGACCGGTTCTAACTAAAAATCATTACCACGGCGTCGAATTGATGCGACGTCTGCTGCCGTCACTCGAACGCGGCCATTGTCGACCCATCTTGGCATGTATTTCAAATTGCAGGGAGTTGCAGGAAATTTCATCGAGACCGAAGAAAAACGAGTGAGGGACAATGATGTCACTACGTCTATTAACTTTGCTCCGGTACATATTTTTTTTTTTTTAAATCTACGGTGCAATGTCGGCTATGTATAGAAATTGACTGTTCACATACTTCGACGCCTTGCATTCTTTCTATCAGCAAACTTGAAATACTGCGCGCGCGTAAAAACTGTTTGAATTTAATGAACACCGCTGCCTTTCTATGACCAGATATGCAAGCTTAGGCTTTATATAAAACATATAAATAAAAAGCTAGGCTTCTAATTATGTATCTCAATTTAATTTATTATTGTGTCCTATATCGTCCTATTTTAACCTAACCATATAAATATTTATCGGTCTCGTTGATATCACACCACCTGCATGTTTATTTATAATTTGCCACCTTTCTATCTATTTAGTATATCGATTCGAAAATTATGTATGATTATTATTTTTGTAACCTTTATTTTATTTTATTAATATTCCAGACTTTGACTTTCCCCAAGTCCGACAATATGGAAAACGATCTACAAAAGGCGTCTTTAGAAGTTACTCATTTGAGAGAGGAGGAAAGCAAATTAAGACACGAAAATCTGCAATTAAAAGTGAGTGGCGTAGATATAGGCGCATTTATTTTGTTAACAGATTTCCGATAATTTCGCCGCGTAAAAAGATCATCCAAATACTCGTAGTGCTGGTACTGCTGGCAGTCTGCTGCTTTGTTCCCCTAGCGACTGATGTGAATGGGACTATCAACTTTAAGATCTCTGCTTACTTCAACATACATACATTGTTATTGTTTGGTGCAGTGTTGCATGAAGACACTGTTACGCGTAAAATGGCCAAGTGTTTATTGCCCGAAAAAATTACGTACTCCAGTGGTCTTTCTCAGTGTATTGTAAAAGCTTGATTGTCATATTGTGATTGCGCGTGTGAGCTCGTTTGAATGGATCTCTTAGCAATTTGTTTACAAATGGTGTTAAATATGTATAAAAATAATAAATAATAATTCACCTGCTTGTGCCCAGCATCGTCCCTCGTATGTTCATAGCAGTTTGATGTAGCCCTTTTAGGTTTTGAAATCCTTTCTGCCCTTCATGCTTTTTTTAAATACGTTTTCGGTTACACGACGGCCACTTCAGCTATATCATTGTACTCGTCATTATGAGCAAATTTTATTATAGGACCAAACCGGAAATGACTCCGAATTTTTTTGGTAAATTTTCCGGTTATTTTTCTGTCGTGATTTTTGTATTGCTCCTTGAGATCCAAGTATATGTTAGTCGTATAACCGAACACCCAGTATACAACTGAGAAACGAGACGAGCAAGTCGCTCGCTGATGGTAAGCGCTGCGCGTGTGTTCCAGAAGTGTAAGTTTTGCCTGTAAACTTATTTTATTGTCGCTGAGCTGATTTCTGTACTATTACAAGCTGTAGCTTGATGACTTTGTAGATTTATTTTCGCAGTGTTTTGGAGGGCTCTGCATTAATTCCACGTTATTTCTGCTAATTTTATTATAACTTAAATACAAACTACGCTATTCTCAAAACTATGTATAAATGCTATGCCACACACGGCGAGCGTGTCGCCTCCTAGGCAGCACCCGTTTGTGCTCATATCCTATCTTCGCCTTATATTATTAAGGACCATCTTATTTACTAGCTGTGTCTTGCAGTTTCGCCCTCATGGACATTTACGGAAGAGCTCTACGTCTACATTTTTCTTTGTAAAAAAATATCTCTTCCTCATTCCCTGGCTTACAGACTGAAAATCATTGATCAATAGCAATAGCCCTCACATAGCACAGCATTTTGACGTAGATGAAAATAATTTAATTCACAAACAAACCGACAAACCAATGCGTTGTGTCTGACTTAGAAATACAGAGATGTTTAGTCATGACACAACACAGATACATAAAAGAAAGATAATGCAATTAGTCAGAGTAAATGTACTCACGCCGTTGTCTGTTTCCGGACAAACACAACATTCAAGTCGTATGTTCAAGTATGGTACATCTTCGACCATAACATCGCTTTTCATCAGGCGCGGTTTGATCAAAGATCTTTCAGACTATAGATTCAACATCGACGCGCCAATAATGCAAAAAATGCAGTGCTGTCATTGCTCACTCGCGTATTTGAAGAGTTGCGCATTTATATTTAATTTAATGAGTTTTTCAAAATGGTCCTTCATTTAAAAATTATTGTCAATAAAAAATAAAAATCTATAGTTTTAAAGATCTTTGGGTTGGATTAATTCATAGAGTGAGTTGCTGATGCGTTTGTGTCAAGTGGGAATTGTGGTCAAACGCCTTTCAGCCTCAGTAAATGAAGAACTAGAGAAGAATTAAATTCGCTTGCACCCGATCGGCACAGGACCGAGGCTGACGGCACAGCAAGCGAGGCCTGTACCCAGCCGTGGGATAGGGAAGGCTGTGGATGACGAAGATTAAGAAAGGAAAAAAAAAAAATTAAACGCCATTAGCGACTTTTAATTATCATGTGATTTGTTTTTTGTGTTAAATATTTCGATGGCTGAAGCGAAACTGGGCGCCATCATAAAACAGTGCTTTAAAAGAACTTTGAAAAAGTCCTACGCTGTACTTTTGAAGATGTGGGTTCGAGTCCTACAGTAGCTTTCTGTGAAACAATACCTGACGTGATCTCCCGTCAGGTTATATCCATAGTTTATATCAAAATTACGCACTAATTGACCGAGCGAAGCGAAGACGAGCTTACGGGAAAAAATCAGCAGTTGTATGTATGTTTGTTCGACGATAACTTGAGAACCGTTGATCCGATTTTCATGAAATTTTGTAGGCAAGTAATTCATATCAATGCAATTTTTTTAAGTTCGCCAGTGCGAGGTCTCAGTCCGGTGCAAAATACTAGTTATGAATGAGAACTATCTCTGTTTTCTGTTGTTTTAAACGGCTGAAACGATTTTAGTGAAATTTGACGAGAAATATTACGGACATGGAATATTTTTTATAGTGGATTTATTTTATTCAATTCTATACCATAAATATATACCATCCAAGTATGATTGTTGTTAAACGCTAGACATAATGACTTGTAAATCATCGTTTCTTCTCTGCATGCAATTCATGTTTTTGCAGTTGTAGAGTCCGATGGGGATGTACCACACGTTTGCCAGCTATTCAACCGCGAAGCAGTAGTGTGCAAACATTATAGTATGTATTGAAGGGCAATGTTTCCAGCGAAAGTATTGGGCATGGAGAGATTTAACATCGTCTATGTAAGCATGACGAGCGCAGTGCATTGCCGCGCACGGTTTTGCACTGTTGAGGTTCAAAATGCTGAGAGGCACGGAATTGTTATAGGCAAAAGTGACACAATCAGAAGAGCTACTGTTTAATCTGGTCACTAAGTTGCAAAAGTAAAAATGTTGCATATAGTCTCGGTGGCCAACTCAATTGTTAGTTTTTGCTGTCTCCGACATATGTTTGATGTTACAAAAAATTGGTCAAATTTGCACGGATTTTATTTTGTATAGAATTCGACAAGTATTGGTCCGCTAATTGATAAAAAAAATACTGCTGGAATTTCAAGTGAACACATAGATAGGTTGACTTTGCAAATCAAAAATTGTCAACCTAAAAAAGCTGTTGCCAAAGCTCTGTCTATTTCTGAGCTAATAATTTTTCTAAGTAATTGCTATGCGAGCTATGGTTCGTATTTTTATCGCCTGTCTATAATTAGGTTTACAACTTACTATGATGCGACATGCGCTCAAAATATACCTGCACTCATCGGTGTAGTGTTCGCGACTGATGACATCATGCGAGTGTATTTTAAAACGGACGATGACGTCACTGGCACTAAGCTGCAGTCTGTTATGTTGGAGACACTATCTTAATATATAAAAGGGATGTATGTATGTTCCCTATAGACTCCAAAACGGCTGAACCGATTTTGATGAAATTTTTAGGGAATTTTCGGATTAGCCCAGTGGGCGATCTTGTGAAGTTTGGTAGCGTATATGATAAGTTAGTTTTTAAGAGACGAGTTTCTAGAAATTTCTAATTTTCGGATGTCATTTAATTTGTGACTGACATGTGATTGAACAATGTGGACTATCTAGGGCTAAAAAACAATGTAAAATTAATAAACTTTCTTACAATAATTCATCCTCTTTTTTCAAAGTTAAGTCCTCTTACGTTATTTAAGGCTGAGCAAAATGTCATTGTTCTAGAACCATCTATTTACGCTGTGCGTTGTCTGTCAGTCAGTCGTTAGAATTGTTTTAAGTTTAAGATAGTTTACACATTTAAGTGTTATTTTACTGCCCAGAGACAGCATCAGTCACTGCTGTCGGAAAATTCGTTTTACATTAAAGTGAGCCAATGCTCATAGAGATGCCAATTATTTACAGGAGGAACTACTGCGCTTGCGCCAGGCGGCGGGCGACGCGCGCTTGCAGCGCCCCCATTCATACGGGCCGGAGAAGAACGCGCAGGCAGCCATGATGCCGTGGGTAGCGACCGCCATCGCAATGGCCCTCCTCGGCATCATTATCGGCAAGTTCTTCATGTGAACGCGCCGCGCGACCTCTCGCCTCGCTGACACCGCCGATACTCCACTCCCGATGATCCTCGCACGAGGCAGCTTCCACATACCCGCATAGGTCGACAATCTGCGACACAAACACTAGACGAACTCGCCGATATACCTGCACGGCGGCTACCACGCGAGTGGCATCGAGGCATAACGCTCCTCGACACTATTCCACTCCGTTATCGTACAGGTAGAACCTTTGAGTGCGACAACGACGTCGGAGACTAAAACATTCTTAGTGTTCTTAGTGTTTGTGTGCTTACAACAAACCCTGCAATACCCCCAAATGTATTATAACTATGTATAACATAAAGAAATACTCATTTTATATATTTTCATACTGTTTGTAACAGTCTCGAATTGTTTTTTTACCGTTTAAAGAAATTTCAACGATGTAAAATATTTTTTCAAAACTACACCTATGTGTGTGTAACATTAAAATAGAGCATTGTGTAAGGAAAACCCCCTTCCGGTCTCTGTTTCTCTGTACTTAATGTTTCACTTATGCATTCCTGTTAATCATAGATCAAATCTACTATAAAAATCAAATGTACTAGGGTACCTTTCTTCCTACTAGCGGTTTATAATTGGGTAAGGCTCATCTCACCCTCGCATCTGACGACTTGATTCTGCCATATTATACTCGTGGCTCTTCTGATTGTGACCTTTGACTTCGCTAGTAGACAGTGGTGTTCCCGGCGTGCAGTTTGAGTTGAATGATGGCAACATAAGTATATAAACCATTTATAAAGGTTCACAGGGCTCTATAGATTGTCGATTTATAGCGAACGTCTCTGCGGTTTCGTTGTATCGTGTCTCCATTTAAATTGCATTAAACAAAAGCGGATCGGTAGTGTTGTACGTTAATTATAATAATTTGTTCACTAACTTCATATTTATTGTGAAGGCTTTTCACTTACGGTACGTTAATCAAAACTGACGTTTATAAGCTTCCTCCAGTTTTTTTTTTATTTATCTTGAATATTTGAGTTTTTTTTTTTTTATAGTTATGTCAGAATGCAAACATTTTTTTTTGTACCGCGTATGCACCGTTTGTTGATTGACTCCGCATCTTGCTAATTAGGCAATCAGTTGAAGGCATTTGTTATCTAAATAAGTATATATCGTCTATCACATGCTATACATGTAAGTGTGTAAATATTTGATTCGTGGATCCCTATTATATAATTATATTGTATCTGTCACGGTACTGTAATCTTCTTTTATTGAAAAAATAATAAGGGAATCTTTAAGCTTTTCGAGCGTGCATCTAGCGTCTCTCTCTTTGCGTCCCTTTTTTGGACATGGGCCTCTCCTAATTTTTTAAGCTATCGCTAAAAGGTCACCCCATTGGATTTCGTCACAGATAATTCCCTATAGATACTGCATTAACTCACCAAAGTTTGAGAAAAGCGCGGCTTGCGGGGTTAGAGACGAAGCGTTCACATTGGCTATCTAAAGGTTATGCCTAGCCGCACCTAACAATTATCCAAAGAAGTGATTTTTTTCATAGGTGCGTTTTGACCGATACGTGAAAGCGCTTCGATGTTCTTAAGTGCGGATTCTGAAGGGGGTAATCTGTGAATTTCATCAACAAAATTAGCTTACAAGTATCGTGTGACATTCGCATTACGCGTATAGGAGTATTTGGTAATAGTATTTTTTTATTAGTCGTATGTTAAACACGTTTGTGAGTCAAAGCTTTCGTATAAACCTGGTGGTAGTTAGTAGACAACCTAGAAAAATGTGTAGAGTGACATCTTATTTCATTGTATTAATTGTGTCTTCGAAGTGTAGTCGGTGCCTCAATAAAAAAAAAAAATGCTTTTTACACATACTGTGTTTTCGTGTAAGAAAATTCATGGCTCTGCATTAGTGTCCACTGATGATTAGGATTGTCTTCACGGTCCAGGCAGCATTAATATTGTAATTCTAACTTTAGTTTCGTTACCTCAATTGACTGCCTAATTTAACTAAAATTGTAAATTTGCTTTTGCACGCGCCAACGGTGATGAAATCAAATTGAAATCTACTACACCTACGCCTCGGACTTTCCGGTCCAGGCCAGCATCCGTCTCACCCGATCATGTTAATCTCTAATCCTGTCCCACTCTCATATTACTTTATGATCCTCGCTCTCGTCGCACCTCAGACAAGTTTTTTTTTTGTCGGTCAGGTTTGGCGTTAGACCACAACTGGCCTGATGTTAAGTGACAATGTGGTCGAAGACGGAAAACACATCTAACCTGGAATTGGAACGTCTCGCTTTCAAAGACTATTGCTTAGTAAGAAAATAAGTTTTCTGTCCCAGTAATATCATAGAAAAACAATAAAGCAAGATACTCGGGATAGTTAATAAAAATGACCTGCGTAGAAGCAATATTCCTACTACAAACAGAGCTGCAGAATTTGTCTATTCGTGTTATCTTAATATTAAAGTGGCGTCGATTGTATGTATGTACTTATCATTATGAACAACTTTTACTATGGGACCAAAACACAAATCGCGAAAAAAAAAAACAGCTGTGCCATACATTTTGTCGAGTTTCATTGACATTTTTCAATGGATCAGCTGTTTCCCCCCCCCACGATTTTAGGGTTGGTCCAATAGTAAAAGTTGTTCATAATGATGAGTACATACATACCTTTCAATGTTACTACAGCTTTATTAAACACCTTGTATATTTGTGGATTCATATATTGGACCCAAGGATATTTTACCTGAGATACGATTTAGCGCCCTTAAAATGGCCCCCGCAAATCTGACTTTTAAGACAGATTTCATTATAGATAGTATAATATAGTACGTTCTTATAAATCTTTTACAAAAGGGGCCAAATATCCACAATTTCTAAGGATGGCTAGAAAAAAATAGACGAAATCAGAAAGGGGCAAGTCGCGAACAGACCTTTGTAATCTGTTCAGTATTGGCGGGGATGTGCAGGCTCTGTTGCGGTGTCCACTTCAACCAGGCGATCGTTTCTTTGTGATTTTAAGCGTGACCATTATTATAAATGGTTTCATTGCAATGGCGGGGCCGAAAAGTAAATTCGATACATACAAGTATTTTTACGATTAACAATATTGTTTTTGTGCATCTTTATTCGGCTAATATCTGACCACGGTTCAATAAAAAAATAATAAATATTACTTCACACTCTTAACAAAAGATCGAGACTACGAGTAGTTATGTACATTTCTGTAGGACGCTGCAAGAAAACTGAAAACTTTGTTATCAGTTTGTAGAGTTGGATGTTCAAATAAAAATGTACTTAGACAATATAGAAATTAATCCGTAAATATATTACACTATTACAGTATCAACGAATGATCAGTTTATGTTTTTCGACAGTTACACAACTAACCTACACCTTAATGCCATTCATTAGAAAAAATTACCTAATAGATTGCTAAATTTCTCGCTTTTGAATAATGGGTTTGGCGATTGACTCTCGGATCGGAAGAAGGCGAACTGAATTTAACTTAACTTTGTTTTGATAAGAGATAACAACCTTTTAAGTTTTGGACTATTTGCTAAACAGTTAGGACATTTCGGTCTAGGACAAGTGGCGCATTGGTAAAGGTTTCACCACTAGGCTATATGCGTAAGGAAAATTTCCTAGGCTCTTATAAAACATTGTTAAACTCAGCTAATGTCGAAATGAAAGTGCGAAATAAGGTTGTAGTAAAGTAATCGAACAGTGGGTCTGTTGAATACACAGATAAATTATCTGTGGTTCAATATCACCACGATTATTGTAATAACAGTATCTATTAGACGTCAGCATCATTTACCACAGCACATTTTAGTCGTAGTTTTGTGTCCGTATATTGAATATTGAATTTAACTATGGTTTAAAGCATTTTTAATTTAATTATGGTGTTTGGTTAATAATTCTGGAAAGCAATTTTTGTTTATTATATGACTATTTGTGACGCGATCGGAGAAATTTTTGATTGATAAAATATATTGATTATTTACCGGGGCCGCATTTTATTTACGAATACAGATCAAGGGGAAACTGCGCGTGGGTTATCCTTGATTTTTAGACAGCCAAAAGTATACGAAGTATAAAAAGGCAATTTATTATTAGCCTACTCGAACCCCAGTTTTGATGGCGATAAGATTATAATATAATTCGCCAATTATGATTATTGTTGATGTAATAAATCATAGTATTATATCTCACAACAATAATTGTAATTATATGTAAAATTAAAAACTTCGATACCACGCGCAGTGTATCCTTTACCTACTTGCTTATTGTAGGATAAATGGCGGATGTAATTATAACTGCTATTGTTCATGATCTATAATTAATTCTCAATAGGCCTCTTATCATTACAGGCTGTGACCTGATGAAACAGTATAAAAGTATAATTAAGCGAATTATAAAGAACATTTATTGAGACACTCGAGTCACTTTCCTGTTAGTTCCCTACTGATTCGTTTGTGATAAATTGCCATTGAGAATGTCCAAAAGGCTAGCTTGTAATAAGTGTTCCCATGATAACGTCTCTCTGTAGACTATTTAGGCGAGATAGTTTCAACAAAAAAATCAAAACTAGTTACTTTTGACTTGATTTATTCATGGTTGGAAATAAGCCATTTGAACATAACTAAATTAATCTGTGTGAATCGATTCAAGTTTTCAATTAACAATAGAAACAAATTTAAAATTTCGATATGGTAATGTTGTTATATTAAACTATTATGCTATATTGTATCGTTTTCTGTAATAAAAGACTTAATTTATGATGTGAATCTTATTATTTAATTTCTCATTGCAGGGTAAGTAGTATCTATGTACAATTTTTTTTTGTATAAAATAGAAATCTGACGTACTTAAGGACCAGACTCCACCGAAGCGGATGTGTGAAGCGGAGAGACGATGCTTAAGAATAGAGTATACCTACTGCCGTCTTGTCCATACAAAAGCTTAGTCTGATACCTACCCCAAATGATATAGTATAATATATCATTGCCCACCTCCTAAATGCTATCCGCGATGTTTTTTTTTTAAATATCGCAATATCTTCTTTGTTATAGGCACAAGTAACTTTTTTTTTGCGTCGAAAATACTACGGAAGAAATGTACTTGCTATTAGAAAGCAATAAACATTTTTTTGAAAAAACAAAACAGCGGCGTAGATTATGGTCACAGATGAATATTATGGTTTATTCAAGCCTAAGACACCAAAAACAAAAGATTTTGTTAGCATTTAGGGGGTGATAATAAACTACCCCTGAAACTAAATAGAGCGGAGCTGAGCTGAATGCATCGCTTTACTAGCGATAGTGGAGTGGCGCTTTTGTGCGCCTCGCGGGGGAACTAGCAGCGCCGCTCGCATCTCGTCTCCGCAGCGCGCCGTCGCCAGCTTACGAAGCGCAGTTCACATCTCTCTGATCAGCCCTGTCCAATGAACCAAAGTAGAGATCAGATATGTAAATAACGAAATCAATTGTTTGTTTCTAACACATCTCTAGTCTCTGCTTCCGCGGTGTGGAGTCTTGACTCGAAGGCAACCTAATCTAACTAGGATGGGGTATTTATTTGTAAATTAAATTTTGACTAGTGTTGTGTCGTTGGATTCCTCTTTTAAACAGCATAGATTGCAGTTTTTTTTAAACAATATTAATTTACTTGTAAAAACCTGGACAACCCTAAGAGAAAACAGTCCTTTTACAGTAAATATAAATAAGTGGGACGTCTTAGCGCGGAGATGATAAAAACAGGTTTTATAAAATTACTAGAAGTTACCCCACGACTTCGTTCGCGTGAACCTACAAAAGTATCTTAAGTCCATCTTTGTGATATACTGTAATTCCTTATCAAATTTTATCTGGATCCGTTCAGCCGTGACAACGCGACAAACATCAAGACAAGAGATACATTTTCGCTCTTAAACGAGTTTAGTTAGGATCATAGACATTAATATAATAGGGAGAATTCTGTGGTTATGATATAATTCATAATTATCGAACATGATTTCAGATTCAGATATGGCAGCTGATGAGCTATCACACTAAACTTCAACATTACATTCGACTTCAACTTCGACTTATTTATTAGCAATGTGACAGCAGCAGCTACTACTGAAGAGAAACAGCAAAATGGAGGCGCCAGCCGAAGATGTCACTCAAGACCTGAGCTAAAATCACTCTTCAAAATCGGTCAAGCCGTATAGGCTGCAGGAGGTAATATAGGAACACAACATATAGACTTACAACCAAAAAAATTATTCTCCTTCTTGGGCAGTTGGGTAAAAAATGTATGCTAACCAACAGGACTAAAAGCGAGCTTAGGAGCTTTGGCACTGCGGGCTCTGGCCTATAGCAATGTTTTCGTAAGGAAACAATACTTGTATAAATCTCGCACTACACCATGGTATATCACTTTTTTTCATGGTGACAAGAAAACAATGTAGTAAATGCGTTATATCTTTATTGAAGTTAAAATACCAAGAGCAAAATTTTATCTTATAAACAGTATCGTATATATATCTAAGTGCCTACCTTAAGAATAATGATTTGGATTACTAACAATAAAAAAAAACAACTGTTATTCGAACATGGCCGTTACTTACCTTAGACTATCCATCGTTGTACATAAATAATAAAAATGTCTTAAGTACCTAATTTAAGAGCCCGTTGCCCTCATAGCTATCTGGAAAGCACATTTTAACCATTTTTAAAGATAAAAAAAAACACTTACGTGTGAAAAAAATATTCGATTATCATTAGAATAGCACTGCCAATGTTTTAAAGTTATTTTTATGATAACTTTTTCTATTTTGCCGAAAAAAATATCAATTTTCATTCAAAATATAAATGAATAACATGAGGAATGCTATAAAATATTGGCAAGTGTATTCTAAAGATAAGAATTATTTTTTAAAGCCACTCGGTAATTTTTATCCATCAAAAATGTTGCAAATGGCTGATGCAGACCAAAAATACAACAAATTAACATGAATACTGTGCACCACTGAGATCATATCGAAATATAACTTACGAGTAACATAACTACTTAAAAATATGTGTAAATACTTTACTATAAGTGAATGGATAATTTAATTTTAGCTAAACTTAAAACTATACAATTGGACTGTTGTGATATTTCTGATACTTAGCAGGAAATATATATTAGAAAGTATTTCAGATAAGTAAATAGTTTAGTAAGTATACATCAATCTTGATCATCTTAATAAATTACTAAGAAAAAAAGATTGAGTACAACAGAGATCGACTACGATAAAATGACGAACCCTTTCACAATACAAATCATTATTTGCGAACTGTTTGCAGAACCCGAAATAAAAAAGTTGATATTAGTTAAATTCCAAATAGTTGCAGTGAAAATTACGTTTGTCTCTCTTTAACATTAATAACATTAAAGAGCAAACGACAGCTGTTGCTCCAATTTTGACGTTTGTTGAGTGCGTAGTAATGTAAAGCCGTTTACCAAATATTTCGTTTAAAACTTAATCAAAAACGTTTTAGCTGGTCGAATAATCGAAGGAGACGTAAAATATGTCGATTTTTCTTTTCAGTTAATGTGTTACAATGAGTACTTTAGTGTGTAGGGAAGTGAGAGGAGGGTAGAGATAAGTATTGAGAGGAAGTGATGACTAAGGGTTGAGAGAGTTATGAAGAGAGGATCTAGGGGAGTGAGAGAAGAGAAGATAGGGAGATGTGCGGAGGTTCGAGTGAAGGGAGGATATAATACCCCTCCACTCTCTAGAGCCTTCCTGCATCTACCTCCTTCCCCTTTTCTCATACCATCACCGCCTCTCCACCCTCCACTCGCTTCTTCTCACACTCAAAACAATGCTACAAAAGAGAAAATTACCTTCTTATAAGTTACAATCGATTATTTAAGTGCAGATAGAAAGTATCTGTTCCGGGTTTAAAACCATTCAATATGGTTTAAAATGGCTTGCTGCTACAGTCATGACAAAAAAATAAGTTGATAGCTTTCACTCTCAATGTGTAAAATAAAGAAATATGAAAAACCTAACCTAAATCAAATGACGTCGCTTAAACGTTATGTTAAGCTGCGCTTCCGGCCAGAGCTATCTCTTTCGCACATTATCAACAGTTTTAGAGATTAAAAATCACTGAGTAGGAATTTTTTTTAAAGCAGTCAGTTATCTATAGCATTTCATTTATATCAAATATCTTTTATTTTAGCGGCGGTTTTTGGCTATTCTTTTGTTTATTTTTTTATATCGTCGAAATAGAAAATTTTAAAATTAACAAATTGCTTTAAAATATCGGCATTTTTATTCTAAAGATAACTGAATGTTTCTTTTTTATATATCTCACTCAGTGACGATTTTAAATCCGAAATTTTGAAGATTCGTGAACGAGACAGCCAAAGAGGGACACGAGCTCTTATTAAAAAGGCACGGTTTTCTTAAAACTCCGTAACCTCAGAAGCGCTGACACGATTTCTATACAAAACGTCAGTGAAGGTCAATTTACGGCGCATGCAAATTACGGGTGTCATGACAACCTAAGCTTTACGAACAGTATAGGAGGGTCAAACCATAATATCGTAAAGATCTATACAGAACAATTTGATATGAGTGAAATTTAGTTGAATTTATATTATTTAAAAACAACATTTAATTAGGCCTCAGAAACAATATCTATGGGTCAAAAAGTCGGTAGTAGACCGATTTATGCCAGACTTGATTTTAATTCGGAATTACTCTAAAAACATTGAGATTTTGATAAATAAATGTTCATATTTACGAAGGTACTTAAGATCATTTACCAATAGACGCAGTTACGTCCGCGACCACCAAAATAGACTATTTCGCGAAATTAAAACAATAATACTCAAACACCGGCGGAGTTTTTTTCTATATTGAGTATACACGAAAATGAGAAGTGATGAAAGTATAACATAAGAGTGAATGAAACAGACTAGTGTGTCTGTGTGTGTGCCCTACAGAAAAATTGCTTCAAATTTGACGTAAAACATCAAAGTAGAGCAAAGTGTGGTTTCTATTTATGAACTTTATTTTTATCCGAAACAGTCGCAATTCGTTTGTCGCGTCGTTTGTTGCCGAGGAAAATTATTAACAGAAAATCTGCCTCAAAAATCGAAAAAGAATCGTAAATTTTGGCTCAACTCGGGCCCTGTTCATGAATTATTTAATCGCGTCGTTAGTTTGTCTGTCGCCGAAGAATATTTTATTTGTGATGATCCTATTTATTCAGATAATATCCGCCAAAAATAATTTACGTAAATAATTCACTAACACATTTCATTTTTCTTATATTAAATATATTCTTTAGATTAGGCTTATTTGTTTTGTGATGTCGACGACAATTACATTCAAAATATATTTTAAGCTGGATAGATCTCTTACACATTTAGTTATAGACATTTATTTTGGACACTTGTTATGGATAAACAGTTATATATATTATTTCTCACAAAACGTCATACACACGCTATATATATCGCTCGAAAATAGGACCTAAAGCAAAAAGTAAACAATTAAAAAATAATCAAGTCTTTTATGTAAATATATGCTGTAGAAGAAAATCTTTTAGAATAAGACAAAGTTAAATGAGTAAATATAAGAATTTAAGGTTTGACTAGCTATTATCTTATTTAATGATTGCTTTTTTAAATCTTTAGTCTTATAAAATTAAATCACTAGCTTTTCAACGAACCACCTCCCTGCTATAATTAATTAACAGAACTTTTCATCTTTAATATACCATCAATCAGCGAAATATACACAGCACTTATCCACAGACTTAGAGAACATTCAATACTGTAAATCCTAGATCATCACATAAATTCAGTTTTTCTTTAGAGATTTGTGGCGTAGACTCAAATGTTGTTATGTAGGAAAATATGGGCCACTCACTTATTAACAGATTTCTGGATATGTACATTGCGTTATTTCCTTTAGTCTGTGTTCTAATCGGTGTCCGTTCAGTTCATTCTACAATAAAATAAATCCTATTAAATGGCAACAAATTTACATCCGAAACATTATAACTTATAATCTAACAATAACATAATAACTACGTAATACAAGAAGGCGTCGCATTATATAAACTATTCTATATTTAAATTACATACAAATTCACTGGTCCATACAAAATCATAAAAAATATAACCGATTTCTGTCTAAAATAAAAACAAAAATAATAATCCATTACACAACATTACACGCTAAAATTTGACCAGGGCTTTTGCGTGAAAATGAAAGAAACAATACAAGGAGGCCTTATCGTTTACCATGCAGGATCCAGCCCGACACTAAAATATTTAACATTACGCTTAAGGAATTAAAATCGTATAAATGACGAGACCGCGAGCTTAAAAAAACCTAGCAAATAATATTCCTGCATATTCTATGTGAAGTATAAGCAATGCATGGAAGCAGTTAAAGTTTCGTTCATTCGTCTATATCTATGTTGGTGGTTTTGTCACCGAACATGGGCTCGTCTTTCAAGAAAGTGCCGGAGCGTTCCATGACCGGTATCTCGGCGGTGGGCGAGCGAGCCTCGTTCTTACACCTGGACGTGCTCGGCTCCGGGGTCCTGTCGTGCTTGGAGGCGTGCTTGGGGGTCGTCTCTTTGACCGGCTTCGAGACCACCTTGGCCTGGCTGGACTTGGTGGCGTTCATGAGGGAGCCCGAGGGCTTCCGTTCGTTGGGCTTGTTCCGTGGCGGGACCGGCGAGAGGTTGCTGTTCGTAGGCTTGTCGCCTTGCGACCGGCGGTCCTTAGGGGGCGCACTCACAGAGCTCGAGGACTTCGAGGTTTTGTTCAGGTACACGGGGATTTTAGTCGTTTTCTGTTGGGGCTTAGTGGTCGGTGTCCTCGAGGTGCCCGGCGGGGCGGCCGCTTGGCTCCTAGCCGTCGGCGTCAGGACTGCTGTTACAATTAAACATGTAAGTTAATTTAAAGTGGAGCAACGTTTTAGAGTCAGTTAATTTGGAGTGTAGCAGACTCACCTTCTACGGATCCTTCTGTGTTATGCTTGGCTTTGGTGTATGTGGCGTATTTGTCCGCGTTGTGCGCCTCGTTCCGGGAGTCGGCGCTGATGTCGGCGGTGCGCGGGCGCGGCAGGGGCGCAGGCGCGGCCGGGGGCGGGGGCGGGGGCAGCGAGTCGCGCGACGAGCGGGCCCGCGCGCCGCGCAGCACCGGGCTCGAGTTGCGCGACGAGTCGCTCGACGACACCATCCTGGGCTGCGGTTTGCGCGAGGTCGAGGGCGCGGGCGCGTGTGCAGGCGCGGGCGGCTTGTCTCTCGGCTGGCGGGGCTCCATGTAGCGCGGCTTGGCGTGCTCGTAAGCAACGCGCGGGGGCCGCACCGCCGCGCGCTCCACCGACTGGTTCGTCTTCGTCGAGTTGTATTTGGCTCGTTCCTCTTGCGCCTTCGTGGTCCTCACGCAGGGCGGGAAGGTCCTGTTCATCTTGGAGCCGGAGCGGTCGTCCCGCGGCTTGCTGCTCCGCGCGGCGGTCGGCAGAGTCCTGTTGAGGTCGTGGGCGCGCTTCTCCCGCGCGGTCAGCGAGTCCACGGAGCCGAGCCGCGGCTGCGGCTTGGGCGAGTAGGGCACGAAGCAGGCGCGCACCTGGTCCATGTCGGGGGGCGGGGAGGGTGCGCGGGCGGCGCGCGGGCGGCGGGCCGGCGGCGAGGGCGCGGGCGCGGCGCGCGGGCGGCGGGGCGCGCGCGGACTCCAGCCCGCCGCGGGGGCCGCGACCGCGGGCGCGCCGTACGAGATGCAGCCGAGGTCGCGCAGCCGGTTGCGCAGTTCCGCGGGCAAGTCCGCGAACGCGGCCGTGGGCACGACGCGGGGCGCGTTCCGCACGAGCGTGCCCTCGCAGAGCAGGCGCCAGGAGGGTGCGTTCACGGTCAGCAGCGAGGATGAGAGCGGGGCCGCGGGCGCACCGTCCGCGATGAGGTCGGGGCGAGGGTGATGGTGCGCGCGCAGCTCTTTGAGCAGCGCGTACAGTAGGTGGTAAGCGCGGCACGTCTGCTCCGGCGGCGACCATTCGATGGCGGCGGCGACGCACTCTTGGAGCGCGTGAATGGCCGGTTTCGGCGCCTGCGTTGGTTCTCCGGACATGGCTTGCAGCACCTCGCAGAGGTGCGCCGCCGCAAACTGCGCCGCCGCGTTCACCAGACGGCGGCACATGCGCGCCACCACGCCTGCCCAACGGCTCGTCGCCAACGACGACACTGCGCACACACACACATGCAAAACACGTTACAAATACAATGCATACTGATCAAACTCAAAACTCAGATGAGATGGGGCATGAGAAAAAGCCAGAACCGCGACCTCCGCATAACCCAGAACGAGAGAGAAAGAAAATAAGTCGGCCGACTAAAATTACTTCGCCAAAAGTAATGATCAGCCGGAAGACATCTACTGTTGAATATAGGCCTGCCCCTTAGAGCGCCACACCGACCGACAACTTGTCACTTGCATCCACCCGCGACTTTTACAATGTCGTCGGTCCACCATGTGGGAGGCCTGCCTTCTCTGCGTCTTCCCGTTCGTGGTCGCCAATCGAGAACCTTTTTTTCCCCATCGATTATAGTTTCTTTGAGCGATGTGGCTTGCCCATTGCCATTTCAGCTTACAAACCGAAAGTAATCAATTAACGTAATCTACAATCGAATCTCAATTCCGTAGGAAGTCCCTAAACGAAAATTAAACCAAAACCCATGTTTTTGAAACTAAAACAAAGCTGACGTCACATCCGCTTCTATGTGAATAGGTGGCTATCAGAAATCAACGTGACATCACGCGCTATTAAAAGGCTTTCTCTCGCGAATATGTGGAACATATTTATATACCGAAGCGACCCTACAGTGTATAATGTGCACAAACAAAACAGTAAGAGCAAACAAAGTTTAAAAAACAATGCACTCACCGGCGATACCGCAGCCGAACACAGTTTCCACGAAATTATCGACCGTAAGATTCATGATATGCTCCTGGCAACACTTCTCGATGAGTTCGAAGGGTAGCGTGGCGAAAGCTTTAGTCGGCCAAACCCTATGAAAGTGCTTCGTGATCCAACGCAGACACTTGCGGTAGAGATCGTCTAGTCCATACACTGCAGCCAGGGGGAAACACTCTAGTACACCCGCCGTGCACAGTGAACAAGGCTAGAAAATAAAACAATGACCGTTAAGGTCCTGCCGCGAGATTTTGGAGCAGTAGGTATTTGAAAATGTTATTGCTGTCGCTTTGTTTCGTGCGTGCGATAAAGTTAAATTTTTGACGAAATATGTGTTTCCGGGGATAACTGTTATCACCCCCTAAATCTTTTGTTTTCTGTTTTTTGATTTTTCTGGTTTTTTTTTTCCGCGATTTCAGTGTAAAAGTCCCAAAGTAAAAGTTGTTACATGCATACCTTTCAATATTCTTGCACCTTTCTGAGACAAGTCGTATAGATTATTTAATTTGAAAGCCACTATATATAACAATACCTTATGAAAATGATGGCAGTATTTAGCCTTGAGCATAAACATGATGCCTTCTTTTAGTCCTTCGAGGCCGAGCATGTCCGCGAGCGTCGCCAGCTCCACAACACTGATAGAATCGGGAATCACAGAGACGCCAGAGTAGATGTGACACAGCGCAAAATGGACCACGCTGAACGAAAACCTGAAAAAAAACGTGTCTTAATATTGTGTCAATATTACTTCTAGCACAGAAAAATTATACGAGAAGAATGACAATCTCATACAAAAAAGTTTCATCTTTATAGAAAGATGAAATATAAAGAGTGACGGCCATAGGGCCGTCACTCTTTATATAATTTCTCTATGGTTTATAAGTGT
This sequence comes from Apocheima hispidaria, assembly GCA_947579745.1. Lineage (NCBI taxonomy): Eukaryota > Metazoa > Arthropoda > Insecta > Lepidoptera > Geometridae > Apocheima > Apocheima hispidaria. Next base: position 4,915,913 of record OX388149.1, on the reverse strand, counting down.
TTGAATATTTTGTAACTATGTAAAGTTCTTTACATAGGTACAAAATATTCAAACAATTTATTGTACTGTGTGAAGACCGCAATTCCGTGAAAAAAACATATATCCGCCGCACCACGCTATGTGGAATGGAGTCTAATACATCAATTGCAAAAAAATAAAATGGACTGCAAAACTTCGGTCGCTGTTAACGAGTACATCGCAAAACATAAAAATATTTTGCAATAGCATTATCGATTATACCGTAATAATATATATTATTAATTAAAAGTAAATTTTTTTTCTGCAACTTAAGTGGCAAGTACTTACGGTGGTAGTGAGATGACGTTTCCTGCACTTTCCACCCATCCGCCGCTCAAGATCCCCGCAAAATATTGACACCTGAAAAAAAAAAAAACATAAACTGAATATAGATACTACTTCATCCTGCACGTTTAAATTGCATGTTCTATTAATGACTAGCTAATTAAGGGTGTCTACACATGGCCTGACCTGACATCGTGTGAAAGAGATGGCTACTTATAAGTTTCTGGGGGAGCGAAAGGGAGAAGCCCAAGGGAGAGGACCTTAATAGTTTGTTTCTTTTACTCCCGTGAAATTCAAGTCTAGATGTCCCTTTCGCACGATGTCAGGTCAGGCCATGTAGCGAGGCCTGTACGTGTGACTACATACATTGGTGTGTGAACATTTTCACACAACACAATAATTAAAAGACAATTATTAAAAAAAAAACTGTTTCTACTAAATTTAAAAGCTAGCATTAACAAGGTCTGTGCCATTTTTTTAGTTATTGATTGTGACATCCAGTTGGACAGACATACACCGAAGTCACACCTCAGAGTTCCTCTTTACCATTTGGTTACGGAACCGAAAAAAAAGGGGCAAAGAAAGCCCACCTACACCCATTCTTGTTATATGTCCAAATGCAAATGGCAACTAGAGACAAATACAGGCACGCGTCCCAAAACAACGTGAAAGAGTGAGAAAAACGATACGTTACACATTACATACGATCGAAGGCACTACCCCCCAAATACTGAAACCTTTGTTAACTTTGACGACAGATTAAGTCTGTTGCTGCCTTTGTCATTTACTTAGTGCCAGACAAAGGCAGCATTAGAATTAATCTGTTGTCAAAGTTAACAAATGTTTCAGTATTCGGGGGTATAAAAGTTAGATTTTCTTGTTCGAAGATCACAAGAGACAAAAAATACTGCGACAAAGTATGACAAAATGCTGTGTTGTGGTATGATATTGTTCTGATACCTTTTACCACTTACCTTGAAGATAATATACACTTATGTGCTTTTATGCGTCGGCCAGAAACTTCGACGATGACGTCAGGCGCAATCTCCTCCAGAAACATGCGAAGCAAGTCCTGCCCAAGACGCGACTGACAGTTGCTGATTAGACTCGACGTTTGTTCAGTCTCTTCTGTGGTACTGTTTTCTAAAATAGACGTATCATATTCAGTGGCAATAAATTGTACAAACATATACATATGAACAAAGGCTTGTACAACCAGCGGGCTTATCCTCTAACTTTGAAACGTTCGTGATTCTGATTGCGACAGCATGCCATCCCGCTCGTACCAACTTAGTCGCACAATGCGCGGTCCCGCTCGCGGACTATCACTATCGCTTTCAGAGTTACGGGATAAGCCCGCAGGCTTGCGAGACAAGAGATGGCCCAACATCGTTTTTCAACAGGCTCAGCTGCCCACATCTGTTGTCGGTTTGGTGGTCGAGCACCCAAAAACCTCTCCAAAGGTCTCAATGACGCTTTAAATTTAAATTAATCACAAATAACTTAATTGCAAAAGTTATTTTAATTCGTATTGCTTCATTATACTTGCTGGCTTTTATATTATTTAAATTTTGCCTGCTGCATAATGAAATAAAATATTAGCTTCAATTACAGCTTTGCGCTATATAGAGACTACTAATGCATCAATTTTTTAACTCACCTACTACAGAGCGACAGAAACTGCTCTGGACGCTGCTCATTTCCGAGACATCAGAGGCTTGACACTCTTCGATATCCCCAGGACTGGAAGACAGCCCCAGTCTCAAAGGTGATCTGGTTCTACTGGATAGAGATCCCGGCATGCTTCTGCTAAAGTCATTCTTCAAATGAGGGAATAACCTGTTCAGACTTAAAGCATTTTCAGAATGAAAAGAACTGATTATCTCGCTGGACCTCAAACTGATGGTTTGGCTCGATTCCCTCCAATTGTTATCGGGTATAGATCGTGTCATTCTTTCGTGGCTTTCCTTTCTACCGGTAATTGCCACGGGTTCTGTCTTTGGCGCCGGCTTGTCCAAGTCTGAAAGCTTTACGAACAGATCGAGCGGTTCTCCGGCAGCGGTCTCCTCTTGGATCACTTTATCTTTCAAATCATTGTCTTTCCGCTTTATGTTAGTAACTTCAGGAACATCGGGGGATTCCTTATTTAAAGGTATATTATTTGTTAGTATTTCCGAAATGCTTATAGAGGGATCAGCGCACAACGACTCCAATTTTTCAAATAAAATGCTTTCATCTGTATAATTACTTGAGGTATTGGCGCAACTCGTGGTTTTCGTGTCGCAAGCCTTAGAAGTATTTGACCCTTTGAAAGAACTTTTGCTTTCGGTAGTAATCTTTTTTGTACTATGGGGCGAAGAAAACCTCACAGGCATTTCTTTGGCCGTCGAAGATTTTTCGCCGAGGCCTATAAACATAGAGAAAATGTTTTTCTTCTCGTTTCCTTCCTCTTTATCTTGATTTTGTTCCGTAGTCAACGCATCAGGTAATGTTGTCAAGTCTATATAAAATTTATGTGTTGATTTTTCACTGCTGTCAGAATCAACGGAGCTCCGACTTTTGTAAGTTTCACTGCTATTCGTGGATTTTGATGCAGGCCTCAACTCCTCCTTATGTTGGTCAATAGGATTGTTGACTTTGACGCTGCATTCAGTAATGTCTGATTTAGGAGTACTCGACATATCCACTACCCAAAAAGACGAATTTGATGGAGCTCTTGGTGGTCTGTCTGGTGGGTCTTCTGGTTCAGGCATGTAAGCGCCCGAAACAATCGGTATGTTTTCAATCTCTCTTATGGCTCCTAAAGTATTTGATTGAATGCTGTCACATAGGGTTAAATAATTAGGTTCTGAAATTGAACTTAAATTAACAGGTGTGTTTGCATCACCATCCTGTCGAGAAGTAAGTGAGTTGTTGTCGTGTCTTCTGCCCAAAGTATTATGTTCCCCTTCTGACTCATACATATTTGAATCAAGGCTATTGACAGATACTATGGAATTATTTGGCGTCGACAAGGCATCCCGAAACGTCGAAGTTGTCAAAAAACTATTATTAAAAATTTCTAAGGGATCGTGTGTTGTTTGTTGGTATTTTTGTTTAACAGTACCTCCTACTGTATTCGCGCAAACTTGTATAACACCGTTGCCAGCCAAAATTGGGTCATTAGGGCGGTTTTGTTCAACAGCAAAGGTGCTTCCATCTGAATTCGAGCGAATTTGTATAAAGCCATTGCCTGCTAAAACAGGGTCATGAGTTGCTTGAGGTCGATTTTGTTCAACCGCAAAGGTGCTTCCATCTGAATTCGAGCGAATTTGTATAAAGCCATTGCCTGCCAAAACAGGGTCATGTATTGCTTGAGGGCGGTTTTGTTCAACTGCGAAGGTGCTTCCATCTGAATTCGAGCGAATTTGTATAAAACCATTGCCTGCCAAAACAGGGTCATGAGTTGCTCGAGGGCGGTTTTGTTCAACTGCGAAGGTGCTTCCATCTGAATTCGAGCGAATTTGTATAAAACCATTGCCTGCCAAAACAGGGTCATGAGTTGCTCGAGGGCGGTTTTGTTCAACTGCGAAGGTGCTTCCATCTGAATTCGAGCGAATTTGTATAAAACCATTGCCAGCCAAAACAGGGTCATTTATTGCTTGCGGGCGGTTTTGTTCAACTGCGAAGGTGCTTCCATCTGAATTCGAGCGAATTTGTATAAAACCATTGCCTGCCAAAACAGGGTCATGAGTTGCTCGAGGGCGGTTTTGTTCAACTGCGAAGGTGCTTCCATCTGAATTCGAGCGAATTTGTATAAAACCATTGCCAGCCAAAACAGGGTCATGTATTGCTTGAGGGCGGTTTTGTTCAACTGCGAAGGTGCTTCCATCTGAATTCGAGCGAATTTGTATAAAACCATTGCCAGCCAAAACAGGGTCATGTATTGCTTGAGGGCGGTTTTGTTCAACTGCGAAGGTGCTTCCATCTGAATTCGAGCGAATTTGTATAAAACCATTGCCAGCCAAAACAGGGTCATGTGTTGCTTGAGGTCGATTTTGTTCAACCGCAAAGGTGCTTCCATCTGAATTCGAGCGAATTTGTATAAAACCATTGCCTGCCAAAACAGTGTCATGAGTTGCTTGAGGTCGGTTTTGTTCAACTGCGAAAGTGCTTCCATCTGAATTCGAGCGAATTTGTATAAAACCATTGCCTGCCAAAACACGGTCATGAGTTGCTCGAGGGCGGTTTTGGTCAACTGCAAAAGTGCTTCCATCTGAATTCGAGCGAATTTGTATAAAACCATTGCCTGCCAAAACAGTGTCATGAGTTGCTTGAGGTCGGTTTTGTTCAACTGCGAAAGTGCTTCCATCTGAATTCGAGCGAATTTGTATAAAACCATTGCCTGCCAAAACACGGTCATGAGTTGCTCGAGGGCGGTTTTGTTCAACTGCAAAAGTGCTTCCATCCGAATTCGAGCGAATTTGTATAAAACCATTGCCAGCCAAAACAGGGTCATGTGTTGCTTGAGGTCGGGCTTCTTCAACTACAAAATTGCCTGCTACTGTATTCGCACCACCTTGTATAAAACCATTTCCAGATAAAATCGTATCATGTGTGACATTTTTTCCGTCTGTATCAGTGGTTCCACAAGCGTTCCAGAACAAAGAATCTTCAGTCACGGGCGTCATCTCAAAGATAGTCACCGAAAGATCCTTTTGGATTAAGTCAGGATCTTTATTATCTTGTTCTAGAGAGTCTTCGTTATCGTTACTGCCTGACCAATCATTTGGGCTTAAATCTCGATTCAATGTACAAGGTATTGGTATACTCTGCTCTATCATATCTGTTTTGGTGGAAGTTTTGGTGTCTTTTGTTTCATTTTGCACAAACAAAACGTCATCACCTTCATCAGCTAAGCTAGCGGCATCTATAAAACATGATGCCGATTTATAGGGTGATTTTTGTACTAAGCTCAAGCGCAAATCATCATGTATTTCATGTAGTACGTTTGAATTGTTGTGCGGTTTGGTCTCGGTTTCCAGCTCAAGTGCACATTTGCGCTCACTGGTTATGAATCTTTCGCAAATGTCTTTATCCGGCAGTTTAGGAGGAAACACGGTTTCCCATGAACCGGTCTCAGAAGACAGTGAAGAAGTTTCTAAAATTACAATCTCTTCGTTTTGTCTCTGTTTTTCCTCTTTAGAAGATGTACTGCTTATTTCGATTAATGAGGATTTGGTGGATTTTCGTTCATTGAAACCTTTATCAGTTGATGTGCCACTAGTGGGTGAATTCAGAGATGTACTAGGTCTTAATATATGAACATGATTTTTCTCTAAAGCATTAGACGCGGACTCCTGACAATTATTGTCATCGTCGTGCAAATCATGTAAATTACTCTCAGTTAACGATACATCTGTCAAAGTAACATCTTTGTGGCTGTTGAGGCTCTCAAGCATGCCCGAATTTTCCAGTCCAGAATCTGTTATAGTAACTATGTTATCCATTTTAGTGGCGTTTTCTCCGACATTTAATTGGGAGAAGCCGCTAGAAAATACAGTTCCGGGCGAAACAGCATACGCGGCAGACAGATAGTCTGAGGAAGAACTGGGTTCGTCAGTAATAAGACTATCAGGTGTATAAGTTGGATCTAAAACTTTGTCTGCAGATGTTTCAGGTAAGTTCGAATTTTTGTTACACGCAGCTGAACTCTTATTTGCTTCCGTTTTCTTTTCGTCAAACCCAATCGCCTTCTTTATTGAGTCACTATTTGAATCGGATTTTTTTAAAATATCACAACTATTGGAATGTTTGTTTATCTTGGGTACATGACTAGAATTAAGACATAGAGATGTAGGCTTAACGCATTGTATATTTTGTTTTGCTTTTATTGCTCCAAATTGTGAGTTAGTAATGGATTGAAATGCATTAGAAAGAGCGTCTTGTTCTATGAGCTCTTTGTCTAGTACGTTGCCGTCAATAGGTACCAACGCGTAATATTCCTTAGTTAATTCTTTACTTGGACTCGAACTTAATATTTTCTGATGGCTCTTTTCTTCGGGGCTCACACAGTTAGGTGTGGAGTATACTTCGGGTTCGTCTTTCTCTTCAGGTTTATTTTTAGAACTATTTTCACCGTTTTTCCCTGAAATAAGGTTCTCGTTTAAATATTCAATTATTTCTTTTTCTTGCTTTTTTATGTTGCATTCCGTGTACGCGTCGCTAAAAAACAAGAAACAATTTAACGAATCGCATTTGAAGAGTGTAATTAAACAAGTTTTGTTTAAATCATCCTAATATATCTTTAAAAAATTGTTGACCAGAGCCGTTAGACCATACCTTATGAAGGAGTGTATTTCATCGAATGTGTTACGTCCGATGTTCACATGCAAGATTGCTTCAAGCTTATGATAAAATTTATGGGTACGTGCTTTTAAAATGCAAGAGTGAGTTAGTATTTTTAGTTTCCCACACACCACTTCAAGGTCAGAGTAAATAGATTCATCAAATATTCTGCAATAAACAAGACGACATGATGTAACGTTTTATACAAACACACTAAGCTTACGAAATATACAAACATATAAGCAACGTCATGTAAACCCGAGTTTACATGACATCTTAAAAGCATAAAGAAATGATTTAAGAAATATTGCACTACTACGGGAGCGTAGGTCAATAGAAAAGACAGAAGCGTGTATTCACGTGAACAGGTAAACAATTACTAATAAAAATTTCTTGTGTCTGACGTCGCTCGAGTGCACTCGGGACCTCTATGTTTACATATAGAATAGTTTACATAAAAAACCCAAAGGATGTGATTGTGATTACTAAATAGTGCTGTAAAACCAGTAATATAGATGTTTATTTATTTATTAAAACAATACACTATCATTACAGGAGATTTCCTAATACAATAGAGTAGCTAAGATATTAAATTAAATGTATATATATTGTCATCAATATAAAAAATTGTCATTAGAATAACATAAATTATATGTTACGTTTTCTGCGTGAGTTCAATTCTATAAATGAAAAATGATCAAGTTCGATGTTCAATTTTTTTTTACCATAGAAACCCAGCTGTAGTCGCTATAGTCAGCCATGTTGAGATAACTGAGGTATAATAATTATTCCATATCGATATTGGAACTTTAAATTGTATGCAGCAGTAGAGAGAGAGGTATAGAGAGAGATAGAGAGAGAGAAAAAGAGAGTAGACTAGAGTCCGACCAACAATTGATGAATGTGGGAAGTTTTAGTTCTGAGTTTAAAGTCCGTCACTGGGCGGTCCTTACTGATCACCATCATTTTGTGTCCATTGGCTGTTTTTTTTTCCACCCGACTGTCCAATGAGGATTTGAGGTGTATTACTTCCTCTAGGTGTAGCATAAACGGCTTGACTGTGCATTGACAAATGAGATGTCGTTGGATTCCTTTTTATATCCAGAGTGACATAGTGTGTCATGTATAATATATAGGATATAAGGTCGTAAGGTCTTAGTCCGGGACATTGCCCTGAGAACTCACGACCTTATATTTAACCGATTTTGCTCATATTCAAAATTATTGGTTAGAATTTAGTACCGAATGTTATTAAATCGGCCGATAAATGGCGACGCAGCAAACTTCCCTCTTTTTTTTTTTTTTCACCAATCAAAAATCGCCGACGACTAAAAAAAAATCTAATATATCGTAGAACTTGTACACCAAGTTTCGTCAAGATTGGTTGAAAAATACGACCTTTACGCGAGTACCAACATACTGACCGATGAAAGCAAATTTTGCCAGTTAAAACTGAGATCTTTCGTTCGCTTCGCTCACTCGGTCAATTACTTGTTTATTTATAGTAATGTACTTATAAAGTTGGTATAATTTTCTAAGCAAAACTGATTTGTCAACTTTAAAATTATCTGTCTCATTTTATTTCAGTGTGTCGGCATCATTATTAAAAACTTTTACTAAGGGACGAACCCGTAAATCGTAAATAACGGCTGTTCTATAAAATAATTATGTTATTCACATTCACCGAAATGTATGGAAAAGCTGATTTTTCCCTTCACGTTTTTGGCTTGATACCTCAGTAAGAGCTGTTTTGTAACGATGATTATAACGAGCTTTCGGATTAGAGCATACCCACCGTCCTGTGTAACCTTGTATAGGAGACTATCGCACTGTATGTCGCGTTTCTAACACGATACACACGGCGGCGCACGCGCAAATGCGCCATATTGTAAATTAGGAAAGTACCCACAATAGAATTGCGGCGTACACTCACTTTCTAAAATGATTGCCTTGTATACTACGACTAAGAATAACATGTCTAAGTGAGACTGATTTTTTGGGTTAACCCAGGATGGATCTATGGTTTTTTTTTATTAAGTTATGCCAGTCAAGCGTGCAACAAGCATTAGATAAAAATTTAATTTTTCTATTTAACGCCTCAATAGTTCTGTGGAATGTTTTTTTGATATGTATGTTTTTTTGGTTCCGTCGTCTTTTATTTTATTTATTTTACAAAATCCACAGCTCTCAAAACAAATACATTAAACTTAAAGCGAGACTGACAGCCAATAATGGATTTAAATTTTACTAATCTAACTTATATAAAAAAAACTAAACTTTTATTGCATAGAGGGATTATTGCATTAGGTAATCTACGTGACATTTTCTCAACAAAAAATAATTGAAATAACCACGATTTACACACATTTTTCGCTGGCACTCGGAACCCCTAGTGTATATTCAAGTGATTATAACACTAATAGATAATAATAGCAAAGAAAATCTACACGAAAGAATAACGATATCATACAAAAATGTGTACCCCCGAAAATCTGCTTAAAACTACCTGCTGTATAAAAGCCGATGAAATTATATTTAATATAGAAACCCTAAAATCACGAACATATACTAATACTATGTTTATATGTTCGTTATTTAAGGTTTAGTTAAAATTAAATTTCAATATGCGACGGAAAAAATATGTTCCCAAAAATAATGTATTCAACGCCATCTCTTGAGAACCTAGCGAGTTTTGCAAATAAAATATATTTAAAAAAATATAAAATATATTGGCGCATCGCCGCTAAAATCTAACCAGCCAGTAACTCCTTCATACATTATGCATTCATCTCTTTGATTAATTTCTCTAGTCAACGAAGAATTTGTATTATAAAACTCCTTGCTAACCAATTAAAGCACGAACGCGGACCAATCAGATGATAGAAACCCAAACTACTATTGGAGCAAATGTAAACTATCCTCTACATGCAATTGTTGTTTTTAGAATAGGTATGATAAAATAGTTATTTGTGTAACAAGTGGCCAAAGTAATATTATGTTCCCTGTGGGCGTTATTTTGAATTCAGAGCGAAGCGAAGGATTCTAGAGTAGAATCCTGAGCGTAGCTAGAAATTCAATATACGCCGCCCGAGAACAAAATATTTTGGCCACTAGTGACACACACAATTTTTCATCATTACCTATGAGAAAAAGAAAGAGCTATCTCAAAACTCGTATGTATTAACAAAACTAAAACTTCAACTTTTTTTTTCTTCTCTTATTTTTTTGATTTTATTTTATCTATCTTATCTTTTTTTAATGACGACCATTGATGAACAACTTTTGAAAATTTGCGAGAAAAAAGTTCAGCTGTTCCATACAAAATGTTTGTGGATCTTGCAATAAATTTTATGGTACAACAAATAACTTTTCGTGAATTATCGAAAGCTGTTCTTTATCTTGTATACAACACCTGTATTATCATATAACGTAGTAAATAATTCAGCTTAATTAAATCTTCGGATTGTATTTGAATTGAAGAAGAGTTAGTTTTCAAGATTAGTTTGTTAGTCAGACAGGGGCATCGATTCTGATGTACCACTCACTAAACTAAACCAATCTGATAGGACTAAAATTATTTGCATCTTTTTTTAATTTCAGTATGTGAAAAACTGCTGATAGGAATATTTTTTGAGTTGTCAAATTTTTAGTTTAGTGAGGAAATGGCACCGCAGAATCGACGTCAGTAGCAAAGCTAATAAAATTATTTGAAAAATTGTTTGCGTCAGGCAACATGCGCATGCACATGTTACGTCGTGCAAAAATGCGCATGTTATAAGAAACGTGTAAAGCTGGAATAAGAGTTCCGCTGACGGCGGCCACAGATATCGGTCACGCGTAGTTGTAATTTAAAATAATAAATAAATACAAAAATGCTGCAGATTAAGGCTGCGCTCTCGGCAAGAGACTCTTTCAAACATTTTGTGGACGCAGCGACCTAATTAGCATTACTGTAATTCTAGCCTTAACTATCCACTTCACCACTTCATATCTGTTTTTGTTTTACGAATAAGTTAATTTGTACCAATGAAAGCGTCCTTAACATCCCAGATACTGTTAAACTAGTACTATACGAACAATAAATTACAATAATAAATACAGTTTCACACTCATAGCTACTAGGACTACCCGTGTCGGATATGCCGTGGAACACACCAAGGGCAACTTTTACTGCGAAGTTTTGGCGGGAACGTGAAGAAGACATGTTGCATATTTGTACTTTCCAAAAGCTTGTTTTTTTCGTGTGTTAATGTGTAAAAATTATGGATTTTTATCCATTAGGTGTTCGTGAACGCACGCGAGTGTTGGTGAATAGTATAATGTTGGGAAACGTGACTCCTCAGTTGTTTCCAAAACTCAATAGAAACCTCTAGTAAAGTCTCCACCACATTACTGAGGCATGACGTGGACTTGAACGTAACTTACTTTGCTTGACTTAGCCCCGAATACTGAAACGCTTGTTAACTTTGACAACAGATTAATTCTAATACTGCCTTTGTCTGGCACTAAGCAAATGACAAAGACAGCAATAGACTTAATCTATCGTCAAAGTTAACAAACGTTTCAGTATTCGGAGGTTAGACTATGACTGAGACTTATTATGAAATATTTGACTTCACTTGAAATATTACAATACTTGGCACTGGCTAAATACATAACGTGTGGAGCCAAATCATAAGAGAGAGAAAAACTATTATAGCTAGCAACGAATGTTAGCAAATTCTATTTAATTTATAACAAAACTTGCTCTAACTGGGCCGAAATGTGACATTTGATTCGATATCATATTTTTCAGGCCATTTCCCTAGCCAATATTTTAAATTTAGTATCATAGAAAAATTACATATGAAGAGTGCTAATTGACATAGAAAGATGCGTAGCCCCGTTGTAGTAACATACAAGAACGTAAGATGTCGCTAATGCTACGAATTGCGACATGATTCGTCACAATTTCAGCTCGACATGAAATAAAAACTCAGAAAAAAAACGCTACTTAGTATGAATATTTTTCCATAAGTCAATTGCTAAACACATTTTGGCGTTGAAAACATTATTTTGATAAGAGATTTTTTACTTATATTGCAATCTAATTTGAAATAAACCTTAAATTGCTGACATATATCAATACTTTTTCTATACAGGGTTATAAGGAAAGGGTATGCTAAGCCGAAAGAGGCTCATGGTATTCATGATTGTGAACAACTTTTACTATGGGACCAACACTGACATCGAGAAAAAAATATCAGCTGTTCCATACATTTTGCCGAGTGTCATTGCCATTTTTCTATGGAAAAGCTTTCTTTTTTCTCGATTTCAGAGTTTGTCCCATAGTAGAAGTTGTTCATAATGATGAGTACTATGAGCCCTTTGCGGCGTAGCATACCCTTTCCTTATAATCCTGTATTACCCATATTTACAAAGCTTTTACAGCAGTTTGCACACTAGCTGACTAAATACGTAAGCGCCATCTGTTTTTTCAAAGGTATACTACTCGTTTGTATGAGATTATCATTCTTCTCGTATAATTTTTCTATGCTAATACTATACAATACAATATAACTTTATTATACACCAAAAAGATAAATAAACTTAAAAAAAAAAACAATAAAAAACCCGGTTGTATAATGGGAGCCCTTATCGCCTAACGCGATTTCCTCCAGACAACCTTTGGATGGACAGAATTATGACAGTTAGAATTATGGTGTAGATACACAACCGACCGTATTTTCTCAGTACTCATATACTTTTTTTATGTATCTACATAAAAAAAGTATATGTAAATACATAAACCTACTACCTACGTAAATAGTACTATAGTTGATCAAAGGTTCAATATATCTGTCACAGATGTCTGTCGTCATGTATCTATGCAATTATCAAGTGCAAGGCTACTAGCTCACCTGGCAACATCTTCTTCCAGCTGTCTTTGAGATTGCTTCTCCAAATGCGACACTTCCTCTGGCGAAGAAGAGCCAGAAGATTCGCCTGCCGACAGCGGCTTAACCGAGGGTCTCGCGCCCGGCATCAAGCATCTCATACACCTGGAGAATCAATCACACAATCAATCATCTGTCACTTTAAAAACAAGTTACTAAATAAATAAGAGACGACATTGGTGCCGATTCCGTTGTGCCTTTTTTTAGACTTAAACTAAATTTGACAGTTTTTACCAAATCTCTCCTTTCGATATGTTTGTTTTCTTCCATATTGAAATGAAAATTGACGCAGATCATTTTAGTCTGATTAGTTTAGAGAGTGGTACAACAGAATCGACACCATTGACTTCGATTCAGTTGTGCAATTTCATAAGCTAAACCAAATTTGAGAGCTCTAAAATTATTTCCATCCTTTACTCGCGTATTGAAATGAAACGAGCGAGTTGCTGATAATTTTAGTTCTGTCAGATTGGTTTAGTTTGGTGTGACGGGCAGAATCGACGCCATTATCGTGTGCAAAGGCGAGGCGTGGGCGGGACGAGAGCGTGGAGTTCAGAGTTGTATTGTGAGATGTCATACTACGGACGGGACAACTGCGTGGTGTTTTGCATTTTATATAAAAACAACTACCACGCCAAAACGGCTGAACTAATCTTATATGTAATATTGCAAGGAAGTAATGACGAGGTTTTTATCTAAGCCGACAAATAAACAAACAAAACAAAAATATGGAGTTTTCTTTAATTGTCTGTTTTTTTAAGTTGGAGAAATTAAATGAAATATTTGTTATAAACAAAAAAATATCTAAGAGAGGAAAGTCGTGACTACTATACAGGGTTATAAGGAAAGGGTGTGCTAAGCCGAGAGGGCTCACAGTACTCATCATTATAAACAATGTTTATTATGGGACCAACCTTGAAACCGAGAAAAATATATAAGCTGTACCATAGATTTTGTCAAGTGTCATTGACATTCTTCTATGTAACAGCTGATTTTTATTTTTTTCAATTTCAGTTTAGGTCCCATAGTAAAATATGTTCATAATGATGAGTACTATGAGCCCTTTCTTTATAACCCTGTATTTGATGACGTAGTAAGCGAAGTAATAAAACTTTTAAAAAACATTCGTAAAGTAGCGAAGAATTCAAGCCCTTTTTTTACTTCTTAAATGACGACAAATTTTATAAGGTTTTTTTTTAAAACCTGTGTTTGGAATCACTTAAAATAAAAGCGAAACGAATATGTTTTTGGGAGATTTTGTATTTCGCCGACCGCAGAGCCTGTGGCTGTGAATGATTTAGGCCGGTTTCCACGTAAACTTAACAAGTGATTCAATATTTAACCATCTGTTACTGACCATTCTTCCATAACTTCGTCTACAATACACGGTTAAATAAATAATCAAGTTAAATATCGCTGAACAATACTGAACATACCTAAGCCTTACCCTCTTATTCACAAACATACTATTCTATTCTATTCTATATTCTGTTTTATTGATGAGAAGTGCACGTCCGAAAACGAGACAAAGACACTAAGAAATATTCAACTGTTCGAAGAAAAAATTATACTGAAATGGTAATAAATAGAATAAATAGCAATGCCAATGTTTTAAATGAATTTTGAGAAGTCGAAGGAAGAAAACATTTAAATAATTTGCTTGATAAGTTTTCCCCGGGTTTTTTGGCGGGAACGTGAAGAAATCATGTCGCGTCATTTTATTATTTTCCAAAACTTGTGTTATTTAGAGTGTTAATGTGTAAAAACGGTGAATTTTTACCCGTTAAGTGTTCGTGTACATCTGTGGTGTACATGCATGAGTGTTGGTGAATTGTATAATGTCGTGAAACGTGAATTTTCGTGTTGTTTCCAAAACTCCATAGAAGGCTCTAGTAAAGTTTTCACCACTTTACTAGAGCATGACTTGGACTTAACCGTGACTTGCTATGCTCGACTTTGACCGTGACTATGACTTGTTTGATTATATCTAACAACACTTGAGAATATTTATGTATACTTGACACTGGCAAATGCATAAGACGTGCGACGCCAAAATCCTTCGAGGAAAAATAATAATAAGTTTTAATTTTTTTCCGCAAAATAAAATATAATTAGTAACTGGAAAATGTCTATAAGACATTGCCAATGGTATTTTATAGATAACTTATTTTATTATTTTTAAATTCACACTGATTTATAATCTTCGAAACGAGGATATTCGCCGAAGAACCAAAGTCACCGATATAGCTTTCAGAGTTTGCAAGCTGAAGTGGCAATGGGCAGGCCACATCACTCGAAGAACCGATAACCGGTGGGGAAGAAAGGTTCTTGAGTGGCGACCACGAACTGGAAGACGAAGCGTAGGCAGGCCTCCACTAGGTGGACCGACGGCATTGTGAAAGTCGCGGGCAACCGGTGGATGCAAGTGGCACATTGTCGGTCGGTGTAGCGATCTAAGGGGGAGGCCTATGTTCAGCAGTGGACGTCTTCTGGCTGATAATGTAATGTATAATCTCCAGAAACCTGAAAACTTCCCTGGCGTTAGCTTCACGCTGGCAGTGCCATAGGTCTACCGTAATATGATAAAAAACAGTTACCAAGTACTGTTTAGTTCAACATGTAATTATAATGCATATCATGTCCCTATTGTTTGTCTGTACTAAATATGACATCATTCGACACTAAAGCCTTATAATGTGATTGCCATTATTACACTTGTACACTATAAGTTAATTTATAACTGATATTATAGCAAGGCGACATTGCGTGTTATTATGCTATGCTCAAAGTTCTTTGAAACTAATATAGATTCAACATCTTTGAGACAAAAAGGTCAACCAAGTTGCAGTGCTGCATGGTTTGTTTTTCTGAATGGTTGTTTATTTAAGAAGCTCCGTTCGAGTTGTAAAAATTCCGTTACAGAGATGAACGGGAATAAACACACTTACGCACAAACTTTCCCATTTATAATATTAGTGTGATAGCACATTCTCTATAGAATAATTAATGATAATGATTAAAAGAAAGAAAGCAACAAGAAAGATTTATAAATCAAATTTGGAAACAGTACTTATTATTTTCAAATGTAGGTAGTTACATTTTATTTCAAGTACAAGTACTCAAGTACTCACAAGTCTGTCCGTAATTACTCTTTCCGTCACTGAACCTTAACAGAAAACAAGAGACGTCTTTTTCGTCAATTGTTTATGTTTGAACTAGCTGCGCCCCGAGGTTTCACCCGCTATTCTATATTAAAAAATAAAACGGTTAAATTTTTCGGGATAAAAGTAGCCCGTATGTGTTAATTCAAGGGATAAACTACCTCCATACCAAATTTTATTCAAATCCGTTCAGCCGTTACAGAGTTGATCGGAAACAAACACACAAACACACTTTCATACTTACACACTTAGACACAAACTTTCACATTTATAATATTAGTGTGATTAATGAATCTTGTGTCAATAACTTTAGGTATGTTAGAATTAAAAAAAGTGTACAAGTGTAACTAGTGTACCAGCAAAGAAAATCTACACGAGAAGAATAATCATCTCATACAAGAAAGTGTAAACCGGAAAAATCTGGTTAAAACTACATGGCGCATACGTATTTAGTCAGGTAATGTCCAAACCGCTATAAAAGCCGATCAACATATGGTTACTATAGAAACATAGTATTAGTATATATATCCGCTTTTTAAGGCTTAGTTCAAATTAGATTGCAATATACGAAGTAAAAAGTATGTTTCTAAATATGTATTTTACAGCGCCATCTCTTGTGAACCTATCAAGTTTTGCAAATAAAATATAAAATGATTCACAACAAATCTCGTTTTTCTCCGCACTATTACGAATGACTTAGCTTGGGTTTATATTTCAAGTGAAGCAGAAATTTGGGCGACCATGTTGCAGATTACAGTACTAGTGACATCTTACATTCTTAGTATCAATACTATTATTGACTTACGCTTCTTTCTAACGAAATTAGCACTCTTGGTATCGTTTCTCTATGGTACTAGTATAGACGAAGTTCATGTTAAAACGTTTGAGTTACCTGCCTGAGTATGTAAGTAATAAACCTTTACGTTAGTAATAATGTAGCTAATAGGCCTACCTATGTAAGTAATGACTAATACTTAGCCTAAGTTTGGTAAATAAATGATTGATTGATTGATTCTATAGCATAATTAATAATAATGATTAAAACAAAGAAAGCAAAAAGTAAGATTGTTAAATCAAATTTGGAAACAATATTGTTAGGTGGTTTTATTTTAATTACATGCTCTGTCGTAGTAGCACACTTGCCTCATATTCGTGGTATCGTAGGTTCAAATCCGGACGGGTCCATACGAATGAGTTCTGTAGAACTTACATACCAGTATACCACTGGCTTTTTGTTGCAGGAAAACATCATGTGGAAACCTGCATATTTCCAAATTCTATAGCATGTGTGATTCTGACAACCCGCACTGGGCCAGCGTGATGCATATGGCACAATCACCCTTCGATATTAAGCCGATATTCCACCACTGGGATGTTAAAACGCTGATGCAAATAGAATAATTTATGTTAACAGAATGAATGATAAGCAGTTTTTTTTTTATTATAAATGTAGGTAGTTTTATTTTTAAGTCACAAGTCTCTCTGTAATTACTTTTTTCATCACTAAAACGAACTTTTCCTTGTTCTTGATGAAATTTCATAAAGAAAATGTTATGTAGGATATTTTAAACTTTTTATCTGGGAAAAGGTGGACAATTTTAAACCACAAGGGTTTGTATCGATAGGTAACACCCAGTTATAGTATTCTGAATATTTATCTTTCCGTTTTATATAATCATTAGAAATAATGTGTTAAATGTTTGAACTATTTACAATACCAACCTTAATTGCTTAAAAGCTATTATTCATTCACAAACAGACGATTCATAACACAACGAGTCTAAACTGCTTTTTTTTTTTAGAAAGATTGTAGAATATTCCAGATACTATCAGAAAATACTTAGTATTAGGGAAAAAGCAGTTATAGTTAAGTATATAGATTATTTTAAAGTTTAACAAGCGAGTTATTACCAACCACTAGAAAATAGGTAGTATTCATGACAAAGCAGTTATTGAATTAGAGTATCTAAAATGATCTGAGGACTCAAATGAGGGTAGTTTCAATGACGAGGTGAAGGGGAATAAAGTGACAAAATATATGTTTGATTTTGTTCTAATAGTCCAATTTCTTTATCTAGAAAAAGTGCAGCGTTACTGTATGCAAATAGAAGACTTAAACCGTAAAAACACCGCGCAATTGTGTCGATAGAAAAGCTGCAGTACCCAATAACAATAAAATGAGGGTATATTCGTAATGACGCCGGTTGCATCAAGCCACATGTACGGCAGAAATATCTCATCTCAATTAAAATATTTACCGAGATATAACTATGTACTGATGACGCAACTGTGTATTTTTTACCTTTACATAAAACAAGCAACCAAGTACACAGAAATTGGAAAAAAATATACTCACAACTTGGCCCACAATTTCTTACGGTATTTCACGCCACCAGAACTTTTCCACTAAAAATACTGAATACTCTCCTATTACTTTTATCGGCTCTTTTCGCATATATTTAGCAAGTTAAAATTAATAAAATAATGCGACACTCCGAGAACTTATCGATCGACAGAAATCAGTCAATTAATCAGAGAGCGCATACCGGAAACAGATGAAAACCAAAGAGAATACAAACGGTAAACTCACGAAAGCCATAGACGCCATTAGACGGAAACATAGTAGTTAAGGTGTCTCCTCACGGCCTGATTTGATTTTTGTGAAGAGGATAGCTAGACATTTTCGATGGCGTACATAAATGAAACAAACTTTTTCTTTACTCCCTTGAAATTTATGCTCCATGTTAGCTATCTATTTCGAATAAGATCGGGCCCTTGTAAATGACAGCAGGTTGGTCGTACAGTCGTACCTCCAGCAAGAGGAAAATATATTTCTTTCTCTAGTTTGCTAGACGGTGGTTTGGTGCTACTCAAAGAGTACTTTTAGTGCGACTAACACTCTTAAATACTTATAATAGGCCTACAGTCATCAATCCGTGCAAGACAGGACTCTACACACGGGCCTACGCTTAAGGCCTTGCTACATTACCTGACCCGACATCGTGCGATAGGGACAGCTAGACTTGATTTTCACGGCAGCAAAAGAAGCAAACTACTAAACTTATAGCTTCTCCCTTTCGCTCCCCAGAAACATATATATCTCTATCAAACGATGTCAGGTCAGGTCAAGTATGCATGTATGCATAAAGGCCTCCCTACGTTTGTTTCTTTTGCTGCCGTGAAATTCAAATCTAGCTGTCCTTTTCACACGATGTCAGGCCAGGCCATGTATATGATTCAGCGCATGCTATCGAGCTCGTACCTACTGCTCGCACCGCACCGGCGATGGTTCCAGCGGGCTTATCCCGTAACTCTGAAAGCGTTAGTGATAGTGCGCGAGCGGGACCGCGCATAGTGCGATTAAGTTGGTAGGAGCGGGATGCAATCAGAATCACGAACGTTTCAAAGTTAGAGGATAAAGGCCTCGCTACATGGCCTGACCTAACATCATTTGAAAGAGATGGCTATATAGAAGTTTCTGGGGGAGCGAAAGGGCGAAGCTATAACCTTAATAGTTTGTTTCTTTTGCTCCCGTGAAATTGAAATCTAGCTGTCCCTTTCACACGATGTCAGGTCAGGCCATGTATAGACGCCCTAAGCCCGCAGATGTGTACACTCTGTGGTATCAAATATGTACTCTGTGACAGTCTGTGACGTTTTTCACTGTTTTGTTTCGTGTTCTGTGATGTGACGTCTGTGGTCTATAAAAATTTAGAAATCAATCTCTATTCTCTTCTTTCGTCAAAAATCTTTGATTTGTGATTTCGATTGCGATATTCTACTTTCTACATTGCAGTTGATTTCAAAGCGATTTTAAACGCCTAATAGCAATGCAGTTGTTGAAATCAAAATGCTGTAATAGTTTTACAAATTGACTTCGATCGTCGTCATAAAATGAACATCCCTCGTAACGATGATTTACACAGCTATCTCTCATAGTTTGTATTATTCAGCTAAAAATATATTTTCTGTATCTTATAAGGGCTACTAACAAGTGAAATCGATTTCTGGTGATGTTTCCTATCATATCAACTTTTTCTTCCTAGTTTTTTTTTAAATGTAGACATGGATTCTTCTACAGAGAAATGGGATCCAGGTGAGCAAGTATATACATTTTGTGTCATTGTTCCTCTTCATCAAAGCTTTACCTTCCCGTCAAAAAACTTTCTTTTGGTACCAATCACATTACATATCACACTTCTAGCCTCATTACACTTAAAAGCGAAATTAACTGTTTCTCTTGACTATAGGTATATATTATATATGTAGGTATGTTCCCATATCAAGACTAAGTGGCTGAGCGTTTATTGACCAAATTTGGCAAGAAAGTAGAGGACAAGAGAAAGAAGAGAAGATAATTGTGAGAGCACTGGAAAAACATGAGGTGCTCGCACTATTCCCAATAAAATACAGATTTATGCCCTTGAGGTATTGTACCTACCACACCTCTTATTCAACCATCAAGCTGTACTGTGTTAACCAAGGCTGTCCAAGCCCAGGCTTTGGCCATGAGGTGGTCCACAGACCACAACCAATGCACCAAATACCAACATATTTGTGACCTACATCTACCAATGGGCTGGCGATTGGATGTCACCACAATTGTGTTGTCCTATAAAGTAATTTTTTAACATCTTTCTAATCATAATCAAAACTGAGGCAGCACATCTTAGCTAGACTAGGATGAAATTTGAAATTTTTCCTATGAAATTAAGTTGGTGCATGTTTTGATCATTTTTAGAATTTCCATGCACACAGATGTTTTAACCCAGCCTAGCTTAACGCAGTTACAGTGGATTCTCGCCCTTGGTTAATTCTGAACAAAACCTATTTTCAGCTCTCATCCGACTTCTGACTTCGCTGAAAGAAGTTCAATCAGATGGCGAAGACATAGTTTTCCTCAATGAACTTCTCCAATCCAAGCAGCTTCATGCACTTGTACAAGCTCACAACAAGATTGTAGCCAAAGGAAAAGATGACAAATTTTACCCCCTTCTGTCCAACGCAATGCAAGTCACTATAGAAGTACTGGAGTTGTTAGCTGGTGTGTCATCCGTCTCCAAGGAATATCAAGAACTGCTGAGTCTGCTACAGAAACCACATTTCCAAGTAAACCATCACTGTGTTACCCTTCTCTCATCTATAACCGCTTCTGAAGTCCTAATGCCAGGGGCAGATCTACCACCTTATCAGCCGTATCATTGCAAACCCCCGGACTAATAGGATCTCCTAGGTTGTTTCTTTTGTGAAAAATCTTTAACCTTCATTTGATACAGTCTTAGGCAAACTACTGCCGCCTGGGGATAATAATCGAACTATTTTGCAGAACTGGATTGAAAGGCTAAAAAAAATATTTCCAGTGATAATTACCGGGCATAATGCAATGTTTTCAGTGATAATTACCGGACATAATGCAATGTTTTCAGTGATAACTACCGGGCATAATGCAATGTCTCCAGTGATAATTGCCGGGCATGATACAGTGTTTTTAGTGATAATTATCAGGCATAATGCAATGTTGACATTCCAAATTCTGCTTACAAGCGTGAAGATTTCAATCTGCCAATTGATTTGCTTCACTTACCTCTCAGTTGCATTTTTTTTTATAGTTTTGTTACAGTATGTGCACTTTCCATTGATCCATCGTTTATCTAAGTTCACCCCCTTTGATTTATGTTTTTTTTTCCTTGCAGTTCATCCATACCTTCGGTCGTTCCCTACCTTTCCTTCCATCTACGTTTCCAAGCAAGTATTTTCTTTAAATATACATCAGATGCGTTATATGCAGTCAGTTAACTTTATTTTAAACCCTTTATAAATATCGCACAATTTGACTACATACTTTTCACCTTTATACCCTTTTTATGTTGATGTAATTAGATATTTTCTGCTCTTTGTTATCTTTTCATGACTAAATCATTGAATTTATTTTAGTAAAATTTGCCAACAAGATAGTTTGCCTTCTCGGGACTGACATTTGAGGAAAAAAATATTTGTCCAGATATGCTTTTATAAAATCCGTTATTGCTTATCGAAATGAGTCCAAACTCCATCAATCTACTGTTAGTTACTGAGGAGTTCCGTTTACCACCTTCCGTATCCATCATCAGATCGGCTCGAATATTGTATTGTTATCGGAACTTGAGAGGCATGCAAAATTTCAATTCAATTGAACACGGGGCACTAGATCTAAAATTCAGTTGCATGATTTGAGCTTAAAATCAAACATATTTCGGGACTTAGGACAATAGAAGAACACAACGTATCGGTCAAAAAACACCTATACAAATTCAATTTAATTGGTTCATTGCTATGCGCGAGAGACGTAACCTTGAGTTAACCAATGGGAACGATTGGTCTCAGTCCCCGCAACCCACGCTTTCCTCCAACTTTGCGTTTATGCCGGAACAAATGTCTAGAAATACGTTATCTTTAAGGGGTGACTTCTTTACGAAGTCGGGAAGCTTCGAGGTATTAAAATGAATAAGTTCGACTCAAGGAAAAAACTTCGCTTGCGCGATTCAGAACTACTTTCGTTACAAATGTCAGTCCATAAAAAACGGCAAAAACTCCACAAAAATGGAACAACTCAAACTAGCGAACTATAGGAAGTAAGTTTGTTTCTTTGTCTGGATGTTTGTCTCGTTATCACGGCTAAACGGCTGAACCAGATCTTGATAAAATTTTATAAGGAGTTACTGCATATCACAGAGATAGACATGGGATACTTTTCTAATGTCCACGCGAACGAGGTTGCGGGTACCAACTAGTTTAAACAAGCCACATTTTATTGTGGATTTTACAGTTCTACTACTTGACCTTACACACATGTAAATCTATTCAAGGTTTACAGGATACAGCTGCAGCATGAAGCCTAAATTATAGATATACATAACTAATTTCAAATGTTTCAGGCTATACTCTGTACACATGATGCTGTCGCCCAGAAGGACTACTATCCACACCTGCCCGATGTACCGCTGGACGCCGATGAAGAGGAGGAGACAGTCAAAATTGTTCAACTAGTCAAAAGCGATGAACCTCTGGTAAGTCCAACTACATTTATTTATAATTATGTTTTGTATAGCAGTACCATTACATCTAGTTTCCATCTACACAGACCAACTCCACCCTTTCTCCTACAGTCCATTACAAGATGATCGCTGCCAGCTGCGTGCGTAGTTATTAAATCTATTTAAAAAACATATCCTAACTAATATTAAATTCGAAAGTAACTCTGTCTCTCGTCTATCTGTCTCTCTGTCTGGGTGTTTTGTCGCGTTATCACAGCTAAACGGCTGAACCGATCGAGCTAAATTTTTGCGTTGATATAGCTTAAGGGCCAGAGACGGACGGAAGCTACTTTTTTTTTTGTAGGTTACAAAAAAATCAAGGTGATAGCTAGTCTTAGTACATTTGTCATTAAACTAGAAATCGAGATGAAAATCAGCTTAATGACATGTTTATCTAAACAAATGTTATCAAGGCATGTTTTAGATGTAATCTCTTGATAAAACCTTATTTAATAGCGCAAAATTGGTCTCTATAAATCCACGATGAGTAATTAAGCTGTAATGAAAAAAAAAACCAAGAAAATTTTAATTTGGATAATTTAGAAAATTAAAACGTTTTGTTTTCATTCATCTTTTTTGCACTTTGCTGTCAGCGATCATTATACAATGAATGTACTATGGATAACAGTGCAAATTTGAAATGTTCTGTGTAATTAGCCTATTTATCTTAGTATGTGTTGTCTGATGTTAGAAACAGCACATGAACAGAGCGTTTCACTTTTACACGATACGAGATTAGGCGGAATGGTGGTATGGCTCGTCTTTTTCGATTGAAAAAGTATCGTAAACCTCAAAATTACATGAAGCTACATGTAGAAATAGCAGCTAAGATTTGGAAGCTATCGAGTTTTGAGTGAAACTTTGGTTTTAAGTTTAATCTTTTTAAATAATTTCAAATATTATAAGCCCATGTAACTATATAACATTTTTCATGCTTTCTATTATAATATGACAATAAAATCGCCTATTTCAAATCTTAATTATATATGCATTACTTTGTTAAAATCTTTCGAGAAAATCATCGAGTATTTAGTTTTGTGTCACTGTACAAATGTATTATGCTTACTTTTGAAGTGAGAAAATATGGAAGACTTTGGAAGACTTGGTTTCTTCAATGTAGCTACGCTAGGTGTGATGTGCCTCATGCACCCTTAGCACAGACTCTCCTCAAAATATAATAACGACTAATGTATAATGACATGAATGAATTGATATGACATTAATTATGTAATACGACTTGGGTGCCTATACACTGACGTCGTGTGAAAGAGATGGCTGCATATAAGTTTCCGGGGGAGCAAAAGGAGAAGCTATAACCTTAATAGCTTGTTTCTTTTACCCCCCTGAAATTCAAGTTTAGCTGTCACTTTCGCACGATGTCAGGTCAGGCCATGTATAGGCACCTTTACGTAGCCTAACATGTCATTTTAATGTTATGTGCTCTTATTCAGAAATGTCGAATTTTTATTTATATTAGATACATGCCGTCTAGTCGACGACAAGACGACAGTCGAGTATAAAGAGTCCTGCTAGCGCAGAACTCTTTTGTAAACTAACAATAATTATCAAACGTTTATGAATAAGTCCTATGTCCCCATTGACGTGAGCCTTACATTTACAGAATTAATTTGAATTGTCAACAGGCAATTTTATGTATTATAGTCCAAGTCTGTAATATCCGTATTTTATTTTTTATGTGTATTTGTAACTAAACAGCTAAACAGGAACATGTGGCTTACACATTAACAAGTAGGAGTTGATATTTTGATTGAAAGAAATACAATTTTTTTATCAAAAGGGTGGAGCACTGAGTGCAGAACCAATCGTGGTAAGTATTCTAGATGTAAAATTAATAGTCCCTCCCATTTTTTACATCTACCTAAGGTGGCCTTCTTTCTAAAAGTATTTCTGTTACGATCAGTCTTAACTTAATTTCTGTTCTGTTTTGCTGTTGGTCGATCATGTGGAAACCTTGTTATAGTTGGACCGATTATACTCTAACACATTACGTATAATATTTGAAGCTTTTTTACTCTATATAGGTTATTGAAATGTACGTTAGTTTAGTATTCAGTATCGATTAGCGCCGCTGACCTACATCGGCTTTGTAAATATTGTATGCGTTACACAAAGTTGCGTGTTCTTTCAACTACGTCGCAACGAACTATCGTTTGAACCAGGCGGGATGTAATGTTTGCATGTCCGTTCAATCCACCAACACGCGCTAGCGTTACTAAGCATATACCTCATGATACAATTGGCAATTTACACGGATTGCAATCAATTTTCTCATGTGGAGAGCAATTCTAAAATTGAAGGACGTCGGGTTTCCGGGACAAATATATATAACAATAAATATATTTGCTCAATTTTTAATCAGCAATTTAATTATATCGCGTGTCAAAGAGTTATTTCGTCTAATTATATTTGCTACAATAATATAAATTTACTAATGTCAAGCAGAAAACTTGCACACTTGTGCTGTAAGCAACTAGAAAGGCTGAGACGCATTTGGTGGATCGGACCATCTATATTGAGTTATTCTCTGAGTATTCTTGCATAATAATTTGCCCATACAATATTAATAACATTGCTCGTAAGTACTTTCGCAGTATGTTAACGTCATACGTATACAGACGTTGCACATAAATGTTAACATTGCACTTTTTTACCGTTCCCCGTATGGTGACATTTATGTTGACGTTCCACGTATGTTAACGTTCCTTTTATGTTAACGTTTAGCGTATTCTATGTTAATGTTGCACGTATGTTGACGTAACACGCAAATGTTAATGTTGCACACGTATATACGCAGCACTATGCAACTGTACTGCGCTGGCTGGTTACACGTTTTCCTTAACAAAATCTATACCCGCATTGTCCATTAAAAATAGCTGCTATCTCTAAATGTGAATGCAGATATACAAACACACCTTGGCTCTGTGTTATCTATGACACTTTTTTACATTTAATGTTATTTGTACACAATCCTTGCTTCATTTTGAATGTATTTAGCTTAATTTTTGCTGGTCATTGACGTCCAGTCGTGTCCTGTCGTGTCCTTAGCGTACACATGTGTTCGTTTAAATAAAAGCCAAAATAACAAGTTCAATTGTGTTGTAAATGGATTTATTTTCTTAGTCTACCTGTGACCCATGTAGGGTAACAAAGGAATAACCTTTTCTGATGAAGCGCAATATAAAGAGTACGTAGTAGTAAATAATACGTTAAGCCACGTTTTCAATCTTAGATCGGTTACACTCTTTTAACAGCGATACAAATAGCGCGTATGTATCATGACACTTGAATCGATGCAGATGCGCCTGTGCATTGACATAAAGGCGATACGATACGATTTTTTCTATGTTAATATATAGTGTCCACTCAGATGACACGATGAAGTACAGGGACATATTTTGCATCGCGTCATTGCACATCGATGCTAAAACACTGTGGCTACTCAAATGGCACAAGGTACAGAGGTCTTCAGCATCGCGTTTAAATCGAAACGAACGCGCGCGTGTATTGCAATTTTATCGCATTCGCATCGATGCAAACATGGAGCGGTGGTGGTAAGAGCAACTACGACGGGCGCCTTAATTGACTGATCTGCCTCTTATCATCCAGCTTTCGTCGAGAACGGTTTCCTACAAAAGAACGCATGCATCGAATCACCCCTCCGCTGTCACTTCCTCCCCGCTGCCAGCTTAAATCGAAAAGTTTGCGTCAGACAATTTTAAAGGGTTTAACTCGGCGCCTATACTTTTCAGGCAATTTTGTACCATCAAGAACTTCAAAGCGTACCGTATTTGTTTATTTTGTTAAAAAACCTAGGATACAAAGTAAAAAAAAAAAACTTTTTTCAATCAAACAAAGCAAATTGTTTTATTAAATATTGTTTTCTGCGCTTATAACAAATCGAAATGTAGTTTTAATAAGTATAATAGGTATGTTTAACCTTG
The DNA here is from genome assembly GCA_947579745.1 of Apocheima hispidaria. Classification (NCBI taxonomy): domain Eukaryota; kingdom Metazoa; phylum Arthropoda; class Insecta; order Lepidoptera; family Geometridae; genus Apocheima; species Apocheima hispidaria. Next base: position 4,889,151 of record OX388149.1, on the reverse strand, counting down.
CAAAAATCACTGGCCATCTACATACATTTTTAAAATATAATTGTTTTATACGTCAAAGGTTTTATACGATCTTCGTTCGTGGTCGATCAGACGTCGGGGTAGTGGTTTACTTCCTCAGTGCGTCGGAGCCTTAGATTTATATTTTAATAATAATGCGAAAGATATGTAGATGTCAGTTGTCGAGGCATTATTTTTATCCACGTCTACGCGCGGCTGTTCACAGGGCCGCTAGAACAATGAACTAAGCCACTACATGTCTAGCCCCGTGCGAGCCCGTGCGTTTGTTTTTTGTTTTAAAGAAAGAAAGAAAGTTCTCCGTGGAACAAAGTTTTTGGTTGTTGATGAATTTATGTGATGGTTTTTTTTACCTTCTGCAAAATATTTTATTTAAAAGATTTAATCGGATGACCAAACATATAGAGGCTGGAGGAGAGTGTTTAAAAAAAACAGTTCGTTAACAAGTATAACAAAATAAAACAAATAATTCATACTTTTGAAGTTCTGGCGCTTAAAAACTGTATATGTTAGGCGCTGCGTTATGACCTTATGGCCCGCCTCCCCTGATTCTCACTATCTTGTTAGCACTTTTTCAACATTTTTTTAATAGATTAAAATAGAATCTTAACAATCTTAACATTGGCAATGGTATTCAAAAGATAGAATAGTATTTATTCAACATATTAATTACATACTTAAAGTAACAAGTATTTCGTAAAAAAATGAAGATAATTACAACAATAATGTCGAAGAGGCGTTCTCAGCATACATTCTGAGTGTGTCGGACACTCAGCGATGATTTTCAGAAGGGCCCCCGGGTTCATAGATGAAGACAAAAATAACAAAAGTACCAAGAAAGTAAATATTAAACATACTTAAAATAGAAACATAGGGCCTTATTACTTAAATAAACACAACAGATACAATATAAGATTAGATACATAAATAATATAGGTAAGTAATTAATATAAATAATGAATAAGATATTAAATGACCAATTTTATTTAGTTCCTCTCTCTAATTGGTATATTAAAAAAATATTGTAAAAGTGCTAACTAGGTAGCTGTATCAGGAGCTCCGGCTCTTAATAGCTTTTATAGAGCATAAGAGCATATTTTACTATGAAAACTGACGTGGTTTTGTTTCATTTTGTTTTAATAAAATGGGAATATTGACGCTAAATTGAGTCGGTTATTCCGGCTATAGTTTCGATCACATTCGGTGACCTTTATCAAGGAATTCTAAGCGTGACACTCGCGCGACATCGTCTTGCCTTGCACTCACGAGCTTGTATATAAATTTTTCGTATACGGTAATACAGTAGAGTAATTTGTTACGCACATGTTCGTGTAGTTCCTCTTCATCCAAGTGATCCAAGTAGCTAAGATTATAGTATACAGCCTACCAGTCCATACAAATAACCCTCCTTTTTCGTAGTCGGGTAAAAAAGCGCAAACTGTTTCCCACCCCTTAATGTTATCCTTTTTTTTTTTCAATATGTTATCTACACCTTGAAAAAGTATGATAGTAGGTTATTTTTTTTTTTAAATGTCACAATGTCTTCCTTGTTATAATGGCACATTAGGCACCTAAAGTGACGAATTTTTTGCCATGAAATGAATACAATTATCCTTGCCATTATCAACAAAAACTAAAGATTTTGATAAGATTTAAGGGGTGATAACAGTTTTTTTTTACAACCTGAAACGCTAATTTCATTTAAAAAATTGTTAAGTTCACTAACTCTACTCGCACGGGGAGCAGAGTGACAGCCATACAATTATCAAGGTACTGCGTCAAAACCTCGCGACAGGACGACCTTCCCAAGACAGGAATAAAGAATACCACGTTGTCCGTCAGGGAGCGACGATAAAAACGGACGAGGACACTGGCAAGATAGTGATTGCACGAGTGATGCACGGCGGGGCGGCCGACCGGTCCGGCCTGATCCACGCGGGCGACGAGGTCATCGAAGTCAACGGCATCAGCGTCGAAAACAAAACGCCCGCTGACGTTCTAGCCATCTTAGTACGTATACTTTGATTATTTTTATCACTTTTTTTATCCGCCTGGGGAAGTGCTAGCTATTCAACCGCCGTGCAGACATTACTTTGTTCCGATTTGAAGGGCAATGTTTCCAGTGGAATTGGTGACGAGACGAGCAAGTCGCTCACCTAATGTTAAGCGTCACGCTTGCCCATAACAGTTCAGTGCCACCCAGAATTTTGACTTCAACAATTCAAAACTATGCGCGGCAATGCACTGCGCTCGTCACCCTGAGATGTTAGATGTTAAATCTCTGTATGCCCAGTGATTAAGCTGGAAACATTGCCCTTCAATCCGGAACACAGTAATGCTTGCACATTACTGCAAAAGTCTGGTGCGTAAACACTATTTCAAGAATTTATAACCCATCACTCGTTTATGTTAGGCATATGTTTATATATTTACTTATTTATTGTATGTATTATGTAATACTTTTATATGATAATAATATTTATTTGTATTGTATATTTTGTATTTTCATTGTATTATTATATCCTCTGTACGTAGTTTATATTTATTTATATAAGTAGCTTAAGTATATTTGTCAATTTTTAATTTGTTATCAATAGTCATTATTTATTTTTCCTTTTCATTCATGTTCTTAGTTTATTGTTAATCCTGATTTTTGATGCACGCCTACATCTCCCTCTCTTCAACCACGGGGATGACTGGTACAAAATGCTTTAGCATTAAGTCCTCCTGTTGTACCAAATACGTGTATGTGTGTGCAATAAAGTATTAAATAAATAAATACTGCTTGGCGGTTGAATAACTGGCAAAGGTGTGGTACTTACCCAGGCGGACTCTGCAAGACAGCCCTACCACTACTGGGCGCAAAGAAATTTGTACAGAGCATTGAGCTCGTCACCATGAGATATTAGATGTTAAATGTCTTTATGCCAAGTAATTTCGCTAGAAACATTGCCCTTCAATTCGGTACACAGTAATGTTTGCACACTACTGCTTGGCCACATAATCGACGAGTGGCGAGTGAAGTTACTCACTCCTGCCGTTCTATATGCTCCTCGCCTTGCTCGCCGCTCGGTTTTTTGAGCGCGAGTCCAAAGACCGGAGATAGATAGATACAGAGATGGCAAAGGCCAAAGACGTTTAAAGGGTTGAATAGCGCGAGTAGAGCCGCGTGTGGCAGCTGGGGAAGGGTGTGGTACTTTTGAAAAAGAGCCCTACCACTACAAAATAAAAAATCATTTGCGGATCCCTCGACGTGGGTTCTTGTCAATGAAGTGTTCGGTATTGTAGTCTGTGTATTTCTGATGTTATCTTTCTTACTTTAGCAAAGTTCGGAAGGTACAATCACCTTCAAGCTGGTGCCTTCGTTCGGGAAAGGCGGATCGCGCGAGAGCAAAGTCCGAGTTCGGGCGCTCTTCGACTACGACTCTTTAGAAGACCCTTACATCCCTTGCAAGGAGGCCGGGCTTAATTTCAAGAAGGGCGATGTACTGCATATCGTGTCACAGGATGACGCCTATTGGTGCGTACACTTATTTAGAGACCAGATGTCTCTTTTGCCCAACGAGTGCAATATTTTTGAGCGTATGTATGTTTCTGAGTTGTCGTTGGATTCCTCTTTATATCCGTAGTGCTCATAGCCCGCTCTCATTTTATTTATTTATTTATGAAACTGAGTGATGAGACGAGCGAATCGCTCGCCTGATGGTAGACGTCTCTGCCCGTAAAAGTTCAAAGCCACCAAGAATTTTGAACTATATATTTAAAGCTGGTCAAAACACTGCGTGCCATTGTAAATTTTGAACTAACAGTAATCTTGCTAATGAGCTAATAAATTCGCTAACGCCGCTTTCGGCGCCGGGATGCGAAAATCAGCCTGCGCTCGAGTGGCTCATTGTAGCTCAGTGTAGTAGTTTCGCCCCCTAGGACACTGCGCCCGGGACCGCACCCCTTGAACTAGGGTGACGGCCCTGCATTTCGAAGATGCGTGTGTTGAGTGGACCTATCTGTGTTCAGTATCCCACTCCTGCGCAATTTTACTAGTGTCTGAGAACTTGACTAAGCTTAATTTAATGTCTATATATATAGCCTCTGGTCCGACCGATTTATATCAAAAATTAAATTATGCTGTCATCGATTCTGTTGTACCAGTTATTTTTTAAGATAAATTAAATTTGGAAGCTCTAAATTTTTTGCAAAAAATTACTTATCCCGTAATTCTGAATGCGATAATGATAGTGCGCGAGCGGGAGCGCCCATACTGCGACTAAGTTGGTACGAGCGGGATGGCATGCCCACGCAATGAGAATCGTGAACATTTCAAAGTTAGAGTATAAGCCAGCAGCTAATCAGTAGCACAGAACCGAGGCAGATGGCACAACAACAGAGAGATGCCTATACCCTATATAATTTTTTTGCTCTTTTCTCACGTATTGTAGTGAATAGACGCGGGTAATATAGTCCAGTCAGACTAGATTATTGAGTGGTATAGAGCAGAGGCCATTGTGAATGCTCTAGGTGGCAAGCTCGCCGAGAAGGCGACCGCGTGATGAGGGCCGGCCTCATTCCGTCCCGCGCGCTGCAAGAAGGCAGAATCATACACGAACGGCAGATCGATCCCGCCACCTTAGATGGTAAATATACACCAGCGGGGCTAGCATGCGCACCGCGGCAAAATCTTTCTGTTATGCAAGAACAGGACACGGCTACTTTTATGTATACGTTTGTCTCATTTTTCACGACATGAAGAGTAGAGAGGATTTTGTCGCGGTGCGCATGCTAGCCCTGCTGGGCGCTGCTGCTGCTGCTGCTTTCACTTTGAACACAGTTTGATTTTAGTCGGACGAATATTAACTGGGACATTAATAAATATCTGGGACATTATTGCACACACGGTCATCTGACCCCAAACTAAGCAAAGCTTGTAATATGGCTGCCAGAGACTGATATACGTACATAGATATTTTTAAATACATACTTATATAGATATTAACACCCAGACATAGAACAAACACAAATGTTCATCACATGAATGTTTGTCCTAGATGGGAATCGAACCCACGCCCCCAAGCACAGAACGTAGGTGCACTACCAACTGAGCCACCGGGCAGTCACTGGTTGTCTTTCCCCCGAATACTGAAACGCTTGTTAACTTTGACGACAGATTAAGTCTATTGCTGTCTTTGTCATACGCTTAGTGCCAGACAAAGGCAGTATTAGAATTAATCTGTTGTCAAAGTTAACAAACGTTTCAGTATTCGGGGGTATGATTTTCGTCCGAAGTTAGTGAACGGCAACGGTAAGATACCAAAATCACTATTATGTAAGTATGTATGCCTGTAATATTTGAGGAGCTCCCTCAATTCCTCATGTATCAGAACTGGATTTTGATAGAAATGGGACCAATCTATAACTATAATAACATGATTTCAAATAACAAAAGGATTTTCCAAATCGATTTATAAATAAATGACGGTCACAAAAAAAAAACATTCAGTCGAATTGAGCCGCCTTAATTCTTTTTTGGTAGTCGGTTAAAAAATATTGTCGAATGTGTGTTGAATGTTCGGTTAACAGCGGTTAAGCCAGCGCTGTGCAGTCCGTCGTCGTCGAGCAGCGAGTGCGGTCCGAAGACACCTTGCTCGCCGACGCCGACCGCAGCTACGCTGCTACCTTGCAAGTCCGTACCTAAGGTTAAGAAAATCATCTACGACATCACAGGTAAACTTGTTACCAAGGATACAATCACAAAACACGTTGTAACGATATGCTTTATAGTATATCATGAATAGAGGGAAGATATGATTACAATGACATTTTCTCGATAATAGTACATTATAATTATATGGCGCCTGGTAATGGCCGATATTAAAAACTATTTTTAGCCGCATAAAAACTCTTAGTTAAATACCTTATTTACTTACTTCTACAATCCTTTCCATCCCAAGGTCGGCTGGAAGAGATCGCTTTCAGCGATAAGGCCGCCATTTGTTACACTAGTTAAAATGTTTTGTTTTCTGTCCTAGCTATGTACGATCTGGTGTGAACAATAAAGAGTTTATCTATCTATCTATTTAAAAAAAACTATTACCCGGTTAAATTAAAAATCCTTCGTCTACATACATATAACTTGCAGTGAGCTTCAAACTTAAGTTAATCGGGTTTATATCATTACTTGCTGTTACCATCGACTTCGTTCACGTGGAAAGCAAAAAAAAGAAAAATAAGTAGCCCATGTTCCTATCCGACCCATAAGCTATCTCTATGCAAAAATTCAGCTTGATCCGTTCAGCCGTGATAACGCGACAAACACCCAGACAGAGAGACAGAGTTACATTCGAATTTATAAAAACAGTTAGGATAACACTGGTAACGTAAAGTATAAAATACGTGTGTGTAATATTTACTTGGATTACGAGCTTAAAAGTGCGATAGTATATAGCGCTATCTTTCTCACGAAATAGCCTCTTACGACTCATAATTATTTTGTCACGTATTCTGCCGTGCTAATAAGAAAAGGCACCTATTTATTTATTTTTCCAAAATTGAGTTAAATACATATTCTGAATCACGAAGTCTTCGTTATTCAGAATATGTATTTAACTCAATTTAAAAAAAAACGTTAGACGTGCCTTTTCTTATCAGCACGGCAGTAATTCGTTTGTCCGTTTCATAGAGAACGACGACTTTGACCGCGAAATGATCCCTACGTACGAGGAGGTGGCGCGGCTGTACCCGCGGCCGGGGCTCGTGCGGCCGCTCGTGCTGGTCGGAGCGCCCGGCGTCGGCCGCAACGAGCTGCGCCGGCGGCTCGTCGCCACCGACCCCGACAAGTTCCTGACGCCCGTGCCTTGTGAGTGTACTCCGTCATCGACAGCCATAAGACGACCGCTGCTGAATTTATTTCAGTTCGCGGCGAACTGAGACATCGCGACCCCTATATCTTCCGAACCCCTTGACCGATTCAGCTCATATTCGAACTTAAAAATTGTATTGAAATGAACTACTTGCCTACAAAATTTCATGAAGATCGGATAAACGTTACGCAAGTTATCATCGGACAAATATACAAACATACATACAAATGCCGATTTGTCCCAGTAAATTCTGAGACCTTCGCTTCGCTCGGTCAATAACTTCTTCTACTGATCCTATTTTTCTCTTCTGATACAATTAAATGATCCTCACGTGAAACTGAGTCAAACAGCATTAAAAAAAGATCTAAATAATTCATTTAAATGGAGAACTCACGCCTGGGGCGCTAGTCTCGACTTTTCGCTACAGCACTTTGCGACCGAATTCGGTCGCCATGACGCAAAAATTCGACAACGAACACGAATTGTTAACGAAAAAACGCAAACAAAGCGTTGAATTTTGCGTCATAGACACCGACTTCGGTCGCTATGACGCAAAAATTCGACAACGAACACTAATTGTTCTGAAAAACGCAAAAATAGCGTTGAATTTTGCGTCATAGCGACCGAATTCGGTCGCAAAGTGCATAGCGAAAAGTCGCGACTAGCGGCCCTGACAAAAAAAATCTGCCAAAAAAAAAAGGTTTTTTTTTTTACAAAAAAGACCTAATGGTTCCTAAGACAGTTTCGGATTCGTTCATACTGTCGCAGTTAAAAAAAATCAACCTTTATAAATAACACATAACTATCCAAGGGCGCTAGTCTCGACTCTTTGCTACAGCACTTTGCGACCGAATTCGGTCGCTATGACGCAAAATTCAACGCTATGTTTGCGTTTTTTCGTAAACAATTCGTGTTCGTTGTCGAATTTTTGCGTCTTAGCGACAGAATTCGGTCGCAAAGTGCTGTAGCGAATAGTCGAGACTAGCGCCCCTGTTGAAGTTATACAACTTTCAGTAACAGCCCGTATAATTGAATGTTCGGTATTACAGTCACGTCGCGACATCAGAAAGCGAGCGAACAAAACGGGAAGGAATATACGTTCGTATCGCGAGAGAAAATGGAACAGGACATCGCAGACGGGAAGTTCATCGAGCACGGGGAGTACAAGGGCAACCTTTACGGGACGTCCGCGGAGAGCGTCGAGTTCATTATAAACTCGGGTAAGATTATCTTTTAAATTCTTCTCCACGGATACCGGGATCCGTGACCTTTGTCATACTTAACTACAATTTTCTTAACTTAAAAGAATTTACTTTAGCTATACACAATACAGGGAGAGGGTAGTTGATTAAATCTTAATCCACTGTTAAAATAATTTAGTCGTGTTATGACTAGTTGTGTGAACCGCGAGCAGTCCAGCTCCCGCAAGCAGCACCCGGTCACGGTTATGACACATGTGCCGCAGTGACATCTAGATGACGCTAGACGGCGCTGCTCTTATTTCATACAAATTATAGTTAACGTTAACGTCGAGTAAGTAAACGCATTTGGAAAAACTCGCACTCGCCACTCTGATGTTGTATGTTGGGATGACGTCCCAAAATGTTGAATGTTGATAAATTATCTCCGTATAACGTGGAGTGCGGTCGTGGGTGCAGGTCGCGTGTGCGTGCTGAGCCCGCACTGGCAGGCGCTGAAGATGCTCCGCACGGCGCGGCTCCGCCCCTACATCGTGTTCGTGAAGCCGCCGCCGCTCGAGCGGCTCGTGGCGACGCGCACTGCCGCCAACGCGCGCTCCACCTTCGATAAGGAATCTTCCAGAGCTTTCACGGTCAGCTTATTTTTTAAAACGTTTTACAACATTATTTACTTATTTATTTAAGTATACAATATACATTGCCACATAATGCGTAATGGTAACATTTTTCAGAATGTACTAAATTGCCCTTTTATAGGATGTTGCAAACAGTATTGTTGCTTATTTTTTGTTTTAATAAAACGGGAATACTCACGTTAAATTGAGTCGGTTATTCCGACTATAGTTTCGATCACATTCGGTGACCTTTATCAAGGCAAGGCAAGACGAGGTCGCGCGCGTGTCTCGCTGAGCATTCCTTGATAAAGGTCACCGAATGTGATCGAAACTATAGTCGGAATAACCGACTCAATTTAACGTGAGTATTCCCGTTTTATTAAAACAAAATGTATCAAAACCACGTCAGTTTTCATAGTAAAAAAAGTATTGTTGCCTACATACTAAAAAAGTAAAACTATCTATTAAAAAATATAGAAATACAGAATAATACAGAAAACATATACGACTTATAACTAACTGTTGAACTTTTTGTGTGCCACTGAACTGTTACGGGCAAGCGTGACGCTTCAGTCGGTAACATTAAAAAACTAGTATTAAAAATAGTGCACGTTATCGAACACATAACAAGTGATGCTACTCTAAATTTCAACATTTAGCAATTAATCTCTCTTATCTCAAATCTCGTGGGTACCTAAACACCCACGATGAGTAATTAAGCTGTTATTGCCAAATAGCGCAAGAAAATTTGAATTTGGCGCGCTAAGCTAAACTTTGCACCTGAATAAAATGTACATTTCCGCAGGAAGAGGAGTTCAACGACATCGTCCGGTCTTCGAATCGAATCAACTTCCTGTACGGGTACATGTTCGACGAGGAGATAGTGAACGAAGATCTCGCCAGCGCCCTCTCTCAGCTACTGAAGGCTGCGTGGAGGGTCCAGTCCGAACCCCTGTGGGTACCTGCTTCATGGGTACAGTAAGTCCAAGGATCTCGGAATCTTGTTATAAGTCGCTTTCCGCTCCTTCGACCCTTCGGTATGCAATGGTGTCATTTTCTATATTAAACTGAATTCTAAAAATGTTTATAAACTTTTCTTACATATTGAAAAGAAAAGAGACGCAGATAATTGTAATACAAGCTAGACTGTAGTGGTACAAAATTTTAAAGACATCGACGTCGAAACAATCTGATAGGACTAAAGTTATTTGCATCTCTTTCTATTTGAATAGGTGAAATAAGGATGCGACAATTTTAGAGCTTTCAAATTTAGTTTAGATAGAATAGTTCATTTGAATCGACGTCATTGGCCTCAATTTTGTTGTACCACTCACTAAACTAATCTGACAGGACTAAAATTATCTGCATCTTTTTACATTTGAATATGTGAGAAAAGGATGACAACAATTCAATTTCAGTTTAGTTAGAATCGACGTCAATCTGTCAATTTCTAAGGCGCTCCCGATACTCAATTGTTTCTTTCGCACATATACATTTATTTTCGTAGAAATAAAGTCAGAAATTCAAAAGCGGATGTACTTACAATCTGTTTTGATTTCAAATAATAATACATTTTTTTTTTTATTTTTTTTTTGTTGTCTTTTATATTGTCGAAGAAGATATAAAAACATATTTTTTAACAACTTTGTCAACATATTATGAAAATTTGTGTACAACATTTTTTATGTTATTTTTACGAGTTAAATGTGAATTGGGCGAAAGGGAATTCCGAAAAATCACAATAAGGTTTCATTTAAAATTTTTGTTTAACTTAAAGAAAAAGGATTAAATAAAACTGAAAATTTCCGTCTGAATTCATCTTTATTGGATATATTCAGACAGTTTTAAAAAAAAAATGTAATAATTATTATTATTTTTCTTTTTTTAAAATTGGATATCGGGCAAGTGGGAGTGGGCAACGACCTCATTGTTAAAATGTACAACATTTATGGACAGTTGTTCGCTATTAATAGACGCTCTTCCTGATGAACTTTGTTCAGTTCAATAAACCGTAATCTAATAACTATAAAGCATCCCTTTATCATAAATCATAGTTGCTTTGTTATAAGCGCGTCCAATAATTTCGCTTTATTGCTAAATCTTCTATAATATTTTTGCTAACATTTCTTGTGCTACGGCCACATTATCGGGATACGGCGAATAGCGTTATCGTGACAGGTGTGGCCGAATCGCGATGTATTCTGGCGAACACGAATGCTTATCGCGGCACTGTCGGTAAACTGGCGAGCGTCAAACTAGAGTGACATTTGATCAGAAGCTATTTTAATGTAAGAACATCGCGTATAACCGAAAATGACGTTTTTCGGTATGACGACAACGCGACACGAATTTTCGCGCGATAATGTGGCCCCAGCATTAGTATTAATGTTAACGAAAAATCGAACGCCATATCGTCACCAAACTACTCTTGTATTAATTTTTTCTACCAGAAAGAAATGATACGAAGTACTCAAAATATGTAATTTTTAGTTTTATTTGCGCAATGTTGCTATTTATTGAGCTAGTCAGCATTTGGGATAAATGTTTTGTAAACAATTAGAAATTTTAAGACGATAAAAGACTTATTTTATGATCTCATGAATAGAAATTATATTATATAAATTAATTATATACGTGGGGAGCAAACATCTGAGGCAAAATAACAGACTTTAAATCGAAGGCAGATAGTATATAAACAGAGCCAGGGTTTACTGACTTATCGACTGGCCTCTGCAGCTCACCCTATAACCGATGTCGGCTACTTTGTTATTTTTCCCTACAATGAAAAAACTCGAAAATTATCTGTTACAAAAAGAAAGAAAAAGAACTTGCCAAGAGCATTGTAGGGACATGCTTAGTAGGGTTCCGTAGACGCCACAAGTATTGAACAGTTTTTCCCGCTTATCTCAAAATGTTACTGTGACATAATATATTATAATAATTTGAAAAGAAAGTTTTTACTAAGATCTATCCACTTGGAGGATGATAAGTTTCTGAGATGTATAGTTCAGAAATGGCACAGGGGGGGACACGTTGCAAGCTAGCTTGACAGCTCATATGTCGCAAGCGGAACATCCGATAAAAAAATTGGTGTATCTTACCCTCATTTTATAAGACCTACTCATTGATACCCCACAAGTGGAGGACAGACTTTTTTTTAATCCCCATACAGACAGACAGACGATTAAATGGTTTATTTATTATTTATTTTACAAACTTACAACTATCATTACAGGTACAATTACCTAATGCGATAGCGCAGCCAAATTTTAGTTTATGAATGCCTACTAAGTATAGCAAAACCCTTAATGCTATCTTCGTAAGTTCACTCAGAGCATAATCAAATAGGTCAATTTCAACCGCAATGACGAGAGGGCGAGTGCTCGTGTAAAAGGAGCATGAGATTTGTCCGCGCTCGGCGCTTACACCAGCTTAAGTTGTCAGGTCTACCCCCGAATACTGAAACGTTTGTTAACTTTGACGACAGCTTAAGTCTATTGCTGCCTCTGTCATTTGCTTAGTGCCAGACAAAGGCAGTATTAGAATTAATCTGTTGTCAAAGTTAACAAACGTTTCAGTATTCGGGGGTTAGTTTAATAAAACTAGAGAATCGTGCACAATATTAACGTAAGTATTAGAGCGGTAACCTAGTTGCGCTTTTGAATGGTCTGACATGCCTATATTTTGGAATAGCTGCGCCTCGCTGGTTCTCTCACGGTTTTTTAGTATTCCCGCGCTTATCTAGGTTAGTAAATATATTATTGTAATACGCCATGCAATGATATTTTACGAGAGATACGACTTTAACGCACTTAAAACGACCCTCGCAAATCTGTTCTCGGACAGATTTCATTGTAGCTATCTCTTTTATTCTCTAACTTTTTGCATATACTTTCGCACTCTTCGGCGGCTGTAAACAGACTGCAGCGGAGCCGAATTTAGAGTCCCATTTTGAAGGTAAAAGTTTTTGAAGATTGAAGGCATATCTTTAGTAAAATATCATTGACGCCATGCGTTTCAAACTATTAACATATTTCGGACCGCGCCCTCAGTGTTAATGAACGCAAATTCGCTCAGTTGCACACTATCGTGTTTATAATATTGTTAGAATAGGGTATCAATGTGTTCTACAGTTATTATGTAGTTACTTTTTTCATATGACAAACACATTTGACTGATGCAGTCATAAATGCGCGATGAGATCTCCGCCTTTGTATTGAAATTGGTTAAACCTGGGCGCCTTTACCGGGTAGCGATGACTTGAGTCCTGACAATATGTTATTATCGGCTGTGATGAGCGCCGAATCCCGGATAGTTCCGTACGTGCATTTAGGATATACATATTCCGAAAAATGTCTGGCTATTGACTAGCGATATTTAAAGGGCGTCTATTTTATCGTAGGCTCGGTCAGTTGACGCAAAACGAGGCAATGTATTACTTGAACTTGAATATATTTATCAAGGTTATCGATCTTGGCCGCGAAGGTCGTCGACCTTGACCTTAAAGGTCATTGGTCTTGACCTCGAAGTTGATCCAGTGTGATTGATAGACGTATATGAGTATCTGCGTCAAATTTATACACAAGGTACAAAGATTTTGGGCTAATTAAGCGTTGAAGTAAGTCCTTAGAATATATTTATCAAGGTTATTGATCTTGACCTTGAAGGTTTACGTCCTTGACCTCGAAGATGATCTAGTGTGATTGATAGACGTGTATCTGCGTCTAATTTTTACACAAGGTTCAAAGGTTTTGGGCTAATTAATCAAATTTGACAATACAATAGTTATTATTACTTAAAAACTTCGATTTCTGTCTGTGTCGATAACGTAACACAGGTAACACAGCCCTTAAATATCACTAGTTCGTTACTAGACACAGTATACGTGTATAAAAATTATATAATTTGAAATTATCGTGCCTATATGTACCTAAACGTGTTGTATGTGTATATTACAATTCCGACTTCAAAACATCGTGTTTATTGTATATTATGATACAGATTTACCTATTTAATAAGTAAAAACGATGATTTATATATTCTTGTTTTAATAAAACGGGAATACTCACGTTAAATTGAGTCGGTTATTCCGACTATAGTTTCGATCACGTTCGGTGACCTTTATCAAGGAATGCTCAGCGAGACACGCGCGCGACCTCGTCTTGCCTTGCACTGAATTTAACGTGAGTATTCCCGTTTTATTAAAACAAAATGTATCAAAACCACGTCAGTTTTCATAGTAAACCATTTATATGGTTTGGAGGTTTGCTCCAAAATAATGTATTTGTTTTATAGGTGGCCTCAGAATTGATATTGATTGTTTTTGTGACATTTCCACGTTTACCTTCGTCGAATAACATGATAGGAAACGAAGTGGCCTCCTCTTTTATCGTGTTATATAACAATGTTTTACGAAAACATACTATACATATTTATGTCTCTTAATTCGGACTCTGGAGCCACCTTTAGCTTAAACAATGCTTCAGTCTACAACTAGTAAAAAGCCGCGTTTTATCTAGTTAAATTATTAACTGTTGTCAATAATATTAAAGTTAATAATTTATTTTAAATTTTTGTAGTAAGTACAATAAGCGTGTACAAATTGTAAAACTGCTAGTAGAAATTAGCTGGCGCATGTTAATAAAAATGACAATTCGTTTAGTTCTTGCAATTTACGGGTTTGGCTTTTGTCTTGCTCTATCGATTCTGTGGTAAATTTTAAGACGGATATGTGCAGTGGCGTAGCTAGGCGTGGGGGAAGCGGCCCCGCGCGCTCGGCCTCGCACTTAAACTCCTTTATGTGCGTGTGGGGCTGCTGTTTGACGAACTCTTTACCTATTAATAGTACGAAAAGACTCTTAATTTAGTTTGCTTTTGTATTCACAAAAATATCATAAATATCATATTATATATTATTTTATTTTTATTTCATTTTATTGACCGAGCGAAACGAAGGTCTCAGAGTTTACTGGGAAAAATCGGCTTTTGTTTGTATGTTTGTATGTTTGTGTGTATATTTGTCCGATGATAACTTATGAACCGTTGATCCGATCTTCATGAAATTTAGCTCTTTCAATTGTAGGCAAGTAGCTCATTTCAATACAATTTTTAAGTTCGAATATGAGCTGAATCGGTCCAGGGGTGGTGAAGATATAGGGATCACGAGGTCGCAGTTCGTCGCGAACTACTAATATATTTATATTAATATATAAATATCGATGTCTGCATAAATCTTGTGAATAGGTACTGAAAGAAAAAGGCCACGCTACGCCACTGTATACTTGTAATAGTCAACGCACACGATAGACATTTCGTGCGTACAAGAAGAACACAGATCTGTATGGCGGAACACACACGTCAGAAAAAGTTCGGCGGCACTCTCATCTCGGCCGATATCTATAGTAAGCCACCGATCCGCGAGCCGATTCCCAAAAACTTTTTTCCGATTAAACTAAAACTTTTTTTGATGCGCTCGTAAATTGCTAGAACTAGCGTCACTGACTGAAAACTCTCTCAGTATCTCGCCAGCTACATTGTACTAAATTAACGCTAGCATATTATTGTATAGTACATAATTAGGGCTCAAATTCTATGTTTATCGTAAAATTAATAGAAATTTAATAGTCGTAAAATAGACGTAGTGTATGTTCGGTGTTACCTGTACTCGGGACTCGTTAACCGAAACTATCTGGAATGTTCGATAATAGTTCGACTAACATTTTGACTAAGTAATTAAATGAACTAGAAATTATAGGAAGCCTCAGTTTCTTCAGTTTCGAGTTGATAATGTACAGGCGCGACAGAAGTGAACAACTCATTATAGAAACGTCTTTGATTTGTATTTAAAATGCGTGTCAAAAATAGTGTGTGATTCACAGTTGGCTGTATGATATTCCTCACCAAAATATTGAGAGGCTTAAGGTAATCTAGATTTCTCATACTCAGAGGTACCTAAAAATACCGTAGTGTGCATTTTCACGTTATTAATCACAAAGTGTGAATTTAAAAAAAAAGTATCGTTGTCCCCGGGTTATTGAAACGTTTGTTAACTTTGACAACAGATTAATTCTAATACTGCCTTTGACTGGCACTAAGCAAATGACAAAGGCAGCAAAAGACTTAATCAGTCGTCAAAGTTAACAAACGTTTCAGTATTCGGAGGTCAGTCTGTTAACGACGAACTTAAAAATGTTTTAATGAAAGTTCTGTTTTATATATTGCAATTTGAATTAAAAGATATCGAAACGAAAATTACTTTGAAATGTTACTGATGTTATGATAAACAGATGCCACACATCCCACTGTTGGGATATCGGCCTGCCATCGAAGGGTGACTAGGCCACATCCACCACGCTGGCTCAATGCGCGTTGGCGGATTCACAAGATCACACCTCACGACGTTTTCCTTCAACGAAAAGCAAGTGCAACATACAGTTTTTAAATTGAACTCTATACGCAAAAACTTGGAAATGTTCGAGTAAGATTGCTGTGGCACGACCATATCTCTGAAGACCACTCAATGACGTACCTGTGTCAATATAAACATGTTTTAAAGTGAATACCGAATACGTTTCTATCGTCAGAGTTCATATTAAATGTGCTGAAACTGAGGCTAAAAGTTTCGAAAGTTATCCCCTTTGTGCCTCAATAATAAATTCCCAATATATTGTAAAATTCATTGTTGACACGTCGTTTTATAATATGAATATAGATTTATACATACTTGTATGTCTCCCCATACATTTTCGTATACACGGAGGTGGTAGGGGCTGAAGCTCCTATCACCGCTTCCCCTGCCCAAAAACCATAAGTTTTGTGGGTAAAAAACACCTCGGAGTCTAGCGATGTCTTTTTATAAATAAAACTTGCATTAAATATGTATCCAGAATTCGTTTTTGAATTGATATTGGTCGCGCCAAAAAATGAATCGTATATTATTATATGAATAATCGCCAGCTTGATTTTATTAAATTTATGGATTAATATGCTTATCACGGATTGGCTGATATTGCATTACATGGGATTTGTTTAATATTCTGCTAAAGTCAACTGGATAACATTTAAAATTAACTACAGATTGATAATAAGTTGTCATGTCAAATTTCTATATATTTGAGCGCAAAAAAAAAGAAAGACCAGTCTACCATTGTCTCTTATAAAGGAGAACCAAAGGTCCAAGTTTTAAAGTCATTATTATTAAAAAAACTCACAACTAACAGCTCTTGTTTATTTTGGATTTGTAACGTCTCGTAACTCTATTCCTATGCGATTTTGCCAAATTATTTTCAATCAATCCAGTAGGTTATTTTGCACTGAACTTTGTAGTTAATGCTTCGTTGTCAAGAGATGGCGCTAGCGTTATTATTTTTAGAAACATGTAAATGTTAAGCCGTATATTACATTCCAATTTGAACTTTATACCATTGTTATAAATAACCCATAACTGTTTTTAATTATAATACGAACACATTAGCGATATTATTTTATCCTTTATCAACGTGATGACGATGTTAGTGAACGCCCAGCTGTTGCCCGCGATTTATTGCAAAGGGGCTTAAATAATTATTTTAGCATACCTTACTGTCCGCCATTTTGTTTTTGCTTCAACCTATAGGCTACTCATAAAACCTATATGAATCCATAGCTGACACTAATACGAACAAGGTTTGTACAAGGCAAAATCTACACCAGCATCACGTTTCCAAGATATTATACGGTTTTAAAGTTGCACAGTATAACAATATTTTTAGAGCCAATTCGTACCTTTTAAACTTTCGATGTTTGAACACATTATCTAATGCTCGTTGTCGGGACTTAACCACAAACACGTTGTGTTTTTTCTTTTTCTAAATATAACGGCTTCGCCATTAATTTGTTGAAAACGTAGTGTTGGACCATCTACCTTAAAAACAGAAGCTTTGAGATTATTATTTTTTAAATATTTTTTTCAATATTTTCTTCTCTTTTAGTCATTACTTTAGCTAACATGTTGAGATCTTTAGGTAATGATTTAAGTAGTGTTCAATTATTTGTTATTAATTCCCAAGTAAATATTGTGTATTTCGTAGATCCTTAATAAGCAATCTTCGAAAAATCATTCACACAAACAAACAATTATTCAAACTCGAAGGCTTGAACGAATGTTTTTCTTTACTGCCTATGAGACGAGGATAGCAACACGTTCTGTTATGCCATCTAAAACCTTTGAAATCGGCATCAACGTGTGTTTTCGAATTAATGTAGAAAAAAATAATTCTCAGGTCATATTTCTCTTTAAAAGGCATTTAACCCAAAAGTCTGATCGGATACAAAACGGGATAAGTTTCCTTATAGTAGACTCGCTGTTACCCGCGACTTAGTTCGCTTGGACCTACGAAAAAAAAAAGTTGCCTATGTCCATCTCCGACCCTTAAGCTATATCTATGCAAAAAATAAGCTTGATCCGTTTAGACGTGATAACGGGACAAACACCAAGACAGAGAGAGACAGAGTTACATTCGAATTTATCATATTAGTTAGGATAATGTTGAATAGTGAACTACACACGGGTGTGGATAGGACGGTTTGTATCTATTGACGCTTTAAGCCCGAGAGCACGCTAACTGACGAAGAGACTTGTAAGGCGCATCACACACCAAGAACACATTTGTGTGCAGTAAAACATTGTGGCACACTTTTTGTGAAGAAATGTGGTGTGTCGTCTATAAGCGCACTCGTATTCAAATGTATGTCTACGATAAATGTTTTGTGTAGTGTACAACATTTGTAGTATTGACTTGGTTATTATATGTTCTAATAATATTCTAATGTTGTTTATATTTTCTGTATATTGGTGTGTGGTGAGCCTTACGGACTTGATATACCGAGCGCCCGGAGCGCTTGTCCCGGGCGTCCGTCTAAAAGCCGTGTCCGTAATTGAGCTATTATGTACTACGTTCTAGAGTTGACTTCAGCTATGGCGATGTCCCATTTAATGCAACCCAAATGTGCAACACTTCACTCAGTAACTTGCTAGAAACAACTACCTTATTCACATATGTATGCCGGGAATGTCTAGTAGTAGACCCTAGCACAGTAATTATGCTGTGCTATATTTATTTATTTTTATTCGATTATTGAAATTGTATAGCCGTCGCTCTGTTTCTCTTTCGTGCAATAGAGAGAATTAGTGAATTTTCCTAAGTTTTTGATGAAATTAGCGTTTCGGGGGTAATCTGTTATCACTCCTTAAATGTCCCCCCTGTCAATGGCTTGCGTAAACCATAACAAATGCCGCTAGGTATGTTTTATTTTTAAAAAAAATATAGTATTCTAATAATAACCACATTTCTTCATAGTGTCTTCGATGCAAAAAAATTATCACTTTTAGTGCCTATAGCAACGAAGTTATTGCGAAATTAGTGGCATCAGACTACGCTTTTTGTATGGACAAGACGGCGGTATACACTATTCTCAAGGTTCCTAAACAAAAATTATATAACATTCCAGTGAAGTGTGACAGCAACTCTAGTTCTTAGTAATATAGTAACTCAATGTTCTATGTACAGAAAAAAAACTAAGACCCCCCTAACACGCATGCCAACCACTGACAGCAGACTAACAAGAGTAAATGCGTTTATTTCTCTCTCGTTTGTTAGAAGGAGGACGGCGCAAACCAACCTGTCGAATGACAAACAATGCATTTCATAAAATAGCTAATCTGCTGGATGACGTCATCCTTTGAAATTTGTCTTTTGTATTTCTGCTGTACATATCACATTATAGGGTTCTCATATGAATGCCTTTTTTTACCACCACCACGACTCCTCGTCAAATATCACCACATGAAATGACAAATATCATGACATCACTAAACAAATTTCTCGCGTTATTTAGCTACTTTTGCGTGCTTGTAAAGCATAGATAGACACAGAGTGTTAACTATATTTAAGTAGCTCATTTATTTAGCAGAGTTCGGTACATTAAGATAATTATAGTTACTCAGAGATTATATTATCTAGTTATGATTGTTCAATGTTCGTTGCTTATTTTCCATTCGATAAGACAACAGCCTAAAAAAGTACCTGAACAGTTCTATGAGTAATACAAAGCAATAATCAAAAGTAAGACACGAGGAATGCTATTGAATTCTTCTTGAGACAGACAATAATTAAAACGTATTCATTAAAAAAAACTAAACTCTATCATTTCAGATAAGCTCTCATATGTTTTAACGGCTGGACAGATTTTTGTCAAATATTGCTAAGAACCATCGATTAAATCTGCTTACAAACTAAAAATCGCGTTAAATCGAGACCTTTTGAGACTACGATGTCACAGACAGAAACAAACATGGGCTTAAAATATATAACACCTTTCTTTCTGGTACGGGGTTGAAACTTGAAAAGCACAATTTAGAGTTTTTTCTAGTTCTTCAACCCTTCGGCGATAATTTTTGGAAATTGAGGAAAACATATATATCGACTTAATTTAAATAATACTGTTAACGGTTAATACTGTTATAATAACGGTAAAAAAAAGATTTAGCTAAAGAACTGAGAGGTGCTATTAAAAACCTTAGATTCGCCTCCTCCGTTCTGAAGTGAAAAGTATGGTCTAAAAGCAATAATAACATACATATTATTGCATTAATGGATAGTACCTGGTTGAAACGTTCTGTTCCGATGTATAATAAACTATTGCAGTCTTTTGAATCAGGCGTTACTTTGCGGAAATATGTTCCCAAAATGAATCTATAATTAACCAATTGTAGTGCAAAATTTATTGCAGCTGGAAGATACTGCAGATTGGTTATTATAGTTTGTTTTTTTATTATAAATTATTGTATTGTCTCAGTGTTTTTTATTCGTATTTTATTACTGCTTGGCTTAAACCAAAGTAAAGTGAAAGACCAACACTAACCCTAACCAACACAACTTCCTTGAAAACAACAAGTCAAAACAACCGAACTTAAGCTTCAAGACGTAGTTAAAAGTATTTATAGTACATTTGTCACAAAAAAGAGAGCGAATATAATATCAAGGCATATTTTGGATCGCATGTGTTGACGAACGTACTTCTCGCGCATGTCCCAGACTGAGAGCGAATGAAGCAGGGTGAGCGCCGACGCTCACTTTGAAGTCTTCGAAATTCTCTTACTTGGGCCCGTCCATTAATTTTACTTTGGTCGAAGCTGCTTGGTACAATTATTAGAGCAGGGGGCTTATCCTCTAACTTTGAAACTTTCGTGATTCTGATTGCGAGAGCATGCCATCTCGGTCGTACCAAACTTAGGCGCACTATGCGCGGTCCCGCTCGCGCAACTCTAGCTATCGCTTTCAGAGATAGGGGATAAGCCCACAGGTCAGGAAAATTTTAAAATGTTATGCAAGAAAAAAAATTATGACTTAGTAAAATTAAGCTAAAATATAAAGAATTATGTAATCATAATTATTTTATCCAACACGCTAGTTCTAACCAATGAACATCAATGCTCTGACACCTACTTCCATCCATAGAAACTATCCGTTATTACTTACTTATTAGTTATCTGTTATCACTTTAAATAGTTTGTGCTATGATTTGTGAGTAATGTCGCGGCCATACGTCTGGTACTATTTTTTACGGCTTAATCCAGATGAACGTACCCTGGAATTAAACAGCACAAGATATTTTTAATCGAACCGAACTGTTTATGTATTTTTTAGTAAATAGTAATAATCACAAGCCTTCCCTTGACTGTTAATTTATGTCCATTCTATTTGATAATAAATTAAGACCATTAATGTACCAAGCGTAGGGAATTCTGTTTTTGCTCAATTGTAACTGGCCGCGGGAACGTGAAGAAGTCATGTCGCGTCGATTCCAAAACTTATGTTTTTTTCAAGTGGTAATGTGTAAAAATGGTAAATTTATTCATTAAATGCTGTGAACGTGCACGAGAGTGTGTGAATCGTATAATGTTGTGACTCACCAAAACTCCATAGAAATCTCTAGTAATATCTCAATCACTTTACTGGGGCATGAGACGTCAACTTTACCATGACTTACTTTGCTTGACTTAGACTTGTTAAAATTGAGAGACTTCGCTTGAAATAATACAATACTTAACAGTGCCTTTTCTTTTTTTCTTCAACATTTAACGTAAACTCCTAAAACCGAAGCCGAATTTAGAATTAGGGGCCTTATTATGTAACTCTAGCGTCGATGGTCATCGCGTACTTTTCAACTCCCGCCAACTTAATCGCTCCATGCGACTAGACCACCAGACTTGGAAAATAAGACCCCAGATCTTGACATATCTAGGTGGGAGTGAAATTGAGAATTTATTAACATTATTTTTTGTGCTTCGTGCTTCAATAAAGCAACAATGAAGCATTGATTTTAGTAGCGCAAATGTGAACAATAACAAAGAACAGCCTCAAACTTTTGCCTGAATTTGGCTTTAGGTACTTATAATTTCGGTTTGTTTTTATTTTGGTGTGGCAAATCATGTAGCCTCTTTGTATTATTTTTCAAAACTCGTGCTTTTTTTAATAGCAGTAAAATATTAATAGAAGTGTGGGAAAACAGTATAAAATGGTAAAACGTGTCTTTTCGTGTTTGCCATAATTCCGTAGAAGGTATCACGGGCACTACTTTACTGGAGCATGGCTTAGACTGGACTGTGATTGAAATTGTTTACTTAGACTATGACTAAGACTGGTTTTTATTGCTAAATTTAACGATTCCCTTGAAATATTTTGATTGATTGTGTGAACGTGTGGGTGGAGCCATAATTTAAAAGAGAAAAAAATCGGATCCCTTCCCTTGGTACATCTTCTGACAGGCTTTTAACAAAATTGTTTTTATATTATATTTAATGTACGTGTACTTAATCAAGTTTTATAACGTTATTATTACATAATATGTACTCGTTACCTACCACTACCTATGTATGTATGAAATTATTATTATAAATAAAAAGAACGTCATCAAAAGCTTGTTTCATGTTGTTGTTAGGTATCCCTCCGGCTGCGTAAAGCCAATATCTATGTATGAACTAGCGCTCTAGGCGTTGGGTTCAATATTTATGAATTTTGTAATGGAATACGGAACCCTAGAAAGCTATTGCGAATAAACTCATGGTTACTGATGATATTATTTATATATAGAGTTCCGGAAGTGTCTCTTTCCACTTGTTATGTTGTTTGTTCCATTTATAGAACGCTTAGCTAAGCACCAACTTCAAAGAATATTTAAAAAAATCACCATCGGCCGCATCGGCGTTGCAAAGAAATATTAACTATTTTATGTAAGGTCTCGACGGTTGTTAATTTTGTCAGCTATTTAAGAGCGTTACTTAGCCACTGCTTAACGCTAAGAGTGAAATTCTGGCTAAGTAGCTGCTAAGCAAATCCTTAAAGGTTAAGCAACTTTTATAAGTAAAGCCCTATTACACCTCGCGGAGGATGAGTTGGCGGTGGCAATTTGAGGATCTACCCAGTTTTTTACTTATTTTGCTTACAATGCCCAATAGGTATTGTAGTTTGTTCCAAACATTTATTAAATTTTTAGTAGAACCTGTTTAGTGGCATAGTGAAGCACAGAGCGGCAATCTTACCACAAAGAGAATATAAATGTTGGACGAAACATAATCCATGATATAAATATTACCTTACCAACTAACGCGGTGATTACCATAGATAATAAAATATGTTCGATGTTCCGCCTCTTTACGCGTAGGACACAGAATTCTCCCTATTATATACGGCCTTTATGTCTTTGGCGTAGCATTACATTCTCTTTGAGAACAAAAAGGAAACCAACGAGAATATAAATACTACGTAAGGAAACCTCATGTATCAAAGAAGAAATGGTTTTGATAATATTTACAAAACTTATCCTACTCTTAATAACCAATTCGATGGTATTGGGAATAATAAATGATACCAATTTCGACAGGGTTATAGTAGGTCCAGCGGAGCTTGCGAATTTAGTTTTGAAGCTAGGAGTGTACAATGAGAAGAAGGAGTGGCAACAGCGCACTAAGAAATTTATTTATCTTACTAGCGCAGGGCTGACGACAGGTACCTACTTATTTCTATTTTATTAGAGCTAAGTAGTACTTCCGTACGTTGTATGCTAAGTCGAAAAGGGCTTACATAAGTACTCATCATTATGAACAACTTTTACCATGGGACCAACCCTGAAATAAAAAAAATAATAATCAGCTGTTCCATAGAAAAATGTCAATGACACTCGACAAAATGTATGTATATGTATTTTTCTCTCGATTTTAGATTAGGTCCCTTAGCAATAGTTGTTCACAATCATGAGTACTATGATCTCCTTTCGGCTTAGCATACTTTTTCTTCATAACCCTGTACAAAAAGGTCCCTTAGAAATAGTTTATTTTGTACAAAAAAAATTACCTAGAGTTGAGCGACGACGAGGCTCGGTTGAAAAGTCGCAAGGTGTGGAGCCGGTGGGGCAAATGGAGCGAATGCTCGGTAACGTGCGGCAGCGGCACCATGTCGCGGGAGCGCGTGTGCCTCGAGGGGCGATGCGCCCCGGGCGAGCACGAGCAGCAGTGCCGCCCGTGCGCGCGCAGCCCATGCGACGCGGGCGCACTCCCAGACGACACGCACGACTTGGAATAGAAAGGTATACTTAGTTACTCCGCTGGCACAGGAATGCAATCGTAAAGCACTTGCAGCAGGGTTTGTATTGCGTCCAACTCTAAAAAAGACCATTCTGGTCTTGCGTTGACTCTTGCGCAAACTAGACTTTACGTCATCTTTCCAGCGGTAAGAACAAACAAACACTACTATATTGTGATCAATTTAAGTTTACTCGTGTAAAGTAGTTTCTCATATATTGTGTTTATGATTACGATAAACTTATTTAGGTAAATAAATAAGACCCTCGTGTCGCCGACTGACTGACAATCATGCCTAAACCATCAAAGTTGATAGAGACATGAAATTTTTAGCTTCCTAAGAAAACTAAAAGTTACGAAAATCCAGCCCAAAGCGGGTGAAACGACGTGTTGCAGCTAGTGTAAAATATTTCTTTGTGGGTACATTACTTTAAAAAAGGGTTTTATAAAATTTTACATACATACTTTAAAGGACTATTATTTATTATGTGATGAAGTTCATTGGTGTTGATAAAGCCGCGTAGTTTTTTTTTATGTTAAATAAGTTTTGCCGTGATCCACCCAGATGAGCGGAGTCAGGAAGGCGTAGCATTATAGAACCTTGTGTACTCGTAATTACGTAATTTACTATTGTTTTCAGGTAGGTACAATTAATAAAACACTGACGTAATTCAGCGTAAAGAGAAATTAGGCGACCATTGTCCACAAATGTTTAGTAAACAGTAAGTACTTATTCTATTTCTTCCCACGGAACCTGGTTTTTTAGTTTAGATTAGGCATTAGGCTAATTACAAGTGTACGCATAGGACGGTGGGTGCGTGCTCGTTGCGAATCATCGGCAGATCCCGCATATTTCCAGAAAGAGAAATGTTGGTGCAGCTATGTGTTATTCTGAGAATGGTAATGAACGAGGGGCAGCAATTGTCATTGGACAGATACGAGATCGTTCCATGCGAGGGTAAACATTTTCTTCTTCCGAGAATATCATTGTTTGTTAAAGAATTCTTAGAGTGGAATACGGCAGAGAGTCGACGGCACAGTCCAGTTCCCGTCGACAGCTTTGTGAAAATTCCCGTAATATAAAATGCGATTTATTATTTCATTCACTATTTTCTCGTTTGTAACGGACATTGTTTGGACAGAGAGTGAGTAGAAAACGAAAAATATCTGTCGACTTAGGTCTCAGAAATGCTACGAGAACCTCAAATTGATATAAGAATAAAATTGGATGGCTTATTGCATGTTATGTACTAGCCGAGGTTTCTTCAGCCGCGGAAACGTTTTTTCTTGCGGGATGTAAGGAATATTAGGTTCCTTTATCAATTCACTTTTGCATAATATGTCACGTTGATTCATTGCTCTGTCTTGATCTTAAACGAGGACAATAAACACTATCGCATTTGAAGAAAAACACCTAAGTATCTGCGTATTATAATGTAGAAACCATTTTTTTTTTTTTTTTGTTTATAACCTTTTTTACTTTCAGACTCAAGAGAATCTGTGAGAGATAACACATTGAAAGAAATTAGTGAACAATCGGAGCAAAACAACCTTTTAGAAATGAAACCGCAGCTGAATTATTTGTGGACGCATAATCCCATGGCTCAAGTAAGTCTAACTAAAAGTCATTCATAAAAAAATATCAAGTAATAAAATCTTGAAACATTGACATTCTTAGATGTTCTTTCTTTTTATTAGATATATGGTTTTGATTTTGTATAATATTCATTATAGCCGTGGTGGCTCAGTTGCACGCTCGCCTCATATTCGTGGGAACGTGAGTTCGAACCCAGGCGGGCCCGTACCAATGAGTTCTTTGGATCTTACGTACGGATACCTATACCACTGGCTTTTCCGTAAAGGAAACCATCGTGAAGAAACCTGCATATTTCTGGAGAAGAAAATCCAAGGCGTATGTGAATCCGCCAACCCGCACTAGACCTGTAGGTGGTTATGGCATAATCACCCTTCGAGGATAGGCCGATATCCCACTAGTGGGATGTTTAAAGGGTGCAGAAGAATATTCGTTAAGCGTATACTATTCCTCTTGCCATCAGTAGTATATTTTGCTTTCGTCATTTTATATACCCCTGCTGTGAACATAAATTTCCTTGAAACCGTAAGTCTTGTCTTGTCAAGTCTTGAAAAAATTACGAAGGTGCGCTCGCTATCGTTTCATACTTAGATAAGTTTTTTTTTTTAGCTGATGCTGCCGCGGCACGACGAGTCATTCTGGAGTCGACCGGCAATTTTCCGAAAGCCCTCTCTTTCTCTTACAAAACTCTCCAAGAGCCTCCAAAACGACTTTAATCCGTCCTTCAAAAAGGTAACAAGATTTTTTTGTGGCATACCTACATAACATCATATAGTCAAAAATGTGAACAGCACGAAAATCTAATTACGATCGACCCATACAGAATGGTTTTTGTATTCCGATTATAGTTTTACACGTAGCGTGTATAGTGTAGTATGTGTTGTAGTGGTAGGGCATTTGCAGGGTCCACAAGGGGAAGTAAGTACCACGCCTTTGCTATTCAACCGCCAAGCAGTATTGAGCAAGCATTACTGCGTTCTGGATTGAAGGGCAATGTTTCCGGCGAAATCATTGTGCTTAAAGAGATTTCACATCTAATATATATATATATATATATGGGTGACGTGCGCACTGCATTCCCGCGCATAGTTATAATCTGTTGCTGTACCTACCATTAACTTCTGAGTGGCACTGAACTTTTGTGGGCAAGCGTAAAGAGACTTTTAAGCCGGTTTACAGGTAACGAATTCAACCTAACTCTTTAAAACCAACACTTAGTCTCACTCAGTTTAAATTATTAGTACAACACTAGGTAAAACCCGTTGATTCGAAACACCAGTTTCAATAATTACAATTCACGTTGATCCTAATTTTTATAAATAGAAAATGACGCACCCTTCAATCAAATGCCGGACTACGAAATTTGCATATTTAGGTATTATTTAACACATATCCACTGTTTCCGTAACTATCCCCGTCCCACCCCACAGGTCTATTGACACTTATTTACAGGTCTTACCCTACCCTAGCTTTCAATGCTTAGGTATAGACCGGAAAGCTGATTCCTGCCACCCCTAAATATAGGTGTCTAGAATATATATAGGGTACCTAGGTACTTTGTGTAACTATAGTTACTAGCGCTCCGCCCTTTTAAATGAAACTAGGAGTCAGCAGCTGTCGCATTCACACCTTTATGTTATTCAAATAGTTTCTCCATTCCCCCAATCATCATTTATGTATCTAGTTGAACAGATTTTTCAGTGCTTTTACTATTCAACCCTAATGTCACAGGATAAGATTGATATTGTTTTATCATAGTGCTACTAATTGGATTTAATTGCATTATTAGTTCAGTAGTTAGTGCGTTCGGATCTATCAGATCCCAACAATGAGCTTCAGCTTGAGTCTAGTAAAGGAAAACATCCTGAGGAAACGTTGGGGACATACTTTCTAAACTACTCGGTTGGCTACCTACCACCATCAAGTTGAAAATCTGCCTCACTTGAAATTGAAAGCCATATCCCATTCCAGGCTAGGTGTGTTATATCATCTTCGAACACACAGTCACTTAACATCAGGTGGGCTATGGTTAAACGACTAGCCAGTCGACAAAAAAAGTTTGTTCAACTTTCTGGGTTTTGCTTGTGCTTGTAGGATTTTCTCTGCCCTTAAATATAACAATGTTGGAAGTAAATACATGAATTCTCTTTTACATCGCCTAATGCCTCGGTAATACGTACCTAAGGGCGTAGTCCCAGCTCTAAACGAAAAAACAACATTTGTTAACGAGGAGAGAAAGTGACCGATTTCCACCGAGGCTGTGGTTTTAGGCCGAGGACACATAACGTTTGGCTTTCTTACTAGGAAAATAAAAGACAAAACAAATTGGGGAAACGCAGTTATTGATGATAATAATTTCATTTCTTTAGTGATTTAGAACATGCTCAAGAAATTTTAATTAAATTGTGCTTATCTGTGTTAACAAATTTCATGACAGGTTCAAACGTTTCTAAAGTTTCATTTTCTTGCATGCAACCACGACACAGGATCTCTACTAAAAACTATCTAACTAACTAAAAACATCTTATAACTTTCAGAATTTCGTATGCGAGCATGAATCACACTAATTTATTTCTATTTTTCAGAGCGATTTCGAGTTTGAAAGGCGAAACAAACCGATCACTCTGGTAGCCTTCAGGAACCCTAAAAATGGACCGGCCCAACAAAAGGCTTCGTATAAAACGGTAAGTGATTTTTATTTTGAATACAATTGAGTCAAATCATAAAGGTTGACTTTAGATTGTGCGTCTTGGTAGGTTTTGTTTCTTGTTGACCGAGCTAAGCGAACGTCTACAAGTCTGCGGCAATAAATCGGCCGTTGTATGTATAGTTATCAAAAAATATGTATGTATTTTATCTATGGCAGGTATATATGTATATTTGTTCGATGATAGATAACTTGAGAACCGTTGTGAGGTCTTCTTGTAATTTTGTCAATTTCAATTTAATTTTGAAGGGTGAATGAACATAATAGGTCAGGGGAGAACAAGGGTGGGCAAGACTCACCTTAGACACTTCTTTGACACCTTATAACAATCGACAGTATTACATAAAATACGTGTGGTATTTTTGACTTGTCGCAATATCTTTCAAACAAATTGATCCAAAAGCACAGTTCTTCACACGTAGATAACATACAAATAAAACATTGAAATCGCATAATATTTAGGGTTGGGAAACATGTAAAAAAACAAAAAAAAAAAAACATTCGCTTTTGTATGGGTATGTAGGTTTTAGGAGTCATGGTGACACTTTTCGGCTCAAACTACTAGTTACTAACAGAACAGAAGAGAAGGGAGGTAGCAGATAGCGATCCTTACTAGGTATGATATTTGCGTTTATCTAACTACTTTTTACCGTGGTTTAAAGAATCCTAAGACGAGCACTGAGTTAACTATTAACTTAGTACTAACTAACTGAAAAAAGTTTGCAAAATTTTCTGGCTTGTTTTAGTATTTTTACTATGAAAACTGCAAGGTATTGACAAATTTTTATTTTAATAAAACGGGAATACTTATGTTAAATTGAGTTGGTTATTCGTCTTGGCTTGCACTGCGGGCCGAGGCGTGTCGCCCGCGTCCCGCCGCAGTAAGGTGTAAGGCAAGACGAGGTCAATAAAAATAAAAATTTGGCTCAACATTTATGTGGTTTGACAGAAATGTATTATTTATTTCAGTCTGGGGAGCTTAAGTCAGGGGAAGTAGCAGAAATGCAGTCGCCCTACAACGATGTTAGCGCTTTCTGGCAAGACGAAAGGATCGCGTAACAGTTCCGACGCTTCCACAACGAACCTTCTTAGGTACCTACTGTTTATAAACATTGCGAAAAAGAGCTTTACAGGTTTAAAGAAAATCAATCAAACGACGATCAGGATAAGGACCAGATAAAAATGCCCATAAAAAGGTATAAGGCATTTTTTTATTTTTTTGAGGTAATTGTCATTCGAACATATTTCCTGTTTTTGTCGTACAAAATAAACTAGTATCAAAATTATTGTATAATAAATATCATGCACTAATAATTATTGCTGTTTTCAACGCAGTTATGCTCGGTTTATAAAAAAATACATTGTAATTGCTAGCTTGCTGCCGTGAGCTCGTCATCCGGCTATAAATAGCTCATCGGTGGCTAAGGCCGTGTCCCTATCGTCCCTACTCCCGTCCTGTCTCGCTCGTACATTTTCAAATTATCGAAGGTTATAAAATTCACTTAGTGTGATTTTCCAAAGCATGAATAACCAACACAGTCATAGCTAGTTTATCAAAGCATCACAAATAGATATTTTTTGTTTATACCCGACTGGCCAAGAAGGAGGTTTTACAATTTGTCTGTTTTATTTGGTTTCAGTTCAAGTGGTACAATAGCTACTTACGATCTCTCCTTCATGAAATGTAAAGTTATCAAATCAAGAAAATGTATTTATTTGTAAACAGTTATAACATTATTATTTTTTACAATAAGGAAATTCACAATGAGTAATTTTATTTCAGTAAAGATGTTGCATTTCGAAGCGGAGAGAGAGTGCAGCGAAGCGCGTGAACCGTTTAGGCCGTGGCACAGATGAGGCCGTGGGCACAGTGAGGCCGCGCGGCTTATAATATGTATGCATAAGCGTACCTACGTGATTCTGACCCTCGGAGCCGCGCGGCCCTACTTGCTTTTCCATTCTTTTTTCATGGCGGCAGTATACGAACGTACACAGCCGCCATGCCCTTCGTGGTCACACGGTATAGCACCTAGTAAGTACGCCATTGTTTGCTGTATGTAACAAACTAAGTACCTAATAATTTTATGTGCATTAAAAAAACGCCTGCCTTTGTCAACCAACATAATTAATGTTCGCTATTATTATTAAATAACAAGCTGCGGTGTTTATCGTAAGAAATTAGTTTTGGTGCTCAGTAACATTCAGTTTAGGTCGTGACGCTAGTTCGCCAAAGGTCATGGGGCCAAAATAGCATTGAAATATGTAAAAAATTAAAGTTGTCTTAACAATTGTGGTGTACATTACATTATCCACATTTCATTTATTTTTATTTTTATCTCACTCTGGATGAACTAGCGTCACATCTATTTTCCTATTCATTTTGAATAGTTAGGTAAATATACCTGATTAGAATCATAAGTAAGGATTTCCGTCAATATGACGAACCAATGAGTAAGGTACGAATTGATTGAAATTCATATAGATCTTTATTTTCTATCCTAATTTTTAGAATTATTACTATTTATACATATTTCTTCTTTGTGTTGTAAATAGGAATGTTTGTGTCGTGTGTTATTACTAATAAACAAACGCTAATAAATTTACTTATATAATCATTGGAATAGTTTAAATATACCTACCTACCTATTGTGTGTAATAATGTGTGACGTTATGATCTGAGAAAGGAATTAAAACATTGGATTCCAACAGTTTTGTTCAAAAAGTACGAACGAACAATCGTACAGAATCGAACGAAAAATGCGACGCAATATACAAACTTGATATCCTAAATACAGGGCAATCTAGTTAGGAGTTAGTGTTCAGTCTTGTACCTACTCATCTTTATACTACATATATATATACTTTCTTAAAATAAGTAATAATAAGTAACTTGTGTACTTATTAGTTTTTAGCCTCTTTTTTTTAATGTACGTAAAATGTTGTGTGAACAATAGTTATCTTATCTTATCTACTATACATAGGTAGGTACTTACTGCCTCTTTACACTATTAGTGCGATTATCTTAAACGGTTTAGGGCTACATTGACTAGAGTATCAAACCGACAGACCAGCTTCTCAAATCGTCCAGTCCCAAAAAGGCCAGTGTCTCAAAATTACTCGCGGATTTCGTAATTAAAATTATTCGTAAAAAAATTAAAAAAATAAATCATATAGTGATTCTTTACGAGAAAAAGTATACATAGGTAAAAAATAAAAAATAAAATGAGCATTATAATAATACCCGACCGCCCCCGATGGAGAGTATCTAATGTTATTCGGGTTAACGGAAGTATGAGGTCTGTTTGTATGTGCCCCATGCGCGCGAGGTAAAAGGATTAGATTATATTCGTATTTATAAGATAATTAAAAAACACGACTGCGAAATGTGTTCTATTGTCACTCTGGAGTCGCTCATATCGACGCCGATGTTACACGTCGTTCTATTCAAATCAAAAGCAAAAACATTAAAACTACCCATAATAACAAAAGGAAAATATTATTCATGTTTTCATTGGTAACTTTGTGACGATCCCTTCATAAAAGAAAATTGATTTACAAAACCAATACGAGGTAAAGTGATTGCAGTAACTTTTATTGTAGACCACAAAATGTGTCAGATATGGTTTCACGGGTGGGAAGTGTTATATTTCTGGCAGTTGTGTGCACGATGCTGAATTTTTCACTCTGCGGTGTTAGCGACGACAGCGGCGATACCGATGATGATGAGCCTTTGAGAGAGGCACTGCTCTTAATCAAGATAATCAGAAGAGCCGGTAAAGAATATTTTCTAAACCTTACTATCGGTAAACGTATCGGTGATATGTTATATACACCACTACTTTTTAAATACCAGAAAAAAAGAGTTAACTACTTCCTTTACAGTATTCTTTATAAAAAAAATCGATGTCGAAAAAATACCTTAATAAAATTATTGTTGCTTAAAATTCGGCTCTTACCTACTTCTCACAACCTTACTGAATACTCCCTCGGATTTTGCGATTTTGTTGCAAGATTATTAAATGAAGGTACAGGTACCTTACTGTATTTCTGAAAATTTTAACCTTGCAATAGCTTGCTATTATGACAAACAAAAATGTTGTCTGCACATTTACTATCTTAAAGATTCCGAACCGACCTGCCAACTGCAATTGCCGACAGCACGTGCTTTATGCGTGAGACTTCCAATTTGTTTTATTTTTTATTGTAATTAAAAAGTTGTAGTGTCTAAAGGCAGTCATTAGTCTAAAAAATCTATAGTTTCTATCATGATACCCGTCTTTAACAAGGAAGATTACTTCGCAGAGTGGCTCGCTTCGTTATAGGGGGAGGGTGGAGGAAGCAATGGCCCGGAATGTTGCCTTAGGCAACGTCCTAGGGGGGCACCGGTGCGTTCCAATGGACATCCCGGTACGCTCTGTCAGGGGGCACAAAGACCGGACATCGAGAGATATAATCCCCCATAACACGATCGCACGTCTATGCAACCGGCTATCGTTCGTTCGTTCTCGTAACGTTTTGATGAATTAGCGTTTTTAACATATACAAAAGTCATAGAAATCGGTTAACATTTAGGGGTTAGGGGTGCGAAAAAGTTGACGCTTTTTGTATGGACAAGACGGCGGTATACTCTATTCTTAATTTACTTAGAATGTCGTAAGCTTAAAATGGAGGTCGGAACTAAAAAGCTGATTACTTTAAATCGAGAGACAAAAGTTAGGTACTCCCAGCAGCGAAGTGAGACCAATCACACTGTTTCAGGAGTTTCAGACGCATCGCGGGAGAAATACTTACTCTCAAAACATGAGAAACGACATGATAACGTGTCCTCTTTCAATAATACGTTCCGACCGGACCGTAAGTATGCATCAACAAAGCATCGAATATTCGCGGGCGCCTCATGAAGTTTTTTTTATGTTACTGATTGACAAGATGAGCAGGTCGCTCACCTGAAGTCAAGCATACGTCACGCTTGCAAATACTTAATAGTTCAGTGCCACACAGAATTTTATACCTTAACAATTTATAACCATGCGCGCTGCTCGTCACTCTGAGATATTAGATTTTAAATCTTTTTGTGCCAAGTAATTTCAAATCCGGAACACAGTAAAGTTTGCACACTACTGAAAAGTTGTTGTTACTTCCCCAGACGGACTGTCTATGAGACCTACCACAACAGGTACTCCGACGAAACGTATTAACATTTAAAAAAATCTTACATATATTTATTACATTATAACGTTTTTATTTATGATACTTCATAAATACTAAATACTTTTATTTATTTTACTAAACAATAACATATCATGTCATAATTCTTATTGCTTTTCATAAGTAAAGGTTTGCTTAAGGCTTTCCTGATTATCGCTATCTCGTTCATACTTTATAAACATTTTTTAAATAAAAATTAAGTGAGAAAGTTTTAAAAAATACATAAAGAATAACAATGCCAATTTGTTTGTTCTAGTAACTATTTTATTTTTAATTTACAATCAGCAATATTTTAATTAAAAAATGTTGATGAAGTGTAAACGACATACCTGAAATACCATTGTTTATTACTGAATTATCCGGTATAATGGACTTTCAAATGAAGGCGTCTTCAGTAATAAATCTTCATGTTCGGATTGTCACAGACAATTTTTCAGTCCACTTTTTTTTCTTTTGATAATTATGTAGGTACTTGCCGTAGATGACGTATTTTTTTAAAATGACAACAATCTATATTTTTTTTTACTCGACTGCTTGAAGGAAGGTTATGTTTTTGGGGTGTATGAGTATTTAAGTATGTTTGTGTTTTCCTATAAGACATCCTGTAGCCTAATTTTTTTAACGTTTTTATTTATTTATTTTTAAATATTGATGGACGTATTTCACACATCGCCATCTAGCCCCAAACTAAGCAAGCTTGTACTATGGGAACCAGATTACTAATAGAATACATAAATACTTTTTTAAATATAAACATAGAATTCATAGAAAATCATAGACAAAGAACAAGCATCCATGTTCATCATACAAACGTTTGTCCTGAGTGGGAATTGAAACCACGACCTACATACAGCTCAGAAGGAGGAAATCCTCCCACGAGCCACAACTCTAGTCAAATCGTCAAAAATTTACTTGTTATATATTTGTTGTTTATAAAACAGAATCAGCACTAAATTAACATTTTTCGTTACAGAAAATGATATGCGCTCGATGTCAAACGGTATTGGTTTAAACTTATTGGTTTCCGACTTTTCATAGATTTTTTTCTTCAGTGTGGGAGTGCCGAATCTGTAAATTTTAATTTCAGATGGAAGAAAACACAACGAACGAGAATATCGTCAAGGTGAGAATATATTTTTACCAGACTGCCCATGAAGGAGGGTAATGTTTTTGGGTTTATGTAACTATGTAAGTACCTATGTTTGTGTTATAGTACCTCCTGTAGCCTAAACGGCTTGACCGATTTTGACAAGTGGTATCATTGAATTCGTCTTTACGTTCGGCCTATGTCCGGAGTCCGACATAGGCTGCATTTTGCAGTCGTTGTCATTTTGTTTTTGTCACACTAACATTATAAATGCGAAGGTTTGTGTGTAAGTATGTAAGTGTGTTTGTTCCCGATCAACTCAGTAATTACTGAACGGATTTGAATGAAATTTGGTATGGAGGTAGCTTACACACTGTATTAACACATAAGCTACTTTTTATCCTGTAAAAATATTCATTTTCTGTAGAATAGCGGGTGAAACCGCGGGGCGCAGCTAGTTTTAATATAATGTTTTCTCTAATAGAATACTAATAAGTAAGTACCGACGACTTGGTAAGCTATCTGTAACGTACAAAGTCGTCGGTACTAAATATTAGTATTTTCAACAGCACGTACTTTGTAAGACTTTGACAAAACTTATGTTATACAATATGATATAATAGTATATCACACTAATATTATAAATGCGAAAGTTTGTGTGTAAGTAGGTAAGTATGTAAGTGTGTTTGTTCCCGTTCAACTCTGTAACGGCTAAACAGATTTGGAAGAAATTTGGGTTATTACCTGGATTAACACATACTTTCCATCCCGAAATGATTGACCGTTTCTGTAGAATAACGGGTTAAACCGCGGGGCGCAGCGATTGTAAATAAAAGGTGATAAAGCAGAATAAGTATGAGTTACGTAGCATATGATTGTACACGTCCTTATGAATAACTTTTACTATGGAATCAACCCATTGCCGGATCAGCCATGGCGGATCAGCGTAGCTAGCAAGAGTTAGTAAACAAACATCTCTACAGATTCATTATGGATATTAGCACTGGATCTAACGACAATGATCCAATTCAAAGGGCACGCGTTGTTTGTTGAAACAAAAAATGGTTTTTTTTTTTGTGTAAATGCATATTTTGTTATATTTTAACATTCTAAAAATTCTTTTTTTATGGTACTGAATAAGGACACGAGCGAGTCGCTCACCTTATTTTAAACGTCACGCTTTCCCATAACAGTTCAGTACCATCCAAAATGTTGAACTTCATCAGCTCAAAACCATGCGCGGCTATGCACTGCGCTGTGTTAAAGCAGCGTAAAGCTTTATAAAGTGTCCTCGTTTTACACAGTTGTAGCAAGGGGCCGTATGCAACTTAAAAAAAATTACAATAAGAAAAATATATTGCAGCAATTAGAAAAAAAAGGATCAAACCCGCTGTTACCGAACCCGAAACCCTGACCCGAATAGCCCGCTGTTACCGAACCCGAATAGCTTGCTGTTAGAAAAACACAAGTTATTAGATGTTAAATCTCTATGTGTCCAGCAATGTAGCTTAAAACACTGCCCTTCAATCCAGAACACAGTAATGTTTGCACACTACTGCTTAGCGGTTGAATAAATGGCAAAGATGTGGTGCAAAAGAGTCCTACTTAATATGTGTTCATAACATTATAAGTGTTTACAGAATTTTATAGAAGACAAGATTATTATGAAGATATGTTTGGTACTCCTCCAAATGCAAAAAGTAAGCCTATTGTCAGAATACGATTCCGTATAACATTTCGAAATCAATCTCGAATATTATTTAAAAAAACCTATCATCAAGCAATGCGAGAGAAAGATAACGCACGTCAGCACTTTATCGTGCAGAAAAACAAAATATTTAGACCTTTCTAGTCAAAAAATCTGATAATTGCTAATTGTAACTAACCCAGAAAATCAAAGAAAATTCTGTGCTATGGTATCCCAGAAACAATTTTGACCTCATCAGCTAGAAGACGTCCACTTCCGAACATACGTCTACCCCCTTTTTTGCATCACATTAGAGTAATAGATAATTACTTCAATGTACACTATCTAGGGGTTTGAAGATCTAGCGAAAAATGTATGTAGGGGAGGGTGGGGCAAGACGGGGTTGTTAAGATTTGATGGTAAATACAATATTCATTTTTAAAGATATACAAAAATTTCTTATATTTATTCAGCTTTTGGAATAATTGGCAAAAAATACTATTTACCTACCCATTACTTTTAACACAATCAACGATTAACCTAAAAAGTTAATTTCACCCTATCATGTCCCATAGGTGGGGTAACACGTTACCCTACGGGGCAAGATGCGGTTTGGTGACGAATTTTTTTTTGAATATGTTCCTCTGCAACTCTCTCTGGTTTGTGCGAACGAAATACCTTAGCATTCCAAAATCATAATGATTTTATAAATTTTTATATTTAAAAAAAATAACAAACAAAAAATTTACTTGAACGGCATCATTCGATACTTTTACAAAAATGTAAGAAAGCTTTAGACTTACAACCGAAACAATTCGAAAAAATATGTTCACCTAAATCCCCGATTTTCACCCTTTTTATCAGTCTAATTCTAGTACACTGATGTCACGCGTAAAAAAGTTGAAAATTACTAGCAAATAGTGTCATAACTAGTTTTTTCGGGATATTGTCAAACGCGACCTTCAATTTCAACGGTTCTCAGCTGATTGAGGGGGACCTTCTTTTTTTAAATGACTATAATATATGCTGTTGGCTTCTACCGGCCTCTAAAGCTTTACCAGACATTGGCAAACGCTTACAGCGATTTTTTCGACGTGAGGGTGCCTAGCGTACTACGGTACGAACCTCGGCTTGGGCCATCACCCGCAAGGGGAAATCAGACTTGCCCTGGCACCCCTGAAGGGGTGTGCCCTGGGGTCCTAGCGGTTTGGTTATTAACTGTATGATTATTTGGAGAGAATCCTAATCGATCTTCGGAAAGATCCTATGTCTCTTCCACCAAGCCGCCGAGGTCGATGTATGTGCCTTTGGTAACCGGCGCCTGTACCAAATACTGAACACTTCCTGGGACGGGAGCTGTCGGAGAAAGGGACGGAGGTGGAACATCCTTTGAGTATTATTGATTAGTGTATATTGCTTTGCTACGGGATCAGGCTGTAGACAGGGTAGCCCATCTTACCTCACATCTGTGTTACCTCACTACTCCGTCTTGCCCCAATTTTTTTTTTTTTTATTTATAATCAAAAACATATATCTCAACGTCAAGATCACATTATCTACATAACTAATAAAGTGAACAAAATAGTAAAAACAGTTTTTTCAGTTTATCTTCTAGTCAAAGACTTATTTATAAAGAGAATTCTGTGCTTCTAGTCAAAGCCGACATTTTCTCTGTGCCATTTTTATCTACGCCACTAGCGTACTTAACTGTGTCAGCGTTACAGATTGCCAGCAGGACTACGGTCTGAGACGCCAATGAAGACGAAATGGCTTGCGTATAAAGACTAACTGTGCAGCACTTATGTTCATTTTCACTGCAGTGCAGGGCCCTGTAGTCGAGTATTTTGCAAGCTAAGTGACCGTGTAAGTGAGTTTCTTGCTGAATACTTTAAGAAATTTTCAAAACATCGAGGGATCACATTTGGCTGTAGTGCCTTAACCTAACAATTTGATATTTTGACATTCCTCTGCAGTGCGTACTTGCGCGGTAACTTAGCTTCTAGAATACACTTATTAGTTTTAACTTCATATCGAATAAGCAAATAATCGTTTTACTCGCAGGCACCACCGCGGCTACAACTACTGCTCCTACTCCCATCGCACCAGCCAGCACTTCTACGATAATAAGCAGCCCGGCCAAGAGCCAACCCTCGATAGCGAATCCTGCAACTCATAAAGCTACAGTTTCAGTAAAAACAGACGATAAAGCACAAACTACTGGAATAAAAAGTACCTACGCATTGAATTAAAATTGAGACCTCGCGACCCTTCGACAACAACCTCTATAACTTTACAACCCCATTACACGGATAAAAAAGGTTTCTCAAGTCTAAGCAAATTGCTTTAATTCAATGCAGATTTCAAATTCGAATATGATCATAATCGTTGTAATCGTTAATGTTTTAATGTTTTATGTTTTTTTAATTTTGTTGTTTTATGCTGTTTTATTTTTTTTATTGAAATGTGCTACAAACTACAACTCAAACGGTTTTATTTCAGCGTCCAGTAATGTGAAAAATCAAAGCTTAGGAAAAACACAGAAGCTCAGTTTTAAAAGCACAAAGAAGCGAAATGATAAGAATGAAAATTATGCGAAGAATGTTCAAAACCTTCAAAATAATGATTCATCAATTGCCCAAGAAAAAGACCCCGTCATGGCTCAAGTAGAATCCGAACTGAAAAACGAAATGGACACAGTACCACTTCCGGACACGAATCGGACCTTGAACAGGTCATTCTTCAAGGTCACGAAAGCTAGTAAAGACATTAGAAAAACGAAAATTCTATCAACTCTACGGGTACATTTAGGGGGTAGCTCGCGGTATCCGATACCGTATCCTGAAAACCACGCGTTGTGCTTCACAGATCCGCTAAATGGTCTTTGCCGTACGCCTATTTAAATATATCAACAAACATTCTATAAAAAATAAAATACGATTTAGTTTCATTTCTGCATTGCCAAGAAATAAATAAATGTAATTAAATAGGTACGCAACGTGAATAGAGACTCCATAGTTTTATCTACTAACGCTAGAATATTAGATATACAGATTAGAATTATTATATTCGAATATTAGATATCGTTTTATCATTATTTTGTAATAAGGCAAAGCCACTTTTACTTTGCAGCTGCTTGACCTTTTGAGCTGGCCTGATGCGATCTTTTCTTGTCAGAATAAATCACAAGTTTTCGTTTACTTATAG
The DNA here is from genome assembly GCA_947579745.1 of Apocheima hispidaria. NCBI lineage: Eukaryota > Metazoa > Arthropoda > Insecta > Lepidoptera > Geometridae > Apocheima > Apocheima hispidaria. The sequence continues at coordinate 4,849,363 of OX388149.1, read as the reverse complement.
AGTATAGACGATTAGAAAGACATGTAGAATGGACATGGGGGGCACCCTATTGAATTATCGTAGGGGGGGGAGTGCATCAACCCCCTTCAATGGTTGCGCCCTGTAACGCAAGTAACGTCCACTGCCCCGCCCGCCACAGGCTGGGCGGAAGGCGCTGGTTAGTACCTCTCACTTAGCCGCGCCGCATGCCGCCCAGCAACAAGTGCGGGTTAGTTTGTCGGTCGTGCTTCTATTGGTTTTCCTTTAATTCAGTCTAGCTTGCCAGCGCGGCTTCGCTGGCATAGGCTACAGTAATATCAAAATCCCATTTCACAGCTCAGGGGATTATTTCGAAATATCCTAAGTCATGCCATTCTTTATTTTTTATGGTTATTTATATTTATTTTACACAGACAGAGTTTTACAAAAGATTTCATGAAATTTCAAGTTTAGTTTCAAGTTTCAATTCAAATTACAAACATTTAAAAAAACGCTGCATGCAATAACGAAATTCAGTACAATATTATTGACCTACGCAGAGGGCAATAAAATCCAGTACAATATTGCCCGGCTCAATAGCAGGGCGTAAATTACTTACTTTAGATGGTTTGCGTGATACATAAGAGTTTTGATAACAAGGTGGACGGTGGATACTATATTTTTCCCACGGAACACACCCAGGTGGACAAAGGTGAGCCATTGTAAAAAAAAACCTTTCCACTGTTCACCCAGATTGACTCAGGAGCTGGACGGTGGGGGTTAACCGGTAATTTTAAGTCAATGAAAAAATATTGTATGCCAGGCGAAAATTCAAGAAATGTTTGATACAGTCAAACATTTTTTGACGTCTTTCACGTGGCGTTCGCTCATTTTTTATTGCTTTGTCAATGCCCTTTTTAGAATGGTTGATCCCAGGTCGGCCATGTTTTGTTGCCGAGGTAGGCAGTCTTTTTTCCTAGTTATGTCAGTCACTTCCAAAGGTTAAAAAAAAGTCAAAAAATATATTTGTGAGTACTTATATCAAAAAATAAAACAAAACATTTCAATTTCCATTCTTTTTATTACGATAAGAAACCTAATTTTGACAATTTCAGTTACATTTAAAATAGCATTCTTATACAATATTGAAATTTCGTATTTTTTTTATTCAGTTCCCAAAAACATGCACAAAGATAATTATCATATTCCTTTAGTAATATTGAGGTAGTTATTTGTTTCTGAACTTATATACCAATTATAAATGGTTCTAAAAATAACAGTAAAAATTTAAAAAAGTAATTTATTTAGGTGGAATTTAAATTTGTAATTGAGAATTAAATAAACATCGGTGAAAATAATACTAATAATGAATAAAAACAATACTAGATTTGCGAATTGAATGTCGGCCTGTGAAGCAACAACAAGAGCTGATGGGGGACCGGCGAGGGCGCAGCCGGCAGGCGGCCCATCACAGCCGCAGCGGACCGCACAGCCGCGCCGCGCCGCTTCACTCCACTCCACTTCCACCAGAATATGTAGGTACATAAATACATACACATACATAAAACACTATTTATAAACTCGATGAAACTTCAATAATAGCAATATATTCAATGGAGGGGGAGTGATGTAACATGCGAACAACAGAATAAGTGCTCCGTATCTCCATTAAATATAGCCAACGTGGCAATGAATCATTTAACTACGACAATGTGTGCCTGACGCCATAATTAAAATCAAATCAATTCATTGCATTCCATTCATTATAATTATAACCTATTTTTAAAATACAATCATGCACAAAAATGAAATCTTTAGATTCAGCCGCTCACACGCCAAATACACAAAAGTAATATTAAATGGTACAATTAATGTAAATAACAGTATGTAGGTAGAACCATTAAACAAGAATGACAAAAGTAGATAATAACGCGCGAATGAATGCAAGTGTAATGAGGGCGCGGCGGCGCGGCGGCAGGGGTGTAGTTCAGTCTCTAGGCCGCGCGCCTCCGCGCCCCGCGCCACCCTCAACTTAAACTACTTCACAACGATACAAATAATAACTAAAACTATTTCTGTATTCAAACGATACAAACCATAATGTATCTCTCGCGCATACGTTAACAACTCACTCGTTGACATAAGCATTCAGTAAGGTAACGCAACCGAGAATATGCGGCCGTGCGAGCGGAACCCGGCGCGGCGCGGTGCGGCTGTCTTGCTAACTAACTAGGTATCTGCGAAGCGAAACGAAACGAACCAAACCAAACCGGACCGGACCGCCTCGCTCACCAGTGTTACACACATTTATTTTATATTATAACACGTACTTCACATCAATATTGATTAGATATAATTATCTCTACGAAGGTATGGTACCAATTATATATTTAAAGTACTTATTTATAAACATGTAAAAACTGTAAAGACAGTGAATTCTATAAAAATTGTACATTCCATACGTGGTCTGTGATCAACGCCGAAAGGACGTCATGATGCAACTTGATGTTCTATTCTACGTTATCGATCTTTCACTACCAAGACGTGTTTTCTTTTGGAATGTTTTAAATGCTGATGTCGTAGTTCGAATCACTATTTTAGACTCGAGCAAAAAATATTTTGTTTTGAGATTCTGAATCATTACAAACCCTACCTCCTGTAGGACACGATTCAGCGCCCAAAAAAATATTTTTACATCAATCAATTCACGCCTCTCAATCGTCTTTGCCAGTTATTGTACAAGTATGTATCTCGGCTAGTCGTGCTGTATTGATGGTGGATAAGTGACACAGCTATCTATTCATCATAATATACAGACCGAGTCTTTTGACTGCGACAGTATGAAGCAATCTGAAAACATAGGAGATATAAGGATGTCGTAGGTCTTTTTTTTTTGTAAAAACCATTTTGGCATAATTTTTTATTGGTCAAAATGGTAAATTAGTTATTTTGATCTTATTTTTTTATTAGGATTAGTAGAAGTAGCTATAGTTATTTACAGTTTAACTGAGTAGTTTCCACTAGTACACCTAAACTGGCATCGGTTAGTAGCTTACTAAATTTGACTAACTTCTACTGCTCAGTTTTTTCTTCTTCCAATACAATGAAACGATCCTTACATGAAACAGAGTCGATCCGCATTATTTTTTCAACGAATTTTTATAGAGAACTCATGCTTCCAAAATCGTTTTCATACAAAATGAGTAACTGGTAAAAGACAATTTTCCCGTATATCAATGGATTCGGATATGCCCATACTGTCCCAATTAAAAAAATCGTCCAGTATATCGTATATAAATATATATAATTATTTCTTTACAAAATCTAATCAACAGAGGCGCGTGGCGCTCACTGAATCTTCAAACTTTTAGCTTTCAGTCTCGTATGTATATAGGAGCTATTATATCAACCAACTCTAATATACAAACAATCAACTGGGTGGTAATGGTACAAAAAAACGCGCAAAGTCTTTCAAAAATTAAATAAAAAATTATATTGAAATTGATATTTTATAATAATTATAATAAGCCGATAACCGTAATCGTATGTTTTGATCATACGATGCGTCCGTAGCGTGTATCTGTTACACAGATTTGGATGACTAATTAAAAAACTCGTCGCTTTTCGAATCGATAACGAGCGGGACGCTACTCCTTTCGCTATGACCCATCCTTGATTACAGATTCGAGAGTTTACGACGCGCAGTTGAAAAGCATCTACAATTTGCCAATCGTTGGTGAAATTCAAAAACGGCCATCGCCAACATAACATGGAATCGGTGTGAAAACATTTTATTATTATTTGGTTATATTAGGGACATTACAAAAAATAGATACAGCCTAGGTCGATCGAAAGTCGATGAACGAGTGTGCAGTCGGCGTCGCCGGCCGACCTCCTCGGTGGACATTCCTGTCGGGCGCGTTTCCGTCGCATTATTTGACATTTACGCTTGTTTCGAATCAGCCACAGGTGTATGCGTTTCACGCATTTCAGTCTGGCCTTATTTTGTTGTCTCTGGTGTGTTGTCTTTCGACATGTCCACGTTTATTTTATATTTGCGTGTGTGACAACTTTAGTACTATTAAAATTAAGCCGCTTTGGTGTAGAACGCGGGCAAGTGCACTTGTAGCGACAAACGCGCCTTAGGAATCGCCCACAATCGGAGAGACATTCAACAGGTTCATATACTTAAAAATTGTATATTTAGGCTTTAGTAAAACTTGAATAACAATCCGTTAAAATGTAATTAAAATAAAAGTAACTTTAGATTACAACTAACTGTAGCCTCCCATTAAACTTTTTTAAATTCACCGGTTGACCTAATATACAGATAAATTGGGCGCGCTATACATACGGACTTATTATCTGCGGTGGTGGTCAAATGAGGGAACTAAAATGTTTATGAATGACAGTCAGTTCTGTATGGAAAAAAAAACGGTGGCGTCCCCTCTCACTTTTACAGTTAAGTTGGCAGCACTGTAACATTTTCTCCATGAATAACATATTTATGTGGGTAGCTCACACATCTTTTACTTGTTAAGTATTACTATCGTTTAAGAGTGTAATATTAATGTTTTTACTTCATGAAAAATCTAATTCATTTTTAGATTTTTATACGAAATTTCAGTGATGTCGCAAATGAGGATCAGAAAAGATTAAAAGGATAAAATACAGGGATTTGTTCGAAACAATTGATGTTGAACACTCATGATGTTCAATACCTCTTTGCCACATCTCATTTCATTGATGATTATAATGTCGTAATACACATTCGTCATAATAATATTATTTAATCATTTTAGACAATTTAAAACTGCAATGAAACGCTTACTTTGCACTTGTACAAAAATTAAAGCCCACGTGAAGCGTGTTTAATGGATCGACAGTGATGTCGATTTTTGAAGGCTAGACAAAAATAAAGTTGCCATCCTCGTGCAACAAACTGCACTAAAAAAAGTCAGCGATATCTTATTTTTGGATACGTCCTGCCCAAAGCCTTCAAAATCGACATCAGTATCAAAGGAAAGGGCGACTCGTTCCATTATCAGTGTTGTCAGTGTGGATGCCGGTGCAAAGTAGACATTTTAGAGCGAGATATTTACACAAGATTACAACAGGAATGTATACATAATGCGACATGATTTAATAATAGTTTTGCATAAATCTATAGTTTCGCATGTCCCTAATGATCGCGAACGAGTGCGATCGAGACGCAAATACGAATATTGTGTCGTGCGCTGCCTAAGCAGTGCGACTCGACCGGAGGTGTCGGGCTAACATGGAGCATCGTCGCGTCGCTTGAGCTCCCTTACCGTACCACTTTACAACCAGTTAGGTAATATTTTATGTTCAAACTACGTTATCTCCGTCTGGATTTAGTTCGTTATTACATTCACGTATATGTGACAGTTGCCATTGTAGTATTAGTATTTGAAGTACGTTTTTTCTTCATATTACTGCCATTATGTGAGATTTAGAATAATATGTGGAAGCTGTACAGAATCTTAACAATATCCGCCCAAAATATAAATTCTAACAGATCACGGAATATTTGAAATAACCCGGAGGTACAATGCAATATGTATTGTGTAATGAAATAGAAAGAAAAAAAAGGAGTATGTTAGGCAGGGATGGTGGTCGTATGCGTGGCCATCGAGGGCTAGGTAGAGTCGGTCGGAGTCCGCGCCGGTCATGAAACGAGAATTACTTTGATGCACTTGGGAGAGGGCGGCGCCGCCGCCCCGGCACGGGCAAGGCCCGAACAAACCTACGGTTCAATACTGGAAACGATCGAATGTAAACCATTCATAGAAATATTTTTGCCAAAACTTCCATATTATCACAATTATATAAATATAATAAATACACATCTAAGCTTTCCATCAAATTTTGATATCATTCACTTAATCTTAATCTCTCATAATTAAATTATCTCACTTGGCACAAATATAACGCAAACCGCACTTTTGAACAATAAAACGTACCAAATACGATGCGCCGTCCGACGTGCCTCCCATCGCTACGGTATCGTCTTAAGTTAAATTAATTAATTAATTAATCCTTTACATTCAAGGAAACATTATAAAGCTAACAAAGACAAAAATACAAAAGAAAACGATCAACAAATGTCACTTACAAATTAAAACGTTCCAAGTTATCTCCTTATTCCCCAACAATCACTTGTATATCAAAAATATTCGTCCACGTGGAGGGACCGCGTAGTGCCGAGCGGTGCGGGCGCTGCGCCCGCGCACTGCTTCCGTCTATCCTATAGAGAACAATTCTCACAAATATATTTGCAAAAAGCATCCGTTTGTCCAATAAGCCTCTTCGTTAAACCGAAGTCGATTTTGTTAACGATTCCTAGTCTGAATATATCCCAACACCCTTCTATTTCAACAATAGTATGAGCAGTATGACGTGCACAGTAATACCTATTCAACAGATTATTGGATTACTTTATAACAAAACAAATATTGTATCTTGTATATAGAATATAGAACGCAATAACTATTGCTATATGGACAATTATTTCTGTCTGGTAAGTGTATATAGAATATAGAACGTAATCAACTATTGCAATATTTGTAAAAGACAACTAATTTAAAAAGTAGTCAACGGTGTGAATAATCGTAACAATACCCTTATGTTTAAATAGTGTATATGAATATTTAGTATATAATTACTCAAATAGTTACAATCAACAGTTTTCGGCGATAAACTATGGATGCATCAATAGTATTACATTCAATAGTATTTAATTTCAATAATAATAAATTGACTAATTTATGTAAACACGGAGTCCGAGTGTCGAGGCGAGGCGACAAGGGTTTGACAGGGCGGGGTGTCGGTGTCGGTCGGTGTGGTGCGGGCGGGGGAGGCGCGACGCTTACTGCGCCGGCGGCGCGGCGGGCGGGGGCGCGGCGCGACGGCGCCCCGGCGCGCTTGCCTGCGCCACCATCGCGCGGATACGCCGCTGCGCCGACTGCAACATAACCACCTCACTTAGGTACACGACATTTCCTCTTAAACGACAACACTACTCCACACTACGCTACACGAGCTCGCTTATAACACGCCATTCTTATAATCAGATCACTTTCGAGGGCTACATTTGGCAGAGGTGAACTTTGACACCTCGAAGTGACTATTATAAAAATCGGGTTATACCTTCGCAAATATAACAGATTAATAATCTATATGCGCATCAGCACCTTAGAAGGCAGGACCTGCTATCAACGTTTAGACAGATGTGACTCGGGAACAAACTCGGGATTAGCAAAGCGAACAAAACAATACAACATATCCTCGTAGTAATATATTGTGTGTGATAGTGATACCGTATTGTCAGTTAGTGATCTCGGGTTTCTGGAACGTTTGTTAACTTCGACAACAGATTAGTCAATTGCTGTCTTTCTCATTTGTTCAGTGCCAGACAAAGGCAGCATTAGAATTAATCTGTATTCAAGTTAACAAACTTTTCAGAAAACCGAAGATAGTTTTTGAAAACAGTTCCGTAGTAAGTTTATCGCCCAGAACAAGTCGCTAAGCAGAAGGGCTCACGGCGATACCTATTCGCAGATATTTAAAAAAAAAACAAGAGCTGTAGAAACACGCAGCCTCTTCCATTCGATCACAACACATTCTATACTCGACATGTAGTTACAAAGCCGTTATATTAACTTAATTCAGAAATTAAACAGTAATGTTCGGAAGCTATAATAAATGTAAATTAGTTGTAACAAATATAAAACTAATTATACTTGCAGAATACAGTCGCAGTCCTTGTTACTACTAGAGTATTGAAGTTACAACTCACCTATATAATATCATTTAAGAGCACATATGTGGATAAGGCCACTGTGTGACGCTTTTGCGTGAGGATTCTCAATCCTTCCTACAGCGTCTCTCAAGCCGCTTCAGGCGAACGCTACAAAATGTAAACACTCATTATGCCATGGGCACTCTTTAACTAATTCACTTCGCAATAGCTTTAATTGGATAAAAATATAATAAAATTACTGTACTTATGTTAAACCCGACCTCCACAGTGTCCGTTCAAAATGTTAGAAATAGCACTATAATGGATTTGTAACTACACGTTCCGTAAACATTCCTTCTCTTTTATTCAATCTCATCACTCGATAAAGTCGCTCATAGCTATATGCAACTATAAACATACGAAAAGTTAAAAATATAATGTTTAAAAGAAATGCTTTCAAATTTACTTTTTTAATGAAACTGACAAACTTGAACTCTTGAATGCTTTTAAAACTACAACATAAACTGTTCTTTATTTAAAGAAGATACAATGTTTTATGTTCTTTGTGAAAAAAAAACACACAACCAATCACAAAACAAGGAAATATGGCGTATTTGAAAGCATGACCACAAACGTAAAAATGTACAATGTAACAAAGTGAGTAAGCGCCACAGCAGTGCCATGAGCACGATTAAAGATTACCGATGAACAATGTTGCAAATGTTTAGGGATTTATAAGTAACAAAATTTTTGTTGCTCCGTCGTACGCGCAGCATTTTTATAGCGGCTGTAAATGACCAATGTACATTTGATACCTACTCGGCAACATTATCATGGTAACGACGTTGACAGCATCATTTAAATTTATTCCAGTTTATTTAGCTGTTTAGAAACTGATACCAATTTACTCACTACGAATAACGCAAGGGGTCATGAAAATGTCGTGAGAAGTAAATGTTTGATCAAATTGTGGGCACGACTCCTTATGCTCTACACATATGAGTGAAGGCAATCAGGGTTTGGCGAAGCTAAAAGTTTGGACTTACTATTAAAACGAAATATTAAACTCATAGCATGGTTACGATATTCCATACGGCGTATATACGGGGATTTTCTTTATTTTTTCCCGATACATATTAAACACAAATGTCGCTGAAATATTGGCATGCAAATGACAGAACAAAAAACTCTCGAATAGTAATATTATATTTAAAAAAATGTGTCCCCGTGGTATAAAACATAACTGAAAGATCTAGACCTTGTTTAGTCGACTGAAACACTATTGAATATTTATTCGGAAAAGAACGACTCCCTCGAAACGGGGATTATTATGAACCTAAAGAACCTTTAAATGCAGTAGATTATGGTTAAGGTTTGGCAGTGTCTTTAGTGCCTTTAAGATAAGTTAGTTTAATATAACGAGTCATCAAAAGATTAATATAAATAGTAAAATAAATATAAATATAAAATATATATAGTCATCAAAATACAACACAATTATGATCCCATGAGTTATTCGTGGAGTGCGATGCGCGGGTGCAGTAGATTACGTAGCAGGATAATAAGAGTGTGACGTGGGATATATACCTGAACGCTGTAGAAGGGTCCGACGATGTGCACAGTGGTGTCGTGCTCTTGCTGCTGGCCGGCCGCTTGCTGCGGCTGCTCGGGCAGCTTGATCAGCGAGCCGGTGACGCGCTGCAGCTCACGCACGTTCTGCCCGCCCTTGCCGATGATGCGACCCACTTGCGACGACGCGACCACGATCTCCACCGTTAGCCGCACGTCGTCAGAGCCGGACATGAAGCCCTCCTCTCGCATCTTTTCGAAAATCAAGTACTGAGCCTGGAACAAGCGATACATTCAAATGAGACGTGTGAACATTTTCGTTAGACATCCTATTGTGACCATACATTCTAATTAAAGGCAAAAGTTTCGTACCGGTGATATGCACTAGGTGCTACTGGTGCGTCTGAAATACTCGTTTAATTGGACAATCAAAACCTCTAATCTTGTCAATAATGGTATGTAGTAAATATTGAGAGCGTACCTTCCACTGCGCCTCGGGGCTGCCGACAATGGTAACCTTGCGCTCCTGCTGCGGGTTGGCAGCAGCCTCGGTCTGCTTGTCTTGTTCGAGCGGCGCGATCTTCACCGACGCGCTGCTGAAGCGGATGATGTTGCGGATGTTCGACCCCTTGGTGCCGATGATCGCACCCACAGCGTTGTTCGGGATGTACAGATAGGTCGTCTCCTGCGCAAGTAAAACATTGTGGGACCACGTCGGCACAAGCGACGGCTCAAGCGGAAGCAATATTACGGGGATCGTAGATACGTATTTTTATAATAGTGGATCAGCAAATAGCAAGGTAAGCTTAGCGAGAGAAAAGTATTTTAAAAGCGGTGAATAGTATGAAAGTGTATATGTACTTCTGCGGGTACCTGCGAGTCGCCAGCGCCCTGCTGCGCGCCGCCCTGACCGGCCAGCGGCGCGTAGATGGGCGGTGGGAACGGCGGAGGTGCGCCGCAGAAACCACGTCCAGTAGACATCATGGCCATCGGGTGCAGTCCCGGGAACATTATGCTTTGCGGCGCCAGTACCTGCAAAACAAGCACAACTCAGTTTTCCGCAGTTACTACGTCACAACCAATACAATGAATATTGTGAAATATATTCGAACCTCACTCACCTGCAAGTCATTCTCATAGCTCTGCCGTAATTTGGCTGAAATTTGTGACTCTGCTTTAGCCATGTTTTCTATGGTTCCTTTGACGGTGATGATGCGCTCCAGGTTAAAGCTGTTTATGTCGTTGATGGAGGACACTGTGATCTTGGTTTCTGTTTCCTGCATGATTCGCTTGATGGTGTTTCCGCCCTTGCCGATGATGCGGCCAATAAGGTTGTTGTGGGCCAGGATTTTAAGGCAGATTTCACTGTAAACAAACAGAAACGAGTTAGTGTTATAGACGCGTAACTAGGTATTTAAAAAAAAAACGAGTTTGATGATAGCATAAGAATCACCCTTTGTTAGTGTTGTTGGCCTCTTGCTGCATGACGTCTAGTATCTTGCGGCAGGCGTTGGTGCAGTTTTCTGGGTTACCATATATGGTAATCGCCTTTTCGAGCGATCCCACGTTGTCCTTGCGGTGCACGTCGACGCGCGCACGGCTTTGCTGCGTGATGAGGCGGATAGTGCTGCCCTGGCGGCCGATGATGGCGCCCACCATGTCACTCTGCACAAGCAGCCGCAGCGGGAAGTCTGTGGGCCGCGAACCACCGGCGGCGCCGCCACCGCCTCGGCCACCGCCGGGCCGCCCTCGTCGCCCTCCGCGACTATTTTGGTCGGCAGCCTCCACTTTCATTCGGCTACCCTCTATTTCGAGTCCGTTAAGACCGTTGATAGCCCTGGAACAAACGATTTACTCGTAAGCAAATGACGAAACCGATCGTGACCCGCCACCGTGATACTGAGCAACAAAAACCGATAAGATGACATAAATAAGGAATCTCAAAAGTCTGATATTAATTGGACCAAGTGCTATCCGATCAATGAAAAAAACCAAGACAGGTTTAGTGTATCTAAAGAGTTTTTTGTTTCATTTTTAACCGTTTGTTACAGGTGTAATGAAATGGCCGGTTGGTCTCAATCATCGTGAACCACGCAGTTCCGACAAACAATCGCAGACGCAACTATCGCCACACACAAGCTCCAATCATAAGAACTAGGTACCTCAATAGGTGAAATTCACAAAATTATCAACGTAACAAAAACTAACTACTTACTAGGGTTATTCCAAAAACTTGCGTAAAACAACACTCATGAAAAACGTGCTATAGAAATAAAATTAAAGATATAGATGCCGAATAAATATCGGCGTATTAGATCGATACTAATTAGAGAAAAAACAGATTTATTTCACAAGATCGTCAAGAACTATGCCCACTGCCTAGTTCAATAATTAATTTGCACGCACCATGCGCTTAGTGACGGTAAGGTTCATAACTAGTATCCAAGGATAGTCCACCCGTGTTATAAAGGCCACAAGTATAGTGTTCAAAGCAAAAACGACTTGTCTATTTAGCCGGTCGCACTCTAGGCAAGCTCAAACACGAGATTAGGATCTTACGGCCCCTTCGAATCAAATCATTCAACACACCAGTAAACTTGTGAACTAAATTAGTTCCCAATGTCCATTAGCCAGTGCCCTTTATGAAGAATAATAGCAAGGGGAAGTAAGCGGACAGACGCCACACAGTAATGGAAACATGCAAGAAGTAGTCGTAGAGGTAGTAAAGAGACTGAAGAAGCCAATCCAAGCGTCTGTGAGCGCGGCGCGTGCCTCGTCCAACAGTCGTGTATACTCACTGCTGCGCCTGGTCCGGGCTCTCGAAGGTGATGAACACCGCCTGCGCGTTGGCATCGCGCGAGTTGGCTTTGTCGCAGTGTTGCACGTTGCCGTACTGCGATAGCATCGGCTCGATGTTGTCGAACCGAACATGGAGGGGGAGCCCACTGATGAGTATCTTTGACGACCGGCTGTGAGAAGCGACATCACCACTTATATACATTTCTGCATGTCACTATTATAAATATCTCTAACAGTTCATTTAGAAAGAGTTGTGACTGGGAGTAGTAGTGTAACTGTGTTATTTGACGTATTCAACTGTTCATGTACCCACGAGTGTCGCATCGAGCAATTTTTACAAGTTGTGATCCTGAGGCCGTTACTACGGCGAAAAACCTTTTTTTGCATTTTTACTTAAACTATATCAAAACATATTATCAAAACGTCACGGCACCTAAAGGTGAGTTGGTCGATCTGACAAGCCGGTCGGTAACTAATTACCTACGTCGGTGTATCTACTTTGAGCCACTAATCGACAGTTAGAATTTCATATTATTTACCTTTTTCGTAGACAATTTCAAACATGCCTACATGAAATCGATAAGAGTCGTTCAAAGGTCGTTCTGATCACACAATGGATCGATTATCGCACGATATGTTGGTATGGAGGTATGGTTATCTTATGGAGTTGGTATGTATGTGTAGGTCACCACATTCATAGTTATTGTAAAGATACTATTACTCAGTATTCTTTGCTATTTTACTGCTAATGGCAGTGAGTTTGCCGGAACTGGTGAAACAGTCGCGTGCTCATTCGCGGCACAAAATGGCGGAGGCCGGAGATGACATCATATGCTTGACCGAGCGTGCCGCTTGCACCCATTCACGAGGGACGAGTCACTCGACAAGGGTTCGAAATGGTTAACACACAAAATAAGATGTTAATGTTTCGTTCTTTTTCTTCAACCATTTGTTAGACGGTGGTTCGGTCGTAACATAATCCGCTTGTCCGCTAATGCTATTACTTAGTTGTGGAAAATTTTGACCTTTGAAATGTTAGGTAGGTATTCTCTGTTGAGTTCGATTGCATCGCTGCCGCCAGAGCTCGCCTCCACAAGCCAGATTAGGTGACAGTTACTTCGTAACCAAGAAAAAATATTAAATATCAGTCGCTACGACATGTCAGCCTCCTTGTTCCACAGATCACAGACACCAAGCTGTGCCGTGCTTTAAAAGCTGTGCCACAGAGTACTGTGAAGCGAAGAAAGTCTACCCGCTTGCCGATTCACGCCCACTGCTACTATCCGAAACTTATTTTAAAATACAGTATTGACGAATCAGGTAATTAAATTTACCTGAATTTAAAATATCGCAACGATGACTCCAATGTGGTATAACCAGAAAACCACGGAGATTGGACCAACGAGACAAAATAAGAGGAAAACGTTTCTATTTTCTAGCGGTCTAGTTTAATACTAATTCTATTTAAAAAAAAAAAAAATGCGTTTTGTCCAGACATTGGTGTCTGAATAAAAAACGGCATATTATTATCTACCCCATATTTTTTTCACTCCTGTAACAAAATCAATATCGTGTCGAATATCAGTCTTATTGGATTTAGCGTGACGTCATTATTCCCTATAATGATACTTCGATAGGCACATAATATGATTAGTGGTATTGGAGCTACACATGAAATGTAAAAATAAGCACTTTTACATACTTGGCCGCGTCAATTTAACTATGTGAAATTCGCATGTAATGGCATTTTTTAAGACAAAACAAACATCAAAAACAAAACCATCGCATGCGAATTCTATGGAGTTATAATAACGCGGCCGCGTTACGAGTTTGAAAGAATGAACAAAATAACGACCCTGACCTTCACTATACTCAACTCAAATGGAATTGTTCCGATTCCAGATCATGAGATCTACAATTTCCGTTTGCCTCATAGGTATACAGCCTGGAAGTAAGAGACAAAACATAGATTTCGAATGTAATCCTTTCCGAATGGCTGGCAGCGGTTCCGGCCAGAACTATAATATATCTCTTTCAAACATTTTCAACATTTTTTTTTTCTTAGAAATTTGCTTCTGGACCACTTGTAGATGTAGTATTTTCTAACCATTCTGCAGGGCTAGCACGGGCGCTGGGATAAAATTTTGTCCGCCATATTTATCACGCGAGAACGAGACGAATGTTTCCATATTCTAGCTTTGTCACGTTGACGGGAAGTCAAAACGGGTGGACACAACTTTATGTCGGCGTCCGCGCTACGCGTGCTGGTGAAAACTTGTATGTTTCACGCGATAGTAAAGATTTGTATTTCTTGCGTCTTTTAATCCCTATAACTCTACTTTCAGGATTCTAACTTTAATCACGATAACAAGTGAGCAAGAGAAGGATTCTTCGCTTGCTCGGGAATCGGGATGTACAAACTCGGCACTCGGACACAAAACAAACTTTACTCCCTTGTTGAACAAATAACTATTACTGACGAAGGACGAAGAGGAACATCTCGAGAAAGGAAAAAAAAGTTTTTTTTCCTTCTTTGTCAAAATAGCAAATCCTAGGCATTTTTATTTTTTTTTTATATACCCGTCAGTGATTTTGTTTTCTTCAAAAATGTAAAACTTGCGAGGGCGAGATAATTTCATAAATGTAGAAGTTGCTATCAATGCTTGTGAATGTGGACGAAAGGACAACGAAAATAATTTCATGATTTCTTGTTGTAAAACGGAACCCTAAAACAATTGAAAGAAGTCCCACTACGCGCGGAAAAATTGCCTTTCAAGATTTCATCTATAGTTTAACCCCTCTAAGTCGCTGTACTCAATTGAGTACAGGTCAAATTTTATTTTTAGTATTTCTGTTATTAATTTTTTTGCTATGTGCAAGTGATTAGATTTAGGAGGGGAGGTTTAAAAATTAAAATAAAACAAAAGTCAATACATACATTTTTTTTTAGTATTGAGCGGCTAAAGTTGTTCTAAGAAATAGTCACTCATATAATAGTACACATCTGTATTATTATAATTTATTTCACGAAATGCCTTTACTTTTGTAATTATTTTTAGATTTTACACGATGTTAGGTATCAAAGTACCATTTTTTTTAAATTAAATTTTAGTTGTCTTGAATTTATTAATTTATTTTGACAGAAATACAGCTGTACTCGATTGGGTACAATGGCCACTTTAGGGTATAAATATTTTTTCATATTCAGATTGCTGAGAACTTTATCTCAAACAATTTAGTGGTGCTAATAGTTCCAAGGGGATTCAGGAAGCTGTTGATGTTACTTTGAATGAGTGCGACGATGATGCAGAGAATGATTTTGCAACAACACCTGCAGATTCAAGTGTTTTGACAAAGAAGGGACCAAAGACGACTTGATGACTACTTCGCTTCCCGAAGAAGTATCTGATAGTATTGAGGTTTTACCTAACAATGACGGTGCCGAGTCAACAGAATCTGAAAGCAGTGATGATGAACCGTTGCCTGCAAAACGAGTACGCTAGCCCCAGAGAGCAAGCAACGGTGTAGCATAAGAGTTCTCCGACTAATCCCTCAAAACCGAATAGTGCTTCCTATTTCCTAATTGGAAGGAAGGCAAAATACCGTGAAAAATCAACTACAAACTTATCGATGAACAATTATTTCAGTACACCATTTACTGAAATAATTCTTAGAATATATAATAGTCTCGAACAAGAGCCTATCATTCCACACGATGCTTAAAGTCGGACAACTTGGCAACATCCTTATGCAGAAGTTCAAACAATGGGAAGTTTTCCCAGACACTATTCTATTGACGCATCAATGGTCAAAGAAGACTTATTTTGCGATGCCTTGTGTTCCTTGTGATGTTGTATAAACTACAACATTGATACCAGTGTTGTAGTTTGAAAAAGTTCACAAAGTAATGTTGTAGTTCACAAAGAATGTGAGTAGATTGATCTACATTGTCATTCACGGTAAAATTGAAGATGGCTGTTTTTTTTTTTTCGTATAACGATGAACATGGCAGTGTCAAATGTTCGGTATTTACATATTTTGAGCCAACAAGATCCTAAATAGATCAACTTTTATTTCGCCATGGTATTACCAGGTACTATTTGCATCAAGAAACACAAAAGAAATCTCGATCACTTCATTGCTGATACAAGGTTTACCTCAGGATGGCAAAGAAATTAGAAAAACAATTGTACTGTGTTATGTGTCATATAAAGATGTGCTGGGAGTGCATGAAATGTCTAAAAACACTTAGCTTTGTTTAGAAAATTTTCACCTCTAAGCGGCCATTGTACCCAATTGAGTACGCCCCCTGAAAACCATGAAAAATTGCAGTATTTTTTTATTCTTTTGTATTATCAATTTCTGAACTCCTTTTTTATTATAATAACAAAGGAAAATTAAAATAAACGTTTTTAGTTTCTGTTTGGCCATTAATGGGTTAATTAAGGTACCTATTTACTAGTTTAACAAACAATATTATCGCCTTGATTTGATTGTAGCACTCATGAGCACTCACTAAACTAATTTGACGGGACTAAAATTATCTGCATCTCTCTTTATTCCAAAAAGTGAGAAAAGTATTGCTAATAAGTTAAGAGCGTCAAAGTTTAGTTCCCAAAATGGTACAACAGATATTGACAGTAATAAATTTTTATACCTAACGTCTCTCAAGATCGTATTTACTGCAAAACAACTGGTCGGATCGATAGCACCTTATCAACAGCCTTATCACAGAGTACAGTGACCTTAAAACCGTTAGCACACGTAACAACTTGGTTAGCGCCGACCCCTTCTAACAAACGAGAGAAAGAGAAATGTTTTCCTCCTATTTTCTCTCGTTGGTCAGCGATCCTTGGGTGTCAGTTATTTTAACTGCCTTATAGCCACTATGTACCTATAGAATAACGAGACCGTTCTACGTTCAGTGGATGCAGTTTTACTGAGTAGTTTGCGCAGTCGGGGCGACATCGACAGGACCTTGCCGGGCCCTGGCTGATGTCGTCGCTACGTCACAGGTTAAATTAATGATTGGATGTATGTAGATGTCAGGTACTTAGTATGTACTTATATTTATTAATGACTAGCTGCGCCCCGCGGTTCCACCCGCTATTCTACAGAAACGGTTCAATTTTTCGGGATAAATACAAATCTATATATATATAAAAATGAACCTCTATTTTTCCTGGTCACGCTATAACTTGAGAAAGGATGGACCGATATTGATGATTTGTTTTTTGTTGTGTTCATAATTGTGAGGACAAGGTTTGCATGAAGAGTTTAGCGAGGCCGCAGGCCGAGCTTCACGGGCATCAGTTAGTATATATATATATATATATTTATATAAATAAAAATTTGTCTTTGTTTTAATCTGGGGAATAACCTACCTCCACACCAAATTTCATCCAAATCCGTTTAGCCTTACAAAGTTGAACGGGAACAAACACACTTACATACTTACAAACTTTAGCATTTATTATATTTAGTGTGATGCGGTACGGCGCGGCGCGGCGGCTGCTCGCAGAGTCCACACCGCACCGCGCGCTCCCGGCCGGGAGCGTGCATTCTCGCTCGTCAGTGATTCATTTCGCATTCGCAGAATGCCGGCGGCGCCGCCGCCTCGCCGCCCCATCCGCCTCAGCCAGCGGCCGCCGCCATCTTACTTCGCGCACCACGTGTTCGAAGTGCATCCAATTTACAATAATTGCATTCTAAGTTAGATTCCTAACAATTTATTACAACCTACAAACGTGCGAGTACAAAGTAAACCAAACAAAACTACGATAACCGATTTGATATGTAACCTATTCGGACACGAAACTATAGCTTTTTGGTCTGTTGGTGTGAAAGTCTACTTATGTAGACTTAGGTATTGTTATAGGTACCGAAAGCAGATGGATACGTGAAGGATCCATACCTGATCCGAGTGTATCTGGGCATTCTGTCCGCCATGGGCCGGTTGCAAGCGTCCGATATCGATGCACCGGTAGTGGGTGTCACCACTCGCGACTCTATGGCCTAGTTTTCTGTGATACGAGTCCAACGAGGTCGAAATCACCAAATTGCACAGATATGCATTCGCGCGCGTTTCTACGGTTTCTAGGGTAAAAGTAGGTGAGTAGGTTGCCGGTTGAAATGGCACATTCGCACACGAGGTGTGGCGCAACTGTGAATGTTGCCGTATGACTGCTTGAGTACTCGCACTGGTCGCAGTGCGATGCAAAACGACCGCCTGTCGCGTCCCGCCACCCACCGCCCGCCCGCTCCTCGACTACGCCGTCAAGCTGATAAACACATATCTACAATAGGTACCTACCTACACATCCATTCACTAAAATTCGCCATTTGGAGCCGGGCTCTGCTGCTTGCTTACATTAATGAGTAATAGATAGTAGTAATACTTACAAAGACGACTCGGAATACGCAACGTTCAACATTTAAAATCGTAAGGTTCAACAGAAGACGGCAATGGCCGGCAGGCCGTCGTCATCTAAATTCCATAATTCAAAATAACGATAGGTAGAGGAATTCTCAATTCAAAGTGTTTTTTTCAGGGAAATGATAAAAATTGCCATAGGTATAGGAATAGGAATAAATCTTTATATTTGGACACGGTGCGTCACAGTATAATAATGAAGGTTAGTCGGTCAGTCGGCCTTGAGTGTGATCGTGGGAAAAAAATTCGCTACGGTGTTAAGAGGTAACTAAGCGACCGTCTGTTCCATACAAAATTATTCTCCTGTTTCCTTCCTGAATAATGACATTACAGTTTTTTTTTTCGTAATGTGCCTAAGTATATCAAAAACCGACAGTTTTTGTTTATTGAAAAAAAAACATAGGGGCATTTGGCATGGCTGTGGTAGATTGATAACTATAAATTACTATTGTCATTATTCAGGGAGGAAACATGAATATGTTTGTATGGAACAGACGGTCGCATAGTTACCTCTACCTCTTAACACCGTTGCGAAGATTGTTCTCACGATAGTCAGTGTGCATACAGGGTACCTAATACATAAGCTACCATATTAAGACTAGTAGTTCGCAGCGAACTGAGACCTCGCGATCCCTATATCTTCACAACCCCTGGACCGATTCTGCTCATATTCGAACTTAAAAAATGTATTGAAATGAACTACTTGCCTACAACATTTCATTAAGATCGGATCAACGGTTCGCAAGTTATCATCGCACAAATATACACAAACATACATACAAATGCCGATTTGTCCCAGTAAACTCTGAGATCTTCGCTTCGCTAGGTCAATTAGATTCATCAAAAATTTGTTAGAAGAAAAAAGTGTAAAGATTGAAAATCCCTGATTATGTTAGGGGCCTAGCTCGCGGGCCCAGCCTACGGGCAGGGAAAAGCTTTGTCACTCCCGACGCAATGAAGAATTCAACGAAACATCACTCGTCAAAATTGGTCACACTCATACCCCAAAACATTACCCCCCTCCTTCTTGGACAGTCAGATGAAAAGAATCCAAAAGCACATGCTCAGTAGATCGATATTAAGACCACTGCTGCATCTAGCAACTGAAGTAGTTTAAGTAGGTAGGTACCTGTATTACTTATATAAACTAAACAACAAATAAAGTAAGATCAACACTATTAAAACTAACTAAAACATAAAGCTGTTGCTCTTGTTTAGATTAAATTTAATTGAGATCAACGAACTAAATAAAAATATGTCGACATCATCTCTTATTTCTTCGTAAAGATTAGATGTTGTTTCTACAACAGGGAGAGGCAAAGATAAATATTTGTTTGACGCAATTGCCAGGGGCCGGTATTCTTAGTGCAAAGGACTTTGTTTACTGCTCTGGAAAATCAATCAAACCAAGCAAAATCAAAACAAACTAATAAATTAAAAACAATAAATTAAATATCATGACAATATTTGCCACTTTACAACGTTTCTCGGGAGACAATACCTACTTTTTTTAATGACTACAGCGGTGTCCTGATATCTGTGGAAGGGACTTTCACATGTTGTCCATATACGTATGTATAAAAAGTATACATGTAGTACACTTTTTCCAACGGATTAGCATCTGCTGCATGCAGATACTCCAGACAACAATGCAATATTCCAGAACACTGCGAACCAGGCTGAAGAAGAGTCGAATAGGAATGCCTGATGACAAAACCGATTCCAATTCCAATTTTATTAGATTTTTTGATCACATGGTAATAACGGTCGTGTTTATTGTCCATGATCACACCTCGCGATGACAGGTGGCACCTTCTTGATTTATATTGTGCCGTAATATCAGGGACCCTATTCGGAGAAATGACATTTTATCTTGGTCACTGTCTCTCTAATTTAGAAATTAATGGGAGTGAGAGTGACCGAGATAAAATGTCATTTCTCCGAATAGGGTCCCAGAGCGTTTGCGCGAGAACCTGATAAAACAACATTTAGAGGCGGCATGTGTTGCGAATGCACAATTGACTAATTATATTAATTCGGCCTTTAGATCGTCTTAGTTTTGTAGATCTTTAAATCTTCAGCAAACATTTTAACTTTGGAGTTCAACAATCCATGTAGGTCATTTATAATGCCAACTAAGTTATAGGAGCTACATGATATCCTTGAGGCACACCGCACACCTGATGGCACTAGGACTCGATATTAGTTTCGCAACTTTCATTTGTTTTTCCGACTTTTATTTATTATTCAATTTCATCGTGGGTAAGTTGATTTCGCAGTTGAACCACGGATCAGACACTTTTTCCTTGGTACAATCGGATTTCCCACGACCAATTAATTTCCTCGTGGTACCCAACCAGGAAGACAGCGGTTGTACCAAGGAAAGGAAGCAGTTGCGAACGGTTGATTCTAATTTTGTGTAGGCAAAGTAAGTAGTTCCTTTCAATACATTTGTTAAGTTGGACAAAATTGGTCCAGAACGGAAAAGTTAGAGGGGTCGCGAGGTCCCAGTTCGGCGCGGACTACTAGTATTAGGTAGGTTTAAAGGTGAAATTAAGCTGTATGTTTGAATGGTAATGATATGCTGGTGGTCAATGCAAGCGCGCAGTTGCCGGCGCACCTGTCGACAGGTGGCGCGCTCGTGCCGTTGCACTGCACAGTGCACGCGCCTCCCCACCCTCCGCTATATCGCCAACTGTTCAATATTTTTTTATTGTTTCAAAGAAATCTGCAAACATCTGTTTCGGAATTCACCGCAAATTGTGGATTGCAAAAGGCTTTGACGGGACTATGCCCTACCTAAGTAGCAGCTACGTAGATAATTAGGTGATTCACATTATTATTTCCATACCGATGTTGTGACAAGTAAATTGAACTTATGTAGGTACAATAAGAGGAACGGAACTGTTGAAAATAGAAAACTATTCTCTGTGTGAAAACTACAGAAAACTTATGTCGCAGAGAAATGACGAAACCAGGGATTTCGTTAATTTCTACTAAGCAATCCCGTAAATAAATAAATGTTAATCGTGCGAGTGAGAGGGCGTGTCTTACGTAAACGCCTTAAGAAGTAAATAGTAAATGACTAGCTGCGCCCCACGGTTTCACCCCCGTGAAAAATCCCTCAGGCACCCTAACATTTTCCCGGAATAAAAAGGATTGCGAGTAGCACAGAAAAAATATTTTGCGTGCAGCGACTGATTATCTTGATAGCGATAAATCTAATTTTCGCGCTTGTGACTTCACATCACAGAGAATGTTGACAAATAACTTCTCGATTAGGTCGAATTCAGTTTTCACTGATCAATTTATTGATTTTTTTCCTGTCCGGGAATACTCACGTTAAATTAAGTCGGTTATTCCGACTATTGATTCGATTACATTCGGTGATCTTTATCAAGCCTGGGGACTGCAGTGAGGAGCTCCAGTGCGCGCCGAGGCAGCACAATACTCTAGCCAGCCCCGGCCCCGCACTTGCATAGATAGCAGCCGATGACGTCACGTGCGCCACGCGCCGCGGCCCGCAGTCCAAGGTCGAGGAGAGGTCACGAGCGCGTCACGCTTATAGCATTCCTTGATAAAGATCACCGATTTTTTCAGTTAAATTCAGTGCTTTATCCACCTCATTAGTTATATAGTGTATGTAGGTAGTTAAAAATCTTATTTTGAGATATTTTATACATATGTTATTTTTGTTTTCAGTGTAGCCAAGAGAGAAAACACAATTACATGAATTTAAAAAGATTGAAAAGACCTCGATTTACTTACAGATTTTTCGGTGGCGCTCGGAACCCATAGTGCACTTAATACAAGTGAATATTACATTAATAGCGAGGTAATAATAATATCTAGGACTGCATCGAATAGAATTTTGATTGATTCCTGGTCTAGATGTAACTAGCAATTTTTTATTTAATTTTTTACTAGCTCGCGCTAAAGCCATAGTCTTTTTCTCAAAATAACCTCCATGCCACCCTCAGTTCAGAAAACTAGGAAGAATGTGTTTTGCACATTTACACTACACTTACATTACATTATATTTGGTTTACGCAAATTTGATCACATTTCTGAATTTCGTCAAAAGTTCGACAGTAGTTTATAAGTCATAATTCTGTCCATCCAAAGGTTGTCTGGAAGATATCGCTTTAGGCGATAAGGCCGCCCATCATAATACCGTGTTTTTTTTAAATAATATTAATATTTTTTTTTTAAGTTTGTGTTGGTATATAATAAAGTTATATTGTATTGTATTGTATTGTATTGTACATAAATACATTACATTAAACTGTAATCAACATTGAACAAACAAACAGGTGTACAAGAGGGATCACTCCGGAAGGGAAAAGAATTTCGGGATCACACCGGAGAATTATTTAAAAATAAATAGTGTGGGATCACTTTTTTGATATCACGCCGGAATACATTAAAATCATATTCGGTCAACGTCGCGTCGGTGTTTTGTCTAAAGTTATCAGTTTATCGCTGTCATTCGGTGATCGGTCCAGTCGGTCGCATCCTCTTGGGAAATATTTGCCAAAGCGTTGCTATAAGGCACAAATTAAATATAGATCACATTACGAGATCGTTGTTCCGTGTGAGCAGAGGTCACAGCAGTCGTAATAACATCAACTCGATACCGGATCGGCATAGCCTCAACTCAATTCGTTCAGTATTCTTTCTATGAAACTCTATACTGCACAGCATGCTAACTAATCAACATGTTTACGGCATCGCCACGCCTCGAGACAAGTATGCATTCCAGTATGGAACTTCATAAAAATAATAGAGTGCCCGTACCGTTAAGTCCATATTGCGATGATTGTTAGGACCGCGAATCGTATCGCCGCGCGATTAGGTTCACGGCAGCGCAGCGACGGCGGGTGAACCTATCACGGCACGTTCCCAGAACGGGCAGAGTTGAGGCGATGCCGAGCCAATAATTACATATAAATCAGCTCAGTGCTGAAGTTGAGACCTAGAACCACCGCAATAAGTAAATATACATTTTGCGAAATGGACCTGACGAATAGTTTTACGTAACTGCTCTACGATTGAGATATTACACTGACAGCACATAAGAATAACATTGTCAATGTTTTATAGCAATTTTTAATAAAAATTTAGATTTTGTTAAGGTTTTTTCCTTCTCCTTCGCCAAAACAAAAATAATAACATGAAAATTAATACATTGACAAATATATTCTAAAGATAGCTTATAAAGTTTCCCCTATACAAGTGGCCCAGTGGTGAAACCTTTACCAATCGATAGAGCAAACCACGCGACAACTGAACGTTCCAGCACTTATAGTATAACCGTTTCCGGTTACGAGTGACAAGGAAAATAAAATTTATAATTTTGTCTTCGATTGAATTTGAAATCGCGATGGAAGACGAAACTGTGCCAATCGATAGAACATAACTATGCGATGAGATGACTGAATGTTCTGAAAGCAATAGTGCTAGCACTAGTCGCATAGTTATGCTCTATCGTACGGCATAGCCGAACAAGCCGGTTTCCGTTAAGGCTTTAGCACCATGGACCATATACACACGCTCCGCTAGATTATACAGAAGACTAAAGAGTATAATCGGCCTTTGTGCCTGGCGTTTTTGGACTATGAAAAAGCCTTCGATTCCATCGAGACATGGGCGGTATTGCACTCCCTTCAGCGCAGTCATATCGACTATAGGTACATCGAGGTAAGAGAAATATGTATAGGAACGCCACCATGTCAATGATGAACTGAACTGAAACATGGGTCCTCAACTACTGGCCTTTTGGAGAAACTCACGAGTCGCAATGGAGACGACTATGCTCGGAGATACTTTGCGCGATAAAATCCGGAACGAAAATATTCGCCGAAGAACCAAAGTCGCCGATATAGCTTTCATAGTTTTCAAGCTGAAGTGGCAATGGGCTGGCCACATCACTCGAAGAACCGATAATCGATGGGGAAGAAAGGTTTTTGAGTGGCGACCACGAACCGGAAGACGCAGCCGTAGGCAGGTCGTCAGTCCACTCTAGTCACAGATAGTTCTATTTATCTGTGACTCTGGTGGACCGACGACATTGTAAAAGTCACTTTGTCGTTGTGGACGTTGACGTTGTCGGTTGGTGTGGCGCTCTGAGGGGGGCCTATGTTCAGCAGTGGATTTCTTCTGGCTGATGATGATGATGAACGACATTTATTTCGTCTTCCGGTCAAAATGATAAATGATCATCTCCTTACATCACAAAAACGGAATAAGATTAAGGATTGGTGCTAGAATATTCAATCATCGCTTGGATATTATGCTCGATCGATTGGCATAGGTTTCATCTTCCGCCGCGACGAAAAATTCAATCTTGATCAAAATGATGATTTTTTTATTTCATTATGTTATCTCAGAAACGGAAGTGGACATTCAGTCATCGCATATTAAGCTCTATCGATTGGCATAGGTTTCGTTTCCTCCGCGACAAAAAATTCAAACTATGTCAAAACGATGTATGTTAATTTCCTTGAACATTCATTTATCGCATAGTTATGCTCTATCGATAGGCATTGGTTGGATTAGGCATAGAAGATGTTCATCACATAATAGTGCTATAACAATTTGTAAAATCTTCATATTCCGAAAAGAGTTGAAAAAAAAATTGTAGTTCCTTGAATTGAACCAGTGACGTGACGCCACTTGGAAAAGACCGGTTCTTTTTTTATTTATTTTTTAATTTCTGTCAATAATTTTTACATGAAAAAATTTTGAAAAAGTGTAAAAATGATGAAAAAGAATCGGGAAGCTTCCAAATCTTGCCCAGTGGGCAGGTTGAGCCAAAGCAGGTCCTGTACGTGTGGTAGAGGGCCACGCGCCCTCTGCGCCTCTCTTATAGGCGCTAAAAACCTAATCCCGGCTGATTCTAGAACATGCCTTCTTCGCCGGCCGGGCGACAGCAGCGTCGTAGGCCGACCGTTACGTTGCCTAAGGAGTTTTCGTACCGACTCGCTAGATGGCGCATTTACGATATTTACGTATTAAATAGCAGCATTCCATTCTATATAGGTAAGGTCCATATTCTACAGCCGGGTATTTCCATTGCTGTTCATAGATTTGTATTAATTTAATAATTATGTGTTTTAATGTTTTTTTGTTTAAAGTGAAATCATTTTTTTATGACTTTTCCTATTATACGTAGTAGGTACGTCAACCGCATAATTGTTATCCCGCTAGCTAGAATTTTCTTAGTATTTTAAAAGCAACAAGCTCTATAATAGGTTATGGACGTAGGTATCTTCCATCCATTTAGCAATTTAGCATTGAATTGAACCTACGTGCGTAGGATAGGATGTCGTTAGGTTAGGTTAAGCTGTTTATAATAAAGGAGATACGTAAGCTCTCTCCATTTTAAACTACTAATAAAATACCTGCTTTACAATGTAGAATTAAGCAGGGAGGTAGGTGTATACCATTAACTACTTTACTAATTTCGGCGCCTACGTCACTAACCTCAGGTCGGCGACATACTCCTCCGGTACAAATATTTGATCGTGGTCTTCTTGCGTTAAACTTAAGTCGGCAAATTGCTTTTCCATCATGCTAGACATTTCACTGGCACAAACACATTAAATATAGTCCTTCGACAGGAATATCCGTATCACGTCACTCTCGCACCGAAACTGGGTCCGTTACTTGGAAAGTTCTTTGTCGAGAAAATCAAGATCCGCGATGAGAAGCCGCCGCGTTAACGTACACGTGGTTATTTCTGTATTACATAATATTTACTTGGAATAATATCACTATTGTAAATGTAGCGCACACGGCACAGCGGCGGCACCGAGACCGATTGTTTGTTTTTGTGATAGAAGCGGTGCACAGGGGGCCACCAAGCGAGGAGTGAGCCGAGATGCTCGCTCGCTAATCGGAGGGGGAAAGCGCGGTGAGGCGGAGCCCCGGAGCCCGACATGTGTGCGCCGAGCCGGTCGAATCGGCCGATCCGATCCGCGCCGAGCTGGCCCGACCATAGAATAAAGTTTCTGCGAACCGGGATGTGGCATTTTATCGTGTTTCTGTCTTTCTCTGATCCTGGAGCTATGCCGATGAGAACAGATTTAGTACCTATCCCGACCCGACTTGTCGTTAAAGCTAATTAAAAGATTGCCGTTGGGCTAGGTACTAGGTGGTTGGTCACTCAAATTACCCATAAAAGTGTGAAAGGAAGCGGTGTTGCTTGTATCGCCGCGCCTTGGAATTATTCCCGTAATGTTGTTGCAGTCATGTAAATTAATCCCTTTGAAAAGAGGCTAGGACAATTCCCTTACGCAAGTGGCATTGGTGAAACCTTCACCAATGCGCCACTTGTCTACTTGGGCTAGGTGGTGAAACCTTCAATGCGCCACTTGTCTGCATTGGTTAAGGTTTCACCACCTAGGCAACTTGCATAATTATGGGAAACGTCCTAATCGAGAGAGTAAAGAGACTTATGGCAATCGATTTTATATTTTACCATTACTAACAAGACTATCAAAGTTCAAAGCGCACCACTTATAAGACGTACCTAACGTACCAAATTATTGTATGTCCGTAAGGAGACAGGACTGTTGATACTTTCATCCTATGTCTTCTTAAGATCTTTGTTACACAGTTACGTACAATAAATATTAATTGTATTGTACTGTATTATCGCTCCTCGCTCCTTATTCCCTCATATTGGTTTTTTGAGTGTGTATTACACAATAATAGAATGCGAATAACGATAATGCAGTTATTCCCCATCACGAATTAACAGACCGTAAGTGGCATAGGTATCATTGCGACGCATCTTACTACGAAAGCCAAAGGCTTCGAAACAGAAAGCACATAACTTTGGTGTGTATTATTGCGAATCATTAAAATTGCGATGTTGATATTGTTAAACATATTATAAACAATTCTAATTTAAATAAATAACATTATTTTTGTTGATTGTTAATTAAAAGTTAATTTAGAAACCTATATATTTATATCCTAACTAATATTATAATTCAGAGGAAAGAGGAATAAAGCTGCAGTCGTATCAAGACCAATAAAGCGTTGAGGTATTAAAATTCGTCTACGGTCTAAGGAATACGTCAATCTCGAGGAAACAACTTCGCTTGAGCGATTCAGAACTCCCTACATTACAACAACCATATAAAACGTCAAATAATACACAAAATGGATCAACGCCATCTAGCGAACTACAGGAAGTTACTCTGTTTCTCTGAGCTGGATGTTTGTCGCGTTATCACGGCTAAACGGATCTTGATAAATCTAGAGAAGGAGTTACTGCATCAATCACAAAGACGGACATAGGATACTTTTGTTATGTCTCCGCGAACGAAGTCGCGGGTAACAACTTTGTCGGTTTTCACGACAGACGTAGCGTTGATGTTTTTATTTTGACGCAAAACTTTCCTTTGTTTTCGATAGTACCTAATTTCAATTGCCACACAAATTACAAATACTTATTTTGTACTTTTGAAGTTTGGACGTTCACAGTAAAGTGGGTCGATGTTTATAATTTGATTCGCAATACCACAACATAGCAATTCTGTTCTTTCGTAGTCTTTGATTTTCGCGGTAACGTGCGTCGCAATGACATTCGCAGTAAGTAACGTAATACACTCATTCTTTGATAGGCGCGAGTAGGCGTAAAGTCGAGCTACCGAATGGGAACGCTTGGTCTCAGTCCCCGCTAACCGAGCTTTCCTAAGCTTCGGTGCGTTTTCGTCTGATCGACTCTTGCGTAATGCGGTAGCCATAGGGGTTATGTTCTGTGGTTTGGACCAATATTAGAATTCGTTTAAATAATCCTGAAATCCAAAAAAATATTCCAGATTATACTTCGTCACTTACAGGAAAAACAAATAATTAATTTTTTTATTTATTTTTTGCCGCTTATAAAATCCTTAGAACTGAAATGACTCAACTAAAAGCCATTTCGACGCTCTATGGTTATCAGAAATCAGAAATATGTATTGGCCATAAATAACATTGAATATTACCGGCAAGTCAATTTACAAATTAAACTATGTTTAGAGTTAAATTAGGCTAGATAATCAGTAATTTAAACAATTTAATAACATTATTACAGTTAGGTATTTATTATGCTTTACTCAGTTTGTTCACAAAAATGAGGATTCCGAGAATTTAATTGGCATATATTCACTTAATTTGTAGAACGATTTATTTTCAAAGAAATGCTTAAAAATCTGTTTAAATGTGCTATGTTTTATTTCGGTTATATACTAAAGTAATTTATTGAACATCAATATTTTGGCGTGTTTCTCAACTTTAACCAAACTAGTCCATGGCTTGTACAACTTTTCCTTGTTTCATAGATTGCACTGTTGCAAATCCTTATATTTTGGTAAATTAGCCTCGTGTATTCCTAACAAACTATTCTATAATTATGTCGAGAGATATCACTGTCATTATTTTGTTATTTTAGTGTTTTTCTGTGTTTTTTGCGAAACTACTTTTCTTTAATCTGTTGATAACTCTAATCGCTCTCTTTAGACATCCTAACACTTTTGTAATACGAGTATTTACAGCACTACCCCAGATTGTAACTGTATATATTATAATAAAAACAGAATATAATGTACGGGATATAAGAGTATTTTTATCTAGTAAAGGCTTAAGTTTTAGTAATGCATAATTTCCGCTGGCCATTTTCTTACATATTTTATCGATATTCATGAGCAGTGTGGTTAATTGTGTTGTCTATTGTATAGCCTAAAAATACATTTTCTTTACTGGTCCAGTTACCAAACATCCTTAGCCGCGATTGATACTGTATCACAATACTTTTATTACGAGTTAAGAAATATACCATTACATTCAAACCATTATTTAAGCAAGTCCATGGCGTTATTTTTTTTTACACATAAACTTTTGTCTCTTATCCCAACATGAGTATCATCTGCAAATATGCACTTATATGCATCCACTCTGGCATAGCATTACAAGATCATTGATATACATTAGGAACAATAGAGGACCTAAAATTGAACCTTGTGGCACTTTACCCACTACTATATATGAAGAAGATTCATTTACACATCCTGTTTGGCTACGATTACTAAGATAAGTTTCATCATATTTAATTCAGGTCACCAAAAGCCAAAGTTTTTTTATGTTAATTTGCACATTTATTAGAACAATCCAAAGACTCGAGGATAAAATAAATTAGATTTCTTATTGCCATTTCAATCGTATGATCTTTTTCTGAATCAGAATTGAGCAAAATATATACAACAGTTTTCTTCAAAAAAAAAAAGAAAGTATTCTGGATTTAATAGCAGTTTCTAATAATTTAGATAAAGCCGTTACCACTTCATACAATTTACATATAACTCTTCAAAAATAAAACAATATTATTTTCAGATGAAGTACTTAAATCTTCAATAAGTGGGTCATTTTATTAATCAACATTCAGAGATAAATGATATACCTACTTAAAGTGTAACACAACAGATATAGTCAATGAAAGCGAGGGCCTGAAAGAACAAGCTATTTTTTGTGTACTTACACCTAGTGTACTGTCATTTAAACCAGTTTAGTGGGGTGATGGGAATTTAAACCCATCGTCCCCACTAACTATGTCAGTGCGGGCGTTTCGAATTTAAGTTTGGGACCTAGGGTTGCCAGATGTCAGGAAATTACAAAATATCCCGATACACAGCTAATCGTAAAATTCTATGCACAATAACACCTTATTTGAAAAAGCTGCGCCCGCATTGTACCTATGGCCTTTATCAACCACCAAACAGATGCCAATTACATTGTGACAAAGTAAAATCTAAATGTGAATTAAATTTCTCCATACAACAACCCCAAAATCCCGACATTTTGTAATTTAGCCCAGATCTGGGAATCCTATTGGGACCATATATATTTTAGTTACACCAGACTTTATAGCACTGCAGGATCAAAGTATTTAATCTTTGATCGCCGCAGTCAGGGCCGATTTTACAGCTCGAACCTAAAGATATGCAATAGTAACAGAGGGCCGAGTGCGAGTTTTTTCTATTTGACCGCCTTCACGTTAACTATTATGATTTGTATGAAAAAATGAGCAGCGCCATCTAGATGGTACTGCTCTTACTACTAAACGCAATTGGAAAACTCCCACTCAGCACTCAAGCGATGAAATGTTGAATCCGAATTTGGTAAGATAACAATACATAACCTTACAAACTTCGAACAACGCGCGATTCGGTCTCTGCATAAGAATAGCTCGACTGACTTGAATCGGCAGTAGGTAGATATTGGCCGCAAAATGGTCCGCTGTCCGCTCTCCCTCATTAACATAAAGGCTAGTTAGGGTGCTGGGTGATTCGGTCGGTTCACGACCAGTTACTCGACTTCTTATCTTTGAAATATGGTTACGTACCTACCTAGGTCTTAAATATAATTCGATGTCTTTTACTAAATATAAACACAAGACAGAGATAGCATGAATTATAGTGCTGTAAAATTAGTTAGATCTTAGTTCTCCGGCAGGGTTAACATGCGCACCGCGACAAAATCTTCTCTACTCTTCATGTCGTGAAAAATGAGACAAACGTATACATAATCGTAATCGTGTCCTGTTCTTGCACAACATAAATATTATGTCGCGGTGCGCATGCTAGCCCTTCTAAAAGAGTGCCGAGTAAAAAACTCGTTTGACAGCACTACGACGCCAATTTCAATTTCATTGTACTTGGTAATTAATTACTTACCATCAAAAAATCATTACCATCGAAAATAGTTTATTTTATTTATTTCTCTAATGCCTATTGCTCCTTCACTAACTTATGCTTCAATTTATGACCGCTTGTTTCAATTTATGACCGCATGTTTCTTCAGTTCAAAACCATCAACATTTATAGGTATATATATATATTTATTTTTATAGGGCAAAAAAAAATTTGAAACCGACTCCGTGGAATCACTAAGAGTGTATTAGGTATTTAGTTTTTTGTTCAGAGGTACGACATTTTTCGCGTGTCTGTACTTCACAATATTTGGTGACACAATAATGTACGGCAAAGAAAAGCGAGACCGATAATACACATCTACAGTGGATTCAGTCCACAGGCCGAACAATCAATATCGTACTATCTGGCCCGCAATTATCAGCACGTGCTAATGAAGAACGACCGAGTGAAGGCTCGTTCCGGTGATGGTAACGCAGAGCGAGGAGTTTTCTTTCGGAGAACGGCGATATCTTTATTTTGAATACATTCGATTAACGAGTTGATTCAAAGATTCTCTACTATAGCGGATGGGCCACAAAGTATTGTTTGCTCACGTCACTTGGCACCGCCTTGCGGCACGTCGGCCATGTTACTGGGATACAATCCCAGTCAAGCTAGTACGTTAGCTGTCAAAAACTGTCAAATGTTTTTGAAGTGTTAGGAAATCACTACTGAAAGGTGTGGATTTGACGCCATAATGTGTATTCTAACCCCCGAATACTGAAACTTTTGTTAACTTTGATGACAGATTAAGTCTATTGCTGTCTATTTCATTTGCTTAGTGCCAGACAAAGGCAGTATTAGAATTAATCTGCTGCCAAAGATAACAGACGTTTCAGTATTCGGGGGTGAGTGCCGAAAATGACGTGACTTGGTCCTCTTTTTTCTTTCGTCATTGTGTTGATTCGTGTTTGTAATGTTGCTGTTTTGTCATTAGAAATAAAAACCGCTTTTTCCCTACTGTTCAACTAGATTGCTCAACTAGTTGAGAAGTTGAGCACTAGGACCTTAGACTAGGACCGCTTCTTCCCCACTGCTCAACTAGATTGCTCAACTAGTTGAGCAGTAGGACATAGTTTGTATTACCGAACATTTTATGCTCTATCGCTCAACAATTTTTTTCTCAACTTAGTTGATCAGTCAGTAGGTCAGTCATCCTGTTATAAAATCCGCTTCTTCCCCACTGCTCAACTAAATTACTCAACTGCATCAAGTTAGCAGTGGGTATTATCCTCCGATCAACTAAAACTGCTCATCTATATTTATAGATAGAAATAAAAACTCCAAATTTCATAATGTAATTAATATAGGGTGAACATGCTAGTTGTCTGTCACTAAGTGGACTTGTGAGCTTTAAAAAAAAACTTTATCATAGTAGAAAGTTTTATTTTTAAACATTGATACGTGATAGTAGTAAAATAGATCAAGCTAAATAGTATTTTTTTAATAATAATATAATGCGTTTTCATTTTAAAATCCTACGATTTATCGAAAAGTGCAGAAATCTCAGTTCTCGGACACCTAGTCGGTTTTCGACGGCCTTTTCTGTTGGTTGAATGCCACTAAAAAAAATGATCTTCACTCCTTAGAGTTAAGGTTCAAAATGAAATACCTACAATGTATTATGTATTATGGTATTGGTGTTTACAGAATGTACAGGTATAATCAGAATGGGCACCATCGAAATACGGCGTATGATTTAAAACTGTATATCGGAATATTGGCTACATTTTATAGCATTGAATTTGACTTTTAGTATGAAATTTATTCAATGGTCGTCAAGTGATCTGTTCTCAACCATCGTATTGTCCCATTGACAAATGTTTTATTCTGAAATGCCTACTGATAATTTGGTGGTCGAAATCTGACGGCTAGATGCACTATACATGATCGAAACGAGAGAGACAAAAGTATTTTACCCTTTATAATTCCCTTTATAAATGAGTTACAAAAGTTCAAAAAAAAAAGATATGACTTAAACTGTTCGTTTTTGACAGGGTGGTCGAAAACCAAAAAAAGCGGCATTTTGGTTGTTTAGTTACGCGAACACCCTTTATTTCAATAAAATACAAACAAATATAAAGAAAACATTCAAGCAGTCTTGACACCCCAAGCATAATATCCATACTTCACCCACTACTAAGAAATACTAAATATAAAAAAAAAAAAAAAACTTATAAGATAAGTGACAAGGAACTTAGAAAAAAAAAACTTTCTTTACCTCTAATATACGCCATAACTTATTGAAATTTCTGAGTTAGGTCAATAAATAACGCTTCACGCTTATACCTAGCTCCCCACTACGTTTCCATGTGCACGGACCAATGTTCCACGGACAAGTAGCACCCAGACCCAGAGCAGATATTTAAAATCATCATTTATACATCCACTCACCCGGCCGGGAATCGAACCCGGGACCTTCCACATACAAAGCAGACGCGCAACCAACCTAGCCAAGAGGCTCGGATCAATAGATTATTTAGTGGGCAGTGCCTCAAGAGAAGTATATTTTTATTTTTTTACAAAAAACCTTAGTTGACCTACCTACTGATCAACTAAGTTGAGCTATACATCATAAAATGTTCAGTAATACAAACTCTAGTTGAGCAGTGGTCCATCATAATTGAGCCGTCGGTATTACCCACTGCTCGACTCGATGCAGCTTAGCAATTTTATTGAGCAGTGGGGAAGAAGCGTGTAGGTACCTACTTACCTACATTGTTATGATGTCATCGCGAACTAATTCATGGGCTGATAAGTATGTAGGTACTTCATGATAAAATCATCATCATCATTATTAGCCCGTAATCACCCACTATTCATCATACTAGGTCATAATTTGCATTCGTGGCCTTCATACTACCTGACCGTCAACAAACAAACGATACATGAAAAGCCATTTTTGGAAAAAAATATACCATAAAAATATAACATAGTTACTGAACAGACAAGTAGATAATTACGGTCAATCAGTAAAACGATAACAGCTTTGTGGAGTACCATATTTGTTAGTGGGCCCGTGTATCGGCGCCCCGCGGCCCTCGCCCATGCGTTTTCCACAGCGCTCAGCCGGCGGCGCCCGCGGAGGGCGGTCGTCTGACACCGCCTACTTCGTCTGGTACAGGCGTCACCAGTCTCGTGTCCCGCGAGCCTCACTCATTTCGAGCGCTCGGATCGTACTCACATCCCGACACAGTAAACGCCCTTCAGGTATCCCTTCATTCACCTCGTGAAGACACATTACATTTTAAATGATAACAAATTATGATGCATGGAATGTACCTATACAGCGCTCGAAAAAATATACCTAATGTGTTCGCCGAGAGGAATGGAGTCAAAAATAGTTTTTAAATTTCGAACATTGAAAACTAAACTGATTTTTTTCTTTCATTAGAGTGCGGATGCGTGCGCTCGGTCGCCGAGAGCGAGCCCACTGAACAAAGTTCACCGCTCAATCCAGACCGCCCGCCAGCCACCGACCGCACCGTCGACGTCCGCACTACGTCATCTGGTGATTCATATTTTTTGTCAACGTAATATTCGTAACTCCGAGGTAGCTTAGAACTTTACTTAACACAGGTACGTAATAACTTGGTTGGCTTCGCCGCCCTCAAACAAAATATTTTTCTTTCATTTTCTCCATTTTCACTTGGTCTGCAGTCCGTGGTTATCACGTGGAAATAGGGTCTTCGACAACTACGGACCACATATCAACTCGGAGAGAAAAATACATTTTACTTGATGATAATATCATTGATTTTACTTTTCTTCATATTAAGACATAAGCTATTTTGTATGTGTGTATACGTTACCATGTTCTGACAAATAAATGAATGTTGAATCTCTGTCAGCAGCGGCGGCGCGGCGGTCGACGCCAACCATGTTAGGAATTAGGATACATTACAACAAGGTTGCCTGAGAGAGATCGCTTTATGTGATAAGACCGGAATTCAGAAACCCAGTCGATACTACTTACCTACTGTACCTATCTGTTTTTCTATACTTTGTGTGGTTTTTAATAAAGTTATCTAATTCTTAGTTATTCTAAGATTGTTAATATCTACTTAAAATTCCTACCTGCAATAGGTGTGTCTATGGTATGTAAGCACATCAATTTGAACGAAAACAAAATTGGCATAACCCTGGCTTCTGAAACAAAACACTACATAGGTACATACCTACCTACTTGAAAGTATGTACATTCAATGCACAAAAGGATGGCATTCAGAACAGGGTGGCTAGCATATGAACAGTCTTTTTGTATTATCTTTTATTTAGGTATCAAAATATTAATGAATTCATTAACATTTTGAAATTCTTAGGTAACGTCAAGAGAGCGTGCCTACTCTCTTATTTTGAAGGGAAAAATATAACAAAAAGTACCTAATTATATAGTTTTTGTTAAAAGCTGTGTGTCTGATAAAATAAAAAACATACCTATACCTAGGTATGTTATGACAACTCTCTTGTCATTACATTTTTGTTCAATCGTGGTTGTTAGCTGTCTCCTTAAAAGCATATAGGGTGAACATGCTAGTTGTCGACAAGCTAGTGGACTGGAAAAATAAAAAAATAAAAATCTCATTGTAAATTATATAAAATATTTTTAAACACTGGTACACTGATTTTATAATTTTTTTAATGCGTTTTCTTTTTAAAATCCTAACATTTATCGAAAAGTGCAGAAATCTCAGTTCTCGGACACCTACAGTCAGTTTCGACTAAAGCAACTTTATTTTGATTGTTTAGTTACGCGACCACCTATTATTTCAATAAAATACAAACAAATATGGACAAAACATGATTTAAAGTAATGAACCAAAGCAATCTGACACTTAATACACACCTACATGCTACATACGATTGGCGAAATCCGTCCTTGCTAAGTTTTTTGGTTGTTACACGGCACGTGCGCAGAGACCCTGGTATTTAAAATCACTGAAGGCCATCAAATTGACGTAGGCCAACAACCGATTGGGTTGAGGGAAGGCCCAAATTGAATGTTCATTTAAAAATAAAAAGAACTCTTGGCACATTCCGATTTCACTGTTTTACTCAAATTACTAAGAAGCGGTCGACAACTAAGTGTTCGGCAAACTAGCATGTTCACCCTATACCTACCTAGGTAAAAAAACCTTCGACCAAAGTAAAATGAATGGACGGGTCCTTTTTAGTGTAATAAACAATACACTTCTATCAATAAAAATATAATTAATTAATAGTACAAATAATAAAAATTAAATACAGTCAAATAATATAATGTCAAAATACTTACAAGTAAGAAAATAACCCACTCCTAACTGCAAAGGTGCCCAAAACGCTGGCTGCATTGCCGCGTTGATTGGAAATGGCTAACCTTTGAACCAGGTACGAGCCGGAGCGGGGGTCCCCCTGTCTTCTCCCTAAACCGTCCGTACCCCAACAGCCCATGATCTCTACGGCAATGGGCAAAGTAATGAGACTCCACCGCCGCGTACTTTTGCCGCTTCTTATTAGCGGCGTCTTCCGCTGCTTCTGCCGGCCAGTGAACGGTGTGACCCAGGTGGCTGGCTGCGACGGTATTGACGCCCGTGGCGTCCCTAACCAGGCATTATTTTGCCGTTCTTCCAGGGCTTTTTAATTCTTACATTATAATGTTACCAATACATACAATTTTCGCCTAAAGGTACCTAACTACATACATACAGAATCTTAACCGATTTTTATGCCAAATATCAAAATCGGCCGGTCAAAGGCGCCGCAGCAAGTTTTTGCACCTAAGGGGGAAATACCCCACCAATCAATCTATAAAATTGTAGAATTGAGGTTGTGCAAAAAAGTTTGTGCTCGCGAGGTCCACTGTACGCAGAACTACTAGTATTAGAACATGTTGAAAAAGTGCGAACGAGATAGACGAAATAGGAAAGCGAGCCCTGCGCCATCAATAAAATACAAAATAAGGATGAAAAGAGAAAAGATTTTACTAGACATTTTTTGGAGATTTTTATTTACAATGTAGTTTGCACGGTTTGTAGTAAGTAGTTACGCTCTCGCATTTGACTTAGCAGCCAAATAATAATTATCACTTTTCCTTGCAAATGTTTCTGCTTTTTTAGAATAATAAAACTATTAAATGTATGTGGGTAATTCTACCTACTTTAAAAACGTTTCTTTTATTAAATAAATAATATGTATTTACTTTCCAGCAAGTGGCACCCATAAACGTTGAGAGCGTTTCTCGTTTCTTTTATATTTTGATGCCAAAATAAAAAGCAAGGGGAGACGCTTTTATTATTCATGGTCCAAGTCCAATGACACAATGAAGATAAAATTAAAATTTGTGCTCATTGAATGCATGGAGTCGGGCCTTCTAGCATTAATTCCATACAGAACTCACCTACCTACAGGTTATCCTTGAACGCCCAATTAGAAACATAATCGCCGGCTTTAGCTAGCGTTAAACAGGTTCCACATAATGTATAAGTATTATGCTCAAATGCAAGGGGTCCTCTTACTTCAGCTATATTTTAATCGTTGTCAGGATCGTTGCAAATTACTAACTAGAATCATACTAAGTTAGTATGATTCTGATTTCCCGAAATTAGTAAAATACTAATATATAATATATGAATGTTTAAAGATGGCCCCGGACCCAACTTTTGCCTAGCCTGGTATTCGAGCTGGCTATCGAGTATTGCTTTGCCACTATCAGGACTTTTCATCAAACCAAAGGAAATAAAGTCTGTCATCTGTCATAATCATTTGAGTAGTCGGGTCGTAAATCATTCAGTCTATCTCGCTTGCATTTACAGGTCTTATGAAGTGGAATATATTATGTTCATCTCACTCGCACTTAAAGGTCTTATGGAGAGACGTTTATTGCTCGACGTCTCAGATGATAATGCGTTTACTATAGAGGCTTTGGGATGAGACGTCATACGAAGAAGACAAATACAAAATGGCCACTTCGCATCACATTCGCATCACAACATTTAAAAAATACTGCTTGTTTTTGAAAATAAGTATTAGAAACCTCATCATCATTTTGAATTTCCTTTTAAAAACGATACCCTACTTATGGAATACATAACTCTTTTTTTTCCGTCCCTTCTCGTCACACCCATAATTTGCTACGCAACCCTAAAAATCAATTTCATTATCAAACTGGTAGGCTCTACCTATCCCGGAGAAATGTAGCCCCTTAGTTATTCTAAGTTCAGCCCCTTATTATGGATGTCTCTGATTCAGACAGTGAACTTGCGAGAGCTCGTGAGAGTAAGTTGGTACGAGCGGGGTGGCATGCTAGGTATCACAATCAGAGTCACGAACTTACATAAAGGGTCATCTAGCATCTTTTCTAGTGATAAAGACCATTAGAAAACCGTGCCGAGTCTCTTACTGACGTACTGAAGACTTAAAGCAATTTATGTGGCCCAGTTTGAGTTAAAAATAAATATGATCACGTTGTAGGTTAGTCACCTCAGTCGATAAGAAGATTTCGAACTCCCGTCGTCGTTGAATGCATAAGTAACAATGAAATTTAAAATTGTAAACGTTTAAGTTACCATATCTACAATTGTACCTACCTAGTCACACTATTTGCAATTCATATTTGCGAGTCGGTGACCGGCTTTGACCTGATATGCTCTGTGCGAGATAGGTACTACGCAGCAAACACTACGCAGCCATTATGTCAAAGGATGTCAATTGTGCAGTAGGGTTGCCGAACGTTTTGGTTTTCACCGGAGCGACACCGGGACAAGCCTCGTCTCGTACCATTTCAATCAACCTGTACCTACAAAGAGTACGGAAAGAAATGGAACTGATTTGGATACGAGGAATAATTTTTGAGATTATGACATATGAAAGTGACATTGTGAGAGCGTGATGAATTATTAAATTGCAACAATTTGCGAGAGTACCATTGTGAGTGAGACTATGACATTGTGCGAGAGAAAAAATAAACGTGTCGTTTTGCTAACGTGACATTTCACGGCGAGTGGGCTGTAACATGTAACCTGTCTTAATGTTACCAATAAATCATTATTGTTGACAAAATTAACCAAAAATATTTTTCTAATATTTAAAATGTCGTTTTTGGCATGCCTACCTCAAGCAAATTCCGAAAGTAGGGAAATTGGAAATGGCCTTGTGCGACAGAAAGTGACTCTAAGCCATAGAAAAAGACACATTTTTTATTATATGTTTGATCATTCCCCCCTTCAAAACAAAAAAAAATATATGGCAGCCCTATATAGTATACCCTCCTGTTTAGGAACTAGAGCAGGCTGCCCAGGGACGGTTCAATTGAGCGTGTTATCACTAGAACTTCAGTAATCCAGCATTAGTCGCTGACTCACCACGTAGATGCAGTCGATCAGCTGAGATTATGTAAGACAGGATGTCGGACACCGCGCGGACAATTCTTCTGACTTATGAATCGTTCAATCGAAGACCCTCTATGTCCGAATAGCTTTGTAAATGTGCCATGTTTTACTCGGCGTAATTTGTTATTTTCTGCGTTCTGGAAGTCCGTGTAGTAATAGAACTATTACACACTAACCTTTGAGAAAGGACGATATGTGCAGCACAGCAGAACTTGAATAACTGCTTCCCTGACCAATTGAGCACAGATTTTAGTTACGTTCTCCGTATTTTTATACGTATTTTCTTGGAGTACCTACTATGTTTTCTGAGTGCGTGTTCTCGAGTTGGTATGTACCACTTCTTAATATTAATTAATAATCGTGGCCAGTCCACTGATTTATTGAAGTGAGCCCGTCTAGACGTCCCATTTCCTTTGGTCGTAGGTACATTGACTCGCGTTTGACAATCATAAGTAAGGTTTCCAAGGTCCTGATTAAGTTGTAAATTATGGTAAAACTATGTTCATGTGGCCAGTAGGATACAGGCACTCTCAGATCATAGAAACATGAACTGAGTTGGCGCCTAATTCCAGAAGTGCTAGCTACAGCTAGACCATGTGAACGATATACATTATCCGAGGCCGATTCAAATTAAAACCAATCCTATAGAAGCTCACAGAACCGACAAGAAGGTAAGTAGGTATATGTATGACGTAGCCATCAGACATAATAGAAGTTACTAGAGCTCATCTGCATTAACTTAGTCTTACTGCCGGCCAAAATGATGCGCTGTCCCAAGTTCAATCCACAATCCTTAAAAGTAGATACTATGCCGAGCCGAGCTACCAACTTAAGGTTTGAGGAAGTGCTGCCCATTCTTTTGAAATTACGATTACTACCTACGCGAGCACTTCCTGCACAGGTAAGATTATTTACATTTTCATCTTCATCATCATAATCATCCACAGCCTTCTTTATCCCACTGCTGCAATTATACAGGTTCTGACATCATTAAAAAGAATACAAAAAAATAAAAATAATGTCCAAGCCTAGTTCCTGGCCAAAAAAACCAAGCCCCACCCTCAAGTTCTTCTTCAAGTCAAATAATGTTGTACGTGTTACGCCTTCAGCCTACAACAAAACAGACGGACTGGCAGCCAAGAAGCTAGGGTAACATATAAAGATTCCTTTTTTCTTTTTTGAAACGGAACCCAAAAAATAAGTTAAAGATGAACATAACCTCCTCCAAATACTAAAATGAGTTTTTTAATTATATACATTTCAATAAAAGCAGGTTTTTCACCAATTCATGGTAGACGATTTCGTTCTCCTCAGCTCACTGACACCAGTAATACATATAAGTTCATTATGGAAACCCAAGATCAGGGATATGACAATTCCTCCGACCACTCAGTGTATCTCTCACGCTAGCCATCCTGAATATGTCGAAATATAGCGTTGAGAATATGAAATCTCGAAGTTCGACTTCGACATTTTTTTCGAGAACAGATTGAATCTCAGCTTTTGAGAATATAGGTCCTGGAGTACCTCTACGCACAAACACATTGTAAGTTTTGTATTGGTAAATCATAGGTACCTATTTCGCAAAAGTTAGACTTACGTCAACTGGTCCCGCCTCAGACTAAACCCGCGGGATGAAATGACAAATTTATAAATTTTATTATTTTTCTTTATTTAATTTAAAATTGTATAGTTATAAAATTGTATAATTTAAAATCTATGTACAGGCCGTGAACAAAATTTAAAAAATAATATGAACCTATAAACTTAATGATATTAATGTATTTAAAATCAGTCTTTTCTTCACATTAATTTTTAAAGAACTATTTCAACGTTAACTGTCAACATTTCATATCCACCACCATACAGACACGAAAACATATAGAAAAAAAAATGAAATTGAATTGGACCTTGTTCGGAACCCTGCCAAAGTGTCTTGACACGCAGTGAACATCTATTTTAACATTTATTTGCATCTTTATCTGTGATTTGATTGTTGCTTACGTAATAACCGTGCGAACTGCGAAATGGGGGGTAGGCGCGGTCAGGTAGGGTGAGTGCATGTGCACCGCAGGGGTGGGGGTGTGGCCGGCGCGCCATTGGTCGCCCCCGACTGCGATTCAGAAGGGTTGCAACCATCACAGATCCATCTCATTTAATTAATTTACAAAGTGCGTATCCAGTTTAGGCAAATACTAAAACTAAATCCGGATAACCCCTTGACTAGGGAAATTCACACAGGCGTAATTTTGAATAGGATAGGAAGGTAAGTTATTAGGTACGTAGCTAGTTATCCGAGTTTACCACCATGGTTATCAAGCCCTACAAAAAACTACGTATAAAAAAAAAAACGTTCTTATAGTGTATGGATAAAACATTACCCTCCTTCTTGGGCAGTCAGGTAATAAAAGCAAGATACCACTCGTTCATACTCCTCAATACAAAAAAAAAGTAGCCTATGTCCGTCCCCGACCTTGCTGTATCTATGCAAAAATTCAGCTTGATCCGTTCAGCCGTTTAGCAGTGATAAACACCCAGACAGATAGAGAAACAGAGTTAGATTCGAATTTTTAAAATATTAATTAGGATGCTTAGACAAACTG
The DNA here is from genome assembly GCA_947579745.1 of Apocheima hispidaria. Lineage (NCBI taxonomy): Eukaryota > Metazoa > Arthropoda > Insecta > Lepidoptera > Geometridae > Apocheima > Apocheima hispidaria. The sequence goes on along the minus strand of OX388149.1, from coordinate 4,807,130 downwards.
AGTGACATTGGTTTAGCATGTATTTTTTCCCCTAATGTCCATTTTACCCTTTAGAGTTGAAATTTGGAGTTTAGGATTAGAATTTGGTGCAAGGAACAGAATATCACATTTTTACCAGAATAGTTCAGATACATTAATACCTAATTCGTTTTTAACTATTAGGTATGCACTTATCTGTGATATGCACCAATCTTATATGATCTACTAGCTGCGCCCCTCGGTGTCACCCGCTATTCTACAGAAACCGAATATTTTTCCGTGATAAAAATGTAGCCTATGTGTTAATCCAGGGTGTAAGCTACCTCCACACAAAATTTAATTCAAATCTGTTCAGCCTTTACTGAGTTGAACGGCAACAAACGCACTTACATACTTACCTACAAACTTTTGCATTTATAATATTAGTCTGATTGTAAGTTGATTTCAAGTTATCTGTCACCGTCAAAATTTCATCAACCTTAGCGCTAAGGCACATGTCACGGCACAGGTCTAGACTTCTAATCGGGGTTGCGGTTGAAAAATGACTCGTTAAAAATCAATCCATCCATACCTACTTACAGTAAATAGGATGGAGAAAGTAAACTTGTTTTATTTCTTTTGTGATAGAAAAATGTAAGATGAGGCGTCTCGCTGCCCTATTTTGCACGTGCCGGCACACGTCCAACCACGCCGTTCCCAAAGGTTTTTGTTAAACCACTAGACTACGTGGTACGGACCAGTCCGTCCCTCATCTAAAAGAATGAATGATGATCATGACATAAAGAGCTGTTCATTTTGCATGCGCGCGCTCAACCAGATCTTGTCAAGTGTGCTTTAAGTTTCACGATATCACCAAATTTTCGAGTCGAGTCACTATGACTTAAATATGCAAATTTGTAAATATTATTTTAGCTTTCAGATTTATATTTTGGCACGACGAGGTTTTCTAGTACAAACTATTTATCTATATAGGTATACATATAAAAGAACAAGCCCTTCTGTAAGAAACAACGCACAGACCAAACCGCTTACGATAGAGACTTGAAATTTGAACCCAATAACTCCTTATGTGGTCTAGGTGAACAATAAGAACGGATTTTGCGAAGTTACACTTCCAAAGGGGTAATATGAACCCACAAAGTAATCTTTGGCCACTCATCTTTTTTCTTACCAATGAAACTCGGTTTGTGTACTAAGCATAAAAAATTAAGAAAGCCATGTCTCAGGAAATCAACCCCTAATGAGGTGAAATGGGGTGTTTCATTTACTGTAGCCTACGCGAGAGAATCCGCGCGGGCAAGCTAGACTTTTGCGAGTGCCGAAAGCTTCACCCCTTACATTAACTATCTTTTGAAACCAAGTACATTCGCGAAATTTAAGCCGTTAGCCGTAGTCAGTGCTCCGTGTCAGGTGATAGTGTTATTAGCTAATTATGTTATTTAAAATGACAAATTGCGCGGTGAAAACGTCCCACAACAAATCAGAAAAGCAGCTTAAGTAGAGTTCTGGTGTGACATTCCACAGGTCAGCCATTAATTTTCTAGCTTAAATCGTCTAAAATACCAAAAGTAGTGAAAACAAATAACTCACTCTTAGTTCGGGCAGAGTGCTACCAGCCTTGTATTATGAAATTATCGTCTAAAATACTAAAAGTAGAGAAAACAAATAACTCACTCTTAGTTCGGGCAGAGTGTTACCACCTTTGTATTGTATGAAATTATCCCAGTTTTAAAACTTTGCTTAGGTATTTTTTTTTTAATGCACGACTGCACAAAAAATAGAGTATTATGTTTTCAGGGCTCATGTATATTAAGAAAATATGTACCTAAGTTTTTAAGTGGGTGAGTTTCGTTATTCGACAGTAACTTCTAAACGCCTCGACCGATTTAGATGTGTGTGGTAATGTTAGAATTCATTCATTATTTTGGAAAACATAGGAAAAGTGAAATATTGAATAAGGAAAAGTCAAAAAACAAAATACTAATATTTATAAAAACAATTACCCAACAGGAAAAAAAGACGTAAAAAGATTTAGAAAATTTATTGCCGCAGGCGGGGAAAATAATCAAGACTAGAGTAAGTAACGTTTGTCCCAGCGTTAGTCAAAATTCTACATAAATATATCTTTTTACGTTGATTTTTTTTACTTCGTGTTTTTTTGTTTCTTATTATACCTTATATAAAAACTTGTTAGTAATTACTATTACAGCGTATCCGAACCGTCGGTACAGCAGTAAACGACTTTTAAATAAGGTTTTATAAATAGCGCTAATTCTTTGTAAGTACATGGGTACGATTACACTATGCGCTTAATGCCGAATGGGCATATACTTACTTTTAAATCAATGTATGGAACAGATTTTACCAATCAATTTCAGATGGAAATAACTGGCCACATTATGTTTGCGTCTGCGTGCGTGACGAGACGATTAAACACATTACACATCGCGAATTTGTAGCTTGTGTTTTGAGAAGGCGTTGTTTGGAAACCTACCTTCTATAGGTTATTCTAAGCTTCACCCCGAAACTTTTGGGTAGAACAATACTGACATTAGGTAGGTAGTTATTTGCTTTTTGGAGAAACTCAGAGTCGCACAGCGAGCAATGGAGAGAGCGACGATATTCGCCGAAGAACCAGTCACCGATATAGCTATCAGAATTTGCAAGCTGAAGTGGCAATGAGCAGGCCACATCACTCGAAGAACCGATAACCGATGGGGAGGAAAGGTTCTTGATTGGCGACCACGAACCGGAAGACGCAGCGTAGGCACGACTGGGTGGACCGACGACATTGTAAAAGTCGTGGGCAAGTGCAAGTGACACGTTCTCGTTCGGTGCGGCGCTCTAAGGGCCTATGTTCAGCAGTGGACGTCTTCTGGCTGATGATGATGATAATGAAACTTGTATATTTTGTGTCCGCTACTCAGTCCGGGATCTTTGTCACTTAAAAAATGCTAAGGGAGAAACGGAGCCATTAGCTTGACCTTGTCAATCAATCTTGCTTTCCCAAAACATGAAAACAAAAACTTTACAAGCATACGACAGTCACAATGCGCCGGCAGCTGTCGGCAGCGGTAGGGAGAGAGAATACGAGGGTTTTTTTTTTGTAAAGCTTACCACCATCCCTAATATCTAATTCGGGCGAATTCAATAAAGTTTAGGGGCAATTGGCTCAAACCGGTTACAAAATAACATGGGCACAGACACTGATTTAGTAGATATATACCAACTAAACCATCGATTTTTTTACCTGTGCCCACTGAGTTGTATAATACTAAGTAGTCTAAGTATTCATTCATTCAAAATGGTCAGTTTTTATGTACTTATGTTAGTAGTAGTTATTATGTTGCCTATATGTGCCATACCTACTCCAGAAATCCAAAATCAAAGAAAATCAGTTAGTATATATATAAAATTACTTAGTATAATATTACTGGGCCCCCATTCAGAGATATGACAAATTGATGTCGATTTCGAGATTCCAATCTCGGTCGTCTCTCGTCTCGGTTGCCTGCGACCACTCGATGTATCTCGAACGCTAGCCATCGATAATATCTCGAAAGATAGCGTTGAGAATAAGAAATCTCGAAGTTTCGAAATTTTTTTCGAGATGAGATTGAATCTCACCTTTTGAGACTAGGGGTCCTGGACCCCTATTCGGAGAAATGACATTTTATCTCGGTCACTGTCTCTCTAATTTAGAATTTAATGGGAGTGAGAGTGACCGAGATAAAATGTCATTTCTCCGAATAGGGGTCCAGGCCCCGTACCGTGAGGTGGTTATTGCGATGATTGTTAGGTTTAGCCGATGACGTTACGCGACCATACACCTTATCACACGGCGACACGGTTCGTGGTCGCGCAGCATCGACGGCTGAACCTAACAATCACCGCAATAAGCACCTCACCTCACTCCTTTTTTTTTTGCATTATTTTGAGATCTTGTAATATTGTCAAATTTTTAAACTTGTATTCTTGTTTTACCGGGAAAAAATTGACACATTGCAAGCAACTTTATCGGCCTTATTTCGCAAACGGTACGTCTGATAAAAAAATGTGGGGGATATGTGAAAAAATGATTTGATTATTTTTATTCTTTCAAAACTGTCACATTAAATAGATCTGTTCAACCCACATGATGGGGTACAGCGAATTTTTTTTTCCATCCAATCTTTACATGTATGGGAGCTACCCTTATTATACAAAAAAATAATATAGGAAAACACAAAAATACATCCTCACATACATTGAAAAAAAATTGCCCTCCTTAAGAAGTCCGATAAAAATTAGCTTTCTGCCGACACTCGTATCAAAAAACTTCAAACACTTGCAACTGCAAAGTTCGCAGTAGGTAGGTATTTCTCGCGGATGTCAAAGAATACATAATAACCATTCACATTTTAATAACCGGAACGCTACAACCCTTAAATCGGTACCTATTGGACTTCTAACGGTCGCCCTGTTACAAACCACATCTAACTACATACGTATAAATCCTTTGAATTTGTGCAGGGGAAGATTATGCGTATCGACGGAAGACCCTACCAAAAAACGACCGTTGTGAATTTGAATTAATCAGTTGGTTAGCCTGAGCGAACTCCATAATAAAACCTCTGTTAGGTGCGTGTCGTGAAATGCTCATGGTAGGGTTCCGTAGCATAAAAATAAATAATTATCATCATAACCAGAGTTCTTAGTCTGGAAAGTAAAGTTATTAAACTTTGGCATCTTGGGACCCTAGGAGCTCCATTTTTGAATCGCTAATACGACATCACTCGTGTCATTCGAACTAACCGACTTTCGAAAGAAATTTCAAGCAATAGCCGCAGTTTTGAAATAATCACATCACGCGCTAACGTAACGAGTGGTCAATTAGTCTGTCTGTCAATCTTTCATTTCGCATGATATTTTCGTGCAAAATTATACGAAAAAGTAAAGCCCCTTAGGGAAAAAGAAAATGTTGTCTGCTTAACAGAAAAATATTATATAGGTAGAACTAAATAGGAAGGTAGTAGGTAGGTTTTATACAAAAAAATATCGACTTCATCACTAAACAATTGCTTAAAATTTGCTTCGTCATAATAACTATCATAATCGAGATTATCTTCGCGACACTCGTGAATTATAAGTTTCATTGAAGAGTTCCGGTAGCCATCTGTGGTCTTCTTCATCAGTTCCGCTTCACTAAATGATACTTTCTGAATGCCTATAATATTTGAGGAGTTCCCTCAATACCTCATGGATCCCATTATCAGAACAGGGTTTTTTTATAAAAATTGGATCAATCTGGAAGTATCTCCTTTAAAATTAAAAAATAATTTTCCAAATCGGTTCATAAGCGACGGAGTTCTGAGGTAACGCAAACATAAAAAACGGCTTGAGACACATCTCTTTTTTTTGGAAATTGGTTAAAAATAAAAGACCTCGGACATAACAAAGACAAGAAGTATTAGAAAGAAACCTCAAAGAAATAAGCAATATAAAAAGAGGACAAATATAACTCATGTCGAGCAAGACATGGACACCTAGCTCAGAAGAGAACAGTACCTGGTGAACTGACTTACCCCCGAATACTGAAACGTTTGTTAACTTTGACGACAGATTAAGTTTATTGCTGTCTTTGTCATTTGGTTAGTGCCAGCCAAAAGCAGCATTAGAATTAATCTGTTGTCAAAGTTAACAAACGATTTAGTATTCGGGGGTAAGCATCTTACTGGAAGCCACAGCCCTCTTCCTTCAAAGATCTGCACCAAAGGGACAAATCCTGCACTGAAAAATGCAACGAAGTAAGTAGCACATGAAAAAAAAAAGATTATTTAGAATTGTGGAACACAAGACATATTCTCAAACACATTCAAAAAATAAAAATTAAAAACCGGTCCAACAACATCCATAATCTATAGGTGAATGTACATAAAAGAACACGCCCTTTTCTAGGCATCAACGCATAGATCAAACCGCTCATGATAGAGAAGTGAAATTTGGATCTAATACTTGCTTCTCAAATGGTCTAGGAACGAAATCCGTTCTTGTTGTTCACCTAGATAAATTTGAACAATAGATTTTGAGAAATACTACCCAGTTTGTATGGAAATAAAAACATTTTTCACGCAAAGCCCATGGAACTCGGTTAGTATACTAAACAAACAAAAAATAAAGAAATACATGTCTCAGGACTGCCCCGGTGGCTCAGTCGGTAGTGAACCTACCTTCTGTGTTTGGGGGCGTGGGTTCGATTCCCATCTAGGACAAACATTTATGTGATGAATATTTGTGTTTGTTCTATGTCTGGGTGTTAATATCTATATAAGTATGTATTTAAAAATATCTATGTACGTATATCAGTCTCTGGCAGCCATATTACAAGCTTTGCTTAGTTTGGGGTCAGATGACCGTGTGTGCAATAATATCCCAATGTAGCAATAAAGTTGGTTCGACATCGACACTCGCTGGCTACGCCACAGTGATACTTGTTTAATCTCATCTTAACATCTTCCACACCAAATCAATGGATGTAATCCCACATCCCGCCTCTCTTTTTCATCATTCCTTTGCATAACCACAAGAAGGCCTCTCTCACACTTTACTTCAGGTATAAATTAAGTAGCGTGGCGCGGCCCCTTCGAGGGAGTAGTGAAGTGCAAGCACAATTCGGTTTTGCCTTTGTCGGTTAAAAATTCGTGTGCTGTGTGTGTAGTAAAACCGAAAACGCGAGGGCCTCATACGAAATACCGCGCGAACGATCAACGCAACGCCTACACACGCGCTGAGCTGCTTCTATGTATACGTATATATAGGTATAGGTACCAAATTTATAAGTTTTGATATTTCGCTGTTCGTGCTAGTATCCTAACTGTCCTAACTAATATTATAAATGTATGCGAAAGTAACTCTGTCTCTCTTTCTGGGTGTTTCTCGCGTTTTTACGGGTAAACGGCTGAACGGATCGACTTAAATTTTTGCATAATTAGGTATAGCTTAAAGGTCGGAGATGGACATAGGCTACCTTGTTTTATTGTAGGTCCACGCCATTGAAATGTATTGCGTAGTACATAAATATATCGATGACCCACGCGAACGAAGTCCCGTGTTACAGCCAGTTTACTACAAAACGATGTCGCGAATCTCTAATTATTTAAATATAATTAATTCCCGATTGAGTTTTCTGTACGTGTACTACTCTATTTTCTGGGCCACAGTGGGCTAACACAACGGCAAAATTGCGCAGAGTTAGAGACAAACAACAAGGCTGACAACGGCATCGCGCTTGTTAGACGGCATCATCAACAAGTGGACCATCCTGGAATCACGGATCAACGAAGCAATGGATAAACAAATAGAAACATCTAGAACAGACCTACACCCGGGGTTCTTATCAAGACTTATAATTGAATGCATGTTTTTGTTATAATTCGTTTATGGATGAGAATTGAAAGGCTGACAATTATTACGGTAAAAATATAGTTTCTTTCAAAAATAATAAATTTTAGAAAGGTAATTGTAAAGGAACCCTTGTATAATGACAAGCCTTTTTTTTAGGGATTATCGCACAGACTGAACCGCTTAAGTAAAGATCTTGAAGTTTGAACCCAATACTGTCCAAATGGTCCAGGTGAACAATATTTAATACACAATTCGCAAAAATTCCGGTTATGTTTCTCAGCAGAACTTTCAAAATCAAATCAGTTTGGTTTTAAATTTGGTACGGAAACCTAAAAAAAAGAGGTGCGTTTATCAAGATAGTAGATATGAATCTGGAGGGTGGCGTTAGTATTCTCTTCCTTTAGAAACAATCCCTATCTAAATCGCTTTTCGGTATCAAACTACAGTAGTGAGTAGATAGTTATTGTGCTTTTCAAAAACTACCCCACTTTCCCCTACTAATACAGATTTTAATTAATGTACTTATAAGGGACTACAACAGTGGGGTTCCATAGACAACTATCGATTGGTGTAGATAAATATAAACTCTTTATTATTCACACCAGGTTGTACATAGTAAAGGTTAGGATTAGGACAAAAAAGCTTCAAACTAGTGTAACAACTGGCGGACTAATCGCTGGAAGCGATCTCTTCTAGGCTACTTTAGGATGGAGAGGATTATAGAAGTGGTAAAAGACGTGGTGTGCAACAATGAAAAAAATGTAACCAGTAAAGTACAGTTGTTATAGACATTTAAAATGTCATTTTTTGCGATGGAAATTATGTGTTATTATAATACCACTAGTAGTTCTCGCCGAACTGAGACATCGCGACCCCTATATCTTCACAACCCCAGGACTGATTCAGCTCATATTTGAACTGAACTTTGTATTGAAATGAACTACTTGCCTACAAAATTTCATGAAGATCGGATCAACGGTTCGCAAGTTATCGTCGGACAAATATACACACAAACATACATACAAATGCCGATTTGTCCCAGTAAACTCTGAGACCTTCGCTTCGCTCGGTCAATAAACATTTTTTGAAAATAGAACATAGCGGCATTGATTATAGTTTATCCTAGCCACTGACAACCAAAAACAAAAGATTTAGTTAAGATTTAGGGGGTGATAACAGACTACCCCCGAAACGCTAATTTCATCAAAAATTTAAAGAAGATTCACTATCTCTTTCTAATGCACGCACGATAAACGCGAATGCGCCATAACCTCGCGGAGGAACTATCCTCTTAACACGAGGCTAGGTAGGTACTTATTAGCTCAACGCAGCGTGTGCCCCCCGCGTTCGAAATTTTCAAATTATTATATATAAGAAAATATAAATGTCAATAATACTTAATTATGCATAGAATTTTACGATAAGCTGTTTATCGTGAGATTTTGTACCTGTTTTGTCTTAAGTCTGGACAATAAAATGTGATGCCGGGAGAATCCAGATGCAACAGCGAGCTGATCTGATGATGGATACAGAAGGTGGAAAACGGAAATCCTCAGTGACTAACAGTAGTAGATTGATGGAGTTTGGTCTCATTTTATTCTAACACTACCAAAAATATGAAATCCACAGTTTAGCCTACTTTCCTAAACCCAATCAAACTTGTATTGTTCGCCGCACCACTCCATATTTTTAGTAAACGCTACATGTGTAGCAACTGCGACACAGGTTTCTCCTAGTGCAGGGTCTACAGGCACCTTTTTCAAAAATATCTGTGTAAAGTAATACCTACCGCTTATTTTTAGGAAGCATTACTTAGGATGTTGTAACTGGATTTTTGGACAATAAAAGTATTTGTATTTTGTTCAGTTTACAGTATCAATAACGGTTTTCTGGAAAAATATTTTTTCCCATAAAGACTTACTTATTTAACTAATATTGACGAAACTTGGTAGGTCGCGGTATACAGGTTCTAAAATGTCAGTTTTTTTTTGTCATCGGCGGTTTTTGATTCGACGGGTACTTAAGTATTTATTTCCCTCAAAAAGGGGGAAGTTTTTTGCGCTCGTCATTTTGCGACTAACCGAATTCTAAACAAGAATTTCGAAGATGTCAAGATACCTAGATAGGCTTCGACCAAAGTAAAGTGAATGGAAGATAATTTTGAAGACTTTAAAGTGAGCGCCGGCGCTCACCTTGATTCAGTCGCTCTCAGTCTGTGAAAAGTGCAAGACGTACGTACGTTCGTCAATACATGCAATTCAAAATATCCGCAAAAATATGCCATGATAATTATGATAATATAGGTATTATGATATTATATTCGCTATCTCTGTTTTGTGACAAATTTTCTATAGGGTGAACATGCCAGTTCGCCGAACACTGTTAGTTGTCGACTGTTTCTTAGTTTTTTGCAAAGTATTTTTCAACAGTGAAATCGGAACGCGGCCGGTGTTCTTTTTATTTTTAAGCGGATATTCAATTTGTGCCCTCCCCCAACCGGATCTGTTGTTGGCCTACGACAATAAGATGGCCCACGGTGATTTAAAAAATTTAAAATACCAAAGTCTGTGCCTTGTAACGATCAAAAAACTTAGGACGGATTTTGTCAATCGTACGTAGCTCATGGTTTATTTAGATTTACACTTGGTTATTATGTATTGATATTATGTCTTGGGACTGTTTTCGTTTATTACTTTAAGTCATGTTTTGTCTATATTAGTTTGTATTTTATTGAAATACTAGCTGATACCTACGAAGCTCGGCCTGCGGCCTCGCTAAACTCTTCAAACCCCGTACGTCGAAGCTGCCCACTCTGTTTATACCTGTGCATTTTGTAAACATTTCTATTAATATTATATTTTCTATCTTAATTCTGTAGGATAAATATCGTATTCCAGTAGCATTACTTTGGTCGACAACTGACAGAAAAGGCGGTCGAAAACTGACAGTAGGTGTCCGAGAACTAATATTTCTGTACTTTTCGATATATCGTAGGATTTTTAAATGACAACGCATTCAAGTACTATAAAAAAAAATATCATCTCTTTAGCTAGATGTTTGTTCTGCTACTTTCACGCATCAATGTTTAAAAATATTACTTTTTACTATAGGAATATTTTTTTAATGATTACAAGTCCAGTAAGTGGTCGTCAACTAGCATGTTCACCCTACATACTTTTAATTACGTATTGAAGCCTAAATTCGATTGATTTGACTCGTTATTTTTAAGCAAGGTTTCTAATAGTGGTTAGGGCCCGTCCATTCATTTTACTTTGGTCGAAGTACCTATGTAGGTAGGTCGTGAGATTTTAGAAATTGTGAATGTGCAAAAAATATCGTAGACGTACCTTCCTACCTACCTATTCGCGAGGTCTATAACTAGGTACTAGTTTTATTTAACAACGAGTCTGTTTTGTACGTACCTACCTATAAAATCTCAAACAGAATAGATAGGTAGGTAGGTACACATAGATACCTACTTAGCACAGATAGTTACTGAAATTCTTTTTACAATTATCACGACTTACTTGAAGGCTAATAAATAGCTGACGAGATATAGGTGGGTACGTTAGGTACCTACTTATCCAGACGGCAAAGTTAATTTTGGATAGTAAAACAAAATGATCCGAAAAAAAAACGCACAAACATTTTTGCACTCTAATAACTCTAGGTCGTATATGTGCTCTAGGTACTTATGATAATGAAGATTATCTCTAATATAGCTACGGAATCCTTCGAGGAGCGTAAAACGACCCGCACTTGACAATTTGTTTAATCTAAACCGGATGGTCGAGTCAAAAAAAAGCAGCTGTTAGTAGCTGTTCTGTTAGCAGTTCACCCTGTTTTGCCCCTGCCTCAGTCGGCGATCGTTCTCGGAATCAATGGAAAACTTTTACCAAATCGACTTAACAGGTTCACTCACTCTTGTAATACTACTAATCTAGATTTAGCTTGTCCTTGTTAAATTAAGATAGGTAGGTAGATATTTTCTATTTAAATATTGCGCAGGTAAACGTAATCACCACAATTTATGAACCAAACCAACCTAGCAGCTTAGCAGTGCTTGTAGACATCATAACCTTGAAACCGTACCGCCTAAATTTGGTAGGAGGGGCGCCAACTTGGGATTATCAATTCTCATTAAATTATTATTAATATGTATAATTATAACTTTTGAAACTGGAAATCGGGTGAATTTATTACAAAACTAATCTGTGAACAAGCTTTACAGCTATCTTAATGCTAAAATTGTATTGAGAGGACAAAAACACCATATTTGATATAATTTCACTCACTTGAAAAAATCACTCTGCTTTTATAAATTAGGGTAAATGTGTAGGTTAGGTATGTGTGTGGTTATCTAGTGTATAGTTTATTATGGACATATTCCTAAATTCTTTAGTAATATCTTGTCACTTTCAAATTAGGAATGACCATGAACATTACTCGGCAAAGAATTTACTGGGTAGATAGGTTATGTACATATCAAAACGTGTAAGATAAATAATAATTGTGGAATTGCAAGGATTTGTCGCTTACCTATCTTCGTAAGTGGGTGTGGCGTCGCCAGAAGCACCTTGAGACAAGTCGCCGTCCATGTTAGGCTGTGTTGTGTTAATTAGGACGGTAATTCGGGCCTCAAACGGCTTTTCTGATACGGAACAGCCGGCAAGTCGGCACTCGTAATAAACCGGTGCGCGCGTTTAGCGTGAACTTTGCGAAGTGGCTTACGTTACGCAGCGCGGCGTGACTTGAGCTGAGCGGCTCTTCGGTCGGCCGTAGAGTCGGTACAAGCGGAACGCGGTATGCGCGGGGCCCGGCAGCACAGCAGACGCGCGCGGGGAGGCGGTGGCGGGCGGGGGCGCCGCGCGGCGCGGGTGGCTCGTGGACCTACTAACTATTGTGCACGCTGTGGCGCGCGGCTCCCTTCGTCGTCACGGCAACGCGCGTTGGTGTGTCGTCGGTGTCGCATCGTGTCGTTTCGTTCTTTCGGTTCGGGCAGGCTCGGGATCGGCCCGCTCACCCGCGCGCGCGCGCCTTCGTCTGCCCTCCTCTCCTCCCTTGATATCGGTCGGTCATCGGTCCCTGCGCAAGTGCGCACCGGCCACACCACACGTGCTCCAAACCAAATGCTATAAGTACAAGTAACTACTTCAAGTGTCTACAGACGAAACGATTTGGTCGGTGCCAACCGACAACCATAGACAATTTGTCTATGGTCCAACCAAATTGGAACGTATGGAGAGCAGTTTGTCGGCATCTCATCAAACATAATTATTATTAGCACAAGTCGGTCGCTCCGCGCGGCCGATTTGCTCGGTTCCAATCAAATCTGCACGTAAGGGCGGCGATCGGCCACAATGTTGCCAATGCTACCGAAAAATCGGTATACAACTGATTTTTTACCTATCAGAATGTATGTAAGGGATCGACATGCATTTGAGGTGGGCATTCTCCAGTCATAGACAAATAAAAATAAATATAAATATATTGTGTTGCTTGAATTCAGTTACGAATTTCTATGTTTATTTTCTAGGAATGTATTATTATGTTGCTATCTCTTTTAATTTCTAAGCGTTTTTTACTCGGTTGTCTGTGTTTTACGAAATTGTTTTAAATAATCCATAATCTTTATACCGGTGTCAATATTGTACTGAGCAATAAAGATCTGGAATTATACGGGGTAACTTTTTAAGTCCTGCTTAAATTTTTATCACGTAATCAGTATCGTTAATAGAACATATTGATCCAACACCATTTACCACCATATGTACAATAATTACCTACCTACTTCATGCTGTAGCGAGCGAGAAGAAGTGATGTAGGTACCTACACGTATCGTAGGTGTTCGTAGCACAATCACGAATAAAGTGACTATGACTACATCTCTGTACTTTTATTTGAATTTATTTCGGTAATTTTTTACCAAGGTGGATAAAACCAAAAACTACTTATCCTTTATTTTTCAACAATCTTCAAGTATGCAAAATTTGCGCACTACTTAAAAAGCTACCCTTTTCTTGGCTACGAAACCTTTTTTGTAAGGATTTAAACAAAAAACTTTCTGCTGTCCAAAAAGCTATTACTTGGCCTGAATTTATTATTAGCTTTTGAATATGTATTTGTATTTTTTTTTAAGAAAAAATTTAAACATACTGATTTTTCTTTAAAAAAAATACAAAAAACGAATTTTCAAGTATTTTGTACCTAATTATTTTTGTTGCGCTTGGCAGCACTGATCGACCTTCACGACACCCCACTTCTCCCAGTGTAGAAATAATTATTTGCCCATCAGAAATAATCTTTGCCAATCAGTCGCGAACGATACGAGGGGGCACTGTTTTAAGAGAGCGTGAAATAATTATTAGTATTATACAATTATATCATGATTTCCCATGCCTGTGGGACACAAGGAACGAGCTTTACTTCAATAAAGAAGTAAAGAACCAAGCTCTCGAAATAATACGCGAAAGCTACGTAAAATTGGACTCCAAAATTAGTACTAAGGAGTAAGGACCTAACTGGAAAATATGAGTACTACCTACCGGCGAGAAAGGAAAAAGTAAGTACCTAAGTACCTACCTATAATACGTTCAATCAACTTTCGCCATAGAATAGATAATAGCACAATTCTCGCTTATTCGCTTGTTTGTGTTTTGTTCCGTCACATCAACGGAGAAAAACTATAACTTACGGAGCAATTCTATACGTGAGTTTTGGCGGGAAAGTGAAGAAATCATGTCGCATCATTTTATTATTTTCCAAAACTTGTGTTATTTCGAGTGTTAATGTGTAAAAACGGTCAGTGTTCGTGAATATGCACGACTGTTGTTGAATGGTATAATGTCGTGAAACGTCAATTTTCGTGTTGTTTCCAAAACTCCATAGAAGGCTTTAGAAAAGTTTTCACCACTTTAGTGGGGCATGACTTGGACTTGACCGTGACTTGCTTTGCTCGACTGTGACTTTTTTGATAATATTTAGCAAAACTTGAAAATATATAAGTATACTGGCAAATGCATAAGAAGTGCGACGCTAAAATCCTCTAAGGAGGAAAAAGAGAAAAAAATACTATAGGTTAGTTGCTCGAAAAGTAGCTGCTGATTGGATTTGGATGCAATATATGTGGCATTTATATCACATTACTGGACTTATGGTCTTGAATTGTAGGTAGGTAAATATCGACGTAGGAAACGATATGATTGTTAGGTGCATGAAATGTATGAAAAGTTCTCCCACATTCTCATTTTTTTATTTTATTTTTCTTGTGGTGGCATTATCGTCGCCTCTATGGTTAATGCAATTTTTGCGCGCTTCGATACAACAGGACCAGGAAATTACAACAGGAGGCATGACGTTGCACGTGTCGCTGTCTACGAAACAAGTGAAGCTACTGGCGATCGGCGCAAATCGGAAGCAAGTTGGTTGCCGCCGATTTGGTTGCCGCCGATTTGGTCGGCGCCGACCAAATCGTTCCGTATGTAAACACCTTTACAACCGACCGGAGCGACGACCGGGCAAATCAACAACAATATCTGCTGCAATCTACACCGTACCTTAGAAACTTCTAGAACTAGGTAGTACCTAGATATTAACTATTCATTCACTTTCTCGGCCTTCGAGTTAACACACGTATTTATTAGTACAGCACTGCGCAGTGAGTCTGTTATTGTGTTATTTAGAGACATAATATGTAGGCATGTTATCTCACATAATTATATTATAGGTACACAGGCAAGCTCGATTGATTATTAATTACATATTATTTTCATTATCTTGACAGCACTTAAAAATAATTAATTAAATAAATAAGGGCTGTGCTGCGCAAGTGCACAGCCCATTGAGCTAAGCTACTATCTATGTAGTACTACGTAGTACATTTGAGCATTGAGCTAAGCTACTATCTATGTAGTACTACGTAGTACATTTGAGCATTGAGCTAAGTTACTGTCTATACTACTACGTAGTACCTAAACAGTACCTACGTAGTACTTCCCTGCGCACTAGACCAATTTTAGTAGAGCGGGAAACTTCGATCTACCAATGACAAAGTATTATACTACGCGCGCTAAAATCTTGCCTTGTTATTGGAAGATCGATTTCGCGGCAAAATTGCGTCCGCCCGTGCGCCATCTTGTAGCGTGTAAGCGAGAGAGAGCTAAGAATGCATAGCAAGCAATCTGATCATATTCTCTGCTGTTTGCACTTCCAAAAGTTTATTATACAATATAGATTATTTACACGTTCTGCTACTGACGGAAACCGGTCTGCGCTTTTCTGTGCATACGAAAACTACCGATCGGAATTATTTGTTGTGTAAAACTGTAGGTGCCTATATACTACCTATGTGTGTAACCACATGTGTAACCCACGGCATAAAAATTCTTATTATAGAGTATTAATATTTTGTTCTTTGGTATAAGTATATTATTATTATTATTTTATTTCTATGGCCCTACCAAAGAACAAAATATGAATACTACACTAAGCTACTGCTAGGGTTGCCAGATGGTCTGGGTTCGTCTGGTTTCTCCCGATATTATTAATAATAATAATATATTATATCCAGACTCCCGACAAATCACAAAATCTTCTGGCAAACAGCTAATCGTAAAATTCTATGCCAATAATTCTGTACATGCAGCGCGCATGGCCTTTGATTTAATAAAAGACGAAGTAATACCCAATAAGGCTGAATTTTGATGAAAACTGCTTAAATTTTACAGGTTTCCTTAATTCACATAAAGGATCCATGTTGGCGACCTCGGTAAAAACCAATGCCCAATTACACGTAGTGTGGCAAAGAAAAATTAAATGCAATTTTAATTACTTACGATTAATGTTTAGTTTTGTTAGTTGAAGGCTATTGATTTTAAAAATTATAATCATATTTTGACTTATATAATATTTATTTCTCTAGACGATAGAGTCTGTCAAAAAAGAGAAGCGTCGGTCGCGGCACAGTGAACAAGTTACATTATAATTTCAATGGGTACTATATTTTTTTTCTAAATTTTTTAGCCATGTACGATTTTAGTCTAGTCAAGCGCGCAAAAATTGCAATAGCCATAGGGGCAACGCTAAAGCCACCAAAAAAATTAAAATGGAACGAGAATACGCATATTTTCCAGTATTTTTCTGTCTTTACTTAGTTCGTGCTTAGTACTTATGTTGGAGACCAATTTTGCTTAGCTTTCACGTATTATTTCAAAAGCTTGGTCCTTCGCATCTTTATTGAAATAAAGCTCGTTGCTTGTGTCCCACAGGCGTGGGAAATCTTGATATAGTTCTAAAATACCGATAATTATTTCACGGTCTCTTACAAAAATAAGCAGGTTCTACGCCCAGGTCCTCGCAAGGTGCTATCCTAGAATTTTGTTTAATAAGTATTGTCTAATTATATGAGAGGTTGATTGCACAATTCTGTACCGAAAAAGAAATATTGTTATTAATTACTTTCGGGTCAATCGCAAAATTAACTGGGATAGACGATAAGTGCTGCCAATCGCAATAAAACGTATTTAGTAAAAATGACTTAAAAAATCGGTATTTTTAAAAGAAAAATCGGAATATTGAATTTTTTCCTTTAAACAAAACAAATACACACTCAAAAGCTTATAAAATCAGGCCAAGGCCTTCTGGACAGCACAACGTTTTTTGTTCAAGCCCTTAGAAAAATGTTTCGTATCCAATAAATTAAAACAGTCTCTGTTTTACGTAATTGTTACCTAATAAAAAATGCTTAGAAATTAAAAGAAATGGCAATAAAGTCATGCATTCCGATGATTTCCAAATTAATTAGAAGTTCGTAACTCAACATACAACGGACCTACGACATTGTGAAAGTCGCGAGCGACCGGTGGATGCAAGTGGCACGTTGTCGGTCGGTATGGCGCTCTAAGGGGAGGTCTACGTTCAGCAGTGGACGTTTTTTGGCTGATGATGATAATGAACTCAACAGAAGCAACACAATTTTATTTTTATTTGTCTATGACTGGAGAATGCCCACCTCAATCACCTCATGCATGTCGATCCCTTACATAAATTTGGTAGTTATTTCTTCTACAGAAAATCGTATCAGTAAATTGGTAAAAAAAAAAATGTTAAAATTCCGGTTTTTCGGTAGTATTGGAAACGCTGTGGCCGATTGCCTGCGAATCGTCGCCCACACGTGCAGATTTGTTTGGCACCAATCAAATTGGCCGCGCGGAACGATCGATCGCTACCAAATTGTGCTAATAATAATTATGTCAGCCGACATGTCGAAAAACTGCTCTCCAGACGGTCCAGAATAAAAAGTTTTTGCAAAACTTATTATACTAAGCTTATTTCGGTTGTCTTTCATGCGGTTGAAATTAAAATAAATAGTTAGATTAGGTTCCGATGGAAATATTATGTGCGTCTACCTGCTAAGCAAGTAACCCAACCCCAAACAAAAAAAAAGGAAATCCTGGATGAGGAAACATCAAAGTTGAGAATAGTCAAAATCTGTCAAAGTGGGGATGTTTCTAGGACACGTGGTGTCGAGGGCTGTAAAAAATTGGGGGCATATGAAAAAGTTTCAGTATAGAGGCATGAAAAAAAAAAAAAACTAGTAATAAAACTACACAATAGATGGCGTTAGATGTAATTTTAACTTTTCAAGACATGAAAGACTAAAAAATTTATGTGTGCCTTATTTTTTCTCGTATTTTTTGGCACCACATGTGTATTAAACAAATAACTAAAAACTTAAAAATATTATATAAAGTATTTTATAATCTAAACTTAAATAAACAAACTAAAACTACAAAGAAAAAAAAATTGTGAAATATTTGACTTCATTTGAAATATTACAATACTTAACACTGGCTAAATACACAACGTGTGGAGAAAAAAATTAGGATAAAAAAAAAACAATCTTTCGACAGAATTGACAGGTAAAGTTCTATGACTATTACGCCATCTAGTAAATATTGTAAAACTATTTTTTTTTTTTTTGGAAAACGCCTCGTTTTAAAACTATAATATAAATAGATTTATTGTAAGATATTATCACCTGATAAATTACCAACATTTTGACGTCATTAAAAGTTAGTCTCAGGAAGTCATCTGTCTGATTTCTCGTTCACTGACTTGTGATGTGATCACAAATGCTGGGACCCTATTCCTGTGCGCTCGAGATTATCTCGGTGACTGTCTCTCTAATTTAAAATTTAATGAGAGTGAGTGAGAGAGAGATAAAATGTCATTTCTCCGAATATGGGCCCTGGAAGGAATGAGCGTCCAACGTCAAGTATTTTTTTTTCTTTCAGGACATTGGCTTCGCACGGCTTGTGCATTTTCCGGATTGGAAAAATCCTAGATCCGCGTCTAGTCACTGGAGTAGATAATAGCCGTTCCTAATTGTATGATCAAAACTGTATATTGTAACTTGAATTTCATTAATGTTGATGAGGGTATCTATACTTTTGCATGCAAGTACCCTCACCTCATTTACATTATTTAGCAAGCAAGTTGCATGCTAAATATGTAGGGTTGGCATTTCAAAACAAATAGCTGTTTATCGAGTGAAATTCTTCGCATGAATTTTGGTTTCGGAACTAGGTCGGTCAATATCTCTCACTCTCTCCATTAGGAATGACATAAGTAAGTGTGAGTGAGAGTGACAGAGATCGAGGGGACCAGAACATGTCCAGTCCTGAGGGTAAATTTACCCATGCCAATGATAAAATAATCCAAATTGCTTCAAAAACTCAAAGCGGGTTTGAAACTTTACTATTAAGCTTACTTTTTGTTTTTGTGGTATCTTTCATAGCTATTTGCAGAGATCCTCACTCCAAGATTCCAGAATTTGCATGAAGATGTAAACAATCGTCCATTGAGAACAACCTCCTATTTTGGAAGACGGTTAAAAAGAAAGACCGTATACGCACCACTTTCAGCATCCAGAATTGGCACAAAGATCTGAAAAATCCTCCAGATTGAATTATGTGTTTGCAGTGTATGTAGTTTGTTCTTTAAAAACTTTTATAAGTTGTGTAACACCAAGGGGCGAGGTTTCTTACTATGCCACTACGATCATCAAAGTACCTCAATCAATGCCTAGTAGGTGATCCTAGTTGTTGTAAGTTACCATGGACCGCTCTGCGACTCTATGCGCCGGTCAAAGGTGGCGCTTGCGCGAAGGCTGTATCGATCAAGAGGCCCGGTAAAAGCGCGCGTGACGTGGGCGCGCCTAGTGCGGGCCATGAGGGTGACGCCAGCGACATATCACACCCGACCGGCGCGGGCGTCCCGGATAGGTATTCCTGGGCGGTATTGTTTCGCTTCTTATTGCGTTGGTACCTACCGATTGTGTTTCGCTAGTAATCACTCTTGAAAACTAAGTTTACCTACTCAAGAAAGCTTTGTAAATACGATTCGAAATGTACCTATATATTCTTTTTATTTTGAATACCGTGAACTCGCCTGAAAAAATCGGCCGGCTTTCTTAGGCGTCTCGCAGCGCCGACCCAAATCCGTAGGTCTTTGGGTTTTTCATATAGAATTTGAGTTATTTTTCATACGAAGTAGGTACGAACTGCTAGTCTTTTCAAAGGCCTTTGTAAGTCCTACTTAGACACAGACCAAAGAACCTGTAGAAGAAATTACCTAGTCCAACGAAAATAATACGCTCAAAAGGTTCTAAGCTCGTCAGCTTTGGCCGTGAACCCACTTAAGTTTCAACGCGGAAATAATTGGAAGAAAGAAAATCACACGAATACACGAAAAGTAAGCCTGATAGAAGAATTTTATCAATGTCCGCAGTTTTGTAACTATTGCCAAAAAAAAAATAGAAGAGGGCTTAAAATATGCTCTTATTTACTTTATTTTATTCATTTATTGAAAAAATAAAATAGGCCGTGGCAGTAGATATACATTTTATGGCAAAGAAAAAAAGCTGTAGCCTGATGAAACTGGAGAATACGTTTGTGAAACTGGAATAGACGGTCGCATAGTAAGTACCTGTCAAGGCTGCTCTAATTTGCGCCGCGTTTGCGCCTTACGTTGTTGATTTAAGTGCGACCATTCATAAGCTGAGTACGAAGCGCAAGTTGAAATTAGTAAGAATATAATGTACCAAATCGAACAACTCGCGCTTTGAGCTCTGCCTCAAAACGGAAGAAAAAACTAATTGCCGCATATAAATCAATAAATAAAATCTTGTTGGAGCGATGACGTTTGATAAACCCCAATTACCTAGGTTAGTAAGGTACACACCATAAAACGCGCTTGATTGTTTTATTTTTTGTTCCTGATGTCAATGCACGCCGCCGAAACGAAATTCAACCAATTCAAGAGTAAGCGAAACGAAAAGCGAAAGCCGTTAGTTATTGTGATCGCTGAATACAAATAAACACTATAGCCTAAAGTACCTATTATAATCCCTACTACTTAGGGCTATGCTGTGAGGAGTACGTCATTGTTATTTAGCTGCCGATCACGCACTACATATGAAGATGACGCCATTATTAGTTCCCATCGCGAGTCGCGCGTGTGCTCGAGTTGAGTTGCAATCACAGTGCATAGTATTTTGAATACCTAGGGACCATGCCTAGACAAGTTCTTATAATTATGTTGCGTAGGTGTGCAATCATACCGGGAAGCCTGTAGAAGTGCAAAATAGTCAAATTGTAAAACTATTCGCCGTAACAGTTCGTCATCGAAAAACGATACCATAACGAAAAACAAGTAACATTAAACCCTCAGATTACACCACTTTTATTATCTTTCATCGTCATCATTATCAATCTGTAATCTCCCGCTGCTTGTGCCCAGTGCTATTCATCAGGGCACAGTGCGAATTATGTCGGTTCGACTTGCGATTTTCATAGAGCTGAGAGCGACCGACGACGCCTCGTTTACCGCCCACCGATCCGTCAACGTTTTAGTCCACCTGCCATCACTTTTTCAGCTTTAGAACATTCAATAGAAATCTTTAGAATTTTCGATAACACTTGAAAATAGTACCGTATGTAAGTAATTAATAATAGTGTAGTACCTGTATGAAATATTCACAACGATTCTTCCACGGTTTCTTAGCTGATTAGCCCCTGATTAAGCTGCCTCGTTCGCACTTTTTAAACCTTTTTTTAATACAAAAATTACAGAGAGGCATTTCATAAAACTTGACATGGAAATTGCTTCAAAATATTGCCAAGAATGTTTTAGGATTATTTTTTTTTTAATTTCCTCTCTGTATTTTCTATCCCATCAAAAACATAAAATGTAAAAAAAGGCTAAGTCACGCAGCGCAATTCTTTCACATAAAAACCTATGATATCTTATATTATAAAGCCAATTGTGTTATTTGAGTTAGTCTGGAAGCACCTATTCCACAACTTTGCCATAAAATATTTCATAATGTATCAATATTATAATTATTATCTTAACAATTATAATAATTTTAGTGACTTGGCAATCGCTGTGGCAATCGCACAGCACAAATAAGGGGTCATCCATAAATCACGATGTTTTTAGCAACTTTTTAAACCCCCCTCCCCTTCCCCCCTGGTGATACGTAGTGAGGTTAGACTAGTTATTATGTCGCTGATTGCCAAGTACTAATAACTAATAATAGGGACAATACTACGACTAATATGGTATTCTGGGGTAATATATAAATCAATGACCGTAAGCAACAGATCAACAAAAATAAAAGAAACCGAAACAATGTGATTTACCTAAGAGACACCCTTAGCAGACAGCAAACATGCCTAAAACACTAAGTAAACAAATAGTGTTCATCTTCAACGCACTGCTATTCCCGCGGTGGCGCTGTATTGGCGTTGTAAGGTTGTAACCAACCAGCCAGCAATGTAGACTGTGCTCCACAACTAGGGTTGCCAACCAATTTTATAAGAAAAAGTATTATGGCTGCGTTTACAGATTTTATTTATTTATACAATACTAGTTGTTACCCGCGACTTCTTTCGCGCGTTTTTGTGATATACAGTAACTCCTTATCAACATCCGTTAATCCGTTTAGCGTTGATAACGCGACAAACATCCAGACAGAGAGACAATGCTACTTCCTAAAGTTCGCTATGAGGCGTTGATCCATTTTTGTGCATTTTTTGACGTTTTGTATAGACTGACAGTTGGAAATGTAGGGAGTTCTAAATCGCGCAAGCGAAGTTTTTTCCTCGAGACGAACGCATTCGTTTTTAAACCTCAAGGCTTTATTGGTCCCGATACGACTGCGGCTATAATTCTCTGAATTATTCAGAGAAATATATTACTAAGGATGGATCCCCAACAGAAGTAACACATCACATTCACATTTAGAATCATAGGCTAGTTAGTGGCTAGCTGGGTGCACACTCCTCATTACCAGAAGACCAACACAACACACATGCACATGGAAGTTTGACTAGAGTCTAGTTGAACGAACATGTAAATTGTAAATGTAAAAAATGGAAATTAGGAATATAAAAATATTCCCAATTTAGTCTTATCACTGTAGTCTGTTCGTGGATAATGTCTAATAGGGAAATAAGAGACTGCATTGGTCGTAGATAACGAACATAGGGTGCGTGCAAATTATAGTCGTATCCTCTAGAAAGGAAATGAGGGCGTGGCATTCGAGCCAGGCATATGAGTGAACATTCTTATTTACGTCAACGCACCGAATTCCGCTTGATAATAATTCATTGTTAGTAATAAAATTATTAAGATTGACAGCATAGGTGTCTGCGCACCGAAAGCAACAAATCTCATCTCTTTTAGTCTCAAATTCTTGAACAATGTGGAGAAAATCTTAATTATTTTTTTTAAATACTTTTTATTTCAAATAGCGTTTTTTCTCGCAATTTATTGACATTAAAATATAAGCATTCAGACAAAATTATAAAAAGTTATTAAATTACCACAGTTTAGAAAGTGTTCGCCAATCGCTTGGCAACCCTACCGACAACCACTTGTTGCTCGGCGAGTCCTCTATCGCGCCTAACACTCACCCTCTCTTGGTTTTGCTAATTGTACCTATGCATTTGACGGGCACTCCCTATTAGATATGTGCCTGAAATGATGGGGTGTACAATGTGTACGTTGCTCATGATTAAATATGGATTTTGGCATGATTAAATATGGAGTTTTGGTGCCAACGTGATAAAATCATGTCACCGATTTGTATAATTTTCGCAAGCTTGTGTTCTTTCAAGTGTTCATGTATAATAGTTGATTATCATATTCACAACTATAGGCCGATCGTATAAAGTAATAAAGTGGTGAATCGATGGAACCGTTTCTTTTCGTGTTGTTTCTAAAAGTTCGTAGATAACATAACTTTGACTGGACAGTGACTGAAATTATTGAAATGAGACTTGTTCAGTGATATACATAATGCTTACATAGTTTTTTTTTTAAATTTAATGGTGAAAATGTTAAATTAATATACGTCACCAATTATTAATGCCTATCAAAAAAAAGTTACATATTACATTCGAGCTTTAGAAATACCGAAATTGAGATAAATCGTTAGAAAGATAAAATATTTTTCATTTCCCTTTTATGTATGTACCTTGTTCTTAAAGATCTCGCTATTTCGTATTTTTTTAATCTGTGAAACGTGATTCTTCTGTGTCAGCCTGGCATCAGCCTTTAATTAAAGATCCCAATGTTGAAATATCAACCACGCTGGCCTAGTGCGGTTTGGCGGATTCACATACGCCATCGAATTTCTTCTCCTAAATATACAGGTTTCCTGACGTTGTTTCCCTTCACCGAAAAGCCAGTGGTATAATCCGTACGTAAGATCCAAAAAACTCATTGGTGCTTGACCCGAGCGGGCCCGAACCTACGATCCCACGACTGTGAGTTGAGCGTGCTGATCTGCCGCGGCTTACAATTAAATGTTACTGCTTTTTTAGTATGCCTAATAAATGGTAAAACTTGTTAACTTACCTCCATCCTCCTTCTCTGGAATCATTGCTGCCCTCCTTGAGTTGAGTAGCACTCGCGCTTTGTAGGTTAGGCATGTTCACTCTGGAATACATTCGTTCCAGATATATTACTGTTGAGGCAAAGAGGTGCTACTACACGATGTAATGTACCTAACCTCTATGACAGTATGACAGGTTGGTTAGAATATCATTGTTGGATAGGTATTTTCGAATGAGAATTTAATATTGTTTGGAAAACTGTCAAAATGAAAATGTTCTCCATCTAGAATGTTTTGAAATATGTTTTTTTTTTTTTTTTTGTGATTTTGTGTTCATTTCAATGTATTTAAATAATCTATATTAAACAGTGTTTGCGCATCGAACTCTGCTTTTGTGTTCCTCAATATTTGTATAACTCTGATCAGTGGGCTTATCCCGTAACTCTGCGAGCGATAGCGAGAGTTGCGAGAGCGGGACCGCGCATAGTGCGACTAAGTTGGTACGAGCGAGATGGCATGCTCTCGAACGTTTCAAAGTTAGAGGATAAGCCCGCTGAACACTATACAACTGATAGGTAGGACGGAGGTTTCATCAATTACACTGAAAAACAGAATAGATAATAATACTACATACTAGTATAATACATAATTTTTTTTGCACAACCGCTAAAATTTATTTATATTTTGTCGTCGGCCATTTTTGATTGGATTTTGATGGAGGTTTTTTGTTTTACGAAAATTTCATTTATTCTCTCCGATTCAGGTTGCATAATGTTTGGTCGATCAATTGGCCATGGGTAGGCCGTCGCAACGTGGACCTGTCTACTGACACCCGCTACTGACTTTCTTGCAGATCATAGGACTTGATATATACACGGTGTTTTTTAATCGGCTAGGGAGCGGTTGTGAGGACGTTGTATGCAAGATAACAAACAACTTTTGTTCTACGACTTTTGAAATCCTTATCTTTTATGATCTTGCAATAAAATGTACGGAACAGCTGTTTTTTCTGTCTACCTTTGACCTATAGGTACGTGCGCATTATTTTCTAAGCCGTTAAACAAGCAACGATAACTAAGTAGGACCTGTGATGGTGCTCCAATTTATTGACGTCAAGGAAACAGAATCAATACAATCACGCTCAAAGGTTCAAACTAGTCCTTTCAGAGAACGGTTGAATCTGTAGCAAAATCGTCACGTAATAAATCTTAAGCTAGTCGTCTCTCTAAACCACTAACTACAAAAATGTACCAATAAAAATTTACACTCATTGGTTCTTAGCTGTCTTAAAAAATCAACAGCCTTTAAAAATCCCACTGCTGGGATATCGGCCTACCCTAATAGGGTGATTGGGTCGTATCGCCATTAAATTTCTTCTCCGGAAATATGCATGCATGTTTCCACACGATGTTTTCCTTTAACGAAAAGCCAGTGATATATGCGTACGAAAGTTACAAAAACTCATTGTTTTATTCATCTGTGTGACGGGCCTACCCGGGTTCGAACCCGCGACCCCACGTACGTTAGGCGAGCGTGGTCCCACTGAGCTACGCGATTTCGAGATTACAATCTCGAGCGTCTCTCGTCTCGATTAGCACCGACCTCTCGGTGTTATCTCGCATGCTAGCCATCGTGAATATCTTGTATATCTATACAAGCTTGAAAATATGAAATCTCACTAATGTTCGACATTTTTTTCGAGACGAGATTGAATCTCAACTTTTGAGAAGGGGTTTGAAAAGGGGTCCTGGAGTACCTACGCACAGACACATTGTCAGTTTTGTTTTGGTGGATCGTTCAATGTCAACTCGGTCGAAACATTTAAAAGAGGTCGAATAATCAATTACAAAATTTGATTTGGAAGAACAACATTATAACATGTTTCTATAGGTACATTATGAACGGTGGAGGTAAGTGAAATATATATAAGCTTGTAAAACAGAACATCGCGATGTATCGCTTCGGGGCGAACTACTAGTTATTAGATAAGTTGGTTGCACTGTATCCAGTGCTCATGCCAAATAGAGACAAAGACAGGTGAGCTCATGCGGAGTGGTGACAACGAGATAGCTGTTAACCTAGTGGTATAATATGATTCGTAGATTATTAGCATTAACATATTATATACAACTGAATTAGCTAAAAATACCCACTTACAATTTCTTATTAGCAACAGATGGTTCAACAATCAAGGTTAAGCCGCAGTAGGAAAATCCTGGAAAAAAAACACGTCTTTGTTAGGCAAGTACCTATCTCCTTTATGTTGC
This sequence comes from Apocheima hispidaria, assembly GCA_947579745.1. Taxonomy (NCBI): domain Eukaryota; kingdom Metazoa; phylum Arthropoda; class Insecta; order Lepidoptera; family Geometridae; genus Apocheima; species Apocheima hispidaria. The sequence continues at coordinate 4,780,598 of OX388149.1, read as the reverse complement.
ATGCTCTAACACTACGACCACAGTATAAAATATCGCTTTCTGCAAGTTAACAAATAACTGTTCTTATCTACTTAGTGCCACAGAGAAATTATATTAAGAGTGCTAATGTCCTTAGAAAGATGCGTAACTCGATTGTAGTACTGATAAGGACGTAAGATGTCGCTAGTGTTTTAATATGCGACATGGTCGTCAAATTTCTGCTTGACTTGAAATAGAAACCTAAGCTAACTCATGATGCCACGGAGAAAAAATACGACTTGTTGTGAATATTTTTGCAGTAAAATTATTCATTTTATATTTTATTTGCAAAATTCGCTAGGTTCTCAACAGACGGCGTTGAAATCATTATTTTTGGAAACATATTTTTTACGTCTTATACTGCAATCTAATTTGAACTAAACCATAAATAGCGAACATCATTATAAGTAGATACTTAAACTATTTTTCTATATAAACCACATTTTCATCGGCTTTTATAGCGGTTTGGACATTAGCTAACTTTGCAGATTTTTCGAGAGTATACTTTTTTGTATGAGATTGTTATTCTTCTCGTGTATATTTTCTTTGAACTACCTACATTTTTATTCTGCGTCATTGAAGCAGTCCTCCAAACGTATATAACTTTTGTAGTTAAATATCATTGATAGTGACAGTCTGTTACATTTTAGCATTTATATAAAAAAATAAATAATAGAAACTGGTGTTTAAGCTATGAGTATACATAATATAGATGTTTAAGCTCAGAACATTATTTTATTGTTATTCTGGAACCAATGATAAATTATTAGGTAAGAACCTATAAGTAATTAACTATAGGTATGCAGATAGTGTAACGTTCGGTGAAAGAAAAGGATAGCGTTACATTCTTATTGGGTAAAATGAGGGCGAATAAACTTACCGTGAAGTTTGTCGATAGCACGATCCGCAGCAGACTGATCTGGGAAGTCGACGAAGGCGTAACCACCCCTTTTAACCGAAATTTCAGCTACAGTGAGATTTTGTTCTGCAAACAGCTGCCTTACAGCCGCCTCGTCAGCTTCGATAGGCAAATTTCCGATGTAGAGCTTGTTCATTGCAGAGACAGTTTTCAGTTGCTCACTCATTTTGAATCGTGGAATCGACACAATTTATCCTAAATAAAGTAAAATGTACAACATTCAACAGAGTCACCGCACTTCTTTTGTCATTTGTCAGATTGATCAAAATTTAAATTTCGAAGTAGACAGACCGTTTTAACGGCATGGCCATGTTCATAGACAAGAATTGACTATCATGGAGGTCTGTGGAGGTAGATACCTCTTGTCGAGTTTTGGCGCCACGTTAGGCCCATATTCCACCGAAGTGGAGTCGAGAAGAGATGTTTAACAGCTAAGGTGTCTCTACCGAAGCTGTGCGCAGATGAGTACTGGCTAGACCGGAGCGGATATGTGTAATGGCTAGAGCGGAGCTGAGCTGCGTGCAGCGCTGTACTAGCGAGGAGTGAGAGGCGCGGGCGCGGCGAGTGGATTATGCAACGCGGGGGTACTAGCGGAGCCGCTTTTTTTTTTTTTTTTTTAATCTATTTTTTTTTATTAGGGCTTTAGTCGCCAAGCGATTATGCCAGCCCTGTTTTACCACAATTTTGGTATCACTCAAAAGGGACTGGAGTCCCTACGCTGAATTAGTATGTCCGAGACCTTGGCATACAAGGACGTCGCTGCACCACAGGTGGGTGCAGCCAGGATTCCCTGAAACATGCCAACATCTCGGGGGTTTAAGCCAAACTCATACAACATCTGGGATCTCATAGTCTCGCTCCGTCCACACTCGACCAGAAGATGGAAAACATCTTCTAGGGTTAGCGGAGCCGCTTGCCGCGCGGCGCTTACATCTCTCGTCTCCGCTGCGCGCCGTCGTCGCCAGCTTGCGAGGCACAGCTCACGTCTCTGTTTTGTCCGCGCTAAACAAATATGAAACATCTCCTCTACCGTCTCCACAGAAACTGAGCGGAATGTGATGCGTAAATAACGCAATACTATTGGTTGTTTCTAACATCTCTCCGCTTTATTGGAGTCTGGCCCTATTAATCTTGTCGCTTTTGTAATTTCCAAAACTTGTGTTCCTTCATGTTTTAAGGTATATCCTGCTGAATCTAGGTGATGGCTGTTGGAACTTTTATGTAATTAATTAAATCAATAATAATACCCACTAATACTAATTTCTGCAAACGCGAGCAGAAACTTTTTTGCACAACCTCAAATTCTACACGTTCATAGATTTTTTTGTCGTCGGCCAATTTTGATTGTTGGGGAGTAAGACCTACAACAATACAAGTTATACAAGTTTTGTCAAGATTGGTTGAAACTACGACTTGTACGCGAGTCATGGACGTTTTGGGTACTATAGGTACGTCCAAAGGGTACGTCCTTGATACGGACTGATCAAAGCATTAAGGCCTCGCTACATGGCCTGACCTGACATCGTGTGAAAGGGACAGCTAGATTCGAATTTCACGGGAGCAAAAGAAACAAACTATTAAGGTTATAACTTGTCCCTTTCGCTCCCCCAGAAACTTATATATAGCCATCTCTTTCAAACGCTGTCAGGTCAGGCCATGTAGAGAGGCCTTAATGCTTTGATCAGTCCGTATTAATTGGACGTACCTATAGTACCCAAAACGTCCATGACTCGCATACAAGTCGTAGTTTCAACCAATCTTGACAAAACTTGTACCTATATCTACAGGTTTCTACAATTTTATAGAATGTTATTGTCGTCGGCGATTTTTGATTGGTTTGATTTTTGATTGGCGAAATTTGCTGCAGCGCCATTTACCGGCCGATTCTTATAATATTTGGCATAAACATTCGGTACTCAATTCTAATAAATAGTTTTGAATATGAGCAAAATAGGTCAAGAGGTTGTCAAGATATAAGGTCGTGAGCGTGACCTGAGAACGACCTGGGGGCGTACCGTCAACTTTTAACTTGCGAGCCAGTTGCATTGCAGTACAGTTTAGGTGCCTAAATTGACTCGCTAGTTTTCGTACCGTGAGCTCGATTAAACACGATCGCATTTGAATCGCTACCTCTCGAAAGAATGAACGAAAATTGTCTCTGGCTCCAGTAATGAAACGCTAAAATTAGACAAAGACAGCGCTATACAAAAGTATCACTGGCTCTCGTAAAAAAAATGCGTTCTGAAATTCAAAGGTGTTAGCCCTTTCCGGAAAGTAGCGTTTTTTGTGATTAGCTATAGTATCAGCGTGTTATAAGAGAAATCATGTTGAATTTTATAACAAAGTGCAAAACTAATGCAATCATGCAATATTTATTGTGCTTTGTCCTTGAATAATTTTAATTTCTAAGAAATAATATCAATCCGATTTGTGAGAAACAACGATTTACAAGTTTCTGAACGCATTCATCTAAATTGAAATATATTTGACATTGAGGTTTTTTTCTTTCTCTTAAATTTTGGCTCGTGGCATACATAGTGTATTTAGCCCATTTGGCAACTGTGAGGTTTTAGTTAAATATTTCAAGTGATTATTATATCATATTGAAAACAAGTCTCAGTCATCGTCTAAAGTTATTAAGTATTCGTGAATGTACACGAGTGTTGGTGAATAGTATAATATTGTGAAACGTGACTCTTCGTGTTTTTTCCAAAACTCCATAGAATCATCTAGTGAAGTCTCTACCACTTTATAGGGCATGACGTGGGCTTGATCGTGACTTACTTTGCTTGACTTAGACTATGACTGAGACTTGTTTTAATTGTGATATATTTGACATCACTTGACACTGGCTAAATACACAACGTGTGGAGCTAAAATATAAGAGAAAAATATATATAATCAAAGTAGCGTATCGCCCAAAGTAAGATTCGCGGGATAATTATTATATGTAACCGTTTTAGTTTTAGTGCGATTGTTTGTAGTGGTTACTATCAATAAAGTAACCATTACATTGTAAAGTGAACGCTTACTTACTTCTCAATAGTTTTTATTTACTCGATAATTGAGTAATACGGCGGAGGACACTTCTTTATAAATAATATTTACAATCCACCAACGACTAAGAAGATCCAAATGACAAATCGGTCGAAAAAAGGTTTTGAAATAGTAACTTATACTGAATCGCTAATTTGACAATTCAGCGAGACAATTATCGATTCAACTAAGAGGTCACGGTACCAATTGAATGAAAGAAAACACGCTTAGCGATGATGTTTAGGTTGTCACCGGTTAAATATGGCGGCAACCTAAGCTGAATCGAATAACAGACCTCACAGTACGAATTTGACTAACGATTCTGTTTAGAGCCTATTCTGAACCGCAATAAGAGCTCACGGTACACCCCCTGTACGCGTATACCAACATACGGACAGATAAAAGCAAATTTTGCCAGTTAAAACTGAGACCTTTCGTTCGCTTCGCTCACTCGGTCAAATATAATATGTTTTCGTTTGCGCACTGCCACGTCTATTTTGGATGAATGAAACTGAATAGTGCCTTAAAAGCAAAGCATATTTACAAATTATATATGTAAGTACGTCTACGGCTTGAATAAATCTACGACTCCAATGAGGCGTTTTCCAAAAAAAAAAAAAAGTAGTTCTAAAATACTTACTAGATGGCGTAACAGACCTATGGTTTTACCTGTCATTGTCATTTCTGTCGAAATATTTTATGTTTATTTTTTAAATCGTAAATTTTGGCTCCACACTTTGTTTATATAGCCAGTGTCAACTATTGTAATTTTTCAAATGAAGTCAAATACATAGTTACGTTACTTGAAATTGTCTAAATACACATGTGGAGCCAAAAAACACGAGAGAAAAAAAAGGCACATGTACATTTTTTTGACTTTCATGTCTTGACAGAGAGAAAAAACTCAAGGTACATCTAAAGCCATCTATTGGGTACTTTTATAACCAGTTTTTTTTTTTTTGGAAAACGCCTCATTCTATTAACTCAGCTGCTGCGGATTTTTATTATTTTGGTTGTTCACACAGCATTTTACGTACATTAGAAAAAGAGGTTTTTAAAAACTAATAAGCACACAAGTTACTTATTTGTACTTATTTTAAGAAAGTGTATACTTATGTAGTATAAAGATGAGTAGGTACAAGTCTGAGCACTAACTCCTGGCTAGGTTGCCCTGTATTTAGGATATCAGTCCCTCCCTGTCTACATAATAATTTGATTAATACTTACGAAATGAATGCGAAATTCCCGTTCAACTCTGTAACGGCTAAACGGATTTGAATGAAATTTGGTATAGAGGTAGCTTTTACCCTGAATTAACACTTTTTACTTTTAATCCCGCAACAATATTCGTTTTCTGTAGAATAGCGGATCAAACCGCGGGGCGCAGTTAATGTATATTAAAACTATAAGTTAGGTAAAAATCTAAATAAAACTAGTTAAACTACAATCCAGTCATCATTTTAATATTTTATTTGCTTGATATTTCATGATTACAAAATTAAATTTAGTAGGTATATTATAAAACATTGTTTAAAAAAAAAAACAGTTATAAAATAAAAAATAGAAGAGTAAATAATAATAATGATGCATAGTGCAAAATAGAATATAAATTAATTATTTGTAAAATTGCACCACATAGTCACAAAGCTATAGAAATTATAGGAAAATGCTTTGCGAAGTGGCGCACAGTCACAGATATCTAGAAACAAACTATCGGACGCGTCCGTAAGTCGGTCTTAGTCGCTGATGTATCTAAGCAAGTAATATTACATGTAAACATGCAAACTACCTAAGAGCATGCGGACGTGGCCTCCGACGCTCGGACGTCCGATAAATATCTGGCTAGTCGGCTAGTGATAATGCTCCGAAACGATAGTGTCGCGACTATCGGTCACGACTTAGTTGTTTCAATTGATTTGTTATAAGATAATAAAATGTATTAAAAATAATATTATTTGATGAGAACGTATGTATTTTAATTGTTTAAAAACACACAGACCTGCCGTGATATTTAACACCAGACCTACGGGGCCATATGTTGAAATGTGAAATTTACCTTAGCGATGACGTAAGGAAGTGCTGAAGTAAGTAGCAAATGCGACAAAAACAAAAAGTTATTCGTAGAGATTTTTGTGTAGACCTCGTAGGTTTGGATCAAACATACGGATGCCTATCCGTATGTTTGATCCAAACCTATCATTGATAGTATGTTTGACAAATCTATCATATAGTATAATGTTCACGGGGATTTATGTCGGACGATTCTTTTCCTCTCGTACAGACTTGCACAGACATTTTCTCCTGTTTCTCTCTGCGGAGTTTTTATGGGCTCGCCGAAAAGTTTGTCGTCTGCGTTAAGGTGGACTTCCTTATAACTCGGCTCTATCGCAGTGAGTGTGTAGCGCTCAGGCCGTGCGTGTGCAGACGCAGGCTGCTCACTGTCTGTATGAATGCTGCGATAGATTCGCGTAGCTCGGAAGGGTACCGTGAATATTTACAAATAGTTAGGTTTGAGCGCGGACTTGAGTTTACGCGGCGCTTGTGGGCTGTAGTCGGGTATGGGGAGGCGCGGCGCGGGCGCACCCCAGGATCCCTGGGGCGCGCGCGGCGGGGGCCACGCCGTCGTCATGGGCTTCACCGTCGCCGGCCGCCGCGCCTCCTCGAGATACGAGAACGGCCGCGCCGACGAGCTCGATGGCATCTGCTGCAGCCCCGACGGGCCCTGGTGGTTCCAAGAGTCCGACCGGTGGAAGCTTTCCGGCTTGCGGCTGTGAAAAAAATATAAAAGGGTATTTTATATTTCGCTGGTTGTTTACAGCCAGCTTATGCTGAGTTGGGGTCGGTTTCGTGACAAATATATAGGTACACTTCCTGTCTATTACGTGTATATTTAATTTATTATTATGTTTCTTTTGTGTCTGTATTTTTTGTTACGAAATAAATATTTCTGTTTTATATAAATTTAAGAAACCGTCTCCAAAATGTTCAGTTCATAGCCTTCCGAACGTGAAGACGAATCTAACTACGTGTCACATTCCAAACTCTAAAATCTGTCAAGCTGTATAATTAGGCTACACCGGCAGAGGTAATTCATAAACAGACTTACCTATTATGTTGCTATTAGCTACACAAACATACCATCTACATATATATAGAACAAATCCTTTTCTAGGAACTAACACAGACCAATCCGCTTATTGATACAGATGTGAAATTTGAACCCAATACTCTTCAAATAGTCTAGGTGAACAACAAAAACGGGTTTTGCGAAATTCCACTTCTAAAGGGGTAGAATGGACCCCACGAACAAATAATTTGTATACTTGACACTGACAAATGCATAAGACGTGCGACGGCAAAATCCTCTTAGCAGGAAAGAGGAAAAAAAAAAAACATACCATTTGGTCTATGCGTTGATTCCTAGAAAGGGCTTGTTCTTTTATACATATAGGTGTAATGGGCCCTGTTTAACCAACCATTTACAATTTACATATCTACATACTTATATGCGTTACAATTTTAATTAGTAGAGGCAAGGCTTTTCTGCAGAGTCCACCTAGGGATGTACCTTTGCCAGCTATTCAACCGCCAAGCAGTATTGTGCAAACATTACTGTGTTCCGTTTTGTAGAGCAATGTTTCCAGCGTTATTACTGGGCATAAAGAGATGTAATATCTCAGGATGACGAGCGCAGTGCATTGCCGCGCATGGTTTTGAACAGTTGAAGTTCAAAATTCTGGGTGGCACTGAACTGTTATGGGCAAGCGTGACGCTTAACATCAGGTGAGCGACTTGCTCGTCTCGTCACCAGTCTATAAAAAAAAAACATTATTTAGCAGTGATACTTTCACAAGTTTGTACCTAGATTCATTAAACGGTTTTTCCAGGTACAATTCTACAATTATGTCACCTTTTTACTGTCAGATTGTAATGTGGTTAAATAGGGCAGAGATGACAGCTTACCCAGCATGCTGGCGGCATTACCACGCTGAATGGAAATGATTATGGCTGCGCCAGATAAACGCCAGTATTTTGGTCTCAAGTCGCAACAAAGAAGCGCTCTGATAGATTTTTGAAAATGAAATGCGTTAGACCCCCACGGTTCGAATGCGGTAGGCATTCGAAAAGTGCAAATGGCTCAAAATATGTTACCACTACCACTACCGTGATTGTAACTATACAGGCTGGCCCATCGGCAAGTGACCGCCTGAAAAGTGCTTATAGCACTCATCATTATGAACAACTTTTACTATGGGACCAAACCTGAAATCGAGAAAAAAAATCTGCAGTTCCATACATTCTGTCGAGTATCATTGACATTTTTCTATGGAACAGCAGATTTTTTATTCTCGATTTTAGGGTTGGTCCCATAGTAAAAGTTGTTCATAATGATGAGTACTATAAGCTCTTTTCGGGCGGTCACTTGTCGATGGGCGACATTATATAATTATAAACTAGTATATGTGAGTATACATACGCATTATTATAGAGTTCGTTGTGTTGCGGGCGCGCATTGTCGTCAACGAAGTTGTTGTTCAAATGCCTGTAAATACATTAAGTAGATTAATACCTATCTATGTCAACTCAACTAACCGTAAGAAATTTAAAAATGCATATGCGATAATGGTTTCGATTCCATTTCCAAAAACTAATGTTGTGTGTGTTTATCATAAGATTACAAAGGCTTAATCGAAATTTACATAAGAAATACGGCAATTTTCAGGTTTATGTTGCAACGTTTCGCTCAGCGCGCGAAATTCAAATTTTCTTGCGTTTTATGTCAATTACAGCTTAATTACTCATCGTAGGTTCATGAAAACTAAGTTTGCGATAATAAATAGATTGTTTCAAGAAATTATACCAACCGAAAATTCAAGTTGAAAGCTAGTATAAGTACATTTCCCACTAAACCAAAAACCAAGATGAAAATCAGCTTATTGAAATTTGTAGCTAAACCAACGTTATCTATATGATCATTTTACCCGGAATGTCTTAAAACAACTTATTTATTGGCGTAAAATTGATTTCAATAAATCCACGACGAGTAATTAAGCTGTAATTGACAAAAAACGCAAGAAAATTTGAATTTCGCGCGCTGAGTGAAACGTAGCACCTTAAATACGGCAGCCCCAAAATCGACTTCGAACAACACTGTTTTTATCTTTTTAGGTTATGTTGTATGTGATTTGGCAAGAAATCTTTATTTTTATGTTTATAAAATTTGATTTAAAAAAATGCAGCACGACGATGTATTTAACAATGTAACTTTATTAATCTAATCTTTGAATATGACGGAGCAAATCGAAAAAAATAACAAAAATTAAGCCTTTTATATTTAGATCGTCAAATTAAAAAATGTCACAAAGCAAATCTTTGGATGCACAACATACGGTTTTTGGAAGCACACGATTTATCTATAAAAACAAGCAAATGTGCAAGAGCTGAGGCAAGATTAAATTCCTCGTATCTTATAAAAATTGGGTACGATAGCTAACAATAACATCTCAATAATCGCAAGGCCATAATATCTCATCTTGCATCTTACCCGCGTGGGAATTGCCCCATGGCATACATATCCGAGCTTATCCAGTTTTCGTCTTGTCTACGTGGCTGGCTGAAAAGAGGAAAAATAAAATTATTCCAATACTTACTTACTTATTTTATTTGTTTCTTTTTACTTAAGTTTTGATCGAAGCGCGCGTTTTTCGAAATTGATAAAACCTTACCATTTTGGAACAAAGCGTGCTTCGAGCTCCGTATAAGAATGGCGTGACTTTCTTGATTTGGCTATGTAGGCCGCCAAATGGAAAACAAATTGCAACATACAAGTAATCAAGATGACACACTTCAAACTTCAATAAAACCTGCACTTAAATCAATAGAAGAACAAATGAAAAACGGAACGTAAAATAAGGCATACGCGGTGCCTGAATCATCGGAAGGCCTCAAAAGGCGTAAGTATAGTATCTATGGGCAGCGGTTATAATATAAATTTAAGCTTTTTGTTGTCAAAGCCGTGGGCCCCACTGAGGGTGCAAAGAAAATTTATAAAGATTTATTAATGCGTCTCGACGGTCGAAGCATCTCGTGATCAAATTGCTGGCCTCTACCTTGCTCAAAGGATCGCAATCGCAATCCAACGCGGCTATTCGGCCAGCATTTTGGGAAACATGACTGATGGCAGCGGTTTATTAAATTAGTGTTAGTTATAATTCGTTTTCTACTTCCTTGTATCTACCTACACGTATCCTTGTATCTTGTATGATTTTATTTAATTAGTTTAAGTAAATTTGACATTTGTTTTGCATGTTTTTAAATTTAATTCTCATTAGCGTAGTTCGTCTTTGGTGCAAATTTATTTAAATAGGTACACATAGTATCTTACCAAGAACATATGTATTTCGTATTTACATTTGTTCTATTTACTGAGTAATTGTTTATTGACTTAAATGATCATCATTTAGATACACAGATGATACACAACCACACACACCCTCACACGGACCACTCACTCATATTTATCCAGATTTATACACAGGTGAACATCCCCATGAGTCCAACCCGCTGAGCCAACAGATTGTTCTTTATCAATGTTACTAAAATTAGTTTATGATTGATTCAAATCTATAAGTTTTTTTTCCAATATATTTTTTTCTAAACGCACGTAGATATGCATACTTTTAAGAATTTTAATTTAATCAGAAACCTATAGAAATCTTCTTAGATCAAACAGTTCAGGTAAATCTGTCCAGGTTCACCAAGAGACCGAAGTAGCCGCGTTTGGGGCCCAGTGCTAACACAGTATAATTATTATAACATGGTATACACCAGACTAGTAATTGTAATATGCGGCTATGTGGTCTATTTCTAGAAAATAAATATTTACTTTACTTTTAGATAATCAGATTCACGGCACACGTAGAATTCTTTCTATTAATCAAGGTCGTAGGGTAGAGGCAGATCGGCATCCTTGGGAGAGAGGAAACTGTAGTAATATATGTAATAACTTCTCTGTCTCGTTCTCTCTCTAAGGATGCCGCTCTAGATTTTCTGATTTTCGTCCCATTCCGATTTTTTGCTCTGCGTACAATGGACCTTGGCCCATCAAACTTATTGTTTGGATAAAGTGAAACAAAAAAACATCACTTACTCGAAGGCATTGATTGCTCCCACCTTGTGGATGGAGTGCTGAAACAACAAAAACAAAACATATTTATTTTCAACCTAAGAAAAACGTACTGAACTGGATGAACTGGACTTAGGTATTTATTTAATTTTACTAAGCATTTTTAGGGTTCCGTAGTACTAAAAGGAACCTTAAGTTCGTTATGTCTGTCAGCTTTATTTAATTTTTAAGCGACTTGAAATATGCAACTAAAAATACATAGAAAAAAATTCCCTTATTAGTTTTTTGGTTATTAAAGTAATGGTACAAAAGTTATTAAGAATAGAGTATACCGCTGTCTCCTCCATAGAAAAAACGTAGTCTGATACCGACCCCAAAACGTTATCTGATTCCGATCATTTCTTTATAATATGTTATCTACACCGTCAAAAACTATACTTATATGTTTGTTTATTTTTTTCTTAAATTTCGCAATATTTGTTGTTATAGGCAGTTAAAGTGACATTATTTTGCCTCAAAAATACAACGAAGAAAAATAGTTGTTGTTAGAACACCATAAACATTTTTTGAAAAAACAAAATATAGCGATAGCTGCATAGAGATTATAGTTTATCCAAGCCATTACAGAAGAGAAACATTTTTATATACTTCTCTCTTCTGTGCAAGCCAGTGACACTAAAAGCAAAAGATTTTGTTAAGATTTAAGGGGTGATAACAGACTACCCCCGAAGCGGTAATTTCATCAAAAAGTTAGGAAAATTCACTAAATCTTTCTATGGCACGCACGAGATACGAGATACAGAGCGATAGCTATACAATTTCGAGTATCGAATGCGCCAAAACCTCGCGGTTTTTGGGTAGTCAAATTTTTTTAATTTACTGTTGTGCAACATGTGTATACATACCTCGTCCTTTCTCGACATATCCTGGTAGTCATAAAGGTAGATGATGATGAGACAGATAAGGACCAGCTGGAGCGCGTGGATGGCGAAGCCTTTCAGAGAGATTGCCATAAGGAAGAATGCGCCTTGTCTCAATATGTCCAGCATTGGAATATACACCTCTAGTTTATCCTGAAGAAAATAACGACATTTTAACGGCTCGCTCCCTAACTTCTCTATCTCGTTCGCACTTTTTCAGCAAACATTAACTGAGGGGAATTAAAAAAATACGTTAATTTATTTAGAATACCTTTGTCAATGTTTTATACCAATTTTCATGTTATTCTTTTTTATATTCGGGAATATTTTAAAGAAATTCTCGCGCGTGTTTGGGCTCTATGCACTGACGTCAATAATAAAGTTACTATTATAGAGGTCAATGGTTCTTTGCCTTTGATTTAATTTAATACCAGAATATTCAATTTTTTTGTCTTTTATTTTACTAGTATAAGTGTAGACTGGCATCACTCGGATCACTCGGAAAAAAGTGCGATTTCCAACTCGTGTGTAAAAGGGCCCTCGACTCCGGTTACGGCCTTAAACTACTTGTCCCGATGCCGGGGCACTAGAATACGGCATCGGTATCCCCCGCCTGTAGTAAGAGCCTTGTAAAAGAGGACCTCTGGGCTCGGGGGTGGTTAGAGGTGGGGCTAACCGGGAAGGACGACAGCGTCGAGTGGCGGACGCCGTCGTAGTCTTAGGCTTAGGCTCACGACAGCTAGTAGCTGTCCCGGGAGGAGCTGAGCTGTCCCTAGTGCTGAGGGCTCCGGTGCGTTCCCTTGGAGATCACGTAGCCCTCGGTCAAGCACCAAGGCAGGCCACCGGGGGGGTTTTAGTGGTTTTAATCCCACATAGCCCGGCTGCACCCCATAGCAGTCGGGTATCTTGTGAAGATTTCTCATCGCACAAAAAAGAAGGCTTCAAACTACACGCTTGTTGGTAATCGGTCACTCTCTCCTCGGTGAATAATGTACTGTTGTCGGAGCTCTCACCATCTCTTTGGCTAAGTACGTGATGTCCATGCCAAGGTGCGTTCCCAGCGTGAGATCCACGACCAGCGTGGCTACCCAGGAACCGATGTAGGCGTACACGTACACATTTATATATTGCGTCATATCCTTTTTGTTGATCACTGCAAAAACATAGAGATGGGGAATACTGTGTTATTTATATCAACTCAATTGAATTCTTTACCTTAAAAATAAGCAACTTTAGTGTCTGAGTTAAAAAGTTACATCCCTACTAATATATTATATTATAAATGCGAAATGTGTTTGTATGTTTGTTTCTCTTTCGCGCAGTAACAGAGACACTACATTTTTGCATGGACTTGAATGATACATTTTGAATGTAATATATTTTTGTGTTTTTGTAATATATTTAAAGGTCAGAGATTGTCATAGGTTACTTTTTATCACGATAAAATATACTGTTCCTGTGGTATAGCGGATGAAACCCCAGGGCGCTGCTAGTAAAGTATAAAACAGTGGACCATAACAAATTCAAAAAATCAACAAGTCAAAAATAATTATTCTTAATATTAAATTAAATGAAATTTAACAAAAAATTAAATAAAAAATGCAATGACAGATTTAATCGTAAAAATTGGTCCATGTTTTAGAATGAGTGCCCAATAAGCCAGCGCTGTAGGCAGGACTTAAAACTGTTCAGACTAGGAGCTGCAGTTATGAAGACCGGCAATTTACGATACACTGTCGGACCCTGACGTGGGTGAGTATGGTTGACTACACAAGCGACAATTTATTTCTACCGAGGTTCGGGGCATTACACGCGGTCGGTGTAAATAAATAAATTATACTGTTTGAAAACTAATTTTGAATATTTCAAATTTGCCGACTGTTCTATTCTCGATTGGCCTATTACCTCGCTAGTGCTCGTTGGTTGCGCGTCCGGCGTACCAATTTGTTTACAAACATGTTTAGGCTTAACACCAACTGACGAAACGAGGTGGCCGCCATTCAAGCGGCCGTAGAAACGTCGCCAGTTTACGTGGCGGTTGCTCGTTTTGCCACCATTTCCACGTGCCTGTCCAAGAACTCTAGTCAATGAGCTAGAAGGTGGAACCTACGGTAAGCTTGGTAAGGTCGACTTTTCGACGGGCACTTGTACGCCGCGCCTCAACTCTTGCTTGCTTGCTTGCTTCGACTCTTCAGCAAGCAAGCGCACAGAGATAAAATGTTGTCCACTAGTTTAACTTTGCGTCAACGCGACAAAGCTAGACTGTGGATACATCTGTCTCGTTTGCACGGGATAAAAAAGGTGGACAACATTTTATCGCCGCGAGCATGCTAGGCCTGTTGTAGTCGTTGGCGTTGCAATAGACATGGGAGAAGACAATTTAAATAGGACTATGGCGTCGATTCCACGTATAAAAACTTTAAAAGTAATTAACAGCACTAAAATGCATGCTATCTCTTTCTTGTGTTTCTATTAGTAAAAGATAGCAATAGCACTTCGTTTATGGAGTTTACGTGGAATATCTCTGCTAGATACGTATCAGAGGTCAGTGTGCATTGTACAAGGTGTAACTTACTCGCACTTAGGAGGACGGCTGCCACGAGGTTCAGCACGGAAAAGCTCAGTGTGAGAGCCACAAGCACAAACACCGTATAAGACTGCGTTAGATTCGGAACCGCCAAGCTCGACTCGCATTCTTCACCTGAAACATTTATAATAATATTTTAAGAGGTGTATAACACGAAAGATCGAAAACATTACTTCGTTATCATCATCTACTAGTGAACAAAGGCCTTCCGCTGTAGGGTCTGTTCCATAACCCGTACGCTTGGCAGGCGGCTTGGTGATCGCAGAACGCTCACCGTTTGCTAAGAGGACGCAGCTACCCGCCCGTCCTGTTTTAAGAGGGACGTCCTGGCCAGAGGTTTGGCGCAGGTATGAATTTGAGAATTGTATTGCTTTCGCTCTATTCCCCGTGCATGCAATAGACACAGTAAATTACCTAAATTTTTATTTTTTTATTTTTTATCGTTTTTGTTGAAAACTTATCACCCCTAAATCTTATCAAAACCTTGTTTTTGGTGTCAATCAGCTGCACTCGGAGACATTTAATGATTACTAAACTATCATTAAGTGAAGATTTCAAAAAGTTGACTTTCTGAGTCAGTTATTGATTCATTAGTAGGCCTAATCAATCATTCACTTTAAGTAGCGCCCAACACTTAACTACTATTGAAAGATTTGACGTTCACGATTGAGGTAATACAGGTAATATTGATATTCCTCCAATAACTGAAAACTCTGATAGTAATGTTTTTATGGTGAGACAATCTATAGCAGATAGGTTATTTTCATAAATAAAAATTCATAATTGAATACTTTCATATAAACTACCGCTGCATT
This sequence comes from Apocheima hispidaria, assembly GCA_947579745.1. Taxonomy (NCBI): domain Eukaryota; kingdom Metazoa; phylum Arthropoda; class Insecta; order Lepidoptera; family Geometridae; genus Apocheima; species Apocheima hispidaria. The sequence continues at coordinate 4,765,177 of OX388149.1, read as the reverse complement.
ACACAAGTATTTATTATTAACAGTATTTATTGTCCAAATGCTTTTATTAACTAAACAAAATACACACAAACTCCTACTAATGTTGCGTTACTCACGGCCCGTTGAAGGTCTAAAAATAATCAACCAGGTGCTCTGATAGTTTTTGAAAATAAGATGAGCTCCAGGCTCGCGAGAACCCAATGTCTCTACTGCAAATGGCTCAAATATGTAACCACTGACAAAGGAACCCCACAAGAGAAGAATGACAATCTAATACAAAAAAGTGTATGCTGAAAAATATGCCGAAAAATAGATGACACTTACGTTTAGTCAGCTAATGTCCAAGCCGCTAAAAGACGATGAAAGTATGTCCGCAATTTAAGGTAATTAATTTAAGTTCATTGATTTTTAGATTGCATATATGACGTAAAAAATGTTTCCAAAAAGAATGTTTTCAACACCATCTCTAGAGAACTTAGCGTGTTTTGCAAATAATATTTAAAATTAATAATTTTAGTAATGCAAAAATATTCATAAAAAGTGGCGCCTTTTTTCTTCGTACCATTACGAATGAGTTAGCTTGGGTTCATATTTAAGTCAAGCAGAAATTGTGACAATCATGTCGCAGTTTAAAGGACTAGCGACATTTTAAGTCCTTATCAGTACCACAAACAGGTTAAACATCTTTCTATGGACATTAACACTTATTATAATGACTCTATGCCACCACCAAGATTAGTACATTTGCGCCGCTGAATGAGCCCCCACGCCAGCCCTACTCCTTGTTAATTATAGAAAAAAATAAAAATTATGACGATTTCTTTAATATATCTAATTCTATTGTAGCCTTTTCTAATAATATTTTGTTTCTCTCCTCTTCTAATAATGCTGTTCTTTTTTTGATTCCTTCTACTTCCAACTGTAAAACAAAAACATCAACAATTAGACTTCTTATTAGTATGTATTGTAATTAGATCAGAAAAAAACTGCACCTATGTCTGTTTCATCTCCACAAAAAAATGGCTGAGTGGAACTTGATAAATTGAAAAACTGCAGTTTGCAGCCAGTATTAAAATATCAATAATATATAATATGTGAAAAGGACACATTTATATATTACATAAATAATAATGAAATTCATTGGTACCTGTGTTTTTAATATTTGAGTTTCTAGTTTATTTTTATTTTCTAGAGGTTTGATTCTTAAAACAGCTTCCTGACAAATGTACTCTGTGGGTGTAAGGCCTTGGTCTTGGCTGTTGATGGGCTTTAAATATCTCTAAAATGAAAATAAATGATTGCAACTATATAATATATAAAATAAATATGATGGGTACATAAATATGGGGTACATAAGTTTGTTGACTACCATCGTCTGTCAAGAGGTCAACTTCTTGACTATCAATGTACCTGTAAAACTGTACCATCACTGTCAAATGCATTTTTTATTTCGCATATCATCACTGGTGTAGCCTGATAATTGTAAATTAGTAAAGTCTATTGACATGATTAAATAGCAATACAGAGGTTATTATGTTACTCACATCTTCAACCATGCTTATATCCCCATGTTGTGATAATGGCGGAGGTTGCTGTTGGTGTGATCCACCTCCAGTCCGGATTAGATTTCCTCTTTCTATGGCACAAGTTTTTCTAGTCCATGCTTTCATATTATCCCACGCCTTTTTTAAAGTGATGGTCTCTCGCTGGAATTAATTATATGCAAAATTATATTAACATGGCTTTCGCGCGTAGCACTCGAGGATTCATCAGCATTAGATAGGATACTTGTTGACTACCTTGTTGACATTGGCGTGGCAGTTAAATTCTCGCGTTACCAATTGCCACGCTGCCTGCTTTTTAGCGATTTACTTGCCGTCTGTTAAGTTTGATCCTATAATGGGCTTCTTTTTAATTAACTGTGCTAGCAAATCCTTTTCGTATGTGGTGAAATTGGCCACTCTTTTCCGGGTTTTTTTTGCTTGTAGATCCTAAATTGAATCAGAAACACTGTTACACACATTACACTTCAAGTCGATTTAAACATGTATTGGCTCATTGTACAGCAATACTTACCATGATTTTAATTTCTGTAAAATTTATGAAATTCACAACACAACCAAAACAAAATCATTCGCCGCCGGGTGTCATGACAGATGTCCAATGCCCAACGAAAATAATACATTTCAATGTCATGTACCATCTTCTTCTCTTATGTTTTGGCTCCACACGTTGTGTTTTTAGCCAGTGTCAAGTATTGAATAATTTGAATATTTTACAATTAAAATAAGCCTCAGTCATAGTTTAAGTCAAGCAAAGTAAGTCGCGGTCAAGTCCACGTCATGCCCCAGTAAAGTGGTGGATACTTTACTAGAGGTTTCTATGGAGTTTTGGAAACAACACGAAGAGTCATGTACCATGTACTGTACAGCTACAGCCCAATAATTGACGACCCGATAATGTATGGCTTGGAAAGCACGACTGATAATTGGTGTACTAGGCTACCAATTATCAGGTCATAAAATACGGGCCGTCAATTTTCAGCACGTGCCAATAAAGCACGACTAGAGACCCTATTCCTGTGCGCTCGAGATTATCTCCATCACTATCTCTCTCATTTAGAATTTAATGGGAGTGAAAGTGACCGAGATAATCTCTAGCGCACAGGAATAGGATCCCAAGTATGTACAGGCCAATCAGCCAATAATGCGCGTACTTGAGAAAAGTGCATGTTTTATCGAGTCGTGCGTTATTGACAAGGATCTATGATGCTTCGTCTAAGGTTATTGAGCTGCATTATATGAGGCCGCGAAATATCGGCTGTGTTTTTTTGAAACGGGCTGATAATGTACAGCATGATAAAAGACGGGAGACAATAATTTACGACCCGATAATGTACAGTCTCATAATTGGTGTACTAGTACAATGTGCATTATCGGATCTTGAAATATCATGCCGTACATTATCCTCATTTTTACACATTAACACTCGAAACAACACAAGTTATGGAAAATAATACAACGACGCGACATGACTTCTTCACGATCCCGACAAAACTCTAAAGAAAGAGTAATTAATATAATATAGACTTTAAAGTTTGGACGAAACATCATAATAAATCTAATAATAATCAATCTAAATACATCTAATCAATCAAATCTAAATAATAAATCCATGCTCTAAAGAATCTTTGCCGCCGACCGAAAATTTGTTTGACAATAACAAAGTTGTCAAATTGACAATTAATTGATAAAAAAAAACTCTTCTTTAAATGTTTCCCACTTTGTGTATTTGGCCAGTGTCTCATTTTGTAATATTTCATCTGAACCACAATATTTCACAACGAAAAGAAGTCTCAGTCATAGTCTAAGTCAAACAAAGCAAGTCACGGTCAAATCCAAGTCATGCCCCACGCGCGCGCGCGATGTGTTGGGTGATTTAAGAGGGTTGGTTTTTAGGTTCAGAAATAATCGAAGTTTTTTAGGCTTTCGTACTAAAACACAAACCATTACACCGTGTTACACCGTATCCACACTTATCTGACAGTCCGTCTGTAGATAAGTCAATATCATTTTATGCGAGTTTTAGTTTTTTTTTGTATGTTCAGCTTGTTTATTTGAATTTAGATTACTAATGTTTTAAGTTGCTAAATACAGCATGTGTCGTAATGAATGGTCAATTTATTGCGACACGCGATGTAGGTATATATTTTTTATTTAATAAGTACTTACTTACATTTTAATGTTATGAAAATAGATAAGTAATTGTTTTGAAGTAAATATAATTTTTTATATTTTATTCATAATATAATTCATATTTTATTTTACCTAACAATATTTACCGACCTACATATTATATTTTTTCTATGTATCTTAATTTTATCTAAACAGGGACCCTATTCCTGTGCGCTCGAGATTGTCTCGGTCACTGTCTCTCTAATTTAGAATTTAATGGCTGTGAGAGTGACCGAGATAAAATGTCACGATAGTGATACGCACGATAGTGATACGCACAGGCATAGAAATACCCTGGGACCCTATTCGGAGAAATGACATTTCTCCGAATAGGGGTCCTGGGCGGAACTGCCAAAGCGGCTGACCTGGGACCCTATTCCTGTGCGCTCGAGATTATCTCGGTCACTCTCACTCCCATTAAATTCTAAATTAGAGAGACAGTAAACCAGATAATCTCGAGCGCACAGGAATAGGGTCCCTGTGTGGCAAAGAAGCCGTGGCGACGGGCGTAAATAAAAGTAATTCTGAACACTTGCAGCAATTTAAAAATCACGGGCTAAATCACGGGATGTAATTATTAAAACATAAGTAAATTAATGTTAAAGGTGTTCCTGCAGCTCCATTTGAGAGCCTGTTCCTATCACAGGCTAGGCGTGTGCACAATCTTTGACCACGTCTTCATTCACCAAAAGGTGAGCTATCGTCAAGCCCCTAGCTTGTGATTGGTATAAAAATATTTACTTTGTAAGTAGACGCTATAAATTATGCTCCAGAAGTGGTCAGCAGGTGCAAGAGACTGGAGGTCGACCGTCTCGCAGTTGAAGTAGTAAATCAAGCCTAGAGTACTCAATACTATGTAGGCTATGGACACCACCTGAAAAAAGAGATAATAACATTGCATGATGAGTATACTCGTAGATGAGACTTTTCTTAGTTTTTACTTAGCCAACCGCCAAGCATTAGTGTGCAAACACTACTGTGTTCCGGATTGAAATAACTATGCTACATATTAAACCACTGAGCATTAACATTCAGCGCATTGCATGGCATGAAGTTTGCTGCAGCGTCATTTACCGGCCGATTTTAATAATATTTGGCATAAGCATTCGATACTCGAATATCGAGTCTAAACAAGAAATTTGAATATGAGCAAAATTGGTGAAGAGTTTGTAAAGTTTGTCAAGATATAGTCAAGGGGAGGGAACTGGCGGTCCTACCCAAGTATCGGAACACGTCATTGGCATTTGGTGGTACACTTATACAGGTTGGTGGTAGCCTGAAAGCACATACCTACTTCAATAAATGGCCCGGCAAGGGATGCGACAAGCACGTCTCGACGCTTATTTCTCAAAAGCTACGAAGCTATCATCTTAGTCTTAGATACCCAGATAAGGCGCGAAGCAAGGTCAATATCACATATCGCGGTCAATTATCCGGGGCGTCAAATTTTTTTTTTAATCTCTTAGTGGGACCCCCAGATTTATTTTGCTTAGTTAAGTAGAACCTCTAGGTATATACAATATAATATTACTTGGTGTTCCGCCCAGGACGCGAGACATTTTGTTCCCTGCCAAATTTTGACCCCGCCTCTGAAAAATCGTAAATCGTACGGCTGCCTTGTGAGGCCACATCGTCGCTTACCATCAGTACGTAAGTAGATCTAGGTTGAACAAATATAATTATTAAAAGAAAAACAAAAACATCGAGAACAAAAACCAATCCGGTCTAACGAATTTAACGACATTTTCCAAAAAACGGTCAAGTTTTTTATGTGGTAGGAGGTCACAATGAAACAGACATACTTACAAACATCCGAAAAACAATACCATACATAAAAAAATACTGATCCTTATCCTGATCCTGATCCAATTAATCAGTAGTCATAATTAGGATCAAAGAGTCATAGAGAACGGAAATGACAATAACGTCATCATCATCGGAATGATAGCGGGAACGTTTGTAAACTGTCATTATCCATAGCTTAGCATCTGAGACATATACAGGGTTATGAGGAAAGGGTATGCTAAGCCGAAAGGAGCTGATAGTACTTATGATTGTGAACAACTTTTACTATGGGACCAACCCTGAAATCGAGAAAAAATAATCAGCTGTGCCATACATTTTGTCTAGTATCATTGACATTTTTCTATGGAACAGCTGATATTTTTTTCTCGATTTCAGGGTTGGTCCCATAGTAAAAGTTGTTCACAATCATAAGTACTATCAGCTCCTTTCGGCTTAGCATACCCTTTCCTTATAACCCTGTATATTATATTACTCTTTGCATAAACCTCTAATCTGAGTTTAGCATGGAATAGTAGGTAAGGACCAATAATAATTGCCAAGAAATAAAGCAATTGATCTGTGTAGTTACGACTAACCCAGAGCAAATTAATTGTACAAGGGGCCTAGCATACTACTACTTTAAAGCCAGACAAAAAAAGTAAGCTTTATAATAAGAATACTTTTAGTGTTTGATAGGCCCGCAAGATTACGCGTAGATCTATGCGCTAAATATTTGGCGAGCAGAGCCATAAATGAAAATCAGAAGAAAAAAAATAAAAAATTAGTAGCATGTTTCTAGATAAGAGCGGTAAAAAATCTACTAGGTACTATCCTATATGGTTCAGTTACAGTTATCATTAATTAAAATCAATTTCAGTAATTATAAGATTAGAGGTTATTAATTACGCGAACATTTGCCCGGTATATACACTATTTTACATAGCACGGTCTTATACGGGCAATGAAGCAAAACTATTTTGTACCCATACAAAGATATTCTATATTCTACATATCTATATTCATAGATATGTTGATAAACTCATAACTGTTCAGACCAGATTTTACATACTTAGGAAAAAAAGCTTAAAACTATTGTAACAACAGTAACTGGCGTACCTACTTATCTCAAAAATATTATTACTAGTAGTTCTGCGCACAGTACACCTCGCGAGCACAAACTTTTTTGCACAGCCTCAATTTAACAATTTCATAGTTTTATTTTGATGTCGGCGATTTTTGATTGGTCTACCCAAGACATCATTTTTAAGGAGATTTCTGTGTTCCATCAAAAATATGCTTTCATCTGTCCATATGTTGGTATACTCGCGTAAAGGTCGTGTTTTTCAAACAATCTTGACGAAACTTGGTATACAGGTTCTACAATTTTATAGATTATGTTGTCGTCGGCGATTTTTGATTGCTGGGACATTTTCCCCAATAAGATATAAGTAATGGTCGTGTGGTCTCAGTTCGGGACATCGAAATCGATAAACGAATTAGCTCATATTAAAAATTCTTGTACCAACATACAGGCAGATGAAGCAAATTTTGCCAGTTAAAACTGAGTACTTTCGTTCGCTTCGCTCACTCGGTCAATTATTATATTAATTCAAAATATTCACACACTTTTTTGTGCTGCGGGGTTGCCGCAATTCAGTAAAATCCCATGGACTGTGTTGGCGTCATGCTTTGTGAAATGGAGCATTTAATGGCGCGGATACAATGATAGGTAATACAATAGATGCGCACGTAAACGATCTGTTGGCAAAGAAAAGTTACCTACGCTTAATTGATAAAACGCAAGCTTAAATATACTCCAAAATCCACTTACACATGTGATCGAGCTGGACAGTCGAGCCGTCAGCACCAGTGTCGACGGCACTTTATAAGACATTTTGGTTTCATTTGTCTTCAAAAAATATTTAATTATTATTTGAGATCACGTTATGTCTAGTTAGTGAACACGTATGAAAGAACTAAACAAGATATGGATGTTAATCGAAGCGATAATTGTTATCGGTAATAACGTCGACACTATCTGGATTGCAGGAGGGTAGACTTGGCAGGACGATGGAATTAATGGCGTCGCATTTAAAATGATTCATTATACATTATTTTGGATCATTTTTAAAGTGGGTTTTACCGGTTTAATCCAAATTCACAATTTTCCAAATTACTACAAACGTAATTTATGTTTTTTATAAATACTTAATAATTATCAAAATATCTAAATGTTCAAATCCGTGTTGAGAGATAATGACGTTGAGAGTCTTTCGTACCACGTAATAGGTACTAAAGTAATCTGACAGGACGTAAATTATCTACGTCTGTTTTTATCCCACTGCCCAAGGCAATGAGGAGGGCAATGGTTTTGGGGTGTATGTAGGTATGTATAAGTATGTGTGTTTGTGTGTTCCTGTTTCTAAACGGCTTGGCCGATTTTGAGGGATGAGGTGTAATTGGTGTCCTCTTTATGTCCGAAATGCAAAATAGACCACGTTTTGGAGCCGGGGATTTAAAAAAAAATATCTAGAAGCGCCCCTCGGTTTTACCCACTATACAATAGGAACAGTATATTTTTCCGGGATAAAACGTAGCTTAAGTATGTATAAATCCAGGATAATATAACGCCGTCTTGTCCATACCAAAAAACGAATTATTAATCTATGTCCATACATAAAACCTGATACCCACCCCTAAATGTTATCCGATTTCGATATTTTTTATATGTTGTGTTATATGTGTTTGTACACCGTGGAAAACTATACTTGTATGTATATATTTTTTTATTTTCGCTATATCTTCATTGATAAAGGCACTGTTTGCGTCGAAAATACGACGAAGAAAGGTAGTTGTTATTAGAATAGGCAACATAATTTTTTTTTTTTAAACATACCGGTACAGACTATGGCTTATCCAAACCATTGACACCAAAAACAAAAGATTTTGTTAAGATTTAAAGGGTGATAACAGACTACCCCGAAACGCTAATTTCGTCAAAAAGTTAGGAAAATTCACCAACACTCTCTTTATTGCACGCACGAGAAATAGAGCGACAGCTATACAATTTCAAATATCGAATGTGCCAAAACCCCGCGGAAGGAATATCCTAATGACAATAGTATTACGAGGGACGTGGGGGCTTGGGGGAAGCTTAGGAGCTGACATTTGCACAAAAAACAAAAAAGTTTTGGTGAATGTTAAATGTTATAGAACAATTCTAGGAAGCTGCTTGCTGAGGTATTTGGCTGTACCAACCCTGTAGATTAGTGTGATGTTTTATTTTTCACCCTAATTATATATTGTTAGAGTTAAATCATTAAAATTAGAAATTCCTAAAGATTATAATGTCGGAATTTGTTTTATCAACCATATTCAAGCTAAGTCTAGGAAGCGTTTCATATCAATAAAATGTTATCATACACATTGTTTTCCAGTGACTTCGGACATTTCTATAGATATTTTTACCTACTGTTACGAATGGAAATGGAATTTAGTTAGTATTTTATTTACCTACATTTATAATCTCGATAGTCATTCCAATTTGTACCCTAGGAATAAACACGCGATTCCTGAGGCCTTCTAATGGCCACGTAACCAGCAGACAACTTACATATACCCTTTCACGAAAATAAATAGAGCGCCATCTTAGAATAATCTCAGAGCGCCATACATTTTTGTCACTGCGCTTCGTCCGCGCGCCCGTTGCTCTTTCTATATCAAGTCAAACAAAAACGTGGACTAGAAACGTGGACTAGTGACTAGTGTTTAGTGACTAGGGTAATGAAACTGAAGTGAAGTGATTGAAATGCTGCCACACTTCGGTTTCGATAAAACACATGGAGTAGAATGGGGCAAAGCTGTATTGTAGATGTCTTTAAGTCTTAACTTTCAAAATCCTTTATTCTAAGTATATAGGTAAGACTTTGACTTTGTATAGGTTTTTTTTTGTATATCATGAATTTGTGGTGTTATTTCTCAAGGGTTTTTTCGTACAACAGATGATTTTGAAACGGGAATTTGTATAGCCACTGCATACCTATAGCATGATTGTTTATTACCTACGTATATTTTAAGATAAAATAAAAAAAAATAAAAAATGGTCACCAAATATTTTTATCGCATTTTTTACGCGCTATGTAAGCCTATATACATGTATATTATTAGGCATGTCTACTAATAATATGTCCGTCCAGGGACCCTATTCGGAGAAATGACATTTTATCTTGGTCATTCTCACTACCATTAAATTCTAAATTAGAGAGACAGTGACCGAGACAATCTCGAGCGCACAGGAATAGGGTCCCAGTTGTCCATTTGGGTACTACGTCCATGTGTCCGTCGTATATCCGCAGTAAAGTTGTTTAGCAATCAATAAACATTCATATGTGGACTAATATACCTACAGCATTTGGCTCCCATCACTGACCTCTATTTTACTATAATAGTAAGAGTATTGAAAACTCAATATAGCAAGAGCCGCGAGTGCGTGGACGGAGCGCTGTGACACAAAAATTTATGGCGCTTTATAGAACAGCGGCAGGCGCTTGGTGTTTTTCGTTCCATTGAGCAACATACATTTTTGTATCGATGCGCCCGAGGAGCTTGATGTAAAGAGTATTATCACGAAACTGGTTTCGTCAAAAAAAAATTTTTCTCTTTCGTAACTGGTTGTGGAACGACGGTTATGTAAACGGCCGAAGGGATTATAGACGTCAGTACCTCCCATCAAAGAGAATATAAACCTCCCATTGACTCTGAGACCGTCGCTTCCTAGTATACATTCTTATCTATGGTCGCTTCGGTCCGGTCAATATTAAGAAAAATCGTGTGGAAGCACTGCATGCTGAGTACCACTGATTTCAATAAACGTCAGTAACCTATAAATAATATAGAAAAAAGACCGCCGCTTTGTAAAGACAGCTGTCTAAATTCTTGCCGCTGTCCAGCTGTCACCATTTCATCATTTGTATATTTTTCACCGATTCACAACAAACATTGATATAAATGAATCCAAAGAAGCTTTTACAAAGAATTGTACCGATATATATTCAAGGAATATATTTTGCTTAAAACAATGGCTAGTTCCATCTCATACAAAAATTGAATTCTCGAACTAGATAATGAATACAAAAAATGTTATAAAGACTTCGTTACGCATCCTCATGCAATAGAAACCTGTGGTGACTGGAATAATTGAATGGAGTAAAATTCTGAGATAATCACAGCAGTTGCCTTCAAGTTTCATAAAATGTGATGACAAATACTATAGTGTTTACGTTTGACGGATTTCTGGACTACTTGTTCTATGTACTGTTGACATGGCGTATTGGAAGCTACTTGTACACAAGCTACTGGGTCTCGGAGACCCTCTTGCCTCGTTCGACAGGGTGCGGGGGAAAGTTCATTGTCACCTTTTCCCTGATGACCAGCGCCTGCCTCCTGACATTTCTTCCGATGTCAGAGTTCCCTCGGCTGAGCCTCGCGAATAGAGTACTAAATATTCCCTCACAGTTTAATACTATATATTTTTTGCACGAGTACCTGGCCCCAGCTATCAACAGTACGCGCATCACAGTATTTTGCTGGCTCATGACACTCCTGTCCATCATAGAAACTATGTACCTCATCCACTCTGATTGGAATAGAATAGACTAAGTTGACCTGTTCTTGTAAACTTTATTGTTAGATTAAACATTGTCCGTAACAGTTTCATGTCTTTGTATGTAACTTCTGCGTACTTAGCTAAGGATAATAAAACCAGCTGACTGCGCGTGCGATAAACTTCTCTCTCACGCCCTTCGCTCTGTCTCGCTCGCACAGTCAACAATTATACTCGGAACGAATTTCCAAAAAGTAAAAAAACATCATGTTTATCATACCTTTACAAATAAATAAATTATCGTTTTGATAATGTTAAATGACTTCAACGAGATCTAAGTATTTTAAGTATTACAAGCGATTTTATCGATCGAAACCAAAAACACATGCATGTCAAATTTAAAAATATCAAAACAAACATTTATTTGTAAAGATACAGCTATGATATAGTTTTTTTTTAATTTTTTTGGAAATTCACACAGTGTTTATATAATGTGAATGTGAAAATGTGTGAGCGAGACAATTGTGCGTGGGACAATTCCGCGGACGGTGCGCGGATGCGCGTTTTTTTACGTTGTACTGAAATGTCTCCGTTTGTGTAGATAACACGGTACAACACACCGACAACGCCGCTCTGCGCGGTATGGCTCGGCGCATCTTGGTTTCCTTGCCTAGGGAAAATAGTAAAAAACGGCTCAAGTTTTAAAATATTTATTTACATTTACAAAGGACGACAGAGAAATTCGCGCTTATGTAACCTAAGCTTATCAAAATATCTCTCAAGTTTCTTTAGAGATTTTAAAGCTTTACCACGATAACAGAATCCGTGGGAATGAGTCGTGCTAAAGCTATCTCACTCTAACATTTGCAAGTTTTTGTAGATAGATTGTGAATTTCCAAAGCTGTACATTGTAGATATTTGTCTTTGATAATATCAGAAAATTACCAAAAACTTTTTTGTTTTTTTCGATAACCTCCGTCAAATTAAAAGATTTAAAAACTAAAGTCTCTTTAAAACATTGTAATCTTATAAACAAACAACTAAGTAAGTATATACTTTTTTTGGAATTCACACTTAGTGATTTTACAAGTAAATTTTTAATATCTACATAATCTACCTAAAATTACGGAATAATAAAGGTATATGTGTATCTTCGCGAAAATGTGTGAGCGAGACTGGACGCGGCTAAGGGCTTCAACAGCGCGTATAATGCGAACCTCCCAGTGATTCAATATAACGAATATTTAGCGTTTATTTATTGAAACACTAATTATACGCGCCATAACAGATTCTGTTATCATGTTTATTTTTAACAAAACTCATATAACTAAGCATACTTTCGTCTGTAGATCTTTGTGCAACAGTTTACTTATAAAACCTTATGATACGCTTACATAATTATGTATTATATTTACAGTGATTATTATACTGGTTCAATATTTTTCTGTACTGTCATCCCTCTGAACATTTGGGTTATGTAGTTGTGTATTTTGCTCTTGAAGTAGGTAACTTCGAAGCTGTGCATTCCGGAAAAATATTGAATGAGGCGTTTTCCACAAAAAAAAAAAGTATTTCTAAAATACTTACTAGATGGCGTTACAGACCTATCGTTTTATCTGTCATTGTCATTTCTGTCGAAATGTTTTATGTTTATTTCTTAAATCGTAAATTTTGGCTCCACACGTTGTGTATTTAGCCAGTGTCAACTACTGTAATATTTCAAATGAAGTCAAATACATAGTTACGTTACTTGAAATTGTCTAAATACACATTTCGAGCCAAAAAACACGAGAAAACAAAAGGCACACGTACATTTTTTTGTCTTTCATGTCTTGACAGTGACAGGAAAAACTCAAGGTACATCTATCGCCATCTATTGGGTACTTTTATAACAAGGATTTCTTTTTTTTTGGAAAACGCCTCATTATCATTTCATAAAACACAGCTATACATATACATAGTACATATATATAATTTTGCGGTTAGTCCATGAGGAATAAGTGATATACATAGTGAATTACCAGCATTGGAGATAATAATCGGTTTTTCCCACCATTCCTATTACCTGGGACCCTATTCCTGTGCGCTCGAGATTATCTCGGTCACTGTCTCTCTAATTTAGAATTTAATGGGAGTGAGAGTGACCGAGATAATCTCGAGCGCACAGGAATAGGGTCCCAGAGTGTCTAGTGCGAGTTTTTCCAAATGCGTTTACTAACTCTATGACGTTTACGTTAATAATGATTTGTATGAAATAAGAGCAGCGCCATCCAGCGTCATCTAGATGGCACTGCACTTGGAAACACTCGCACTAGGCACTTTTTATGTAATTGCGTAAAGAGATGACGTATTCACTTCCATGATGGTAAGTGTCACTCTTGTCAGTCTTGACATACCAGTTCATTGTCACCTAGAATTTGAACTTCAGCAGTGGACTTATCCCGGAACTCTGAAAGCGATAGTGATAGTCCACAAGCGGGACCGCGCATAGTGCGACTAAGTTAGTACGAGCGGGATGGCACGCTCTCGCAATCAGAATCACGAACGTTTCAAAGTTAGAGGATAACCCCGCAAGGACCCTATTCCTGTGCGCTCGAGGTTATCTCGGTCTGTCTCTCTAATTTAGAATTTAATGGGAGTGAGAGTGACCGAGATAATCCCGAGCGCACAGGAATAGGGTCCCAGTTCAGAACCGTGCGTGACACTGCACCGTTACCAGTGATATATAAATGTCTAGTGTACGGTCTGCGTAATAATCCATGGAGACATTTGAAATGTAAAAATACTATTTACTATGATCGGTCATAGTCCCACTATCACTAATAGCCATTTTGTATAATGATCGCACCAATATTTTGTGCTCCCATCGCAGCTAGCTAGCACTAATATTTGGTGCTAGCTAGTTGCGGACATGGTACGCGTGGACTGACCTAACAAACGAGAGAGAAATATATTTTCCTCTTATTTTCTCGGTCCGTGGTTTTTATGACATGTTAAATCTAGTAGGTATTTCTTTTCCTATTTTAGGTAAGGTATTGACCATTATACAAAACGGCTAATAGAGATAGTGGGACTATAACCGATCATAATAGATAACAGTAATTCTACATTTCAAATGTCTCCATGGATCATTACACAGGCTAGACATACTTGTGTCGAGTTTGAAAGGCGACACTAACACAAACTGCGCACGCTACAAGTGCGGCCGGCATTAAATACTATATCAGAATTTTTGAATTATCACACTTACATACCGAAGCCCGTGCAGAAATACCGATTGAAATAGTTCAAATACAATTACATACTATTCAAAAACTTTTAAATGTTACAAAAAAATAAATACTTTCCCATGGACCGTGTGGGACAGTGGGACGTGCGGCGATGATCCAAAATGTATGCAGGTAAATGAATCGCGAATGTTATTACGATCTAATCACTTTATTATATTCGGATCTTCTCTAGTGTGTTTCCACTTTACTATCACTATATTAAAGCGGGAATACGCTAGAGATTCTTTTAAGATTCAGATTTTGTTGATGCACTTTTGCAAAGTTAGGTCTGATTCAGACAATTAAGTTAGAAACTAATTTATCGGACGCGTCCGTAAGTCGCGACTGATCTGGGATCCTATTCCTGTGCGCTCGAGATTATCTCGGTCACATAGGAATACGTACCCATGTACATTGCACCCAAGTGTGCAAACTATAAGGAATAAGTCGCGGACGTGGCCTGTGACGCATGGACGTCCGACAATTATATGGCTCGTCGGATCTTTTCATTAGTCATGATATCCGACACGATACCTGTCAGTAGCGATACCCAGTCCCGTCCGATAATTTGTTTCGAACTTTATTTTTGATTCTTAGGTAATCAGAATTGCAGTGAGTAGGTAGAGTGTGTTCGGTGCGAGAGGAGGGTCAGGGCTCCGAAGGCGTCGCGGCGTCCGTTTCTAGTACAACACATCAGACTGAGTTAATGCCGCTGGAAAGTAGAAATGTATAAACTGATTCTAGATTCTGGAAAATAACAAGTAATGGCCATAGCTGTGTATCTCGGCACCGGACAGACTAAAGAACGCTGTGGATGGGTCCATGAGCCAGCCAATCATAGTCACGGATTTCCTGAACGAATATGCAATCGGCCAACCGTCGGCGCGATTTATTACGTCGTCTCGCGCTCGACGCGATGATATTTCCTGCATGCGTGTTTTACTGGTTATATTATCTTGGGCAGCCCGATAATATCTCGTCTAATATATTATCGGACAACGCGTGGTGACTTTACGCCGACAATCGGCAGACCTTAGCGACAATGTCGCCAATGTCATCGGAATGACAACTCTATACAAATGTGAGTGGTCACACGAAAAGGGACCTGTAGGGATCGTAAATGTCTTTTTGGTTATTTGGTGATTTTGATTATTTATACTTTTCTCTTTATTTAGGTCCAAACAGATTATTTTTAAGTACCTAGTAAAGTTTTTATTACAAAATAAATTTCGCTCAAAAAACCTTTTTAAACATATCTGTACAAAAAACCTTAAACTCGATTTTCTCGAAATCTCCCTTTTCGTGTGACCACTCACAAATTAATATTGACGTAACGCCGAAAACTCAACAAAGGCTATTTAATATTTATTTAAATTTGACTTTGTTTCAATGCAGGTATCATGGTTTGGATTTTGGATGGCGTTAATTGGCAACACTGTTGCTGCGGTCTGTCGCCTGCCGCCAATCTTGGAATAGCACAGGCAGGACCATATTGCGGCCTACACTGCCGATTGATGCAGTGCACAAAGCGCTTTGTTCGAAGTTGGTAAAAAAAATAACCTTACTAAATTCAACTAACGATTAGAACATGCATGTTTGTATCGGTTTCAATTTGTAAGACGATTTAAACAATATCTTTTAATCGGTCCGATGTGCGATACGTTTTGCACAGGCCTTAACAATATTTTGTAAATGAGATTCCTACCCTAGCTTCTACTCCCTATTATAAATTAGTTGGTGCCAACCAGTAGTAGCATACCGCGATCTCTTGAACACTGCAAAATATAAATTAAATCACGGTATATCGTCAAATATACATGGTGCTATTTAATCGTCTAGGGAGCGGATGTGGCGATGTTGTATATGTCGCAGATAATATATTCTCAAAGCCGTGATATTATAATTTAACTAGGGAAATTATAATTGCACGTTATACAAGACAACGAACAACCTTTGTTCTACGACTTTTCAAAATTCACGGGATATAATCAGCATCATAAATTTAACGTATCGTAATGTCACTATTAATAAGTCACAATGTTTTTATGCTGTTCCTGTCCGTGCATGGTTACCTGGAAGAGATCGCTTTAAGCGATAAGGCCGCCAATTATAATCCTAGTCGATAATACAACTTACTGTATGTTTGTCTATAATCTGTGTGGTATTTAAGAGTTATCAAGTCTGTATCTGTATTTGAATCAGATTGGCACAGGACCGATACAGATGGCACAGAAAGAGATATGTATACCCAGCAGTGGATAGGGAGTGTGTGTGGATGATGGTGTGTCCGATGGCCGATCAGCACCGCGTACGAAGTGTTAGCCATAAGTTATTTTACAAACAAATTGGTATAATAGATACAAATTCGTTCGGAGTCACCTGTATTTACAACCACATCAGCTTTTCAGTTACAATGATTGTTGAGACAAATCACATATGAATATATCAAAGAGACATTGGTGTCGACTCTTTTATAACGTGTTTTTCCAGCGTACACATAGTGTTCGTAGGTATAGGAATTTCGCCAGTTTCAAGTATTGGCTACTTATTACAAGTAAAGTAAAATATTCTAACCGCCGAATACTGAAACGTTTGTTAACTTTGGCAACAAATTAAGTCTATTGCTGCCTTTGTCATTTGCTTAGTGCCAGACAAAGGCAGTATTAGAATTAATTTGTCGTCAAAGTTAACAAACGATTCAGTATTCGGGGGTTAGTCAAGCATTCTTTACTATAGCGGATTGGCCACAAAGTACTGTTTGCTCACGTCACTTGGGACTGCCTTCGGCATGTCGGCCATGTTTTGTATCCCATCCAAGCTAGTATGATAGCTGTCTAAAACTGTCAAATGTTTTTGAAGTGTTAGGAAATCACTAGTGAAAGGAGTGGAGTTGACGCCGTATTGTGTATTCCAAGTGCCGCAAATGACGTGACTTTTAACAGGTCCATTGGTCTAAGTTTATAGTCCAAGTCAACCAAAGCGAGTCACGGTCAAGTCCAAGTCATGCCCCAGTAAAATGGTGGAGATTTTGTTACCATTATTTAAACAAAACCAATCTGACGACTTTCAAGAAAGAAGTCCCCCCAGACGCGACGCTGTTATCAGACCTTGAAAACAGATGCAACAGGTGCATCATCAAAAGAAATGGATTAGTTCCGTTTGTTTACCGTGGGACTTATTTTATGAAAATCACACTACCTGCGTCTTTTTCATTTTACCTAATGCGAAAGGAATGTCAATCATTTCATATCAAATTAAGTTTAAAAAAATGATGCAACAGAATCGACACCACTGTACTTCTACATTGATATTGCCGCATACAATAAAATATCACACTACAATGTGGTGGCTCAATGTGATGTAAGGAAAACGAATATAAGCCCGATAACGAGTGCCATTTGGTTGTTTATACATGCCTAATTCCGTTGAAATAGTGCTTAATTTGCGTGCAAGTTAGATACTAGTATTTGACTCGAATGACCTATTGACACGACACAGTTTCAAAGCGCACGTTGGTTTGATTATAAAGTTGTTATCTAGAGCACTTACGTCGCGTTGAGTTAGATGCGTAGTCTTTCTTCTGCGTCAGTGAGCTGAGGCTGGAAGCGGCGCGATGGACGGCTAGAAATTTAAATGAAATGAAATTTATTTCTAGTAAAAAACTTAATCTATCACTAAAATAATCATCGATCGATCGATCTCTTTAACACATTTTCAACATTTTTGTTGATTAAATAATCATGGTAAGGAAATTAGAAAAAAATAATATAAACAGTCAGTTTTATTTAGAATAATAATAATTAAAAATAATAACATTTTTTTATTTCGGCGAAGGAGAACGAAAAGACTGGATTGAATAATGTTTTTTTCCTTCTTCTTCACCCAAATAAATAATGTTAAAATAAATATTGGTGTTTTATCACCACTTCTATTCTTGTTGACGCGAAGTGGCGCCATCTATCGCACGCGCTGTGAACTTTTATAGCTACGAATGTGCTTTATCACTAAACTTGTAAATAATAATTGTAAATAAAATCAGCCATTACACTTGCACATTATTCCCGATTTCAGTTTTTCGTTTTATATCGGATATCGGATGTGTTTCACATTTGTAAATCGGCTAACACACCTGTGCATTATTTTCTCGGGTAGGGTTTTCAAATTTTAATCCGAGTTGCTTGCAGTCATATCTGTCAGATGTGCTTTCACACGGTGTTTTATACTAGTAGGGAGGATATTATATTTTCGCCTATAGTATAATTTTTTGTCGTTTCGGCACAGAGTTTTCCCACTTGCGCATCGGCTATTATACTCGCGTCATTTCCGTATAAATAGCGCTTTTTGGATCTGAGTGCAAGTCATTTTCAAATGTCTTCACACTGGTGCTACTAAACTAGTTGGGAGTTTTGGCGGGAACGTGAAGAAATCATGTCGCGTCATTATATTATTTTCCATTACTTGTGTTATTTCGAGTGTTAATGTGTAAAAACTGTGAATTTTTACCCGTTAAGTGTTCGTGAACATGCACGAGTGTTGGTGAATGGTATAATGTCGTGAAACGTGAATTTTCGTGTTGTTTCCAAAACTCCATAGAAGGCTCTAGTAAAGTTTTCACCACTTTAATGGGGCATGACTAGGACTTGACCATGACTTGCTTTGCTCTACTTTGACAGTGACTATGACTTGTTTGATTATATCTAACTAAACTTGAGAATAAATATGTATACTTGACACTGGCAAATGCATAAGACGTGCGACGCCAAAACCCTCTTAGGAGGAAAAAGAAAAACTAGTTGAAATCCAAGAAAAATGTCATTCGTTTTTTTTTAATTACGTAAGTCAAAATGGTGTCGGGATATTAGTAGGTCTTGCTAAGTCAAGACGTCAAAACTTGGACGAAATGCTAAATCCATGCGTCAAAACCAGCTCGATCACTAATAAAGAAAGAACAAAAAGGAATTATCACATTTTTACGTTTTTCCAAGCCTCCTTCTTGACAGCCGTTCCAAATTAATTTTCATAACAAAACAGCCAGTTAATTAGTAATGAGTATGTATGAAAGTTTTGATGATTATCATTAATCCCACAACTGGTCATTTGAATCGTGAACAAATGGCTACCACTAGGACGGAGGCTAAGCTAAAGACAGCAAATGAACTTGTACCTTCCCCCGAGGAAATTAAGTTACAATTAACCTTAACTAAGAAGAACAGCTTGTCCTCACGTCTCCAGACTATCTTTGACTACTAAGGAAGACTAAGGTGATGGAAACAGGGACCCTATTCGGAGATATGTCATTTTATCTCGGTCACTCTCACTCCCATTAAATTCTAAATTAGAGAGACAGTGACCGAGATAAAATGTCATTTCTCCGAATAGGGGCCCTGTTGAGTATTCTCGTGAAATATTTCTATTCTTCTTTAAATATTGACAATCAATAAATAAATTCAATACACTTCTTCTTCTGACCACTATGGTGAATTAAAATTATTAGCCGACCCCTCATTCTACCTTAGAAGAACAGGACACAAATTAATTTAACTTGTTTGAGTTCTTGCACTATCTTGTCAAGTATATGTATATACAACGGCACGTATCAACGCGCTTTCCGATAGTGGCGTTCGTTTCTAAGGTCAGGCGTCGACTATAGCAGCCCTCGAGTTACTTACTTTCGACGGAGAGTTTTTCTCGTCCTCCCCTATGTTCTAATCAAATTTCAAAACCGTTCTACATGAAAATAATTTGCTCTCGGACTCTGAGAAGATGACCTTACTGGCGAAGCTCTTCGCTATGGCTCAGTCCGAATTCTCAGGACTTACTCCGAGTGGGGAGAGTTACTGCATCATACTGGATTCTCTTATAAGACGATACGATAGTTTCTTTCGACTAAGTGTCTTCTTAGTCTTTCGAGGAATATGCAAAAAAATATTAACAATGAACTCACAAGCTTTCCTGAAGGAAGGTATGGCAGAGTAGTCCGGCAGCGGGACTGGGGGCAGGTCTTCATCGGGCGGTAGCTGGTCACGCATGCGGTGCGCGGACGCAGGGATGTACGCCCAGGGCAGCTGACCTTGCAGCTCCGCAGTCGTGCCGCGACGACTGCGCACGACACATCAACATAATTGTTTTTGAAAAGTTGAGAATGAAAATTATGAATAGAAAATCGTGGAACTGAGTTGTGTTGCTTAACGGCACTAAAATGTAGCATAAATATAGTGATATAGTTCGCATAGAGACTAGTGCAAGAAACATAGGTAGGTGCTTTGCTTATTAAAAAATAAAGACAAAATAGTTCTCGATCGTTACCCGCGTGAATCAGTGAGGTTAGCGGAGTCAAGCTGCGGTAGGGACTGTGAGGCCCGGGGCGGGCTCTGGCGGCCGGCTGTGTCAACGACAGCTCGGTCCAGGCGCCTTTGCTGCTCCGCTATCATGTTTTCCAGCCGTTGGGGAAGAGACAGCAGGCTTTCGGGGAAGTTCACCGTGCGCTTCTTGTCACCTATCTCCTCATGATGGGGACGCGGTGTCCTACCACGAGGGAATGGTTGATGTAAAACCTATGCAGCAGCAGCAGAAGCAGTTACTATGCTAAGTAAGTAGCTGTCAGTCTGGTACAATTTCGCGCTTATATTATAATTCATTATAATTCTTTTTATAACGATAAATTAGTTTGCCAAATACCTTATCAATAGACCGCTAATTTATTACAAGAATAGTTGAAACAACAGTTTTACCTTTCTGGAGAAGCATCTAATGAGTCAGGGTGTGATCTGCTACGTTGATCAGTCGTTGGCGATCTCCTGAAGAGGAAGGCTTTCATTTTTCGGAAGGAGTGGCTGAACCCAGCGCGGGGAATTCTGCCCGCGGCACGATAGGCACTCGGCGTGCTGGACTCCACATCAGCGTGATCACTCTCTTCAGGAACCAGCGTCACCGCGTCAGTTTGAGTTTGCGCCTGCGACTCAATCTGGGTTTGTGCTTGAGATTGAAACTGTGCCGGCGATAGCGCTACTGGTGCTACTGGAGACTCAGGTTCAGGTGTCGGCGCTTCCACTTGCTGTAAAATTTTATTAGGCCTATTAGATCTACTCAACATCAAATCAGAAAACAAAGCATTGATCTAAAAGCTATTATCATCTGACCTACAACTGAATTTCGTCGACTACGCATCGTCCATTCAATGTTAGTCACATGACAAAATATAATTTACTAACTTCGGGTGTCTGAAACGTTTGTTAACTTTAACAACAGATGCCTTTGTTGCAGATGTCCAATGATGCCTTTATCTGGCACTAAATAAACGACAAACAAAGCAATATACTTAATCCGTTGTCATAGTTAGCAAACAATAATAATAATAATAATAATAATAATAATCCTTTATTTCCATAAAAACACACTCAGAAAATAGATATTAATAGATAGGAACATTCGTTAACAAAATAAAGAGGTAAGGTTGTTGCGGTGGGCCCCAAACTAGGCTAGGCCTGTATCTTGGGCACCCGAGGATTTTGGAACGAGATTAATTTTTAAACATTTTTGCGCTTTGACGTCGTACACACTAACAGAACACAATACATGTTTGTAAATACATAGAATGTAATGATTTAAAAGATAAATAGAAAATAATTGGAAGTGCGTGTACGAAATTAGAATACTTAAGCGTTTAATTTTAGAGTGTGATAATACATACTAAGTAATGGTATATTTAAAATGCATGCAAATTTTGATTATAATTTAAAATAAAATTCAATTTAGTTTGCTAAAATTAGAATAAACATCACAATATTCATTCAATTCCATTCGATCAATATTCAAGAAATCAATAATAATAAAATTAAAATAAAAATGAAAACATGAAACAATAAAAAAATAAATAAATATCCCAAAATTGAATTTTACACTAATGGTTTGATGAAATTAAACTGAAACTGAAATGAGAAAACGGGTGCTTTGGCATGTAAGGGACGAGATGATGTGTGTAGCGGACTGTGTATGTGGATGTGGGAGGTGTTCCCTCTGCGATACACAAGGCCTCATAAGAGTCAGGGTTCGCAGAGGCGACGAGTGTTTGTATGTGTGTGTGTGTGTGTGTGTGTGTGTGTGTGTGAGTGTGTGTGTGTGTGTGTATGTGTGTGTGTGTGCGTGCGTGCGTGTGCGTGTATGTGTGTTGTGTGTGAGGGAGAGTGTGCTTTGTGTTATTTGGCAGAAGATCATAAGACAGGAATCAAATTTAATCACGTGGGCCAGGACAAGGCTCGAAAGACTTCATTGCGCATCATCTCCGAATACATCACAAGTCTTTCCGTTTGCTTACCGGATAACAAGATGAGCCATTTTATTATCTTGTTTTTTGATGCAGCAAAGGTGCTTTGCTGGATGTCAATAAGTCGGCAAACTGAGTTGTAAGTGAAGACGTGCACATGCTTTGGCAGTCGGGCAGCAAACGTGGTGTTCACTCTGGGGATAAGCACATCCCGACGGCGATTTTTTCGGCCCTGTTTGATGTTCCTTGACAAGTGGTGACTTTTCGCTACAGCCCGCAGGATAAAAAGCTGCCGAACTCTCAGAACCTCGGCCTCCTCATACAGTTTGTCCGTGGAGTACCGACGAGGTTTGCCCAGCATAGTCTTTAGAACAGCCCTTTGTGCGCGTTCCACTTCATCCAAATGTGTCTTAGCTGCTCCTCCCCAAACACTAATACAGTATTTTAGGAGCGACTGACACAAACACTTGTAGACCATTAATTTAACCTCTGCTGTAGCAGATGCTCTTAAAGTCTTCATAATGTAGAGTAGCTTGCGGACTTTCTTTGAGATGTACGTAATGTGTGTAGAGAAGGTTAAGTTTTCGTCAACCATAACCCCCAAATACTTGGTTGATTTTACTCTACCAATTGAGTTGCACGAACACATTGCCGGGGATGTACTAAAGCCCGAGGAAACAACGCAGTTGTTGTGTAGTTGCAACTTCGATAGTACAGTGCTTGTGGCTTCCGTAATGTGGAAAGCCACAAAGTTCGACTTTTTGACATTGAGAGTTAGGAGGTTTATATCGAGCCATCGGGACAACGCTGCCATTCCGTTTTCAGCTTCCTTTATTACAGAAGTCCAGTCCTCCCCATGGAAAATCGCGACGGTGTCGTCTGCGTAACAGATGAGTTCACAGTTTGGTATATTGAGCCTAAAAACATCATCCATGTAAATCAAAAACAGAGTAGGAGCTAGGATGCTACCTTGAGGGACGCCGAATTCAATGTGAGTCTCTCCACTTGTGTGATCTGCTATTTTTGTGCGTTGTTGTCTGTTCGATAGGTAACTTCTGAACCAGCCAAGAGAACTTCCTCTGATGCCAAAGCCTTTAAGCTTTTTTAGGAGAATGAACGGAGATACAGAATCAAAAGCCTTGGCAAGGTCGAGAAAGACCCCTATACATCTCAGCCTATTGTCCAAATAGGACGACACTGTTTCAGTAAGCAGTTGGACTGCCTCTTCTGTAGACTTGCCCTTTCTAAATCCAAATTGGCGTTCGTTGAGCAGATTGTACTTTTCAAGAAAGTCTACTAACCTCTTATTTACTAGCTTTTCTAGGATTTTTGATACAATACTCAGAAGTGATATTGGTCTATAGTTATCGGGGTTCGACTTATCTCCACTTTTGTGTATCGGGATAACAACCGCCGTTTTCCAACAATCTGGAAATATTCCTGAGGCCATACTTAAGTTACAGATATATGTCAGGGGCTCCAGCAGCGCATCTTTGGCGTATTTTAGTACAAGAGGGCTTATGGCATCCATACCTGGGGCACTGTGAGGTTTGAGATTCTGTATGATACTTGTAATTTCGCGGTGGTCAGTGGGAGCCAAAAAGAGCGAGTTGGGGCTGCGACTATTGAATGTTAATTGTTGGGTCAACGATTCATGCGAGATATTCAGCTTTTGTAAAGTGTTAGAAGCAAGTTTAGCCCCTGTTGAAGCAAAGTGGTTATTGCAGTTGTTAAGTGCTATCTGGGGGTTAGCCGGGTTTGTTAAAAGCTCGGACGAGTCTTTTTTGGGGTACGGTATGTCACAAACTTCTCTTATAGCTTTCCAAAGGGTTTTAGTATTGCCGTGATGTTGAGCTAGTTGCGCGTTATCATGTTCCGTTTTTAACCTATGCAGTAAGTTATTACAGAAGTTTTTGTAACGGATATACGTAGTCTTAAGTGCATCATTTTGTGGGTTTTTCCTTAGTTGTAGGTGAAGATGATCTCGATGTCGCATACACCTTATTAACCCCGGAGTAATCCAAGGTTTAAGGTTAAACTTAGACCGGCTGATTTTTCTTTTGTTGGTGTGTTTGTGGATGCATTCTGACATGATTTGGTTTAATGCAACTACCGCGACATTGACGTCATTCTTATCTAGAACACGGAGCCAATCCACGCGTTTTAACTCCTCAGAAACTTCATGAAAGTTGGTTCTGGTATTGACCCTGCATTTGCCTCTCGTATTTTCCGACTTTGAGGTAATCCCAACTAACAACATATCGTGATCAGTTACTGAAGTCTTACAGATTAAGCCCAGAGTTTTTCCTTTGGTTTTAATATACGCATGATCAAGACATGCTTTTTTTCGAGTCGGTTCAGTTACGGTGGGGAGGAACCCTTGACCCGCCATTAGGCACTGATAAGCTGCATTTCCTCTACTAGGGGGCTCCTCTAGCAAGTTTATGTTTATGTCACCGGTGACCAAAACCGTGGTTTGGTCTTTATCCACAACTAAGATGTTCTCAAGGGAGTCATTGAACCTGTCTAGATCAATCACAGCCGGTGATCTATAGACGCCCACAATTTTTAAGCAATTAACCACATTAACAACAAGGCAATTAGCATCCTCAAAAACTGGCTCTTGGGCTGATGCAGACCAGCAATCCTTTATGTAGATGGCGACCCCACCACTTTTGTTGATTATTTTTTCCGTGTGGAAAACGTCATAGCCTGGTAGATGCGGTATATGAGAATGCTCCTGAAGCCAGCATTCGGAGAAGACTAGGGCGTCAAACTCGCATTCTATACGGCTTAGGGTTGGTAGTAGTTTAGGAAGGTTACGGTTCAAGCTTCTAATATTGAAGGACAGAATTTTAAAATTGTAAGGTGCAATATGTTCTTTGCATAACTCTGGCTTGTCAATAGTGCGGCATTCTATCTTAAGAGTTTGTTCTAAATCTTTATAAATATCTAAGTTACCCATTGTCATAATGTTTTATCTTTGTAAGATATACGTTTTTACAGACAAAGTGTGACGCACTATTGAGAGTCAGTGACAAATGACGGATTTCCCGAAAATTATGTAGTGGTGAAATTAACAGCAAGCACCGTGATGAGTCTGCTGAAACAACCCTTTGAGAGGCTAGTGGAGTTTGTACTAAGGTTTTTAGACGCGTTTCATAGTTATGTGTATGTTGTGTGGAGTGAGTGAAAGAGTGTGTGAATAAATTTGTGAATGAATGTGTGTGGTAGGAATTGAATATGTGAGGATTTGTTTTGCAGTTGGGGTTATTCGAGCTGACCCTTGGACATAGAATTAATTTTGATGTAGTTAAAATCATTAAGAAAGTGAAAACAAATAAAATACATAGGATGTGAAATACATTTAAAATTGCTGGAATTTCGAGCACTAATGAAGTTATCAGAATAAAAGTTGCAGTTAAAATGGCAAAATATGAGTTTGTAATAAATATTACAATCAGAAATAGTTGAATTACGGTCAATTTTATTATAAAATGTCTAGGAGCTTCATTTAAAATCTGATCATTATTTTTTAATGTGAGGCGCGGAGAGTGCAGAGTTCTGAATATGGTTTCCGCTGTTGCTCGGAGGTAGAACGCTGTCCAGGTCGGCATAGCTGTTGATAGGTACGGCAGGTTTCCCTTCTTCTCTACGCAGGTGAACTCTTCCCTTGGTAACCCAGCAGAACCGGTAGCCGGACTCCTTAGCGCGCAGTCTGGCGTCCCGAAATAACAGTCTGTTTGTCTTTGTCAGGTGTTCGTTTACAAAGATCTTACGGGCCGGTCCTGTTAAGCTTAGGTCGGCTGAGGTGAGGGGTTGACGGCGAACTTTAGCGGCTTTTAACACTTCGTCTCTTTTAACTTTTCTGGTCAACTTGACGATGATTGGCCTGGCAAAGTTAGTGTCCTTGGCATTACTTCTTGTGGTTTTAGAACCTGCCCGAATAACCCAATCTATCTCATTTTCGGGGAGGTTTACACCGACTTTGGTAGCAGCAACCATGACAATATGTTCGAGGTTTTCATTTTGAGACTCATTAACGCCTAAGATCTCCAGCTCATTATTAATAAAGTTTTGCGACTGATGGTTAAGTTGGTCTTTTAATTGATGAACTTCATCCCGAAGCGACGAGACAATTGAGTCTCTTTCTTCAAGGGCCTGGATCCTTGTGTCAAAGCTGTCGAGTCTGGAGTTGCATTTTGCCACCCCCTCTGTTAGTAAAATGAGACACGATTTTATTTCGGCCATGTCGAAACGTAGCAAACGCAACTCGGTGGCAACGTCGGGCTGAGCGTCCCCCACCCCATCCCGCGGCGACACAGGTGAGCTCAGTGCTGGCCGCTTTAGAGCTCGCGACCCCGTCGTATTTACGCTCGGGCTGTCGAGGCGAGCGCGTGTTGGTGCCTGACTATTTTTCTTAAGCTCGCTGGCTAGACAAATAGGGCACTTCCAGTCAGTTACATTTGACGTGTCAGAACTCAGTGCTTTGACACAAATAGGGTGGAAAGACGCATTGCAGCCAACACATTTGAGTAAGCTTGATGTACTTATGTTTTGTTTGCATTCCGCACAAATAGTTTCCATCATATTCGAGCGACTTGTAAGCAGGTATCTATCCATAACAGCAAGCGTGACTCAGCGCAACAATCGGTAAAGCGAATAACACGGGAGGGAGCGGTGCTGATAAGCGATTCAACAGGCAGGTAAGTGCGAGCGGGATGGGTATCTGAGGCTCGAGTACGTGTCATGCGCGCGCGCCTTGCACCGTGCAGCCTAACAGCTGTCTATGTCAGCTGTTTTGATTTAAAATTCTCAGATTTAAACTTCTTAATTGCTTATTGAGGTTTAGGATTGGGATCAAACTATTTAGCGTACCTTGTGTTATTTACTGCAACCATTGAACTGGTATGACTTTTAATTGGGTATATGCACTTTTACCACTGATTTTAATTTTTGAAGCAGACCGGATTGAAAGTGTGTACGCACGTTAGCGCTTCCTCTTGCGTTATCAAAAAAACGTTTCTATAACCCGAGCTAAGACTTCTGCATGTATGTTAACAGAAAACTATGTACATGACGCTGTTAATCAGGTATCTGTTGATTGAATGGGCAATGAGTAAGCTGGACCATGAACACTAAATAGTGTAACTTACCACAGCGGTAGTCGTCATTGTGTCTCTCTTAACGTTGCATTCAACTACGAGCATGATCACAAGGATAACGTTGACGACGAAGAAAATAAGGAACCGCGAGTAGAGCAGTACCATGGTCCACGCAGCCCAGGCAGTGTTCAGCTCCACGTTGCCGATGCCGCTTACCGTGCCGCCGATGAAATCCATAATATCAGATAGTGTCTGGAAATACGACAAACCAGTGGAGATGTTTGGTTCGTATGAATAATATATTTTTGAAAGAAATAAAGACATTATTACTGGACAGTATACAGTCGGAGAATAGAGAACGCGTAGCTTACCCTGGTGTGAAAGGAGTCGTTCGCGTACGTAACAGTGGCGACCAAGTCCACGCCACACTGGCAAACTGTCACAATGATCCACGGCCATCTTACGTGTTTCGACTGCTTGTCTTTCGCACCACCCACTGAGAATAATTAATATGAAAATGTACACGTTATTACTTCTTTTGGTCAATTTGACACCTTGCCAATAGCATAAAAACTATTGAAAAAAAGTGTACAAATACGATAGTATACGGTAGTATACGATATCAAAATTTATGAAAATTAGCTGATGCCGGGGCACTTGAATACGGCATCGTTATCCCCTAAATGTAATAAGAGCCTATTAAAAGGAGACCTCTGGGCTAGGGAGTGGTTAGAGGCGGGGCTCTAACCATCTACCTAAACAAGCCCAGGGAGGACGAAAGCGTCGAGTGGCTGACGCAGCTTGTAGGCGGAGGCGTCGCAGGATAGCTCGTAGATGTCCAGGGAGGAACTGTGCTGAGAGCGGTGCTGAAGGGTACGGTGCGTTCCCTTGGAGATCCTGGAGCCCTCTGTCAAGCACCAAGGCAGACTACCGGGGTGTTTTTAATGGGTGCAATCCCACATAGCCCGGCTGCAACCCAAAGCAATCGGGTAGGTATTTATAAATTTTCCCCCTTGTTAAAAAAAACTGTTTATATAATCAAGAGAGGATTCGTTCCTTTGTACTCTTGCCACCAATACCACTTAGTGTCATATAATATTTAGTGGCCTTAACAAAGAGATGAACTTATAAAGCATAATTAATTATTAGTGTTTGTGTACAAAATTGCAAATGTATTGCGAGAATTGTAATTATCGGGTTGATAGCTGGTCGGTGAGCATGAATAACCCAGATAGTATCTATACAGGGTTATAAGGAATGGGTATGCTAAGCCGAAAAGGACGCATAGTACTCATCTGACCAAAACTGTAACCGAAAAAAAAAACAGCTGTTCCATAGAAAAATGTTAATGATACTCGACAAAATCTATGGAACAGCTGATTATTTTTTCTCTATATCAGGGTTGGTCCCATATTAAAAGATATTCACAATCATGAGTACTATGAGCCCCTTTCGGCTTAGCATACCTTCCTTATAGCTCTGTAGATATGCATTGTTACTAAAATCTAATAAATTGTATGTTGTAGACTAATTAACGTTTTGATAACGAATAATCATTATATTTACTAAGTATAACTACGTTCAAAAACCACTTTAAAAAAAAACTGGAAATGGACGTAGCTTTGTTGGTACGATTGCAACACCACCTATTTTGGATAAAAGAAAAAAAAAAAAAAAAACTGCGAAGAAACTGAATGACATAAAATGTCAAAACGGAAATTGTCGATTGTTGATGAGGTGGTTGGTGATAGATTTCTATTTGTTGTGGCAATGCACCGACACACTTTTTTAGGTAAAATGAGGCTTCCACATATTTTCATCTCTACTTTGCCGAACTATTTTTATCAAACGATCAACTGTGTCTGGGTCTCTAGGAAACCTAAACAAAATTGGGAAATTACAAAATAAAATTGTGGCAGCATTGCAGTTCATTATCAGTATGAGATGAGGATGACAATTGTTGGGGTCACTTAGTTTTTTTTAAATTTGGTTTTTCTTTTGTAGGGGACAGTTTGATTTGCTGATTAGGAGTCTACCCTTCTAATATTATAAAAGCGAAAGTAAGTAGCTCTGTCTCTCTGTGTTTGTCGCTTTATCACGACTAAACGCCGGAACAGATCGACCTGAACTTTTGCATATAGACGGACCTAAGATACTTTTTTTGTAGGTCCAGGCGAACGAAGTCGCGGTTAACAGCTAGTACTAAATATAATAATATGTTTACTACAACCATTATCTACGAGTTCATTAGCCAAAAACTTCGTTGCCCATACATAGATACTTCACAACTTTTGTTCCATAACTTTTTGTTGAATGAGGACTTTTTGTAAAGAATAAAGTTTTTTTTGTTTACCTATTGGTAAATTGAAAAGGCCCGGGTGAAGCTGAGGATATAGCTGTAATAACAGCTATATCCTCAGCTTCACCCGGGCCTCTTTCTTGTTAGACACCGCGTCATATTATGATCCAATGTAAATGGGTTTGTATTTGTTTTGGAACAGAAAAAAAATACTGATTTAACTAAACAGGGGATTTCATTAGGGGAAGCCTGCGAGAGGTCTGTGGTATATAAAAATAGCAGTGTATACTCACTCATGAGAACTACGCTGGTAACGATCCATAGCACGCTCAGGCCGAGTGCTGTGCAGTTTATGACGAAAGTCCGGAAGGCTGTGAAAGGCTCTTGTGTGAGCAGCACGAAAGCTTGGTCTGCGATGCCGTCTATCGACTGCCCTATGTTTATGCGGGAGCCGCAGCTGTTTGGGTCTGTGTAAAATTCGAGAGACACGCATTATATTAAAACATTAGGACAGAGGACAGACATGTCAGAGGCGTCCTAAAACTGTTTCTTTAGGGTTGGAAAATAAAAATAATATGCAGCTGAAAGCAGTTGTAAATATTATTTTGTAGTTGTTATCTTCTAGGTAGCTTCAACGAATTTGCTCGCAAGTAATTAATTATTATTTCGAGTTTAAGAATGAGAGACGAAAGGGAAAAAAGAATTAGGCGAGGTCGAAAATTACGTTTAAGGTAGCCAACGAGAGAAGAAAAAAAGGAAGTTAATATATTTATCTATCTTTTTCTGGTTTTTAGGCGCGGTCGGCACCAACCAAGTTTTTTTTCTTTTTTTTTTGATACTCGGTGACGAGACGAGCAAGTCGCTCACCTGATGTAAGGCGTCACGCTTGCCCATAACAGTTTAGTGCCACTCAGAATTTTATACTTCAACAGTTCAAAACCATGTGCTCGTCACCCTGAGATATTAAATCTCTGTCGCCCAGGTAACGCTCTTTCCATACATTATTGTTTATGAAAGTTTTAAAATACTTACTATGAAAATATAAAATTCTAATATACAGAAGAAGCGGCAATTCTTTCAGGAAATCGATGACACAGAAATGCTGCGTTATTCCAAGCGTGGTGAAGATCATCTGGCCCGTTGCTTGAAGCTAAATAAACAACAAGGAAATCTTTGAGTTTTAGTAGAATTGGCAACTGAAGATTGAGAGGAATCATTTAAAGGATTTTTATTTATTTTTATAATCAACTAAGTTTAAATGTCTCGGTCAAATTGAAGAATCCGCCGCATTACATAACAGCATCCACCCACATAGTTCGCCTGGCAGTACCATTGGTCCACCTGTATTATGGATAGTACATACTTTCGTTACAGCTTACGTAAGTGTGTTCAAGTAGCTTTGTTTTTTTTTTTTCATATGTTAACAAACAAGTAAAGTGTTAATACATCAAGTAATCAACAACAGTTACCCTAGGCACTTACTGCTAGTGGCATGGGGAAAATCGCATCTCTAGTGATTAGTCTGATGCTTGTATAATTATATTTATGTATTATATATATATTTAATTATATTTATATATATATATGTATATGGATGATTATTTTGTTTTTCCGGCATTCACTTGTTATTCAGAATTTAAAATAATCACGAAAAAACACTCAAAATTAAGTAATTACCATATTCGTATTTTCTTGATAGAAAAAGGGCAATATATTAATTATAACATTTATTAAGGTGGAACACTTAAAGAAATAAAAACCCCGGTACATCCAGTTACTTTGAGAATTTGAGAAGAAATTTGCCCATGAAAATATGAAGAATAAGGAATAGAAGAAGAAGTAGAGAATAGAAATAGAAGAATAATAGAAGCGGTAGAATCAGCGCCAAGCGACATTGTCAAGTTCTGCAACATGGCGGTCAAAGACTACTTGGATTCTGTTTAAAACGGCTTGCTGTTAAGTAATGCAGCGACATCGATACCAAAGAGTACCTACTTTATATAGTAATTGTTACATACCAACTTCCTATATTTAGTAGTAATGGTAAAGATAAGACTATAGCTACTTAGTCTTCAATGATACCACTACGTTTTGTGAGCTGGGTCTGATATTATGAACTGGGCTGGCTTAGGTAGGTAAAGAAAGACCAATGGGTACATACAGGGTTATAACGAAAGGGTATGCTAAGCCGAAAGGGGCTCATAGTACTCATGATTGTGAACATCTTTTACTATGGGACCAACCCTGAAATCAGGAAAAAAAAACAGCTGTTCCATACATTTTGTCGAATGTCGATGACATTTTTCTATGGCACAGCTGATATTTTTTTCTCGATTTCAGGGTTGGTCCCATAGTAAAAGTTGGTAATGAAGAGTACTTTGAGTACTTTTCGGCTTAGCATACCCTTCCCTTATAACCCTGTATATAGGTACTCATAATCAGACACTCTTTAGGCGAGTGAACATTGAGCAACTCGGTACCGTCCTGAACGGCCTCCGTGTCGGCCGGAGGCCTGTGTTGCTCTAAGCGGGTGAACAACAAATAATACTAATTAGCGCAAGTCTTTCTAAATGTCCGGACTATATGACTCTGAGTGTCTCGGCAAGGATACCGAGGTTACTTCTTGTAGACCCATATCTACTCAGTAACGTCTACATTGTGTACGTAAACATCAATACTTACGTGATAAGCGTCTTTAATAGATGTTATCGCCAAGGAATTTTGGAGACTAGGTATTGGATCGATTCCCACTGCGAAATCGTTTAGTGACGCGAGATAAAGATAAGACAAAGATAAGATAATCAATAGTACTTATGTACAATGGTATCATGTTTAGGGTATAGCTATACTTAATTATAACTGTAATTCCTGCAGAGAGAAAAGGTTTTTTTTTTAACTAGTGAAACTCCGATTTTCAACTACATAGTTGTCTTAAAAGCAACTTTATCTACTGAAATAAATAGGAAAAGCGAATGTAAACCATTAGAGAAATAGAATAAAGAGAAATAGAAGACTGATAACTATCATGTCGATCGTATAAGTTTATAAGTAACTGCGTAAACAGTTTTATTAACACTTCTAGTTCACCCACAAGACGGGGTAAAAATATCCAATGTACACATGATGTACACTACTTTCTTGCAATTTGATCAAGATTAGTTCAGCCGTTTCGTTGTGAAAAGGTTTCAAAGAGGCTGAGATTCAGATATAATTCGTTTTGTATTTAATGGGAGCTTTGCACTAATGATATTTAAATATATAAAAGTGCGTGTATAGTACATGCATACGTAAGTACTACACGGATTCCTACCTCACATAGACTGACCTCATATAGAGGGGAGAAGATGATGGCCATGTTGTGAAAGTGGTCACCAAGCGCGGTTATTAAAATATTAGGTCCTCGTCATCCATGTCCACGCGAGAGACTGTATCGTTATCAGTGACATGAAACTCTCGACTGATAGCGTCGGAGATAATTCCTTACTATCGTCCGTACTATTGATGAAATTATTGCTAAGCTATGTCTCACTTCCAAGACGCTTGGAGATAGTTTGTAAAATAATGACCTATTTTGTCCTAGTCGGTCCTATATACTTGACAAATCGTTATAATGCCGTATTGCGTAAACTGTGGTTTAGATGAAGTTTAGTAAACTAAGGGTTGTAGGAAAAATGATGATAGATGATGAGACAGATGATTACAAACAGAAATAGGATAAGCCATTGTTAACTTTTTTAATTCGCTTTACAAGGCTAGACCACTAGAAAACGAACTAATATTGTGAATAGTAGTTTTAGTTTAGTTTAATTTAGAATATTAGTTATTTGTTTTTATTCAAAAATAGATTTTCGGTTAACCGCTAAAAAGCCTCGATGTATGTTCGGTCTACGATGGAGCACACTTGCTTAGAAATGTAGAATAAACTGTACAGTACTTACTGTATACTAAGCTTGCTGCCTCAATGTTTTAATAGAGTATATATAAAGAAGAAATATATATAGAAATTGTCATGCCAGACAACTTCGTTTTTGAAGCGCCACCTACCTGATCCAATTGTGAATATAACTCAAAAATTTACAAATCATATCATCAAAATTGGTCCAGTCGTTTAGGAGAAGTTCAGTGACATACACAAATACAGAAGATTTATATATATCTATTTAGATAAAATAGGGCCTAGCTAAATATAGTAAAATGTCGTCAAAAATTGTGTTTTTTTAACTCGCCATAATCACATATTTTATTATATGTAGATGATATTTCAAAATTCGCTATTAGCAGTTGTTAGCTTAACCGATTCGACAGATAATTTAGCTAATCGCACAGCACAAGTTATTCCAAAACCAATGGTCGGGGTGGATTTAAATATTTCCACCGACCGTGTGCCACACATCACTTTCCGAACGTCATCTCCAGACGTTCTATATGCTTAAATTATACATTCAAAATTCACCTTCTAGACACTCTATAGCACGCCGGAGGTAGGCTAACCGTCTTGACTTATAATAAATCTGACATCCGACAAAATTACAAAGAATTCGGCACTGATAATAAAAACATATAAGCATTAAGAGAACCTTACCAAAGTAAAGATGCCGGCGACGACCATGGGTTTATTTAAGACCATCTTGAGAAGC
The DNA here is from genome assembly GCA_947579745.1 of Apocheima hispidaria. Classification (NCBI taxonomy): domain Eukaryota; kingdom Metazoa; phylum Arthropoda; class Insecta; order Lepidoptera; family Geometridae; genus Apocheima; species Apocheima hispidaria. Next base: position 4,730,504 of record OX388149.1, on the reverse strand, counting down.
GAGTGCGAGCGTAAAGCTCCGCGCTAGCGACGCCTCGTAACTCTACTACTAAGATTTGTAGGAGACCTACACTATCACACGGCAGCATCACACTGGCTGGTACTGCACCTTTCGAAAGATAACAATACTGATACCTGTTGAGATATTCGGCCAGTTCCGTCGGCACTTGACATTTTGTTCTGATGATTTGATAAAGTTGGGTGAAAATACAATTTTTCTTAAAAAAAATTAAGCCTTTTGCTAAAAGCGGCTGAAATAAGCAGTGATGGAGCCACACTATTATTTTGTGTCCATCGTTGTGGAGACCTCGGGCAGTTGAGGAGCCGAAGCGAAGAGCTTGGTAGCACAGATAGAGCGGCTGACAGAAAAATACAGGTGATTCCCGCTCCGGTTCGTTCCTGATGCAAAGGTTGGCCATTGCCATCCAGCGCGGCAATGCGGCGAGCGTTGTGGGCCGGAAACCGGCCTTTGCACCGGAAAAATTAAGGGGTGGGTTATTTGAGAGACCTTATAATGTTTTATGTACTTAAATGTAATGTTTTATTTATTGTTCAATGTATGAATTTTGTAATTTATAAGAAATTGGCTTATCGTAATCCTAATTAATATATTATAAATGGGAATATAACTCTGTCTCTCTGTGTCATTGTCTGGGTGTTTGTCGCGTTATCACGGCCAAGCGGCTAAATGGATCGAGCTGATTTTTCGCATATATATAGCTTAAGGGTAGGAGACGAAAGAGGCAGACAACGGCGCGGACCACACCGCGCCGTTGTCTTCTTCCGTTGTAGATGGAAATAAGGACAATGGTTCCAGTATTTCCCCGGAGTGTTATAAATGAACTGAGATTCCTTAAGAGGTGACGACCGAGGTTTTTAATGGGTATATTGTGTATGTATAACAAGTGTATAATTCAACATAACTCTACTAAGTACCTACTTTAAAACTTAAAATAAACGTCTCAGGAAAATGGAATTTAAGGTTGCGATTTTAAACATATTGGGTACATAAACTGATGTGGGTTATTCCGTCTTCATCCTAGCACGTCTCATATAGGCGTAGTATTATTATATGTTCTGTGATATAGGTACAAAATTGTATCTCATCCAAACTACCATTGATAGTAACTACGAGTACCTCGGGTATCAGAAACATTTGATTCTGATGCTGACTTTGTCTGGCACTAAGCAAATGACAAAGATAGCAATAGACTTAATCTGTTGTCAAAGTTATTAAACGTTTCATTCATTATTTTTTCATTTTCATTAATAATTTATTTCAATTAATCGTTCTTTGATATAACTATAACGGTGGTTGGAAAATTGTTGATAATGATGCCTATAGGATGGTTCACAGGTTGTATTAACAAATTAAGACTTAACTATGAATACGTATAATATGCTGAGTAACAATACTCTGTCAATTATACTAATAATAACTATTAACATAGTCTTGCAGCCTTGTTAATCGAATTAAGGGTTTATTTACTATATATAGGCTGCCTATAAGAAAATTCTACCAGTTGCATACAAAACATTGACAAAAAACAGATATGGAGTTTCTGGTAAGATCTTTATTTACTTATTTATATCTACATTAATACTAACACCATAATCTTACACTAAATTTAATCATAATGCGTTATTTATCCAAGGAAGCACAGCATGCATTACTTTTCCTATTTTTTTTTAAACGATTTATAATAAAATTAATAAAAACAAATATCTAAAACCGAAAAGAGAGAGTTTGTAAAATGTTATATTCAAAACCCTCCCAAACCTAATTAAGCCAATCTTGAACCCTGATAATGTGTCCCCAAAAATGTCCAATTGACCTAAATGCTGATACTTATTTATTAATCTACTTATTCTGGGGACTAGCGAGTTGGACCCCAACACTATGGTATACAGGAGCGAATGGCGTTATCGGCTTACGCGGATATCTAAATGGTACTCTAAATTAAAACTTTCACAATAGTTCTGGGCCCGTACCGTGAGATGCTTATTGCGATGTTGTTTAGGCTCAGCTGAGGACGCTGTGCGACCATACACCTTATCGCGCGGCGTTACGGTTCGTGGTCGCGCAGCGTCACCGGTTCAACCTAACAATCATCGCAATAAGCACCTCACGGTACGGGCCCTGGACAGTTAGCATTGCCGTGTAGCAATTTATGTAGGAAATATTATAAGAACGAATAATTTTTGCTTTTCTAGCGGAGCAAGCTAAATGCCACAAAACTATTTTTTGTATTCTCTCTAATCTGGGCCCGTACCATGAAGTACTTATTGCGATGGTTGTTAGGTTCAGCCGCCGGCGCTGCGCGACCACGAACCGTGTCCCCGCGCGATAAGGTGTACGGTCGCGCAGCGCTGTCAGCTAAACCTAACAATCATCGCAATAAGCACCTCACGGTACGGGCCCTGTTAGTTTAAGATTACGGCATCTTTAGCGTTAAAGAGTGAACAATTATTACCGACTTCCAAAAAAAGGTTCTCAATTCTATTGTTGTATTTTTATAGTGTGTGTCACCTCCACGTGTCACCAATTTTTCTAAATTTTATTTATTTATTTGTACTTACTTACGTTAATTCCCCCCCTATTTGTTGTCGTTGTAGTCTTAAGTAGTCTCTAGTGTAAAGTTAGATATGTTATGTTTCCATACGAGTTCTTATTTTTTCCAATGAATCACATAGGGCCTCATGTACTATGTTTTCGCTAATAGACGTTCCCACAATACGGGCCTTGAGTGCCTTGAGTGCCTAGTGTGCGGCCGCAGGATAGCCTTGGAGTATGTAATCTACTGTAATTATCGATACGCATTTTTATGCACACATAGTTTGTATCCTAATAATGTAACGTTTCTATGGCAAATAAATTTTACTTTACTTCACTGTACATTTTAGAATAGCGCACCCGGTATTGTAAAAAAAATGTACGGTATAAATGAATACAAATTATACGGTCTTTGGACGTGTCAACAATACTGTATATACAACGTGAATCAGACTGGTTTTTTCAGTTAGACAACTAGTCAAACGTTGTTTTATCGTTGTCGAACGTTGTTGCTTACGTTGTCTTTGTGACTTATTTAAATTTTCAACAGGTTCTCCTGCTGGGCGTGACGTCTTGTCTTGTATGTGGGCAATCTACAGATGTTGGCAACATGAATGATCCATCGACCAATCTCACTGATCTTTTGACAAGCTTCACTGGTTCTTCAACAAACTTGACTGATCCTGCAAAAGACATGTAAGCAATACCTACTTAATTTGACAACACCCTTAGGTAGTGATCAGCGGGCTTGTCCTCTAACTTTGAAACGTTTGTGATTCTGATTGCGAGAGCATGCCATCTCGCTCGTACCAACTTAGTCGCACAATGCGCGGTCCCGCTCGCGTAACTCTCGCTATCGCTTTCAGAGTTACGGGATAAGCCCACTGCTCTATATTTGAGTCGCGTCCAAGGTTACACAATTTACACATTTTAATAGATATAAAATCACGAAGAGTGAGATTCCAAAAAGTGAGTTGTGTATATGTATATGATAAGAAACTTTGGTTCTTTTATCTTTAAATTCGACGAAGGAGAAAAAAAAACATCAAAGATGTTCAACGCCATCTATTATTAAAAATAAACCTTTGTTTTGCCAACACACAAACACATCTAATTTCCCTACAGTTCGCGACTTTTTGAACGTTCGAATGTTTTATCCAAGGCTTTCCAACTTAGGTTTGTAGACCAGAGGATGAATTTTTAAAAACTCTTTGTTAGTGCTCACTGTACATCTATGACAGGAACAAGCCCTTTTCTAGGAATCAACGCACAGACCAAGCCGCATATTTTATAGTCGTGAAATTTGAATCCAATATTCCTCAAATGGTCTAGGTGAATAATAAGAATAAGATTTTTCGGAAATCAACTCCGAAAGACGTGGAATGGGGTGTTTAATTTACTGTAGCCTATGCGAGCTATAAGCCCGTGCAGCTTTACACATTTTGTAATTGATGTATACGGAACTCCTGTGAAAATTTTCAATCTTCTAGTCCACACATAGCCCTCCTGCAGATTCCGCATAAACCACGCATCGGTCAAAATACACCTATATAAATTCACTCTAAATGGTTTATTGCTAGGCGGGACTTAGCGTTACCTTGAGATATGTGTAGCCAATGGGAACACTGATTGCGCGATTTGCGCGATACAATCCGGAACGAGATTTTCGCCGAAGAACCAATGTCACCGATTTAGCTCTCAGGGTTTGCAAGCTGAAGTGTGGCAACGGGCAGGCAATATCGCCCGAAGATCCGATAGCCGATGAGGAAGAAAGGTTCTTGAGTGGCAACCACGAACCAGCGCAGGCAGACCTCCCATTACGTGGACTGACGACATTGTAACAGTCGCGGGCAGCCTGTGGATGAATTATGTAGCGTTCAAAGGTGGATGCCTATATTCAGCGTTGGACGTCTTACGGCTGATGATGAATGTGAACAATTGTCCCAGTCCGCGCGATCCGCGTTTCCTTCAAATTTGGTGCGTTTTTGTCGAAATAACGATGTTGTAACGCGCTATCAGTAGGGGTTATCAGTGTTCTAGACCCACCGGTTTAGGCTGGGCGTTATCAGTCATTTGTTAGATTTTTGAGATGTACTAAACAGTAGTTACAAAAAAATACTTTGACTGAGAATGTACTAAGTTACTTGTTTTCAGGTACGTCATACAAGCTACGATGTATCAAGTTGGTATTCTAACAAACAGAACCGACAACATGACGGACTATTCAAACTCAACGTAAGTAACTTTAGCTATGAGTGGTGATTTGCTCATTTGCTCTGCTTGTATTCTAAACTAGCGACCCGCCCCGGCTTCGCACGGGTATCAATCTTCACAGGATCACCCACTAGGCTAATCTGAAGTTTCTCTGAAGATTTCATCAAAATCGGTCCAGCCGTTTTGGAGTCTATAGGGAACATACATCGCCTTTAACTATTCTCACGTGTGTAATTACACTTGTAAAGAAAAAAATATATATTATAAACCTTCCGTGAAAAAATATCTAACTGATGGTGAATCCGTTGCGTAGTTTAGGAGGAGTTAGCGGATATACAGATAGATAGACAGACAGACAGACAGCCGTGGAAAGTGACTTTATTTTATACACAGGTGGTGATTTTATACCATGACATAGATAGATAGATACAAGAAGAAGATTCATCCGAATTGTCATCATTTAGAAACCCCTCTGCTGTATATAATATACACAGCTCGCTTCTTATGTTATCAGCATAAAATTTTATTTATTGCAAAAACCCCAAATAAAACCCGTTTTTATATTATAAAGCATTCAATATTAAGGTCAAAAAATTACACCAAATACAAGTACAAGTACTCAATAAGTACTTTATAAATATCAATTCATCGTTCTCGAGAATCGATGACACCTTTGAGAAATCAACGACACCTTTTTCACAAATATTGGTATTTCAGAACACCTATTACACTTTCACTTTTTACACTGACACTTCATCCCCTCATAATATAAGATAAGAAAAAAAAAAACGATTTTCATGAAATTTTCAGTGGAAACCAGGAATCTGTTACATTTTACCACACAAATGGCACGAACGTGGACCTGAGTATAATACCGGAGCCTTTTCTGACCAACGTGACTGCACAAACCCTTGTGGGAGTCGCTCCGATACCAGAAAGACACGGTGAAAACGACGTGGGGAACGTTTGGAGTGCGTTAAATCAGCTGTCACATCCTGCGGTATCGACAGGTCAGTTTTACTCGACTGATACCCAAGAAGGAGGTTAATGTTTTTGGGGTGCATGTATGTAAGTTTATTTGTGTGTTTATATATTACCTGCTATGTAGCCAAAACGGCCCGAACGATTTTGACGAGGGAGGTATCATTGGATTCCTTTTTACGTCCGGAGTAACATAGGCTACATCTTGCAGTCGGGTGTTTTGTTTTTCTTTTAATAATAGTACTCGTTGGAGTTTTTTCCCCTGTAACTCTTCAGGCTTTCAGTGACGGTCTAGTCCGAGTCATGCTTTAGTGAAGTGGTGGATGAATAAAAGACATGTTTCACCAATCCTTACGATTTGCACACTTACATGTATATTATGTAAAAAACCGTCCGCGTGGAGCTCCTGAGCAGAGCTACGCGTGCGGCGCTTAGAACACTGTGTTATAGTGACTCTGATTGCTATGTACGGAACAACCTCCTTAAGAACCGTACTCAAAGCTGTGAAATCAGCCTTAAATGCACGTCTAAAATTGTTTAAAAAGCCTTTAATTACTATGAACTTTTACGTAACTTTTAATTACTGGGATAAGTTTTTAAATATTGAACATTTGAGATACTAAACATTACCAGTAACAAGCTTTTAATTATAAACCTACTAAAGACAACAATATTTTCTCTTTCGTAGATGAGAAACCAACAGAACGTACAAATAAGAGGTCCGATGATGACTACAGCGATGACCTACTACGTCTATTCAAGAGAGAAGCAACAGGCAGAAGTTCCAGCATCACCATGAAAGTCGAGAATGGGACCGCCCTGATCCCCGCTGAAGCCGGGGCCCAGTCCATCAGTCTTCCACCCTTGCTGTCTCTCAACAACAATCTGACAGAGATCCCCGTTCCGATACCAAATACCTCGATCGTGCATTATGCTAAAATCAACACATTGATTCAAAAACCTTGAATTGTGTACAATATTTTAATGTAATTTGTGATGTTACAGTGTTTTTTTTTTTTGTATTACGATCTAGTTGTAATCAAAAAGTTTCTGACAATTATTTAAATTTTTAGAATTGTGTTACTTGACTGATGTCCGATCTGTTAGTTCGTATTTTTACAAAAATCATATTTGTTTTCCTTAAAAGATTAAATTCACATTCTTCACCAGCAAGCTTTTCTATTTATTCCAACATTTTTCGAGTAGATAGCTGCTTTAAATAAAATATTAAGTAATGTGAGCAAAATTTCAGTACAGTCTTACCGAATATTTTTAGCAGTAGACCAATGATGATAACTTCCCAATTTATAGGTATAAAAAAGAACAAGCCCTTTTCTAGGAATAAACGCATGTAGACCAAACTGCTTATGATAGAGACGTGAAATTTGGACCTAACATTCATCGAACGGTCGAACGAAATTATACATCAGAAGGGTGAAATGTAACCCCAAAGTTTGTATGGAAATAAAATAGTTTTTCATGCTACGCCAATGAACCTCGGTGTGTAATAATTAGCGTAAAACACAATGAAAGGCATATCTCTTATCTTTTTCGAAAATCAACTCCTGAAGAGGTGAAATTGGGTTTTCAAATTAAGTAGCCTATGCAAGCGAAGCCTAGGGCAAGCTAGTAGTCCTATACGTTAGTAAACTCGACATAGCATACTAAGGGTTAAAATACATAGCCATTGTGAAGTCTATTCTGAATGTATATGTGTTATTATGCTCCCTACCTTAGTCTCGCAGACCGCGCTAAACAGGTGCGCAGCCCGGGGCGCATGCGCGGATTAATGATTTCTCCTCAGTAGGAAAGTTAGTCGTCGCATCTCGACCACACTACTTTTTGTAATGTAGCAATACCTTCCGAAAAAATGGCGATTTTCCGCCACTTTCCACATATTTTACAGTAAAAAGATCAACAAATATAGGCTTCAACATGAGTTCTCCGAAGTTGAACGAAAGATGCGCCAGTACCATGAGCAACGGCAAGAAACTTCTCAGTTGTGACCAGAAGGAGGACTCGTTAGACAACTCAGTAAGTCTCTATTCAGCACTTTCATGAACAATTTCCACCAGATTTTTCACAAATTAGCGCAACCGACTTAAATTACTGTATAGCCAGCCGCACATGACACGTCCTCTACGTAAAGCTTATCTTCGTAACCTGCTCGGATTTTTATATAATTTATGTGACTAGCAACCAGCACCGGCTTCGCACGGGTACCAAACTTCATAAACTTCCTGTAAATTTCGTCAAAATCGGTCAAGCCGTTTTGTAGTGTATTGAGAACATATATACATCGCCTTATTCATACCATTCATATTATTCATATTCATGCCATACATGTAAGTCGAAAAACCAAAGTCACCGCTATAGCTTTCAGTTTGCAAGCTGAAGTGGCAATGGGCAGGCCACATCACTCGAGGAACCAATAACCGATGGGGAACAAATGTTCTTGAGTAGCGACCACGAACCGGAAGATGCAGGCCTCCCTCTAGGTGGACCGACGACATTGTGAAAGTCGCGGGCAACCAGTAGACACAAGTGGCACGTTGTCGGTCGGTGTGGTTCTCTCAGCGGGAGGCCTATGTTTAACAGTGGACGTCTTCCGGCTGATGTTGATAATGATGATGATACATCGCCTTTATATATAAGAAGAAGAATATTATCTCTCATACACTTCTTATTGAAAAAATAAACATTGAAATCGGTTGACAATAAATAGGTATATATAAATGAAAAACGGTGAACGGTTCGGGTACTATCAAATTAATAATAATACGTACCTACTGCAAGAAGACGTTAGTATCCGAGATACAGAATATCTTGTTCGGGTGCTAACACTCCATAAATAGCTTTATACACACCTACCTACCTAATAAGCTAATGTTTAAGGTTAGTCTACCTACTTACCTATCTATCTATGAATCAAATGATCACTTGTAAACAGCTATTTACTATGTGTACAAAACACGAGACAAAACAGTAGTAAACATTATTATATATTTAAAATACTTACAAAGTAAATAGTGCTCCTTGCTACCAATATATCTTCACAACTCCTTGGCATATTTGGCTCATATTGGCCGCAATTCCACCGTGCACTCACTAAACGCTGTCTTTTACTAAATAGAAACACAAGATAGAGATAGCATGAATTATAGTGCTGTCAAATTAGTCAGATCTTACTTCTCCATACAAACTTAGACGAGAGTTAGTGTTTCTATTAGTAAAAGATAACAATACCACTAAGTTTGGCTTAGGAGGAATCGACGTCATTATTAATTTAAAAAATGTTTTTGAATGTACCACTCGCCACAAAAAATAAATAACGGTTTACACTCATAGCTCCCTAGGATTCCCTGAGTCGGGGATGCCAAAGAACGCACGCATGGATAACTATTTATCACTCAAGCCTAGACTAGATATTATTTATCTGTGCGAGAACAGCCGGTAATCGAACCGAGACATCCTTCCTATTCATAAGGCAAGCGAGCCAAAAACCACTCAAACTTTCGAAAATATTTGTTTAACGTATATACGCAAGCTATTTATCATCAGCCGGAAGATGTCCACTGCTGAGCACAGACCTCCCTCTTTGACCGCCACACCGACAGACAGCTTGCCACTTGCATCCACCGGTTGCCCGCAACTTTCACTGTGTTGTCGGTCCACAAGCTATTACTATCAAATAAATGTACACGTAAACATAAATTCCAGTGCAAATTTATTTCCATCAAAGACTCTGAAACGTTTGCTTCGTTCAATCAACAAATTACACACGCTACACGGTAGAAGCTTATATACAATATACTTAGTAACGCTTAAAGAGGACTCAGCTCGGGGTGTGATGGTTTCAGATCAGAGAATCGATTAAAACTGAAAGGCCTGGCAAGAGCGAGGAGGATTGGCGAAGAAGGACTATCATTGTTGAAAAAAAGAACGGCAGCTACGGGTTTACACTTCAGAGCTACGGCATTCATTACAAAAAGGTGAATATATACTCTTCAAAAATTGCTTTCTGTGTTTTTGCACTTGTATGTAGCGAGTACAATATAATCTAGGCATCCATCTATTTACTCGTACCTAATAACGGCATAAAAATCCTCGTCAATATAGTTATTGAAAAGTGAACCTATATTTATGAAACATTATTTAGGCTATGAGTAGTCAATACGAAATTTATAAAGGTTCGTTGCATGCTGCAGGAGCAAGAGATAGAAGTGATAACGTACGTGGACCACGTGGAGAGTGAAGGCGCGGCGGCGGCGGCCGGAATGCGCGAGGGCGACGTCATCCTTTCCATCAATGGCGCTGACGTGGAGCGCGCCGACCATGCCGCCATCGTTGACGCTATCAATAGCTGCGACGCTCGGATGCGCATGGTCGTCATCTTCGAGGACTGTGTCAGAAAAGTCGAGCTTCACCTCAAGTACATCAACATACAAAGAGCTCTTCAATGCAAAATGCGGGAGCTCGAGCAGCTCACCGTCCGCGAAAGACAACTATTCGACTCCAACTGGAAAACTCACAGCCTCCCATCCCAAAAAAAGAAAACCTCGCCTTCCGACGTGATTTCGGACTCAGAAGACAACACTGCCGCCGAAAACATGAACAACGCCTACTGCCGTCCAACGTTATCCAGCGAAAATGTAACTGCTGCCAAACCACCGCAGCCCAACGTATTCATGTACCAATATTTGGACCCTCGGTATGGCACGTGCCTTATACAGCCTAACTTACGCACAGGCAGCTTCGTAATCACCGTCGGTTCGCCGAGGAACCGGCGCGATTGTCATCACTATGTAGTGAAAGCTCAGGGCGAGTGCCACCGAGCTTCCGAGACTTACGTCAAAACCAGAAACGGGAAGCACAGCAAAGGCCACCGGAGCAGTCACAGCCACAGTTGCACTCCGTGTATGCCTGCTTACAATAACCAAGACGCTAACAGTCTCGAAGCCTACGACCTGGCGAGTCCTTGTTGCGATCCGCATTGCGTTCCGAACAGTAGGAAAAAATCGAGAAGAAAAAAAGAATGCTCAAAAGAACACAAACGTAAAGAGAAGTGCCAGCAGGTGGACAAGTCAACACAAAAACCGGACGGCGTTCCCCACACTCGCAGCAAGAAGGTGTGCTCGTCGGGACAATGCTCCGGCCGCTATCGCTACTTGACAACAGAGTCGACTCAGACGAGCCAATGCAGCCTGCAGTCGTACGCTACGAGCAACGCCACCGTTCATTGTGAGAATTCAGCTTCCAGTTACAGTACCTCACTCAGTAGCGATACTCTGTTCTGGGATAACGAGCGCTCCGAAGCTAAATCGTCTCCTAAGATACAGTACCAGAGCTCCCATCAGCATGTAAAACCGAAATCCTGGGACAATCTGACAACAAAAGCGTTTGGAGGGTATGGGTTTGGGTACGGGTACCTCGATACAGGTACTAACACAAAGCATCCAAACCGTTCGAAGAGTCACGGGCGAAGTCATAGCGGGCGCAGCTTGCAGAATCAGCACGAGTACGGGCCGCCGCCGCCGGAAAAGCACACGCACCGCGCGAGCGGTGCCGGCGGCGGTGGGGCAGTGCCTCACCAGTACGGCGTGTACACACGGAGCCACAGCCACTGCCCGCCAACCAAGTCTACCGAGAGCCTGGTCATGGTGCCCAAGTATCAGCTGGAGAGCAGCGGCTCGGAGAGCCGGTTGGCGTGCGAGTGCGCCGGCGAGCCCGACTACTACCGCCGCGCGCCACACCACGCACACTCCAATAGCACCGCTGCGGACCCACACTCAAACACATACTACGCCCACCACTTCATCTATTCGACACATACATACAAGAAGAAGGACTCTAATGTCAGCTCAGAGATAACAAGGTTGTAAAGCTTATAGTATAATAAAAATTCTCGCTCAAAAAGCATTTGTAAAAGCTTAGGCCTAAAGGTTACGAGTAATGTATTTTCTAAAAATCGACTTTTTGTACGAACTGTAGACGCTGAATATGATTTAGGTTACGCTCCACCTTCTTGAAATATTGTTGTTGATTTATTGTTTTAAATAAAAAAATATGCCAACTTAGTTTATTTTGCTGCTGATAGAAACTCAAATCCTCAGATTATTTATAGCCCAAATCACCGCTATGCGAACCATATCCTCATTATACTAGGTTCTGTCTTCTATCTTCTTATCTTGATTATTCTTACTTGAGTATTTTCGTGAAATAATAATATCTCTTTGCCGGGTTTTTAGTGTTTCTCATATCCCTAGAAGATTTTAGTTAGAAGAATAAACAGATTTAGCTTTTCGTTATCATCCAGAAAACAAGAATATAAGTCATTTCCTTACATCATATTGATGTAAGTATGTATATTATCCTAATGTTCTTCATAGGGTCAGGTAATTATGCGGCAATGTATACTTAAATAAATAAATAAATAATTAGGTCACAGTGCAACGTACGAGTATTGTCTGAATACCTATCGATGCCATTTCTCCGCAGTTAGTAATCTTATGCCTAAGGCCTCGTTTTTGGAGACTGGAGGCAGCGCGTGAGTTGAGCGGTTAATTCAATCGTAAGTTTAGTATGGTATGGCCATTTATGTTGCCGCGGGCACTGACGACGCAGCCAACACAAACGTTCCTGCGTCAATACTCATGTAATGCCATAACGGTTTAAAATAAACGTAAGACGCGACGCGATCCATCACGCGAGGCCTTGGTCCAAAGTTTATGTTCAAAAACGTTAGGGCTTAGGCTCAACCGTACTGACTCAGAATATGATACTATATACATATATATTATGAGCTTATTAACTCTGTAACGAAACGACTGAACGCATTTAGGTGTGAAGGCAATTGAAGACTTTACTTCCTACCTATATTTACTCACAAAAATGCACTTGGTTAAAGATACGTTTGTCGTTTGTTGTTAAAATAAAACTGTGTCCAGTTAGTATTATTAGATAGTGCATAGGTACTATGTCAACGGGATACGTATTATGAGTAGGGTTTACTTGTCACATTACTATTACGAATGCGAAAGTTTGTTTTACTACAACTCAACTTCGTAACGGCCGTACTACGTGAAACTACGCGAAATTTGGTGTGAAAGTATATTGATTATTGATTACTCTTTACTGTTCACACAAAAAAATTACATAAATTTAAACATGCGGCTATAAACTAGTGTCACAACGGAGATATAATAACATTACATATGAGTAGCATACATTTCATGAATAAACATTTACGCTACTTGTTATCCTGAAATTTTTTAAATTACTGTACATTGTACCGTAATTTTTTGACAGCGTGTAAAACCTCGAGCCGCAGCCAGTACACAGAATAAATATAGGAGCTTCTACTATCTCTGACCAAAATACTTCCTCATAATGGAGTCAAAATGTGGCAAATCTGGTCGCTACACCGAAATTAGGTGGGTGAACTTATATCTTGAGAGGGTTCATCTTGGGTCGCGGCGGGGGCCGGGTCGGCTTCGGCTGGACTGCCGCTCGGCGGCAGAGCGACGCCGCGCTCCACCGGATCGGCATGAGTCGCGTCGTGCTCCCCACGCGCTCACTGAGCCACCTCGCTGCCGCCGGCAGCGGGCTGCGTACCTTCCTAGCTACCCTGCTAATCGCGATCGCTATCACCGCAGATGCTTTACCACCCCACCAAGTAAGTTACGAACAATGTTAAAATATGTATTTTTTTACTTTTAAAATCTAATGTTGATTAGAAATTAAAATGTATTTATTTCATACATAAATATTAATGTACCTATTTTGATTATTTCTTAAAAAGCGCGCGGTAATGCTTTGTTTAATATTTTTGTGTTCAAATTACATAAATAATTGAATGGTATTTAGAGGATCCTCCCGTAAATTATGTAGGTCGCGCTGCACCCGGGCGTGCATCTGATGACCTACTTCCAGCGGGTCAGCAATACTTCTAGTATTACCATATACTAATAGTCCGGTATTGATTTCAGGTGTATATAACTTGCAAAGTGCCCAACTCCAAGTGGTGCGTGGCGTGGCCCGTGGCGCCCGATGAGGCCGCGGGGCTGGCGCAACGCCTTCTGCCCGGCTCCGATCTCAGCCAGACATGCGGCCTCAGCGACCTCATCCCTATCCCGCCGAGGCATAAGTTTGTCATGGCAAGTTATCTGTTTCTTTCTTCTGCGTTAAGTTATGCTGTGCGAAACATAGGATGGAGTACTTCGGTACCGAGTGGCACGAGCAGGGTCTGTGCCACCAAGTCCTTATTGCGCTGATTGTTAGATTCAGCCGCAGACGCAGCGCGACCACGAATTTTATTGGCGCGCGATAAGTTTTACGGTAGCGGAGCGATGGCGGCTGTTCTTTGATCATCGCAATAAACACGTCACGGTACGGCCCATGGTCTACCTTCAAATCTACAATGCACTTTTTTGTACAATGTGAGGTGTGTGTAATAGCTAAATCCGTATGTCGTCTTCTTTGTCTTTCGCCACCCTAGTATATAAGAAAATTTGAATCAGTTCGGTTTAAATTGGTTGTGGCACCGATTCCGTATGTTTGCTATCCGCCAAATATGATTTATATGTATGATTTGAAAATATTGTATTGCGTAATTTCCTCAAAAAGTTAAAAAAAACTGTCGATTGGATTTTAGCAGACTTTAGTTAGGTACATGCAAAGATGTAAATGTAGCTAGCCGCAACAAACGTCATTTGATGTACCTAGGCTAATATTGCTAAGTTTCGTTAATAAACTTTCAAAAGGTCACTATCAATTATTTTGCACTTTATTTAAATGCGAAAGTTTTAGTTGTGACTGCTAAATAAATGACGCCATTGTTCAGAAAAAATGTGTATGTAGGTATTGTAGGTGGTATGGTGAGAATACAGGTTTACTCTGTAGGTATTGATTAAGAACACATTTAAATTATCGTTATAAATGAGGTAATAAAACCAGTTATTATAGCGACAGGCTAGTCGTTAAACTAAAACTCACCTGATGTTAAGTGCAGAAGAAAAAGTCTGTAAAACAAAACACTGAGCGAGGGACGAGCTAATTAATTACGGTTACGATCTAGAGGCAAAAAAAATTCCTCTTCTGTGGTTACGATGGCTATCATATGCGATCCAATAGAAGAAAGTATGCTATTTAGCGCATATTATTTTCGTGAGGGGTATAAGTTCGAGCTGTAACCCGTTATATGTAGCCTGTGAGTACCATCACACTAATATTATAAATGCGAAAGTTTGTAAGTGTGTATGTATGTATGTTTGTTCCCGTTACTCTGTAACGGCTGAACGGATTTGAGTGAAATTTAGTTTGGTTTGGTTTGCACCCTGGTTTAACACTTAGGCTACTTTTAATCCCGGAAAAATAACCGGTTTCTGTAGAATAGCGGGTGAAACCGCAGGGCGCATCTAGTTATTGATATAGATACTGTTTATGGAATCAAATGTGCAACGCCTGCCTCAGGCCGTGGGCTGTTCGGACCGAGTTGTTTTCTAACTTATAAAGGCGCTTTTTATATGTTAATATTAAAATATAAGATAACCGTTGGAAAAACTTGAGGACATCGCAAGTTGGAAATGCATGGCACAAAAAATGATCACCTAAGAAATTATTTTTTTATAATATTTCGAAATTTGATTCACGTATGTCAAATGCTTGAATTCCGGGGAACTTACCTAGCCTACAACGGCTAGGTACTGAAACCTTTGAAAGTTAGTCTTTTTCAGGCGTAAATCTCAACTTTCAAAAGTGCAGCTTGCATTTATAGGTGCAGTCGTACAAATTGCGTTAGCACGCGTAAGTCCAAATGAGTATTAGAAAAAAGATTCGTTGTTTACATAAACTATTTTTATCGCTCCCTCATTATGTATGTGAATGAAAGATAACTACATTTTGTCAAGGTTGGACGAGGTTCCTTGGCGTATGTTTCACAACTTTTTGTACATTATCATAAATGGGACAATCGGATCTTTTATGTGTCAAGGCAATCTTACGTTGAACACTAGAGGTATTGCGTTAGAATTTATTTAATTGTTCTAATATATTTTATTTATTTATAACAGGTGAAACCTTTCGATGGTATTGATTCGAAAGAGATAACGTTTTGCAAGACTGTCGATCTGATAATAAAGGATGAAATCAAACTGGAGGCCGAGGAAGCCGTGCAGGGGCTCCAGAAAGTGGTACGCGTGCGTCGCCAAGCGGCTCATGCAGTCAGGGGCCGATACCGGGGCCAGACACAGTCGCAGTACCTCGCTATCGATCAGGGCAGTGGAAAAGATGAGGGCAAAGCGGAAGCGCACTCGGATGTAGACTCTTCTCGGGCTAGCGTCAGTACGTAACATTAAATTAACTACTTTTATATAGATGATTCATATTACACCTGCCCGAACCGAACATGACATAAAATGAGAGAAATAACAATTTTCTTCAATTTCAGGTGGCAATAGTGGAATGGGGCAAGCTCAAAGTCAAACAATGTACGACCCTAGTTGCGAAGAATGTGCAGGTAGAAGCGATATAGAAGCGGAGAGTTTAAAACGTGGCTCATATTCCCCTGGTGGAAACGGTCAAGGTCACGGACCCAGGTCTCAAGACGGCTATGGCACCGGACAAGGTGGATACGGCCCACGACAAGGTAGTGGTGGACGCGACAGCAGTGGTTATGGCCCTGGAGTTAGTCATGGTTATGGTCCCGGTCAAGGAGGTAATGGGCCCGGAAGTACAGGAGTGAACGGTCCTGGACAAGGCGGAAATAGGCCTGGTTCTAATGGCGGGTACGGTCCTGGACAAGATGGAAGCGGATCTGGAGCTAACGGGCCCGGAGTAGGGGGAAGTGTGCCTGGAAGTATTGGTGGGCATGTACCTGGGCAAGGTGGGGTTGGACCAACAGCGAATGGCGGGTACGGTCCCGGACAAATTGGTGGCGGGCCCGGCACGAATGGCGGATACAGTCCTGGACAAGGCGGAAGCGGGCCCGGAGCTAATGGCGTTTTTGGACCCGGGCAAGGCGGAAGTGGAAATGGACCGATTGGCGGTTATGGACCCGTACAAAGCGGTATTGGCGGGTACGTGCCCGGACAAGGCGGAAGTGGGCCTGGAGCAAATGGTGGTTACGGGCCTGGGCATGTCGGAAATGTACCCGGAGCTAATGGCGGGTACGCTCCAGGACAAGTTGGTAGTGCGCCTGGAGCAAATGGTGGCTACGGGCCTGGGCATGGCGGTAGTGGACCCGGATCTAATGGTGGGTATAGTCCAGGACAAGGCGGGAGTGGACCTGGAGCAAATGGTGGTTACGGGCCTACGAATGGCGGAAGTGGACCGGGAGCCAATGGCGGGTACGGTCCAGGACAAGGTGGAAGTGCACCCGGAGTAAGAGGAGGTTACGGACCCGGGCAAGGGGGCAGTGGCAATTACGGCCCCGGACAAGGCCACAGTGGGCCCGGAGCTCAAAGTAGTTATGGGCCCGGACAAGCTGGAAGTGGACCCGGTGCAAATGGTGGTTATGGACCCGGTCAAGGCGGCTCAGGAGCTAATGGCGGTTATAGACCTGGTCAAAGTGTAAGTGGACCCGGAGCGAATGGCGGGTACGGTCCTGGACAAGGCGGAACTGGATATGGATCTAGCGGCGGACCCGGACAAGGAGGAAATGGGCCCGGAAATATTGGTGGTCACGGTGGTGGTGGTCCAGGAGCGAATGGTGGATACGGGCCTGGCCTAGTCGGAATCGGAGTTGGAACTAGCCCACAAGGCAGTGCTGGATATGGTCCTGGACAAGGCTTGTACACACCGAGCCAGATAGGTGCACCTGGAAGTATCGGTGGCTTAAAACCTGGTTCAGGTGTAGAGACAGGAAGCCCTGGATATGCACTTAATAATTTTCCAGGTATTCCTAGTGGCGGTTTGCCTCCGGGTGTACATGGACCATTCCAAGGGCCCGGAGGACTGAATTATATTTGTTGTGTTGTAGACCCAAATAATAATCCACAATACTTAAGACTTGGAGGAAGTGGAAACTCACAGCCCGGTATAAGTGGCGTTGGTGGAGGTCCTAACGGCCCGAATGGCGTAACTGGTATAACTAGCGGAGGACCAAATGGGTTGTATGGTGGTACAGGAATAGGAGGCAGTGGACCGAATGATGGAGCCGGACCTAGTAGTGGAGGAACAAATGGTCCATATGGAGGTACAGGTGGGGGACCTAACAGCCTTTATGGATTAACCGGTACTGGTGTAGGACCAAACGGCCCGTACGTAGGAAATAGTTTAAGTGGAGGGATGAATGGTCCTAACGGAGGAACCGGTACGAGTGGTGGGTCTAATGGACCTTACGGATCTATTGTTGGTGGCGGAACAAATGGCCCATACGGAGGTACCGGCGCTGCTGGGGGATCAAACGGTCCTTACGGAAGTACCAGTATTGGCGGGGGGCCTAACAGTCCTTACGGAGGAATCGGTGCTGGTAGCGGACCAAACAGTAAGACAGTTGGAGGAGTTAATGGTCCTTATGGAGGAACTGGCATTGCTGGCGGCCCATACACAGGACCTGGTGCTGGTGGCGGCCCATACACAGGACCTGGTGCTGGTGGGGGACCAAACGGGCTATATAGAGGATCGGGAGGAGGAGGCGGGCCAAACGGCCCTTACGGAGGAGCTGTTACCGGTGGCGGACCAAACGGCGGTGCAGGTGGAGGAGTAAATGGTCCTTACGGAGAAGCTGCACCAACTGGCGGTGCAGGTATAGGAGTAAATGGACCTTTCTTAGGAGTTGGTACTGGTAGTGGACCAAACGGCGCTGCTGGTGGATTGAATGGTCCTTACGGAGGCGCTGCACCACTAGGCGGTGCAGGTGGAGTAAATGGTCCTTACGGAGGAGCTGGTCCGATAAGCGGTGCAGGTGGTGGAACAAACAGTCCTTACGGAGGAGCTGGTGGCGGTGGCGGACCAAACGGCGGTGCAGGTGGTGGAACAAACAGTCCTTACGGAGGAGCTGGTGGCGGCGGCGGACCAAACGGCGGTGCAGGTGGAATAAATGGTCCTTACGGAGGAGTTGGACCAATAATCGGTGGAGGTGGTGGAATAAACGGTCCTTACGGCGGAGCTGGTGGCGGTGGTGAACAAAACGGCGGTGCAGGTGGAGTAAATGGTATTTACGGAGGAGCTGGACCAATAGGAGGTGCAGGTAATGGAATAAACGGTCCTTACGGAGGTGCTGGTACCAGTGGCGGACCAAACGGAGGTGTAGGTGGAGGCGGAGACGGTCTTTACGGAGGCGCTGGACCAAACGGTGGCGCAGGTATAGGAGTAAACGGTCCTTACGGAGGTGTTGTTACCAGTGGCGGACCAAACGGGGGTGCAGGTCAAGGCGGAGACGGTCTTTATGGAGGCGCTGGACCAAATGGCGGTGTAGGTACAGGAGTAAATGGCCCTTATGGAGGAGTTGGTACAAGTGGCGTACCAAACAGCGGTGCAGGTGGAGGCACTAATAGTCCTTACGGAGGAGCTGGTACCGGTAGCGGTCCAAGCGGCAGTTCAAATGGCCCTTATGGAGGAGTTGGACCAAACGGAGACGCAGGTGGAGGAGTGAATGGTCCTTACGGAGGAGCTGAACCAAACAGCGGCTTAGGTAGAGGAATAAATGGTCCATACGAAGGAACTGGTGCTGGTGGGAGACAAAACGGACAATACGGAGGATCCGGTGCTGGAGGCGGACCAAATGGCTCATACGGGCAAAATGGTGGCAACGCAGGGCCTTACGGCTACGACAATCAAGGGGTAAGAATATAAATCCATCACTATTATTCTTATACCTTATTTTTATTGCCACCCGTTTTATTGCATAGCAAGAGAGAGTCTACCCATCAGTGGGATAGGGAACGCAGCTTAATTTTGACGTCTTAAATTTATGTCCGATTTGGACGTGATTTTTTCTTAAATGATAAGCATAAGTGTGCTCACCGCAGTGTGGATGTGAAGCCATGTGTAAGTTAACTGGGTTGAGATTTTAGAAACAGGACTCGTAGAAAACTCTCCGATATATAACGAAGCTCAAAACAATACACGAATTTAATATGAGGTAGCTAGGATCTTCGCATATAAGTATCTAAAATAATATGTTTATTTTATTACAGGGTACGGGGCTCAATATTGATAATTCAGGTAAGCAGTAAAGAAAAATTATTAATTTGATAAGTGATACAGATGTTTTTTGTTTTGTAAATTTGTGTAAAATAATAAGTGTTTTGTACTTTGTGTTTTCTTTATAACAGTGCTTTATCTGCCGTTTCTTTATCTAGGTGTGCCACAAAATGTGATCGACCCGAACACTGTAGCCGACGGTGATGATTCTGAGGCTGAAGCAAGCGTCTCTCAAGGAGTTAATGGCACTATAGCTACAGCGGCGTCAAAAGGCGGCAATGACAAGGGTCGTGCTCAAACAAACGTACACGGCGCTTATACTGGCAGTGGATCGTTTTCAGCTCAAGCTGAAATCTCTGGAGATAACAAAGCTGCATTAAGCGAAGTAACTGGAGATAAGAAGGGGGCATCGAGTAATGCTCAGGGAAGTGGTCGAAACAATAAATCACAGGCCAATGTGCAACTAGGCTCTGAAACAGGTTCCATACTAACAGGATCACAGAGCGAAGGTACTATGCATTCATCAAACTCGCAAGTTCAGGGCAGCGTTAAAGGAGGTATGGCAGATGCACAAGCGAGAGGTCCCGGCAGCACTTCGTCTCAAGCTCAAATCGGATTTACACCTTTCAAAGATGAAGATAAAAAATCCCACGATTTACAAAAGACGCCGTTCGTAGGTGGTGGAACCTCTTCGGCTCAGTCTAGTGGTAGAACTGGAATGTCACAATCACAGCTTCGCGGTACGTTCAAATACGGAATCACTTATAATGGGGCAGCACAATCGGGAGCCAGTTTGGATAAAGATGCCGTATTTCCTAATAGGCTACCCTTCGATAAAATTGACGTAAATGACGAAAATAATAAGAATATAAACGTTGATCTTTTAAGCACATCATCTCCACCAGAGGCTACTCTCGACAATGATAGTTCTTCGACAGAAGTGACCCCTTCGACGGAAATACCTTTCGACAACACGTTCAGCACGGTTAAGAATGAAGAAATGTATGAAAAAAATACCGAGTACAGTCCTCACTTACATTCTGATCATCACCAATCAGAGAGCGAGCATGCTGCCCCGACTCGAGCCCCGCCTGTGGAGGGCAGGCGATCGTTCCAATCGACTTACAGCACGAATAATGCTGACTACGAATATACAACAGATAAGGAGGAAACCGAAGATTACGGCGATGTGGATGATGGCTTTGGACCAGAAAGCAACGTCGACCCCGAAGTAGAACAAGGAGAGTATAATTATAACGAACTCACTCATGACTCGGGAGCGACACATCAATCTTTACAAGGTCCAAAGAGAAATGGAGTGGAGGTGAGACAGACATCAGGGGGCAATACGCAACACATACTTTTAGGATCTCTGACCGATCACGACGCAGAAATTACACAGAAAACATCAGTGCGCCCGGACGAAAGCCGAGTTTATCAACCAGGGGAAAGCGTTCCCGGCACCGGTGGCTACAAGATACCGGTCGGATTCACCGGCAGCGTAAAATCTGTCGCATCAAAGGACAAAACTTACGTGGTGGGATCCAAAAGCTCGCCGTCGCAAGCACAAACCGTAACCTTGACCCCTGGAACGGGCAAAATAAAGTATTCATATCCCTACATGTACGGTAGAAGTGTGCATCCGAAAGACTTGAGGTCTTTGTACAGCTCCAAGCCTGAAGATAACAGATACCTGTCAGTGTCCAAGTCAGTGACACGTTCGTTGGACGACGAAAACAACATTAGGAAACAATACTCTCATACTTATTACACTAAGTCGTCATCGTGTGGGTACTTTACCTTCACTTGCACCATGGTTAGCAGTGCAGAAGGAAGAAAGAAAGTCTGTAAGCCCAAAATGCCTACTAACCCAGACGGAAGTCCGATGAGGTGCTAGGTATATAAAATTTGTTATATGTTAGCTTGCACGGACCCACTGCAGGCTAAAAGCCACTCTTCCCTCCTTCCCTTCATTGCGCAAAACTGAGTTAAGAAGATAAAGAAAAAACAATCTACCGTACTCAACTAATTATAATAGCTCTGTAGTAACTGAGAAGTTTCCAAAGTGTTCCCCCCTGTAGTTATTTGAAAATCACACTTGGGACGGTTTTAAAATCAGGATAATTATACAGAATGGGGATTTAACTAAGGACATTAAGGGCATCTCTGACTGTTCTAAGGGCATCTATACCATATCCAAGAAAGTGGTCTCACAAGTCATTCCAGGAAGTTTTTAGTCTTTTTGATTGGTATTGTATTTGGGATTTGATTAGATTTTGGAAAGAAAACAGCCAGAACAAAGCCAGCATGAAAAAATAAAGTTTTGCCAAAAAAATGTTGGTGACGCCCAATCCTATTTCTTATATTTATCTTTTCGGAGCAAATTTTAGTTAGAGTACTCGAAAAAGTTTTAAAAAAAAATCGAAATTGTGAGAAACAAACTTACCTACTAGGAAAAAGCATTGCCACTACAAAAGAGACTAACCATTGTAATTTCCGATAACTAATAATTTTTATGACCACTTTTCTGCCTTACATTTATGGTAAAGATGATTTCAATGTCATTGCATAAAAATATGTTCAAAATTTAAAAATAACGAGTGCATAACAATTGGAATGTATGGGAATACTTCTTCGCTATTTTGAAGATTTTAGCGCTCTATAAAGTTGTTCCCATAAACAGGGTCAAAAGTATATTTTATGGGATTACCTTTTCTGAATTGAATCCTGACTGTACATTTTAGGAAAATCTGTAGATACCAGTCCAAATTACTCAAAAAGCCGTGAAATAATTGTTTAAGAACGTTAACATGTACCTTTAACGATTAAAGGTTCCGCCCAGTATAGAATCAGACGTGTCTGATACAACCATGTTGGTACGCAACTGAAAAACGTATATTGGCGATGTTACAATTAACAATGAAAATCAAGTAATCATTTATCGATACTGAACTGCCACTAGTTAAGCTGTTTATTCATTAAGTAGTTAAAAATAATAAGTAATAATACTAGTATTAAGTCATATAAATATTAATAACTTTTAGATAGCTATAACTCCAATAATCATTAGTATGTAATCTAATATAATTTGATCAAATGTGATTTTATTCTATTGTACTTACAATAAATAAATTGTAATCAATAACTCTACAGCTTTTTTCTTTTCTTCTCTGTCTTTTTTTAGGGTATATATTTACTTCATGTAGATTGGAAATAAAGTCTTAAATTTTTAGACTTGTCGATAGTATTTGACTTTATTTAGCTGACTCTTAACTGATACTTTAACCCCCGAATACTGAAACGTTTGTTAATTTTGACAACAGATTAATTCTAATACTGCCTTTGTCTGACACTAAGCAAATCACAAAGACAGCAATACTTAATCTGTCGTTAAAGTTAACAAACGTTTCAGTATTCGGGGGTAAGTATACTATACAACACAGACGGTTGTGCAAAGGTTCCGAAGCAAAGGAGGAAGCCATGTCATTCTCTCTCGTTCGCACGATAAATATTTTCAAGGATTTAAAATTACTGAGTGACAGTAAAAATAATTACATTATCAGCCAGAAGACGTCCACTGCTGAACATAGGCCTCCCCCTTAGACCGACAATGTGCCACTTGCGTCCACCGGTTGTGTGGTTTGGCACCGTCTGGTTTGGCTCACGTAGGCTACAGTAAATAAAGCACCCCATTTCACCTTTTTAGGGGTTGATTTTCGGAAAATCCAGTGACATGTTTCTCTTTATGCTTATTACTCATACAAAGTTTCATGGGATAAGCATGAAAAAATATTTTATTTCCATACAAACTTTGGGGGTCAATTATATTCATTTAGAAGAGGAAACTTCGCAAAATCCGTTCTTATTGTTCATCTAGAATTCTAGACCATTTGAGGAGTGTTGGATTCAAATATCACGTCTCTATCATTAGCGGCTTGTTCTTTTATATTAAACTAGTAGTTCACGCCGAACTGAGCCTCGCGACCCGCATATCTTCACAACCCCTGGACCGATTCAGCTCATATTCGAACTTAAAAATTGTATTGAAACGAACTACTTGCCTACAAAATGTCATGAAGATCGGATCAACGGTTCGCAAGTTATCATCGGACAAATATACACACAAACATACATACAAATACTGATTTGTCCCTGTAAACTCCGAGACCTTCGCTTCGCTCGGTCAAAAAGATTTGTGTCCTCGATTAATATTTTGTTTGGATATTATCTAGAAAGGGATTATAATCGAGTATCAAAAACAATGCGGTATGTTTAATATTATAATCTCGGTTAGTAATTTCAAATATAATTTTACAATTTTAGAATTTGAGATAGTTTAGTTTATTTTGAATATTTTATGCCAGAAACAAGTAAATATTCAGTGGACTACATACACCGGCGCAACGCTTAACAAAAAAATAACTTTAAAATACAGAGGTTATTTTTAATGTACCACAACCTCTTACAGGCAGTGTCTCTAAATCATAGGTACATCAACTTCTGTTCCATGACTTTTCATATATAATAATATAATATGAATGATTTTTTTTATCCGTTCGCCCACGGAAGGTAATGTTTTGTAACCTGTAATCTCCTGTAACCTAAACGGCTTGGACGGTTTTTTTGTTTTTGTTTTAATAATACCTCTTACCTGTTAACCGACTTCCAAAAAAAAGGGAGGTTCTCAAGTGGACTGAATTGTTTTGCTTTGTATTTTGCTATGTTTCGCCCGGGTCGGCGTTCGTTCTTATTTTTATTTTTTTCATTCTATTCTTTGCTCCACAGACTCCGGGGTCCGTGTCTTTTGTTAAATCTTCTTATTTTAAGACTGCGTGATCTTATTATCAGTTACGAGTTGTTGGGCGAGAAGTAAGCTAACTGCAAGGCAAGACGATTATGGTACATTGAAAAATATGGTATATTTCCCCCTTGTTCAGAAATATTTGGTAAGCTAACTAAGCTATAAAGTGCTCTGACATTTTTTAATTGACGCGTAGTCACGGGCGTAAACGAGACAAAGCACATTGTAAAGCGTATTTGACGGTTCTGAATAAGGCAGTAAGTTTGTATTTGCGTGCACCGGTGTTTATAAGTCTAATAATAACAATCTAATACATTTTCATAAATCTTTTGACATCTTGCGAGTAAAATCACTAGCTCTACAAATTGTTTGTAAATCTAAGTTGAAATTATATAAAAAGGTATATTTAGAAAATTAAGGAATGTCAATAGTTAAGGTTTGAACGTATCACAGGATAAATTTCAGTCCCACAGAAAAATAATGAGGTTCATAAAATAATGACTTTACCTACTCCACTACGAGTAGCATCCGAGAAGGATCGAAATATGGGATATAGATGTTTGCAGACGGATAAGCTCGGTGGAAACCAAATTTCTTACAGCACTCTTAACATGGATAGGAGACAAATTAGGCCGGGTTGCACTATCTAGGTTAACTTTAAACTACAGTCATGACTGCAGTTAAAACTCCCGTTAAGCTGAAACATGTGTTGCACAATTTTGACTTCGCTCAAATTAACACATAAAACATGCTAGCAAAACTTAATGGTTAAAGTTAAAGTTATAGTTATTTTAACTGTAACAGTAACTTTAACTGGGATTAAGGTGCAACCCAGCATTCGTGCTTTATCTCCTTCAGACATTTAAAATGGAATTTCGAAAACATTACGGAATTAAAATGCAATTTTAGATTCATTTTAAATTTGCCGAATCTTCTTTTAATCGAGTAGACAAATTGCTGAATAATCTTTAATCACAGATCACACTAGATACCGCATTACGAGATTCGTTGTTCCTACAAAAAATCACCAAAGTTTGAGGCGCGGCGCGGGTCGCGGGGAGTTGAACCAAGCGTTCTCATTGGCTATCTCAAGGTTACGCCTACTCGCGCCTAACAATCAACCAATCAAATTTCTTATAAGTGTATTTAGACTGATCTGTGATTCGCTTTGAGCGACCTGAATGCAGAATCTAGAGTGTGATCTGTGTCTTTAATTGTTTCCCGGCACCAGAGTCCATGTTAAGGGTGAAAGAGGTGAATAACATCCTTAAAATCTAAACTAACTACTTCGTTACGTTTAGTTCAAGTTAACAATAGAAATACTTAATGAAATGGACATAATTAAAGCAGGAATCAATACTGTTCCAGTGTTAGGTACATACAATTTGAATACGACTGAGTTTTTGTACTAAATACTAAAGCAAATAAATATGCATTGGGAGAACTAAGTACTTATGCAATACAGTCTGTTAAGCGTGGAATGTATTTAACTAACGAAGTGTTCAATATGCTCAGGGCTGTAACTCTGTATCTTCGTTTAAACTCGTGACGATGCCACATTAAGAACTGGCTAACCTTGGTTCTCGCTTTCTCGTTCGCAGTTTATCAACATTTTTTAATATATAAATAACAGAGAAGAAATAAAAAAATATGTCTGGTTAATGTCATTAGATGTAGATCATGTGATTAGAATACCTTTGTCATTGTTTTATAATAAATTTCATGTTATAATTTCTTAATTTTGGCAAAGAAAAAGGAAAAAATAACACAAAAAAACAATGTTTCCTTCTCGTTCGCCAAAATCAAAAAATTATAACATGAAAATTGTTATAAAACATTGACAATGGTATTCTAAAGACATGAACCAGTTTTTTTTTTTTTAATTTTTACACTGTTATTTTTATATTAATAAATGTTGCTAGAGTGCTATCGAGATAGAGAATCAGAGTTAGCCTATACTCAAGGCATGGGCCTTGAGTATAGGCTAACTTCCATCCACAGTTGTCTCGCTCATACATTTTCGCATCGCTGAAGATATAAAATCACTGTGTGTGAATTTCCACAAACATGATATGAATTGAAATACCATATCGTAGCTGTATATCATAGCTTTACAAATAAATAAATTTTAGATTTATTATTTTGTAAGTCATGTGTTTTTGGTTTCGATAAAATCGCCGTTTTCAATTTCTTTTAACGTTAATTAATTTTAATTTTAACGTTATCAAAACGATTATTTATTTGTTAATGGTACGATTTGTTTTTTAACTTTTTGGAAATCCACTCTCGAGTAATTTTATATTAATAATATTGTTGAGTGTGCGAGCGAGAGAGAGCGAATGGCGTGAGAGCAGCCTTAAGACTTTCGCGGTTGTTTACTACATTTAAAGTAGCATTTACCGGATACCCGTGAACATGGCGCATGCAACTGAGCGGAAATATAGGAAATCTTAAATAATAAAAACCGAGTCAAATATCCAGTGACTACTAATTTAAAAGTAGTTTATACACTTCCACTGTATGCGATTAGGAAAATCATCAATGTCAAACATTATATCGATCAGGGTAGTACTTCGGTATACCAAACGCGTGTCGGTAGCAACGCAGCTTGAACACGGGACCGAGTCACGCGCTATTCCGCGGCTGCAGCTAGAGTTGAAAAAAAAAGAAGTATTTTTTTCCATTTAAAAAAAAAATAAGAATATCGGCCAATCTTCTTTTTTTCAATCTATATTTTTTTCATATGCTTATTTTATTTAATCAACTAGAATACAACGAAATTATCTGGTAAGAAATAAACTTTCGCTCTCACATGTAGCTGAACCACGTGACAACAACGGGGAATCTCCCTTTAGCCTGTACGAGAAGTCTCCGTTCGTAAATGAAAACTTCAGTCCATGTTGCCAATATTTTCATGAACTTTTGTTCGACTGAACCAGTAAAATATAGTAGTTTAAAAATTTAAGATTAGTGTTTAATGTAACCTCTAAACCAGTCATATTAAACGATAACTATCTTACAAATGTGAGATAAGGTACTCATGAAAAAAAACATGGCCCAGAAGAGAAAAAAAAACGTGTTTTTTTAAATATATTTTTTCAAGACGGAAAAAAAAAAACACCATTTTTTCTGTTTTTTGCAACACTAGATGCAGCTAAAACGCATTTGGTCTATTGGAGCCTTTTTAGGGTGGGATACATTTTCGTGAATTGACTAATAAGAGTGGCTCTAGAGTACCAGACTCTAGACTCTATTGCTATCAAATTCCAGTAAATAGCTTTAGAAAGTACCATAAAATCTAACATACACCATGTTAAATTCAAATCGCGTAATGCGAATAGACACTGAGCTCGAATTGTACACATTCACTAATAATATTGAATCGCAATTGACTCAAAAATCATAGAGAAAACGCCAATCAAAAGTCTAGCGACAGATAACATTAGATTTGAGACCATGTCGTGCTACAAACAGCTTCTCAACGTGTTTGTTAATCGACGTAATATGCGATGTTTTTTGTTATTTAAAATAGTGTTGTATGTAGAAGAACATTGGATATTTTTTCCGCTACGCAGCCGTCGCTACACCGATTAGCGTCTACCCTTAGAACAACAGACAAGTCTCTATTTAATTTACATAATAACTGTAGACATTACAAACTTATTCGCAATACAAAAAATCAGTCAAGTTGAGGAGCGCGGAGGTGAGACACAGAAAGCTAATTGGTCCGGTCAAGGTCACGACGTCGGTACTGGCGTATCAGTGGTGGAGCATTTTTAAAGGTACCTTTTGCACCACTGTGTTAACTAAAAGTACTCGCTCTGTGCCACGTGTCTATAGAGCGGGTTAGTAGTGCCAGTCTTTTGAGCATAAGGGGTAAGTGGATGTAGATAATGAGGTAATTATTTTTGGGCGGACAAATAACACGAGACGTGACGTCAGATTCGCGTGACAAAAGCCGTCCACATTTGTTTTAGCTGCGCCACTGTCGTCTATAAAAACGCTAGTAAGATAGAAATAAGAGTCGCCGTGCTCTGAAATATCTAACAACAGCGCTTTTCGATAAGATCAATCTTTTAAACAACTTAAATGCATGGTTCAAAAAAAAAACTCATTTTTACACTTGACAATATAGGTTGTACGTTTGGAGACTCATCTATTGTTCGTCAATAAAATATACAGGATGGTGAAAACGGTGACGTCAATAAGAAAAATTTAGGTTCCTCATACCAAGGGCTTCACGAAAATACCCCATGTATTTTCTACGACTTTTCGTAGTTTAGTACTTATGTTTTTTTCTTTTTTCTTGGATTTCGAAGAGGGACTATTGAGCATCCGAAAAACACAATTTTCGTAAAGACCTTGGTATGAGAAACCTAAATTTTTAGGATTCAGGTCACCGTTTTGAACACTGTTTTTTTTCTTAAAACTAACATATCAGAAAACATTGACGTTACATTACTATTTATAAAGTTATCATGGCAATCTCATACGTACAATAAAGCATAAATCTAACTAAAACACAAAACAAATACAAGATATTAATAAAACACATTCAGATAAGTTACATAATCTAATTAAGTACAGGACCATCTAAGCACTCATAATTTCATTCTTGGTTATAAATATTCGATATCAAATGCTCGAAGACTATTGAAAAAAGAATGAGTTTCTCAGACGTTTATGAATAAGACCGATTAAATTTAAGAGCTACATTTATAAGGCTGGGTATAGACTGGTGAGATTTCGACGCACGTGACACTGCGACAAATACGCGTAACAATAACACTAGTTTGCCTGGTTTTAATGACACGGTCTCTTCTTGTATAATTCCTTATAATGTCATTCACCGATAAGCAAAATTGTGGGAATCAACAAAAAACTTTTAGAAAACTCACAACTTTACGTCCTTTTTCTTAGGTTGCCATTTCCTACCAATAGTCTCGTCTCATTTTCTCTTAAGTGATAAAGAGAGACAAGTATAGCAACATCGCTCCATTACTATTATCACTTATTATTATTATTATAAATACAAAGTAACTCTGTGTCTATGTCTGGGTGTTATCACGGCTAAGCGGCTGAACGGATCGTACTGAATTTTTGCATATATATAGCTTATGGATCGGAGACGGACAAAGGCTTCTTTTTTTTTTATAGGTCCACGCGAACGAAGTCGCTGGTTTCATTATAAGCCGTCGCACTGTGTCGTTTACGGTTTAAAATGGCGCCCATACTCAAGTGTGTTGCATTTAACCTAGCTAGTGAAACGCGACAGAGCTACCACTTTTACCTCGTTGCACGCGTATCGTTATTCTGTACCCATGTGACAGAACCTGTGTCACCCGGAGTCACGGTGCGTAAAGATATCACAAACCTAGACCCAGGTTAAAACTAACATACCGAGAGATACCAATATTTAACGCACGAGGCGGAATAATACTATCAACTATTCATTAAATAGTCACCTGCCTTTTAAAGGCTCTCTGAAGTCAATGAATGAATAGGTATAAGATCCTCCAATATCACAATATTTTTTTAATAAGTTTTAATTAAAATTTTGCTGCATGAGTAATGTACTGATTTAATTTATCGCTGCTCGATAACTTTGTTGATGGTTTATTAAAATAAAATAAAATCCGGTCGCGTCCCACGATACAAGTTTTTGGATGTTGTCTCGTTCTCGCTCTCTCTTTTTATATTAGAGCAAGAGAAAAGTCAAACGAGACACAGGAAAATATACTGTAAAAGGTTAGCTTAGTATAACAGATTGGAATATGGCCCAGACAATATAGTATTATTTAGTTCAATGTTAGAATTATTAATTTGTGTAGGTATTTTTTTTCCGAAAGAACATCTTTACACTAAGCGATTAAAATATTTAGTTAATTTAATTTTCATTACTATCACTATTCGTATGGCTGACATAAAAAAAAGTAACATAAGCAGCCCTAAAATACAATTTTTTCCTTAGCATTATAAACAATAAAAAATTAAACATGAGTATTTGTGCATTATTTTCGAATACAATTACGCGGTTATTTTGGCGGTATGAATATAAATAAGACTACTAACGTAAATAAATTAAAAAAACGAGCGAACTCGAAACCAATGTCATATAAAGTAGAATATAATATCAGCATGATTGCAAGCAAGCATGACAAAAACACGAGAAATCGATTCACACACACATACTACATCAGCCTTTAAACATCCCACTGTTGGGATATCGGCCTACCCTCGAAGGGTGATATACACAATACTACACATAAAGGTCCATCGGAACACATCATTTTGTCAGATACGTGGCTAGGCCATGGTCCGTCATGTCGGTCCAGCACGTCCGGCGTCGGCTCTGACACGGACGTGTGAGAACGAAGGCATATAAAATGTATATATAATGTACTGTTAATAATTATTAAGATTCCGCAGAGGGTGTTGGCGTCGTGATCTTAGATGTGTAAAAAGCACTCGCAAGCGCCTTTTCTTAACGTTCTGTATGCCGTTTTTCGTTCGCCTTGTAATTTATTAGTAATTTCTTTCTACTTTTTGTTCACTATGTGATTTGATGTCGTAGAATTGTTTTTTTTTTTGCTTTGGGACGTCTTCTAAATGTAACGATAAGTTTTTGACAGCCGGCCGAAACACGGCCTCGTCACGTCTCTGTCACTGGACTGATGTGTATTGCGAGTATAATTCCATTCTTATTATCATTCACGCAAACCCATAATTATGAAAAATAAAAAAAAAACGTCTGAAAACGGATTAATAGATTTAAAGGGAGTCCCTTTAAATCTATGGGGGAGGCCTTTGTTCGCTGACGACGTCTATTGGCTGATTATAATGAAAGGGACTCAGAGATGATTGTACGTAACTAGTCCGTAAGGGAGGCCGCACACCGACAGACATTCATTTGTTATGTACAACGATAAAATTGTGGCACATTTATCTTCTCCGCATATCTGTTAGGTTAGCCCGTCAATTAATTTTACTTGGGTCGAAGATTGAACGCAGCCCTCGCGGGTGCAGGCAGTGTGTATTTGTCCAGAGCTAAATGTGACTTAGATATTGGCGACGTAAATTTTGCGTGTGTTTGGGGTATGCCTGTGGTGTGCGGCCGGCCTAAATCTGCACTCTGAGCCCTTCGTCTTCACCTTGTATAGTGTAAGAGCGAAGAGAATAATGTTTGTGCAATTGCAATTTTCAAAGTATTTAACAAAACAGAAGACACCGCTATAGAATATGACGGAATGTCGCGAGCACGAACAAATGCGTTGCGACTCTTCAAAGAAAAATTATACGAGAAGAATGACAATCTCATACAAAAAAGTGTACCCCTGAAAAAACAGCATAAAACTAGATGGCGCTTACGTATTTAGTCAGCAAATGTTCAAATCGCTATAAAACCCTACAAAAATTTGGATAATATATTATAGAAACATAGTATTAAGGTTTAGTTCAAATTAGAGTGCAATATAAGACGTAAAAAATATGTTTTCATTAATAATGTTTTCAACGCCATCTCTTGACCTAGCGAGAGTCGCAAAAAAATAACTTTACTGATATTACTGCAGAAATATTCATAACAAGTAGCGTTTATTTCTACGTACCGTTACGAATGAGTTATCTTGGTTTTTTATTTCAAGTCAAACAGAAACTGGGACGATCATGTCACAATTTAAGCCACTAGCGACATCTTATGCCCTTATCATTTACTTCAATCGGGTTACGCAACCATCTTGGCACTCTTCTTTATATAATTTATCTATGGTCCCTTTGATTTCCATTGAATTGAATGAGACGCAGCGCATTCGGACGCTTTTGGTGCTTTTGGTCTCTACAATACATTGGTGCACAGGTACAATCTGACCCAGTTTCGCAATGCCTTCACAATATTTGTTTTATTGGGTGTCCAACCGCGTTTCCAGTCAAGTGCTCAATCTTAGTGATGTGAAAATCTTTCACCAGCTCACATTCACAGCAAACACAAACACGACACAAGTATAATGCAACTCTAAATGAGATCAATTTTTCGTGTACAAAAAGTTAATACGTATATTAAAAATAATTAATATAAATCAATTATCCTACATAATGAGATTCATTAGAATGGCGAAACATTAAATTTATAATGTGAATACTGTTGTGTAAGGAACTTGGTATTTTATAATGGCCTCATGGAACTATTTCATTTAAATAAATAGATTTAAGATAGCTGTTCTTATTTAAGCTGTGGTACTACGTACTAATTAAAGAGATAGAACACACAAAAAAAATAATTGAATTTAGATTTCATCAAACCACGATCGCGGTATTCAATTTAGTGTTGCCCAAATGCGAGATCAAGACTAACCGACGAAGTCATCGTCACCAGTACATTCTTGATCGTGGTCTCGGTCTTGCCGCAAGTCTCGCTAGTCTTGAATTAACTTTTTGATCTTACAAAAAACGGTAAAACCAAATTACAATAAGCACACAATAAAATAGGCGGAGGAGTATAGATTAAACAATAATGTTAATTAATAACGATTGACATAACTGCGTGACGCAAAAACCACATTGACTCGGTCATGTTTTGTTCAAATTTCGTAGTCAGTCTTGGTCTTGTTATAAGATAGTCTTGGTCTTAAATACAAAGATCAAGTCCGATTTCGGGCAACACTCACACTGTACATACTTATTTGTATTTGGATTATATATGGATATTATAATTTTTTGATAGAGATAGTTTACATTTATGCTGGTCAGCGAAACTTGTCTCAAGGAACGAAGTTTTTTAGCTTCGTTAACTGACATCACTAAATATCATCCAGGGTGCGTTTATGTTTATGCAATTCTTTTGTCGCCAATGTTAAAAAAAACACCTGGGCGGTTTGTATTATTTTACAAAACTTGTGTTTTTCCGAATATTAATTTGTAATAGTAGTGGAATAACAATAATTAAGTGTTCGATATTGTGCACGAGTGTTGAAAAATCGTTTACAGTTGTAAATGTGTAGTGTGTCACTTCACTGAAGAATGACTTGAACTGTGGACTGAGATTGACTTTCATTGAGAAGTTTTACGATTACACTATACATACCCACAAAATATACACTAGCCAAAATCAAAAAGAAATCGAAGTACTGAACATGGCGTAAGATTCTCTACTGACAACGATGTAATTTATTGAATAAACATGTAAAAAAAAAAAAAAAAAACAGTTTGAGAAATTGTAATACGACACGGATATATTTTTTAATTAGTCTTGGAACAAGTTTCGCTGGCCCCACTATTTTTATTAAAAGTGATTTAATTCTCGAAACCATTCATGACAATTCTGGTATCGAAAATGGACAAAAAAAAAAACTTTTGTCATTTGTCTAAAACTGTTGCCGCTCTCTTCTTACATCTTGTTATATAAGAGACCCAGATAACTTTAGTGCATCAATTGCATTTTAGTTTTAGGAAATGACAAGTTCTAACGGATATGAAATCGAAAGTACTGACGACGATATCCTATACAATGTACATATTGAACGGGTATACTAAGCCGGAAGGAGCTTATTGTACGCATCGTTATAGACAACGTTACTATGGGACAAACTTTGAAATCGCGAAAAAATTTCATTAACAATAAACAAAATATAAAAAGCATTAGATTTTTATTTGCGATTTCAGCGTTGGTATCATATTAAGGTGCAACGTTTTGCACGGAGCGCGAAATTTAAATTTTCTTGCGTTTTTTGTCAATTACAGCTTAATTACTCATCGTAGGTTCATGAAAACTAATTTTGCGATAATAAATAGATTGTTTCAAGAAATTAGTCCAAAAAAAATTCAAGTTGAAAG
Source organism: Apocheima hispidaria (assembly GCA_947579745.1). Classification (NCBI taxonomy): domain Eukaryota; kingdom Metazoa; phylum Arthropoda; class Insecta; order Lepidoptera; family Geometridae; genus Apocheima; species Apocheima hispidaria. Next base: position 4,695,982 of record OX388149.1, on the reverse strand, counting down.
CTAGTATAATTACATTTTATCACTAAACCAAAAACCAAGATTAAAATCAGCTTATTGAGATTTGTAGCTAAGCCAATGTTATCTAGGTAATCATTTTACCCGTAATTTCTTAAAACAACTTTTTTATTGGCGCAAATATGGTTTCAATAAATCCACGATGAATAATTAAGCTGTAATTAACAAAAAACGCAAGAAATTTTGAATTTCGCGCGATGAGCGAAACGTTGCACCTTAAAAATTGTTCATAAAGATGCGAACAAACCTTTTAACCGTGTACAGAGAAAAAAAATACATTTCCAAATAACCGTGTCGATCACCACTTTCTTGTTGTTCTAAAGTCCTTTATGAAGTCTAGGTGCACTTTTTTTTAACTTTACGACCTTCGCACACCGTAATCAATACTACACCGACCCGATTACAAACTAAGCAATAAAATACTATTTATATCCCATGAGCTTAAGAACTCACTCTTCTAATTATGCCATCTCGTATGCACTTTTTGAAAATTTAATAAATAATATAGTCAGTTATATTTAGAACTAGCTGTGCCCCGCGGTTTCACCCGCTATTCGACAGAAACCGAATAGTTTTCCGAGATAAAAAGTAGTCTGTATCCAGGGTATAAGCTACCTCTAATTACAATTCAAATTACATTCAAATCCGTTAAGCCGTTACAGAGTTGAACGGGAACGAAAACACTTACATACTTACACACAAACTTTCGCATTTATAATATTAGTGTGATTAGCTATGTTGTACAGCGGTTTTCATGTTGTGATTTTCTATTTTGGCAAAGAAGAACGAGAATAACTCGAAAAAATGTTTTCTTCTTCTTCGTCAAAATAAAAAAATATTACAAAAAATTGCTTTTAAGCTTTGGCAATGTTATTTTAAAGATAAACTGACTGTTTACTCTCTTTAAGTGCCCACTCAGTGATTTTTGATCTATCGTAATGTGTGAAAGAGAATGTGATTGTTCTCGCGGCATCAATGGTCGGTGCGCGATAAGTTCCGATAGACAATTAAAAAGAAACACATTATCCAATGGAGTCGTCTTCCTGCCCTCGAGTCGATGGCGATGTGCGGAGGCGTTTACCTGATTGGTGGGATGGTTGGAGGTTTAAAACTGGAACACATGCTTCAGCCAATTGCCCTTCCGGTGTGGGTGGAAGGTTCTCCGCGAGAGGGTGCTCGCGATATCGCCTAATTGGCCTTTAGCTGGCGCCGCGGAGCCGCTTTAGGCGCTCCTTCTCGAGGTTGTCCGCAGGCGGCTCGCGCTCAAACGAGGTCAGTTCCAGAGCTGGAAACATAGAAATAGAATCATTTATTGGCCTTATAGCTGAGTTTTCACATTAGGAAAGTCTTTTTACAACATTGTATAATTATTACATTTTAAACACTAGTAGTTCGCGCCGAACTGAAACCTCGCGACCCCTATATCTTCACAACCCCTGGACCGATGCAGCTCATATTCGAACTTAAAAATTGTATTGAAATGAACTACTTGCCTACAAAATTTCATGAAGATCGGATCAACGGTTCGCAAGTTATCATCGGACAAATATACACACAAACATACATACAAATGCCGATTTGTCCCAGTAAACTCTGAGACCTTCGCTTCGCTCGGTCAATAATATTCTAATCAAATAAAAACGAAGATTCATTCAGACGCAATTTCATAAATTCATTTGGTGTGTAAAAAGGATGTATATATCATATTTTGTGAACCACTGTTTCAGACTAGTGGGGACGTTGGGAATAAGCCACTTTCACGATTACTTCAATTAGATAATCGACTAGATCGATTAGATTTACAATCGAGTCATCATCATCAGCCATAAGACGTCCACTGCTGAACATAGGCCTCCCCCTTAGAGCGCCACACCGACCGACAACGGGCCACTTGCATCCACCGGTTGCCCGCGACTTTCTCAATGTCGTTGGTCCACCTAGTGGGAGGCCTACCTACGCTGCGTCTTCCGGTTCGTGGTCGCCACTCAAGAACTAATGGTAAAATACTTTGAAGGGACAGATCGTTTTGTTTGCTCCTAGTTTCCGAACTTTTTTGCTATCCAGATGGATGACATGCTATATGTTCACGGGTAGATATTGCGCCGAAATATCTCAAAATTTAAAACAAATCGCGGTAAATATCCCGTGAGAACGAATTTAAAGTGCAACGTTTTTCTCAGCGTGACACATTCAAATTTTCTTGAGTTTTTTACTATTTATCATCGTGGCTTCATAAAAACAAATTTGGGCTAGAAAAAAGGTTGTGTGAATAATTTAAACGAACCAAAAAATCAAGGTGAAAGCTACATTTGTATATTTGTAACAAATGTTATTTAACCAACTTATTTAAATCCTATGTCAAAATTGCAATGCCTAATTTAGGTTGCAAATTTTTTCGTAGCACAGATTACCTTTTGTTAGGACATTTTTGAGCGCTGACCCGAAGTCCATGTGGTTTTAAATCTTGGGGAAGATAATTACCGTTCTCTGTGAGAGTGGGTCTATCGTTGAGGAACCGCCAGACGGCGTGGTGGTGGTGGGCGGGCGCCGCGGGCGGGGGCTCCGCCCCCGTCAGCCGCCGCCCCGCTAACTGTCCGTCCACGAACCGCGCCAGCACTGACCACTTCTCGAAGTTCACACGGTTACCGGACAACCTGCGAACGATCGTTATAACAAACTTATAAATAAAAATAAAGTTTCCAAGATTCTGTATCAGCCTTTAAACGTCCCACTGCTGGGATATCAGCCTACCCTCGAAGGGTGAGTAGGCTATATCCACCACGCTGGCCCAGTGCGGGTTGGCGGATTCACATACGCCATCGAATTTCTTCTCCGGAAAATATGCAGGTTTCCTCACAATGTTTTCCTTCACCGTAAAGCCAGTGGTACATCCGTTCATAAGTTCCAAAGAACTCATTGGTACTGGCCTGCCTGGGTTCGAACCCGCTACTTCACGAATTTGTGGCGAGCGTTCTCCCACTGAGCTACCACGACTATCCTAGTTTCCAAGATTATTATTTTGAAATTAAAAAATCCTTTGCCGAGCCTAGAGGTAGCTAGCTGACTAGCTTATCGGTTGAGGACAGCGACCCGAACAAAGACTATCGGAAAAATCTTCGTTGGGCATTCATATATTAAAAATAAATAAATAGTAGTGAAGTATGATGCTTACTTGGACGGCGCGCCTTGGTTGGCGAAGTGCAGGTCCCGGCAAGTTACAGAGAGCAGCGGCACCGCCGTGTCGGTCGGCGCGGCTGCCAGCGCGGCCCTATACCTGGGACAAAACACGTGTCACGTCTTAAACAAATTATCGGATACGACTATATGATATGACGAGATATGGTGTGATTCCCAACTCTTACTATTTCATTATAATAAGTTGTTGTAATTCGACCTATTAATAAATGGTATTCTATTTTCTATTCTATAAAGATAGAAACAAAAACACTGCATGTATCAAGCTAAGGCAATAACAAGATTTGAATGAGGAGATAGCAATACAATTATCACACTAATATTATAAATGTGAAAGTTTGTGTGTAAGTGTGTTTGTTCCCGTTAAACTCTGTAACGGCTCAACGGATTTGGATGAAATTTGGTAAGGATGCATCTAATTCCCTGGAATAACACATAGGCTACTTTACTTTTACTTTAATTTTCATTTATTTTGAAAAAAAAACCTTTTATTTGATGCTAATTAAATACGCTAAGTCAAAAATTAAGAGAATTAAGTTTTTATGGAAAAAAAAATAGTTTTCTAGAAAAGCTTTTATAAAAACAGTTATTGGTACTGTACGCTTATCAAAATGAGTCCAAACTCCATCAATCTACTTGTTGGTTACTGAGGAGTTCTCCCCCTTTCGTCTGTATCATCAGATCAGCTCGCTCTCATAATATTGTATTGTCAACTTATTATTTATTTATTTTATTATATTTATTTATTAAAACAATACACTACAGGAGACACCAGACCTTCATTACAGGAGATTCCCTAATACAATAGAGTAGCTAAGATATCAACACAGAGAATTAGAGTATTAGTTACTTGATAGGCATACAAAATTGAACAAATTTGAAACTGGTCTATAATCCAGTTGCAAGATTTGACCCGGACATACATACAAACATTGCAAGTTAAATAAAATCTTATAAAAATTAATGTAATGGAAATTATTTATTTATTTATACATATTAATTAAAACGGTACAAAACACCAATTACATTAATTAATTAAAGGAACAATTAAGATTTATGGTTGATTACATTCAAGTCAAGTCAATATTATGTTATACCTGGCATGGTTACCGCTCGGCTCGACGCAAAGCTCTAGCTGCCTCAGTTGCTGCCCGCACACAGCCGACGTGCGACTCCACTAAAACATACATATTATTTTATTTATATTACTTTAGTAAGTTTGTAGCTTCAGATTTAAAGCAAAGCCAAATAAATGATACTATGAGTATATTATATATATCATTTATTTAGCTTTGGGCCTCTTTCGTCATCTCAAATAAAGACCCAAATAAGTTAATCGGCAGTTAAGTGGCAAGTAACTGTTATACTACACTATTTGCGGCGTAGCATGGTGCCTGTGAAATTACGTGATAGCTGTCAGTATCACATTATGCAATTCAATTTTATTGATAACAATTCTCACAGCAAAAATATTGTTCTAATAACAAAATTCTTTTTCTATACAAAATATCGGCTATCTATCATATCAATACATCACATCACTAAACAAGTCTATGGTGTTACGTTACACGTATAGCACTTTGCTTCATTTTTCTTTCAATTCGTTTTTATTTGTAGACGATAACATTTTGGCAGGGTAGATAGATCAAATTTACCACAATTATTACGGATTCCATATTTTACGACTGTGATATTTAGGGTACATCTGAAATATTAAGTCATGATTCTAAATCGCGGCAACAATCAAGAGTGAAAAGAAACGTAAACCGTTTCTTTTCACTCTTGATCGTGAATATCACAGCCACCATGCTACGCAGCAAATAGTGTAGTTTTTAATTCGAGTTTAAAAATTAAAATTAAAAACAGTCACATAAACTGAACGAAAACTAAAGTTACTTGGGACTTTTACTAGCCGATGAGCACTTCGGAAAGTATCGTAGCTCATCAACAATTTACTTCGAGATGCCGAAAGAGTCCCTAAGTATAAGTGACAGGTACCGTCTTCTTGAGCCTGGTCACGGGCGCCATGTTGAGTGCGCTGATGATGGCCATCAGCGAATTGAAGTTGCCGAGGTTGAAGCACTCGCGCGCCGTCATCACCCACTGCTCGATCACACGCGCGCGGTACTTGCTCTTCACAGACTGCACCATTAAGAGGTTATTTCGAGAGAAAGATAGCGCTATACACATACGCGCAAGAGAGATGGCCTTAGCGCACGCTAGTCAAAAACACCAGATAATTGCTAATTACATCTAAACCAGGCCATCAATCGAAATTCTGTGCCATGCAAACCTAGATATTATTATTACCTCACTATTAGTGTAATAATCACTTGTGTGTGTGTGTAAATCGAGGTCTTTTCAAAGGTTTTTATTATCGAGAAAATGTCATGTAAAATGTTTCTCCGCCATGCATTACTCGATGACAGGGGTTTGACCTCGTGGTTAAACTGGATAGTCTAACCGATTTGACAGAACCAAAAAAACATTATCCCAAAATAAGATTTTCAATCTACATGACTAATGAGGGGCACTAAATAGAATAATCAATTTTTAGAGCAAAGTAGGCCGTTAAATAATCTTTTTATTATTATCGTACACTGAATGCGAGAAACAGATGCACTATTTAGCGAAGAGATAGCTATAATAGTCTATAACCACAGAATACCATATAAGTGTCACATACAGAACGGCCACTCCCTGCCCCCCGCCAATTTAGGATACCTCACCCGCTCTCCCGCGCGCGCCTGCATTTTGTTTGCTTTTGTTTGTTTTTGTTTGCACGATTCAAACGACTGTCAATCTCCAGTTGAGTAGATTGCGTTATGCTAACGCCATCTCTGAGAAGCGTATGGAGCCCAGGCGGCATTAGAAGCGGGAGGCATCCATAACTATAAGTGAGGAGTTTTGGCGGGAACGTGAAAAAGTCATGTCGCGTCATTGTATTATTTTCAAAAACTTGTATTTTTGCCGTGCGTAAAAACGGTGTATTTATATTTATTCAGAGTTCGTGAACGTGCACGAGTGTTGGTGAATAGTATAATGATGTAAACGTTTCCGTGTTGTTTCCAAATCTCCATAGAAAACACTAGTAAAGTCTTCACTACTTTACTCGGGCATGACTAGGACTTGGCCGCGACTTACTTTGCTCGACTTAGACTATTATTGACAATTGAATAATTTACTAAACTTGAAATATTACAAAACTTGACGCTGGCAAGTGTGGAGCCAAAATTTAAGAGAAAAAAACTGCCAGGAAAGCATTTACGTGTGTGAATTCACGTATACAGATGTAAGCTTGAACGTTATGTAGTGTTTGTTGTGTTCATATTGTCCGAGGCATGTTATTACCGCAAGTATTTACGAAGACACATTAAAATATATCGGTCACATGTTCAATCGGACAATAAAAATATTCCTTAAGCGAACAGGATAAAAACACACACACCTATCTCGCTCACTCTTCCTGCTGATGTGTCAAGTCTGTCCTTGTCAGTCAGTTTGTATTAAACAAATGTTTAAAATGGTTTGGATTGCTGTGTAGAGATATCAGAGTGACAGAGAGAACGCTCTACAAAATCGATGCTTGCTGATTATTACACTCAGCCTTGTCTCGGCATGCTAAATGAAAAGCCGCGTGCCGTACTAACTACTAACCTTTAAAATATCTGTGGCGACCAAGTAGCTGAGTCTGTTGAACCAATCCGCGTACGCCTCCAAGTTGCGCGTGCACTTTGATTCCATGTGATGCAGCTTTAGACAAAGACAACACTTTATTGTTATTGTCGCTTTTTTATCACCAACTAACTTGATAGTGTTCGAATTATGTGTCTCTTTTCGTTTCAATAGATAAGAAAATAATGGCTACAATTCCGGAGTTGATACTAGAGTGGAGTACTAAGTACAATATAATCTGATCATTAACTGTTAACATGCGAGAAAAATAATATGGCAAATTTTTTGAGCTGTCAAATGAGTTTTTAGTAAATAAAAACAAATGTAACAAATCTGATAGTATTCAAATTCTGTCTCTTTTCGTTTTAATGTGCAAAAAAAAAAAAGAACGGCAATAAATCATTATCTGGTGAGGTTAGTACAATTCAAGCATGGAATAAAAATATCAATTATACTAAAACTTATTTATTGGCCTTAACATTGCCTAGGGTTTAAAATTGAAACTGTTTCCATTATTCTGATTTGAATTTAACTGTTATGGGAAATCGTGGCGCTTACCATCAGGCGAGCGAATTTCTCGTGCCGTCACTCAGCAGTATAAAAAATCTTATCGACATAACAGTCTCGTCAATAAGGTTCTTTTTTTCTTAGCCTATGGTTAAATTTAGTTAGGATCATCCTACATATCTTATCAACAAAATCGGATGAGCCTGTAATGTCGTTTATAGACTTAGTAAAAGAATGAGAGTGAATGCGCTGCGTCTCTTTTAATTTCAATTGTAATGAAAGAGATGCAGCGCGTACGGTCTCGCGTCGACTCGCGATGCAGCCAGGGGTAAAATTTCGCGACACATCTGAATATTGTAGCGTAACGTTCGCAACGTGATTTTAAAGTCACAATGCTCGTTGACGGCCGACTTCCCTGATTCTCTCTATCTCGTTCGTGCTTTTAGATAAAAAAATACAGAGAGAGAGAGAGAGCGAGTGAAACTCGAATAAAATAATGTTTTTTATCCTTCTCGCCAATATAAAAAATAATAACATTAAAATTGCTATAAAACATTCGCATTAAGATATTTCGTGATAGGTTTTATTTTATTTTCTCTCTGTAATTTTTACATATATTTTTCTTTTGAAAAAGTTTGAACGTTTGTTTGTGTCAGGGAAGCCGGCGCTTATATAAAAGTCGCGACCTGCGGCTTGTCGTGGCTCGATAAGCAAGTACTCATCTTGTTACATTACGTTCGAATATCGCAATTACAGCAAACACATACGGATTTTATATCATCCTCTCGCTCTATCTCGCGTACAAAAACCGTTTTTATTACTCTCGCAGTTTTTATGGACCCGCTAATTTAAGGTGCGTCGGTGGTCGTCTTTAGTAAGATTAGCATATAGCCGCAGTCCAGAAATAAAGGAACGACTATGAGTGGATATTTAGATCTAAATCTCATCTCATCTTTTTAGAAGTTTTAGGTGCTGCAATGGAGACGGGACCTCGCAAAAAAGCAGCATCTAAGCGAGGATAACGCTCAGCAGTTGGTTGTTCAGGGCTGATGATGGTGGTCATCTTTATAGAATTTTCGGGTGCGGCAGCGACGGAACAGCGCAAAATTACAGCATCTAAGGAAGGTTTACGCTCAGCTCAGCAGTGGATTGTTTAGGTAGGATGATGCTGGTCATCGTTAGAGAAGTTTTGGGTGCGACGGAGACTGGATCGCGCAAAAAGGCAGCATCTAAGGGAGGTATATGCTCAGCAGTGCGTTGTTGATAATGGTCACCTTTATAGAAGTGTTCGGCGCGGCGGGAGGCGCGGTCGAGGCGGAATGCGGCGCGAATGTTTGCACGAATTCTTCTGGTCCCACGAACGAGAGCCGGTGGAGCTCTACCATCGTTAGCTGGGTCGCGAGTGCGATCGGCGTCAGGCCCAGCGTCAATATATCACACTGTAAAACACAACCAGCAGTCCTTGACTTTTTGTCACGGTGGATCATTTGCCACTATTTTAAATTTTGATACAGCGGGCTTATCCCGTAACTCTGAAAGCGATAGTGACCGCGCATAGTGCGACTAAGTTGGTACGAGCAGGATGGCATGATCTCGCAATCAGAATCACGAACGTTTTAAAGTTAGAGGATAAGCCCGCAGATAATAATGAAAGTGAACGAGGGCGCTGATGGAGCGTTGTCAATATGAATATGATCTATTACAATTAAGAAAAAAAATGATGACAGCTGTGGTTATTCGATCATCTAAGAACCACATATCGTGTTAAGACTCATCAAGCATGTTCGTCCCTACAAGTTCTGCTGTGCGTGACACGAAATAAGTTCTTTGTTTATAATCCTGTTCCTCTTTTCACAGCCAATTTTCTTTTTGACAAATCTTCCATGTATTTTCTTGTAACATAACTAAAGGCAAGAATCATATTTTTTTCAGACGAATGGTCAAATCAGTTCCCATCACTTGCACTTGAGATGTTGATCGCTATCAATTGCCTGATGGTACGCGTCAATCTTGTACAAGCAGTTTAGTGCCACCCAGAATTTCGTACATTTTACGTATCATTTTCAGAATCCTGTACATTAATTCACTGCGCTCTTTATTCTGGGATATTAGATGTTAAATCTCTGTATGTCTCTGAAATGTTTTAATTTAACTAGAAATATTGCTCTTCAATCTGGAACACAGGAATGTCTGCACACTACTGCTTGTCAGTTGAATAACTGGCATAGGTGAATAGTGTGCGCTTAGCCCATGAGAAAGTATAACATAGAAAGAGCTTTGAAAATGCTTTTTTGTCTCTTTCGTTTGGCACAGACGAATAAATGTTTTGTGGGGAGTAAAATTATTATGCATTAGAGTGAAGGCGCGTTTACTACGTTAATCTCTCTATAACACTTAAATTCTTCCACAAAAACATCCTTTTAGCATAGCTGGAGCTGGGCAGGACACGTGGCTAAGCGAAGCTAGGCAGTAACGTGGAGTGATGGCGGAGTGATGAGTGAGTCCGGCTGCGAGATGGGTGACGATATTGTTAAAATCGCGGGTCGAACCTGGACCATTGCCACATGATCGAGGCATGGCTCAGCAAGAGGCTATACGCAGCAGTGCGATAGTGGTGGCTGTGGTATTATGGACCACACCTGGTTTTACTAAGTTTCTTTATTATAGAATTTATCTAAATGTCATGACATACATGCATATACAAGCGATTTCGTGAGCGTAGCCGCTCTGTACCATCTTTTTATTGTGACTGATTCCAAAACACATGATTTTCATTCAGAACCTCTTTTGCCCCATTTATTTCGTTCTTTACTAAGTGCATGCCTTATAGTCTGAGATTTCGTTAAATAAGTTTAATGATATTTCGCTTTTATATTTATAGATTCTTACTTGCGCCAGATGGTCTACAGACGACATCTGCGGCACGTCAGTCAGGGTTTCTTCATACTGCTCCAAAGCGGTCAGCTTATCGAGGAGTTTCTCCAGCGTCGTTGACATTTCAACCCGTACCTCGGCCATGTGCTCGGCTGAACATCTGTAATAATTATAGCAAATAGTTTAAATAAATAACAGAAAAACAAAATACCAAACTTCATAATTTTAATTTAAAAAAAACGACTTCAACAAGATACTCTAAACAAATGCACTATCGAAATGTCCTTGGCGCATCCCGTGAAATACTTAAGATTGGAAAGATCCGGTGGCCATCTGTGGTCTTCTTCATCAATTCTTCTTCACCAAATGATACTTTCTGATTGAAAATGCTTGACTTGTTGATGAAAATACCAAAATTACTATATATTTGCCTATAATACTTGAGGAGTTCCCTCAATTCCTCACGGATCCCATTATCAGAACTGGATTTTGAAAAAAAATAAGACCAATCTGGAAGTATATTCTTTAATTATTTTTTTTACTTTTTTTTTATAAATCACGGCGTTATGAGCGCAAACACATTTAAAAAAACAATCAAATTGAGATCCTGCCCCTTTTGTCGGAAGTTGGTTAGTGTTTGTCTGGGGGACGAAGGATTTTTAATTATGTGTCTGAGTGACAAGACGAGCAAATCCCGCGCTTGATGGTAAGTTTCAAGCTACCCAGAAATCAGAATTTTGTTAACAGATTAACCTCGTGCGCGGCAATGCATTCGTTATCCCGAGATATTAAATGTCTGTTTATGTCCAGAAATTTCACTGGAAACATCGCCATGCATCCCAAACACAGTAATGCTTGCACACTACTGCTTGGAGGTTGATATGTTGTACTTCCCACGGCAGCCTCTGCTAAAGAGTCCTACAACTAAGAAAAGTATCCGTCCAGATCCACAAATACTACATTCGTCACTGAGTATCGTTACCTTTCAGAAATAACTCTCACTAGGGCCATCACCCTGTCGTCGCGGAAATCGTACGGGAACATTATGGTCCATTCAGAGAATAACGCCACTAGCGACACCATGTCTTCCCTCTCGTTGCGAAGCAATTCCACGTCCACGTTTCCCCTTTCTTTCTGCAAATTATTTAAAAAGCAATTAGATATCATATTTAAAAGTTCAAAATCCAGATAGGCCTAAAATACTAGCTCATGCAAAACAAATGGTTGTTTTGTTTTGCTACCATTGCAGTCACCACCACCCGAAGCCTTCTTTATCCCATGCTGAGTATAGGCGTCTCTCTTGCTTTGCAAATCGTAACGAACTTTTTTTAAATATTATTATTCTAAGCTTTGCTCCACAGACTCTGGAGTCCGTGCCTTTTGTCAAACTTTACAATTATTGTCTACTAAAACTTAATATAAAAACTAATGAGTTTACAAAAGCACCAAAGATAACTTTTACTATTATTACAGAGTTAGGTGCTACTCATTACTAGATTTGCGTATATACTCCGAGCAGTCCCGCTCCCGCAAGCAGCTCCATCGCTCTCCTCAACCATATTGGAAGGAAAAGGGCGACCCGCCATAAGACGCCGCCGCAAGAAGCTTTTTAGTGAGCTTGAGTGCTCAGGAAATACACGAAAAACTTACTACAAAGATAATTCGAGTAAATATTACACACCAATACAGTATGTTTTGTTCAATTCGTCCACCTTTTTTCCAGGCCCAGGGCCTCAATTACCGCCGTAATCGTAATGTACTTTATAATAGTGGACGTCCAAACGCAATTGTTGGGACGTGCCGTCTGCTGATCGCCTTGGTGTTCGAACAGGGCTTAAACTTACCAGTCTGTCATAATTCTTGAAGTATTTCTTGCATAGCTTGCCGAGCAACTCATGTGGCTTTATGAATAGACGCGAGCACAGCAGGAATGTGAATTTAAAAGACTTGTTCGCTCCGGGTCGCAACATGTCGATCAGTGCGTCTATTGTACCGGTGATTACTTGGCCGTCCCGGTACTCGATATCTGGCCTCTCTGTCCCACAATTCACATAGGGCAGAGAAGCTAAAGCCCTCGGGGCAATAACTGCTTGAATCTAAAAGGTATTAAACAATGTATTTGTGGTAAAATGAGATATATAATATAGCAATTTATAAAGTGTATTGTATGGTGTATGCATACAAGAAGATATGGAACATTCATACTACAGTACAACAGGCTATTGCAACTTTTTGATCTTATTTTTATTTTAGCCTTATTTTTGAACAAAGGAAGCCAATTAAGAAGTGTCCTGCAATACCTGTGGCGCATCAACTTTCTGAGAGGTCACAAAGTTGATGCCACCATTCATAACGATGTGTTGGCATGCGCTTTCTGACATGAATTTATTCCCCCTTACCATGGAATAGTAGTCATCATTCTGAAATAAAAACACAAATCTACATATCACATTTATCATAATATAAGTAATATTTGTTGTATATTATTTTTAATAAAATGCTTATCATATTTTGTTTAAGGACTTAAACAAGCGCCAAATTTTTACTTAACTTAAAAAGTATACCTCTTATGTTTACGTTCTTATCAATTAGTATCGAATAGTACAAGTACATGCCGAAAAAAATTGCGGGGAAAAAACCCCTTAAGTTTTTTGATTCTCATTTTAAGTTCATGAGCTTGGTTATGTGAAACTAGTAGTGAATTGAAAAAGTTTTACTTTTCAAGTGTAAGTCTCAAAATTAAGTGAAAATTAGGCGCAAGTTTAATAATTTAAGGCGCTTTGCATATCTCATACGCACTTGCATGCATTGCACGAAAGCTCTGAGTTTGTTTTAATTTCGTCATCATTTTTATTCGAGATGGGGGCGAGAAGTCCCGCGCCGACTCAAGTGAAATACCGATTGTACAGTTTGCTCCAGTGGTGAAACTGGTAGTCTATTAGGTAACGAGAACCATTGAAGCTATTGTTTGTGGTTCACAGAGCCAGCACATGATCTCAGTTTCGTTCTACTGCATTAAACCACAGCATAGCAGACTATCCATAACTCGCTGTTTGTACAAAGGAACTATTCAAGTTCCAATAATCCAATAAGTTCCAGTAATGAGGCCTACCAGAAAACAAAGGCCCCGTCGTTGCAAATGCGAGTTATACGACTTTATTTCAACAGCATTAAAATTATCACACGTGCAAACACAAAATTCTCAAAGTGCACATGGAAATGCTTAAAACCGCAAAGTACGAGATAGATAATACTGGTAAAGATATGAGATGTTAAGGACCATTAAAATAAAGACGAAAATAAAATAAACTCATAGAACGCAACCAACCTGCATACTAAAGTATTGACTATTGAATCATATTACATGACCATACAAATGTTATAAAGACAAAGGTTTGTAAGCATGTAAATGAGTGTGTTACTATAAGCCCCCTTTGGGCTTAACAGAGATTAAAACAAATTATCAGTTGATGTGGGATACCGATTGACCAATTGTAACTGTGGGGCGCAGCTAATAATATAGTAAGTTCATCACTAACTGAGACCTTGCGATGTTCCGTTTTAAAGCTTATATTTCACTTAAATTTACACACAAACATACATAAAAATGCTGATATTTGTTCCATTCAATTATGTCTGTTTTGCTTCGCTCTGTCAACAATGTGAATCTAGTTTTTCTGTACCCGTCTGTTTGATGAAGCGCGTAATATGGAAATGTGGCATAGACTAAGAGTAAGGAAGTGTGGCACAGTGGCCACAATTAAATAGAACATGGAAATATAATTGTTTGGTATATTTTCTAGTTAGTAGATCATATTAATAGCCCAATGTTGGTGTGAAGTTGTGAAGTTGTAAGACATACATCATAATATGATAATCCATTTCCAGCACGTAGAAGGGCTGGATCTGCTACTATGGGGGCTTGCTCAGGCGCCGGGGGCGGCACCGGGGCGGGCTCCGTCGGCGCCTGGGGCACCCGCAACGCGCATCTGTTGCTACTACATGATGCCTCGTTCAATTTACTTGCATAGTAATACATGGCCATTCAATTCCAGAACCAGCTACCACTCTCTGCTTCCACTGAAGCTAACCTCGAGCTAGCCTCAAGTATATGAGTCCATCAGACTATCTGTGAATGATATTTTTATCAATAATTTAAAAATGAAACAAAAATAATTATTTTTATATAAAAATTTGACTTAGATCGCCTTAGTTTGACTTTAATAGCCCTAATTTTTTAGGGTGTCCATCGATTTCTCTAGGATCCCATCATAAAAATATAGCCCCATGACACTTGCATATTACTCTAACCAATACAATACGCTCCTGGGCAGTCAGGTAAAAATAGCCTTATGTTTGACTATAATCTGCCCGATGTTAAGCAGGTCTAGAATAGAGCACACTTACTTAGGAACCTGTTTACTCTTCATTTCCAGACACACATACTTTACTTTTCTTAGAATACAAAATCTGGCAGTTCCTCCCCTTACTGTGCTTATAAAAATGTACAATGTACAACAATGTATGATGAATCGGCCCTTTGTTTGATCTTTATAAGGAATGTTTCATGGTCACAAATTTTGCATCGAGTCAGTTTCCTAGGAAATAGTAAGTGAATTTTACTTGAATGAAGATGCTTCCAATACTTGTCTTTCTAAATTGACGTCTAATTAGCTAATAATATAGCTATTGTGGTAAATACACAGAATAATCTTACACTTTCATGACAATACTTTGACTACTATGTTCATTTGCTTAGCATTAAAGTGTGTAAAAGGTGTTGCTCGGGTTTCAATAATAGATCAATCATGGGGACCTGGATAGTTCATAATGCTTATTGATTACACCTTTACAGAAGTATCACGGTCACAGAAGAAGCTTCGTGGCGATAGACACAGGTGTGAGAGAGGCATTATCTGTGAATGCCTATACTATATTATGCGTAATAATTATGATAATGTACAAAATATAATACATGTTCTGATTTACTACTTACTTACTTTTTTCTTTTTCTTTTTTGTTGCATTAAGAGGTGATAAAAACAGAATTGTGTTTGATGTTTTATGGGCGAATACACAATATACATTTTTACATAAAGTTGTATTTTAAGCCTTTTGTAATGAATGAAGTCTATTTGTTATTAAAAGTTTAATATTAATTTTGTCTAATAAACGGTTTTTAGACTAAATCTTGGCAGAAGAAAGGTGAAAGTTGCTTTCTTTTGAAAATAAAATCTAGGATCCTACCTTGATAGAGCTCTCCGACAAACCATGGCGGCGCGTCTTCACAAATTACAAAATGTTTTGCTGTAACTACGTTCACAAATAACATCAGTTACATTTAATCATTATTCATTATTCACTACAGTAAATACAACGCAAAATAGCGCCAACAACTACTTATCCACAAGCTAGTGGTCAAAGAATGGGAGACAATAATGCACGACCCAATAATTTCCGACACGATAATGTACAGCCCTTGTGCTTGTAGGCCCGTGATGATAATGTACGGCATGATATTTCACGATCCGATAATGCAAAGCCTGATATTCCATGTACCGCTGTACAATATGGGCTGTATATTATCTGGTCAGGAATTATTGGGTCTTGTATGATTTTTTCCTCCAAGCCAGGATTCAAGCCCCTATTCTCAAAAGCTGAGATTCAACCTCGTCTCTAAAAATGCTATCCTTCGAGATATTCACAATGGCTAGCGTGCGAGATATATCGAGTGGTCAGAGGCAATCGAGACGAGAGACAGTCGAGATTGGAATCTCGAAATCGACATCAATTTGTCATATCTACAAATAGGGGCCCAGCGGGCTTATCCCGTAACACCGCTCGCGTACTATCACTATCGCTTTTGATAGATCTGTATCATCATTATCTCCAGACGGTAATGAATGATCACGTTTTTCTTTCTTCTTTCATTCCCTTTTGTTTTTGTTCTTTCCATTTCTATCACTTTACTTATTGTTTTTTTTTTTCTTCATCGACTCCTTTTTCTTTAGTTTTCGTAATAACAGCTGTGTAACTGCTGTGTAATAGTGGCTAAATTTTTACGTCCTTTTTGTATATTCCCTTTTTTTTTATTTCCATAGGAAATAGTTTTATAAGTTGCACTAGTACGAGCACGTATCGATTTGTCAACTTTTTTTTTCATTATATGACTTCTTTATCCTTGTATCTTTGGTAACAGTTGTACGTCACGCGGTGTGAAAACACCAAATTATCAGGAAAGCATATCAGCAATGACAAATGTAGATATACTTATTTGCATTAGATAAGCCAAAAGAAAGCGTCGGTGGTGCGATCGGAAGCAAATCTAAGAATTCTATTGGGTCGCGTGATGAGGGTAGTATTAAAGCATTAGACTAAGAAAACGAATCGGGTAAAACGATCCCAGGGATTATTTTGTACCATGTGAAAGGGATTATTTAACCCGCACCTAGGTCAAGTTCTAGTTTTGATAAAAAAAGGAACCTTAAAATTCACCACATGAAGGAAAATTATACCAAAGTTCATATTATTATCTATATATTACAACTATGCGAACTTAAATCTGGCATTAAAATGTCTATTTTGCATAAGATAATATGATAGCGGGTGAAACCGTGAGGCACAGCTAGTTATCTACAAAGAAGTCTACACTCTACACAGATAAATAGAATCTGTGACACTCTACGAAGAACAGTAGCTACAATAGGTAGGAACCTATTAGTAAACAACTTCTATTATTAAAGTTATATTTGGTCGCCTTCATGTCTCCTTGGCAACAGTCATCAAAATGTATTGTTTGTTAGATACAATTCGAGACATGTTTTAATTTTGTAAATGTAATTATGGAAGGGGGCATAAAAGGAAAGAATATGTTATCAACCCTACCGGCAATTGAGACGATGCAGAGAAATGTGCGAGAGGCACCTACCACCTACAACAGGTAAATTAACGAAATATGGTTGGGCAACGCACACTGCGTTCAAGGCGTGGTGTTTTGACAGGATAAGAACTGAAATATGCGACAGGGATCACACTGCCGCTCCCGGCGGGATGGGAGCGATCGCTGCGGTCACGCCCACGCTCACGGAGTTGTACCATCTGCATGATTATGATCACAATATACTGGCCACGCAAAAGGTTGAAAACCTTTAACCTCCTTCATACTTCCAGAATCATAATTACTAGTAGTTCGCGCCGAACTGAGACCTCGCGACCCCTATATCTTTACAACCCCTGGACATATTCAGCTCAGAACTTAAAAATTGTATTGAAATGAACTACTTGCCTACAAAATTTCATGAAGATCGGATAAACGGTTCGAAAGTTATCGTCGGACAAATATACACACAAACATACAAACATACATACAAATGCCGATTTGTCCCAGTGAACTCTGAGACCTTTGCTTCGCTCGGTCAATTATCATAAAATGCTACTGCCGCCGATGGAATCGGCCGCTTACCGGAGCTTTGTTTCAGTGCCGGTTAATTTGAACAAAAATGACCCTATTCGTAAAACGTATTTCCGTTTCGTGTGTGTAATGATCTAATTTTTAAATAAATGCAGTAAACAATTCGCGTTCGTTTCACTCGCGCCTTTCTACTTTTGTAAGTCAAGTAAGTCTTACGTAGTATTTATATTCTCTTTGTTGTAAGTAATAATCTGATCAACATTGTTTTTTTTTTTTTTTTTTTATTACGCAATTACGCATTTTTATATTTGTTGTAATGTTTTTATATTGTTTGTGTTACTCGAGCTTATTTCACGATGGGACGAGGAACCGGACGGGAGCGGTATAAGACTGATTTGTAAGTTTCACCCCCGAATACTGAAACGTTTGCTAACTTTGACGACAGATTAAGTCTGTTGCTACCTTTGTCATTTGCTAAGTGCCAGACAAAGGCAGCATTAGAATTAATCTATTGTCAAACTTAACAAGCGTTTCAGTATTCGGGGGTAAGCATACAAAAAATAAGTTTATCGAATAAAACAAAGTAATATTTTTTAGGAAGCCACGAGACATTCCCTTTCATTTGCCTCATAAAAAATTACTGGAAAAAATTGAATATGTGAAAAGGGAACCGGAACCTTTGGTATGTGTTCATATACTAATAGCTAAAATATCTAGATATTTTAGCTTTTAGCTTTCTATTTTTATTTCATCGTATTGATTTTTATTCCTATATTATACATCGCTTATCCTCAAATAGCCAATGATATCATAGTATAGTAGGTAAATAGATTCACATCGCAACGGTAAGGAAAGAGAATTCCTATCCTACACACTAGTATGAACGTTAGGGAATCATTTCCATAACCTTAATTGCTATACAAACAGTATGAAGGTTAGGAAATTTTATTCTTAACCGTCACACCAGTGTGACAGAGCAGTGTGAAGGTTAGTCGGTCACGGAAAAGCGAGAATTGTTAGTTAGACTGCTGCATCTGTCTATCTGTGGGTTTTTAGCTCCCAAATGGATGGACCCTTTGGTTGCAGTAATTTGGACCGTTTTAATGCAGGTTTTTAATTGAAAGCTAGTTTAATCGGGATAGTTCTTAGCTGTGTTGGATGAAAATCTTTTGAGCTGCTTAAAAGTAATGAGCTCTTTGCTGATTTAATGAGTCGGTTTTTGAAATTGTATCTTGCTACTTGTATCTTGTATCTATTGTATATTTCATGTTCATTACGACAGATCAGGGACCCTATTCCTGTGCGCTCGAGATTATCTCGGTGACTGTCTCTCTAATTTAAAATTTAATGGGAGTGAGTGAGAGAGATATAAAAATGTCATTTCTCCGAATAGGGGCCCAGGTGTTTGGCCTTAGCATACTTGATGTTAAGTGACGGCAAGTACGATTGCCGGCAAATTTCTTGAAAAATAACGTGATCTGCGCAACAGCCGATTTAAACGTGTGTTTTCCTCACTATGCCACTTTTTGCTCAAGTTGATTGCCTGCCATTACAATACAGGTATTCAATTGGTAGGTTAACGTGCTCCATCGTAAATCTACAGAATATATTTACTATGCACACCAGAAATAAACATTACAAACCAACATAAAAAGTAACAGCCTTATTATAATAAAAAAAGTGACACGACTAGCCTTGACTGACAATTGTTATGTAATCAAATCGTCTTTTTCAGACTGGATTTGGTAACGCTCAAGAAGAGAGATTTCTCAGAGAGAAAAAGCAACGGAAATTAGAACCTTTGCAGCTTGAAGACGAGAGCCAAAGTAATTCCTTTCTTAATGCTGCGTATTTGTAAGACGTTTGATTTTTACTCTCTTGCAGTCATCACGAGACTGAACCCGTTTTCTTTAATTGTCTTACGGACATACGCGTGGAAGATAAAGCGCGTGCGCCAGCGTTCAAGACAGGCTGATCACGTTACACGTACCGCTTTTGAGCAGGAGGTCGCGGATTTGTTTTCCGGCAGGGCAGATGTTTGACTAGTTAATTTAAAATAAACTTAAATAAAGGAGCTAAAATTACAACCAAAATTATTATAAATTAATTATAGATAAAAAACAGACAGGTCACTATCCGCGAGCAGGGTACCCAAAAGGCTGGTGACTTTACCTCGTTGAATAGCAATGCTAATTCTCTGGCCGAGGTAAGCACCAGCCTTTTGGTCGTTTGTTCTTTCTATCAGCCATATTTCTAGAAAGATCTTTAAAGAGTAGCCATGCGCTTGGACCCCAAGGACCCAATGTTTCTACTGTTAATTTAAATATCGACTCTGGGTAAGGTGTTATTTGTCCGTGTCGTCGTGTGCGTTCCATGGCATCCCCGACACAGGGAAACCTGTGGGGGAGCTATGAATGTGAAGCACTATGTGGTCAACTAAAACCAAAACCAATACTGATATAATCTTTTGTTTTTGTCTAGCCGGTATAAAAAAGAAGAAAAAAATTAAAATATTTGTACGTACTAGCTCCGTACAGCCTATCGCCCAAGACAACATCGACCCTCTGAAAGCTAAGCCGGTGGTGGCATCGCAGCAGGAAGTCATTGATTACATAAGGAAGAACCCTAAAATGGGTTTCTTATACATGGTGTATGCTGTTCACCCGGAAAATGTATACTTTACACCTTACTATCTAAAGTAAGTTTTGCAATGTTATGTATCTCAAATGATAACCAAGGAATTGAATAAAAGGCACGTTATGTAAGGAAGTCAAGCGACTATTTATTTAAAATTCAGAATGTTCTATGATGTTATACTTTTTTCAAAGGCGAAAAACTACCTTTATGGTACAAAATCTCATAGCTGCAACTGATTAAACTTTTAGTGCTACGAAATTTCGTAGAAGCAACAAAATAGCGTCGATACTACGAAATCTCTTGAAGGTACCGTGGCCACAGCTGGGATTTATTATTATGAGATCGCCTCAGCTTGTAGTAAACTAAAGCTTTCTTTTTCGCTATGCCCTGCTAGTCCTGCTCTAAAATTAAGTAGCTAACACACCTGGCAACCAGACACCACGAAAAAAAAAGAGATATATACATTTAGCTCTCTTTGGTTACAAGGCGGTCGGCGGCGGCAGTCAACGTAGTTTCTACGTTGATGCCGACGTTTCTCCGTTTCTACGTCTTGTTAGCATAGCTACAGTTGAGTAAAGAAAAAAACGACTAAATCCCTATCGAACGAAATCTTGTAGAGCTGCTACGCTACCGCAGATAGTCATATAATTTAATTTTCAGGGTCGTCCCATACGAGGAAATTGACAAGAGAAATTACTTCACAATTAGCCCGTGTGGCGTCACTCACTACACAAATGAGATGGTATACACCAAGCTTGCAGCGTGGGAACAGGAATACACAATTTTTGTCAAATTAACTGACGTAAATTTCTTCCCAATTATAATGCGAAAGTTTTTGTTTGGTGGTTACCCTCTACACGTCATTGTTGTTTATACATTTAGATAGATAATCACGTTGTAAAGCGCAAGGAAATTTGCACAAGAAAAACGCGTAGATTGTAACAATCCTTCTTACTGAATCAATCTTAGGATTTTAGTTAAAAATAAACTAAACTAAACTAAGTGTATTTATATAACTATTACGATGTACTGAGTGTAAAATGCTTTGTCCGTACACCTTGAGAGCCAGTTCTGATTTTGACCTGATTTTTGCGAAAAGGATAGCGAGACATAAATTGCATTGGAGTAAATAAAACAAACTATGCTACGGTCATAGGATGTTAATTTTATTCCCGTGAAATTGACGTCTAGTTATACTTTTGTAAATACCTTAGATTGATAGATCTAAAATCTAAAAGTGTTGCTGCCCTCAAAGTTTGGGCTAATCAAGTAAAGCCCTAAATTTTATTTTAATTGCCTGTGATTTGTAAACCGTTTTACATCCAAATTTATAAATTTATAAACTTATAATAACAAAACCTACAAAAGGTAAGAGACGCAGGGCACTCGCTCGCATGCTTAACAGTAGAGTCACGGATAGAACTGCGGTATGAGTGCTGTAAATCTTACTTCAAATCAAGAATACCACAGCCTACGTCACCTTAATATTGAACATTTTCAGATCAAGTTTTTTAAGGTGTATAGATACTGGAAAGCATTTTACGTGTGGCGGAAGTCGATACTTTTCAGAAAGTACAGTAAAATACGTACCAGAATCGCCAAAAACTTGTTCATCCTGACTCCAGTTCTAGGCAAGGCACTTTTGAACATGCAGTCTATGTGTTGTGAAATGTACATGAAGAGTTGGGCTGATATGAGTAGACACATGGATACGGCGTTCTTCTACTTCTATGAAGTGCAGGTACCTACGCGTTTTATTCACGTACGCACACCCAACCTCATTTTTTTGATACGATCGCGCTCAGAATCCTTCCCTTTGCAACAATGGGCCAAAAGCCAAAACGCTCAAAATGCAAATCGAAAATAGGTATAAATGTCTCCCTCTTATAGCAGAGTTGGTGCTATAGAGCTATATTATAGTGAGTTGAGTAGTTGCGCGGTGCGGGAGTAGTACCTAAGGCTGACCGCCTAACTACCTCAGGAACCAACTTAGTTTAAAGGTAGCCTTGTAATTCTTACAGATGAAACGTATAGAGATAATAAGAGATAAGCTGATCGAGTTCCGAGAGGTGGTCATCGAGATTATCACGCAGGCGTGTCACACCGCACTCTACAACCAGGGGTTCCTATTCGACGACCGGAATGTGCCACCCTTTCAGATCATTCGAGGCAAGCCGACTGGTGGCATGTCTTATACGGAGAAGGCAAATAAGAGGAAGTACTGTGAGAGACTGGCCTGGTAAGAACTTTCTTTGACAATGACTGGACTGTAATCATGAATGAATAGAATGATCAGCTATCACAATCAACCAATCAGAGTAATTTCTTATAAGTTTATTTAGACAGAAGCGTGGTGCGCTTCGAGCGTCCTGAATGCAGAATCTAGGGTGTGATCTGTGGGATGGAACGACGGTAGATTTATATTGGATTAGGCACTAAATAAAAAAAGGCCGTGGTAGCTCAATTGGAGCAAGTTTGCCTCACATTCGTGGGGTCGTGAGTTCGAACTCTGGCGGGCCCGTCCCGACCAATTAGTTCTTTGGAACTTACGTACGGATATACCACTGGCTTTTCGATGAAGGAAAACATGGTGAGGAAACCTGCATATTTCCCGAGAAAAAAATCGATGGTGGTTGTGAATCCGCCAAACCACACTGGGCCAGCGTGGTGTACATGGCCTAATCACCCTTGGAGGATAGGCCGATATCTCAGCAGTGATATATTTATAGGCTTATGCAGAGATGCAGAAAGACTAATAATAAGTCTATCTGCATCTCTGCATCGTATTTATTAGGATATATAAGTATTTATTATAACCTAATAAATAACGGATTTGTTGTGTCGATTTTGTGTTGTAAAGTTGGGCAGGGATTAACGTTAGTGGTTTCCTTATACTTATTGCAATGTACAAACAAAACAAATGAGTGCGACTGAATGCACTGCATCTCTTTCATTTCAATTGAAATGAAACAAAGCGGGTGAATCCACCGCGTTTCGTTTGGTTTGCGCATTCGTTTGCTTTCGACGATTATAATGTATGACTCTTTATTCGTCGATTCAGTTACATAAAACTAAACGACTACATGACGAACTATATGCTGTATCGCCTCACGAAGCGATCTAACGCACGAATGGCGGATCTTCTTCGGACCCATCACAGCTACACGCCTTGTGAGGAACTGCTTATGGGGATGGTGGTTGACGACGTCTTGGAAGCGATCCCGAGACCAACTGAATTCTGTAAGGTAAGAAATACGCTGGACGACGTCTGGTTTTTAAAGCTTAACAAGTTTTTAAGATGACCAAACTGTTGAATCGGTGAACGAGAAACCGGTAAAAGGTAAACCGTTCACAGATAAGATAGAGCTTATGACTGTATTTTTTATTTTATTTTTTTAATGTAATTTGGTGACGAGACGAGCAAGTCGCTCACCTGATGTTAAGCTTCACGCTTGCCCATAACAGTTCAATGCCACCCAGCATATTTGAACCACAACATTACAGTTCAAAACCATGCGCGGCAATGCACTGCGCTCGTCACCCTGAGATATTAGATGTTAAATCCCTGTGCCCAGTAATTACGCTGGAAACATTGACCTTCAATCCGCAACACAGTAATGTTTGCACACTACTGCTTGATGGTTGAATAACTGGCAAAGGTGTGGTTCTTCCCCAGGCGGACTCTGCAGAAGAGCCCTACCACTACCAAGTTTGGAACAACACAGCCATTTGGAATGGGTATTATTTTTCAGTCCTCATCTTACTCTAGTTAGTGCTATCAATCACCAGTGTCGTTGTTCCATTTATAGTGGGCGTTATTTCAAATCGACGTGTACGTACTTCCTAGCGGCGAGGTGGAACTTAACCCATGCGAGAAAATAATATCAGATTACATGGCGAAAATAGCCGACTACTGGGACGAATACGTCCGCACCTTTCACAACTTCCTCGACGACGAAACACTGCAGATTTTCGTCCAACCACACATAATGGGTAAGCAAGTGGAATGGTCCGCGGGAGCCGCGCCCAACTTGTACTTTCTCATGAATCAGGACCAAAATATGATGGACGATATCGCGTTTATACCTCAATCTATTGTTTACGGCTATGAGTGCGTTTGGAAGTTTCTCAATCGAATGCAGGTCTTTATGGATAATTTTAAAGAAGCTCATGAATGGGATATTGAACTAATAAAGAACGAGAGAGATGTATACGAGTTCAAAAAACTCTGCGAGAAGTTTATGAAGCAGATGGAGTTGATTGAAGAGGTGGTATCGTTCCAGCCACTAGGGCTGCTGTTCGTCAGCGTGAGCCCCTTTCAAGAGCTCTTCAGACCCCAGCCCAGGCGATTGTTTGACGTCATCCTCAACATAACACCTGAGTGAGTATCAATGCCCTGGCAAAGTAGTTACAGTATTTCAACATTCGCTACATCACTTTTTTGTAAATCGCTATCGTCACTAAAAGCTATCAAACATTTGTGAATAAAATGGTGAGGATAGGGAGGTAATTAGATAACGTATATCAATTTCAGCATTGGTCGCGACTGTATCGATAAGATAGTGGAAGGCATTGAGAATATAACAGAAGATATAATGAAGGAACCCGAAACTGCGGCTGAATTGGTTGCTTTTAACGCCATGATGGACGGTTTGGAAGCGCGCGTCGCGTACCTTGAAGAGAGGCTCGAGTACTTGAGAGAACTATACGACCTCATGGGAGAGTACAATATACCGATTCCGCCAGATGACATCACGGAATACTTGGGTAAGATATGCACAGAACACGACAGTAGTTTTCAGGAACATATTCCATAAAAGTTTGCTATTTGTAATATCATCAGCTTTTTAGGTCGCCGCAAAGCATGGACATCCTCCTACGCAAATCTTTCCTGTTTTGCGACAATCTCGTCCAGATATAGCTGCGAAATTTTTGAATATCTGAGTATTATAGACACATATATTAAAGACACATTTTTAAATTTTTTTTCACAGCAATGTAGCTGCTAATTCAATATATTTTAGTTTTAAATAGTAGATATATTGTAAAAGTTACCATGTGTTGTCCAGGTCTAAGCGTGGCGCTGGGCACATTGCGAACGAACGTGGACGCTCGACTTGAGACGCGCGGTAAACTCGCTGGCTTGTTCGCCAGCCAGATCGGCAAGGACATCATGGAACTCATGTTAGACGTCAACAGGCTTAGGGACGAAGTTGATGTGAGTTTACTGTATATCACACTTCACACCATCAACATACTATCATACGCTACGTATGAACGTGGAGGCTTGACTCGAGACGGGCGGTAACTCGGCATGTTCGGTAGCCAGATCGGCAAGGACATCATGGGATTCATGTTGGACGTCAACAAGCTCAAAAAGTTGTTGTGAGTTTAACTGCAATGCAATTCAAAATAACAAATGCAATGACCCTAATATAATTTAATTTAATCTTCACATGATCACGAGAAAACAGCATACGAACAGCAGAATTTTACGTTCTGTTCTTAATGAATAAGAATCATGATAGTAAATTTATGATACTTTTTCACCCAAGAAGTGCATGAACAATTGAAAATGAGCGCTGTTATAAAGTAGGCACTCTATATGACCCGAAAACTGTGTGAAATAATGAGTAAAACTATGAGTCACATAATTATACAGCTATATAAGTAACACTACTTTTAAGTGTCACGCGTATTGTTCTTTGCAGCAACCTTGGTTGTACAACGAGAACTCTGACATGGAGAAAGTGATGGAGACACTGGATGACTTGATGGAGAGACTGATGGTTTGCTTCGCGAGAGACAAGCAAATTCGAGAATGGCAGAAAATATTTAAGGTACGAGTTTAAACTGCCTGTCCCACTGCCGAAGTGTGATACCAAGTACGTTTGCAGTTATGGATCGAACAGCTGCCGTATGCAGCCTTTGAAAGAGATGCGTATAAGAGCAGGCGTCTCTAATAAGTTCCGCGTTACCTAGTATAAAAATAATATTTATGTGATCTTACTTTAAGTAATCATTACGTTTATGAATCTGTGCAACATTTCACTGTTCTATAATGCAAAATCGACAATCCCAATTATGACTTGATTATTTGTTCAGTAGCTCTAATCGTGTGTTTTTAAACCGTTTTTATTCCCAAAATGAAGTTTTTGTACTTTGTAATAATCGTATTACGAATTGACGTGCAATGGTGGCTTTCAGTTTCGCAAATGCATGCAGCTTTTGTACTGCGTGGAACGTCCAAACGTCCGATGATAAGAATCAGTCATTAGGGTGTCTACACATGGCCCGACCCGACATCGCTTGAAAGAGATGGCTATATATAAGTTTCTGGGGAAACGAAAGGGAGAAGCTATAACCTTAATAGTTTGTTTATTTTGCTCCCGTGAAAATCAAATCTAGCTGTCCCTTTCACACGATGTCAGGTCGGGCCATGTGTAGACACCCTTAGAAGGATCTTAAGTCCGATAAATAAGGTCGAAATGATTAACATTTTACGAATAAACAAAGCTAATGTAATAATAAACTACAGCGTCAAAATGTCATATAGCTAAATGGCGCTTCGTTTCATGCCACTGACGAACGCGAGGTTCAATATAAACGGATTCAAGTTTTTTTGTCTTTTTACACAGATACCTCCAGCCAGATTGGAAGCACTAGATGAAGCTATAAACGACGTAAAACTTAGACAAATGTTGTGGAAAAATTCAAAGGAATGGCTCGAACTGTACCAGTCGTGGTATGTATCAGATTTGAACGTGGGCTCAGCGATAATTTTGCAAGGCAAGTCCAACCAGTGGCGGACTAATTCCTTCGCTTTAGCTCCAAGCTCCAACGGCGGCTCTTTTGATTATATGAGGGCGGCTCAGTCGAGGTGGTAATCGAATTGTTATTCTCTATCGATAAGAATATTATCGTTCACGTTTTGCGTTCCGCCGCGACTAAAAACACAGAATGGAATAAAAACGTTAATTGTTTTTATGGTTTCTTTTTACCACTTTTTGAAATTATGCAAAAGAAAAATTGTAACGGTTCTCCAAACATTCTGGTTTCCAAAAGAAATTGGCGACATTATAAGGCGCACCGGGCGCACCACACGCCAATGACACATTTGTGTGCAGTAAGATATTTGTATTACGTCACCACAGATATGTACGTAGCACACCTTTTGGACCGGAATGTGGTGTGCTTTCTATTAGCGCACTCTAATTGAAATATAGGTAGGCGAAAAATGAGTAATGTGCGATGCACAACATTTGTAGTATTGTTGTGTGGTGCCGCTAATATGTGTGCAAACGTCACCTAATACATATTTTGTACCAAATATTAAGTCTGTTGTTTTTATGGTGTATGGGAAAATCAGCGGTGACATACAGACAAATAGACAGTTTCACCAAAAGGTTCCTTTTACACCATTTTAATACGGAACTCTAAAAAAGCTTCGTCTATTGGTATATCTAATATAGTATAATAATATTTCGTAATAGGATTTTTCAGCAGTAGGTACACGTTTTTTTTTAATCAAGTCGGTTATTCTTTATCACATCTCTATTCTTAAGAGTTTTTTGAGTGAATGTTCAGTTTGAAAGAATTTTTTTTCTTAATGCTTGCTTTCTGTGAAAGTAACTCTACGTATATATCTCTGTGTCTTTACTACCTTTTACGACTAAACTGTTTTTGATACAAATTAGCAAAGTAATAGTGTGCATCAATATGACACGTAAATACCCGTGGGTAAAATCACGGGACGCATCGGGTAGTAAACAACAACAGACCCAGAGCGGCCAATTAAAATTCGTCATTCAAACAACTTGCCGGGAATAGAATCCGGAATCTCCTACTCATATGGTAGAATAGTTTGTAATTTAGGCCATTTCTAGTATATCTAGTTTTAAAGTACCCACTGATTTTGTTTTGTGATTGATTGACACAGGTACGAGAATCCCTTCCACTCGCTAGACATTGACGAGATCCAGACGATCACAATCAACTACGGCAAGATATTTAACCAGCTCGACAAAGGGCTGCCTAGTAACAAAATCGTGCCTAAATGTAAAGCGACCATAGATATTATCAAAGAAAAGGTGAGATACATTATTATTATTATTATTCCATTTATTTATTGTATGTCTTAAATTTAGGTTTTTTATAAAATTAATATAACAAAATAAAAAATGCTATAAAAAACCTAAATCTAGAGTCCCGCCGACAGCGAGGCAGGGCCCAAGCTACCGGCGGTTAGGGCTGCAGAGTGAGGAACCTCCTGACAATGCGGGCCGTGTCAAGGATGGCTGCCTTCTGTATCTGGCCCTTCACCCAATCGTCTAGCGAGAGCCTCTTGAGATGTTGGTCGAGGCTCTTCGCAATAAGGCCGTTCGCCGAAACGACTATCGGGAAAATGATCGTCGAGTCAACATCCCACATGGCGGTAACCTCGTGCGCCAAGTCAAGGTACTTGCTGAGTTTGTCCTTCTCGGCTTTCACGAGGTTCTCGTCATGAGGGATGGTGATGTCGACGAGTACTGCCCGGCGTTGGGACCGGCTATCACGATATCAGGCTTATTGGCGACAATAGTCCTGTCCGTTTATTATTATTATTATTGATATTTGATTTTATTTAGAGAGTCGTTTGCATACATTCTGTAATAAAAAATTTACCCCCGAATACTGAACGTTTGTTAACTTGGACAACAGAATTCTAATACTGCCTTTGTCTGGCACTGAGCAAATGACAGAGACAGCAACAAACTTAATCTGTTGTCAAAGTGAACAAACGTTTCAGTATTCGGGGGTAAATCACACATCTCGTCTTTTGAGCCGCGTCGTCAATAAGCGATGGGTGCTATAAGTTTATTTTAAGCCTTTGTCTGCCTGTGCAGCTTCTGACCGGATAGATTACTTTAAATGCGGTTTTTTATTTTAAAGTAAATTTAATCGAGATGGCTCTTTTATATTTAAGATTTAAAAAAACGAGCTGTTTAGAAATTTTGAATTTGTTTCCGAATAATTGTTATCATTTTAAGTACGTTTATGTCGGGGGTTTTTTTATTTTGTATTTTTTTTTATTTTTTTTTTGTGCTCTTCACAATAAATGGTGGCAGTATAAAAAAAACAATATAACTTGTGTGTGTGTGCGTGTGATTCATTTAAACCGACTTCCAAAAAAAGGAATAGGTTTTTAGTCGACCGTTTTTTTAAAAGTATTTCACGGGTGCATTTTTCAGAGTATTTTGCTGTTTCTTACTATGGTTTTACGCATATTATCACGTGGCGATATATTTCATAACCAGCGAAATAATGACTATGACGTTAGATTTTTAAGAATCATGGTGCATTGTTTCCCATGCCACCTGCTTTCTATATTTTTACGCCGTGTTACTGTTTTTGTTTTACTGTTTTTCAGCTTCCCGTGATGTCGTATCTCCGCAACCCAGCCCTGAAACCGCGCCACTGGGTTAAGATCGAGGATATATTAAAGACAAGGTTCACGCCAGACATGGTGCTGACAATGCATATGCTGGAAGACCTTCACGCGTTCCAGCACGCCGAAGAACTGATGGAAGTCGCCGGCCAGGCCAGCTCGGAGGCCGGACTTGAAATACTACTCAAAAAGGTATGTTTCACACTCTTTTAAACTTTCACGGCTATGCTGGGGAATGGGCGAATAGTTTTCCAACACTAACGATGTTTTCGGAGAGGAATAATCCACTAGTATTGTATGACGTTTATTAAGACAAAAAAATATTTGCTGTCAATAAATTAAAAAAGGACAGAAACTTTTTCATTTATGATACAGTGATACGATCCACCATGACTGTATAGACAAATGGACCATGTGCCCATTGTGATTTAATTTTTAGTAAAACGGGAATAATCACGTTTAATTGACGTCTGTATTCCCGCTTCACTAGAATAAGATGGGTCAAAACCTCGTCACTTTTCAATGTATAATTGGATACTCATTTAATTGAAAAGGTGGAAGAGCTGTGGGCATCTCTCGAGCTACCTGTGATTCTACATAAGGACGCCAAGGATGTGTACATTTTGGGAGGACTCGATGAAATTCA
This sequence comes from Apocheima hispidaria, assembly GCA_947579745.1. NCBI lineage: Eukaryota > Metazoa > Arthropoda > Insecta > Lepidoptera > Geometridae > Apocheima > Apocheima hispidaria. Next base: position 4,665,596 of record OX388149.1, on the reverse strand, counting down.
AGCAGCCCTCGACGAGAGCAACATACACATCAGCACAATTCTCAGCTCCAGAAACTGTGGCCCTATAAAAAGCCGGGTCGAGGAGTGGGCCAAAAATTTGGACTTGTTCTCTAGGACTCTTGTAAGTAACTTATGCCCGTCTGCACTAAGCTTTGACAGCTCCTAAGTTCATACTTAACTCTCTAGGACGTACCTAACAATGAAAAAAGCGTTGCACCAAACTTAGCAGATTGCCTGAATGCGTAAGACTTGTCCTTTCCTTTGGCATGCCTAAGTCCGACTTAATTTAGGTGACGCTTAGTTAAGTTTTATCTTTGTTGAGTTTAGTGCAGACGTGGATTATACTAGTTAGATAGGTAAATCCCCTAATTTTACAAAAGTATATTTCAAGATATTTATTTCTAAAAAGGGGTTCTAACATTTTACTAAGAAGGTATACCTACGGATAAAAAAATAACAGCCACTCTTAAAAAAAATATTACAAAAGCCCTCGATACAAACAAAAGTTGTAGGTATCCTAAAGTGTTGTTGGAGCTCAGAATATTCATGCAAATTAAGTAATTTTAATATATTTGACCTACAATGTCTCAAAATTACAAATAAAAATATGAATTTATTAAATATTAATTATTATAAATCCAAAAATTTACCACACGGAAGCTGTCTGCGACACCGCAGCTTTGTTAAACAAATTTCTTAAAGGATACAAAACGGACTTAACAAGTATAGTTTTAAAAAAAAACACTAGTCCTTGATACAAAAAAAATACTTTTGTATAAAGTTCGTATCGGAATAAAGCTATACAATATTTTATATATAGGAAGAATGGTTCGCCTGTCAACAAACTTGGATATACTTGGAAGTGATCTTCTCTGCGCCTGACATCCAGAGGCAACTGCCAAACGAGACCAGGCTTTTCACCATGGTAGATAAGTCATGGAAGGATAACATGAGAAAAGTAGCGAAGGTACGCCCAAAAATGTGTTTATCTCATTTACAGACCTAGCGAAAATATGGAAGCTAATGTGCTGCACTGATAATGTGCCCAATCAGTTGTCTAGGTATGCATCTAGCTTTAAGTTTCAAACAAATACCCGACTACAATTGCTGTAATTTACGAGTACGACGACGACTGACGACAGACTACGATCGGAAAGCACTATCACATAATGAACCGTACTTTATTGACCGGGCCATGCGAATGTCTCAGAGTCTACAGAAACAAGTCAGTGCTATGTTTTTGTGCATATTCGTAGCAAATTGCGTACCTCCGTTAATCTGGATCTTCACACACTTTTAAGCTCTGTTTTCTTAAATGAACTGTTGATATGTTTTTTTAAGTCCAAATGTGCGCATAATTGATCTAGGGTTGAAGGGTGAGACCGAGCTCGTGAGGTCTCAGTTTGCCGCGAATTGCTGATTACTATTATTCGAAATTATTCGAATATTCACTTTATTCTTAGTTGGTATTGAAATCAACCTTTGATAGGGTTTGGCATCGAGGCGCAAGCTGGTGGAACAGCGTACCTTTTTTTTTATTTGCTTTAGTTTGAATTTATTACAAATGCTTTTAAGATGATAAACATGTTAAAAAAATTCAGGTGCCCTTAGCCATGCCCGCGGCCACTCAACCAAACTTATATGAAGAGTTCGTTAAGAACAACGAAATGCTGGATCAGATCATGAAGTGTCTTGAGGCGTACCTAGAAACGAAGCGAGTGGCTTTCCCGAGATTCTTCTTCTTGTCTAACGATGAACTGCTTGAAATACTAGCTCAGGTATTTTGACTAAGATTATTTTTAAATAGCTTTCATCCGCGGCTTAGACAGCGTTTTTAAAAAAAAAAAATAGTTTTTTTCCGTAAAATAATTACCCTATGTCCTTCCTCATGATTTGAGTATAGGTAATTATTTGTATAGACGCGCAACCCCCACGCTGTGCAGCCCCATCTCCGGAAGTGCTTCGACGCCATCGCGAAGCTTGAGTTCGGCGTCAAACTGCCGGAGAGCGAGATGGAAATTACTGAAGACGGTATTGTATTATTTACATACTCCACTGGCGTTACGACCTATAAAATAGGACAATGCGATGTAACAAGATATAGGTTGAAAAACTACAACGCGACTACGTCCTTACGTGAAGTCGCATTTTTGCTTGCAAAATGCAATGTAAGTAGTCCTGTAGCCTAAACGGCTTGACCGATTTTGACAAGGGACGCGTCGTCCTCTACAGAGTATCATTGAATATAATGATTTTGCAGTCGGGTATGTTTTTCTTTTACTCAGCTACTTTTTATTCTAACAAGTAATATATTTTTTATTACTCATACTCTGAAAGTAGGTCTGGAGTTGCCTGAGGAGCGGGTTGAAAGTAATACTAAGGTTATACCTGATTGACGTTCAAAAGTGTATAGACTGTACCAAATTGAAATAAATGATTAAATTGATACTGTTCAGCCCTAGGAAGAATCGTTTTCAACTGACAGCTGTCAAATTATTAAAAAAAACTAGTTCTATTTTCACATTTCTATTGAACTATACTCCAACTATCTAAACAGCCACCCAATTACAGCGCGATGTATTATTGAAATAACATAAGTTAAGTATTAACTAAAGTTTTTTTTAAATGATTTCATTATAATTTACTTTAAGCTATAAGCCACAGAATAAAATAAAAATATTGGCGGGAAAGCTGCAATCCGATCTTCATATGTTTTTTCGAGTTGTAGAGTTTTGTAAAATTCACTCATTTCATCACTTTAGCCAATTCATGTTTTTATTTTTACTTTCCTTGTATTCGTAATGAAAAGCACAGTGTTTATTTAGTCCCAGTCCCATTCAGTAACTTATTTAGTCCCAGTCCCATTCAGTAACTTATTTAGTCCCGAGACGGGGTTTGGCACCCAGAACGTAGCGAAGGCTAAATAAGTTACTTTCACCCCTATGGTAACAATGTACTATTAACTTTAACTATCATAATTTGACTTAAATACATACGAATATAGCAATAATCATCCAAATGATTTTGAGCCTGGAGAAAAGAGTTTGCCAGTGCTCAAAGCAACTGTTCTTTAATAATATAACGTTTTGTTGCAATGTGTTGTTGATAGGCACGCTGGTGGAAAGGGAGATGTCTTTCCAGACTCGGGACATGTTGCAAGCCAAGCTGGCTAAAACGGCTCGGGGAGACGAACTCACCACGGACATTATCGCTATGCTCTCGCCTGAGACCGAGAGGGTCAATCTGGGCAAGGTATTATACATATACTACCTACTTTTAAAAATTGTTGTTTTTTTTATTTTAGTTTTTTCATTTATAAACTCTTTTTTTTCTTTTCCAAATGAATCATTCTCTTTAGCAATTTAATAATTAACTTTTGAGTTTATCCATTAATAAGATGATAGTAAAAATCAGGAGAACGTTCACAAATACTTAAAAAGAGTTAAATATTAAGAAAGTGCCTTTGAGAGAGCTCCTGCATTTTTTTTTCTCATTTGGTCGATAAGAAATCAAATGGAAAAGAGTGCAGCGCATTCGTTTGTTTTGAGAGTGTACGCCGACATAGCGCATGCGTTCGTCATCGTTTTTTAGCATGGCATCAGAAATCATGCTCTATGATCTCAAATAAAGCAAACAATACAGCATAATGTTGGTATATCTTAATTCTTAGAGCATAATTTATTTTATATATTTTTTGCTACGCTTCTGCAAAATTTAAGTTTTCTTCGGGGTACGAAAGTTATTCCATATGCCACGTCCATACCAAATATCATCCCAATCAGTTCAGCTGTATTTTTTTTGGTGTTACTTGTTACAAACACACAAAAAAAACCCTTATTGTCTGTAGTGTAGTAATAATTAGTAATGATAATAGAATTCTCTTTAAAAAAAAAAAGAAGGTAGCACTTAAATATTTTCTGTTTTAATTGATTCATAATAATCCAAAAGACTAATATTTCTTTCCACAAAGGACCGTATAATACTGTGCTTCATGACATGCTTCAAATAACTTTTGTAGCAGTTCGAGTTGAACACAGTAATTCACATAAAATTACCTTAACTAAATGTTAGGAGCGACATCGTTCAACTATCGAAAACTAAAAATAAAAATAAAATATGTTAGAATCGCTTTATTATTATTTATTATTATTATTTTATTTCACAAAAACTGTTTCTTGAACACTGTTTTGAAGTTTTTAAACCACTGATCCCTAAGCCTCTAATGCTCAGCGCAACCCAGGATGGTCTATTCCTATCATCCCATGACCATGCCTTTGAGTAGGCATGGCCATGACGGTTGAAATATCGGTTGAGTGGAATTTTACATAATTATGGCCAAGGGCAATCTCGAGGGAAGATCGAACTAAATCATGATAATTAGAAAACCAGTTTCAAACACTTCGCAATATGTAAGTATGTATATCGTAATAATATGCGTTGATTACCAGGGACTGAAAGCGCGCGGCAACGTGGAAGACTGGTTGGGTAAAGTCGAAGAGGCAATGTTCGCCTCCGTGAAGCGATGCATGAAACACGCCCTGAAAGATTTCATGATGCGCCGTCGAGTGGAGTGGGTCGAGTTGCATCCCAATCAAGTGAGAGCGAATTAACCCTATTACCTTAGTTCACTGCGCTACTATCGGACCGACAGCAAGGCAATATATCGTGTTACGTGAAGCAGAATATCACGTTTTGAGCGCAGCGTACTTATGTCTTTGCCGACTCAGATACAGATTTTTTCAGATTGGTCACAGAGGTCATAATCTTATTTGAGTTAAGTTTAACAAGAAGGGTTTTTGTTCGATTTTTTTCTCTTCTGCGCCAAAATAAATAATTATAAAATGAAAATTGATATAAAATATTGGCAATGGTATTCTAAACATAACTGTTTCTTTTTTTTAATTTTCACTCAATAATTTTTTACAATTTTTTCTTTATAGTTGCGGTTTGGGCTCTACATAACAGCCTTAGACTTTTTACAAATAGCCTCTTTGAAAGAAGGTCAGAAATGATCGGCTAGCATTCGTGCTTGCCACTTGTTGCACAGTATTTATCGTTGTACGCTAAACAAGTGAGCAACTGCAAAGCCTATGATGACACGTATTCAATTATTTTTTATTCTTTATAATTAAATGAGCTGAGTTTTGCTTTCGAACCTTCAGTAACATTTTACGTAATACTTCATTTCATTAAAAATGTTTAGCTGAAATGTGTCACGGATGGTGAAGTGTCTTCCAATTTCTTCCAGTTGGTCCTATCCAGGCAGCTGGCTCCTTCCGATACGATTTTTAACACAAAATTTCGTTTTTATAGGTCGTCCTCACCGTCTCCCAAATAATGTGGGCAAAAGGAGTACACGAAGTTCTTGATCTGGGAATACCTCTCCGCATTGACACTGGTCTGCTGGACTACGAGAAGAAATGCATATCGGACCTTAACGATTTGGCCGCCTTGACGCGGATGGATATCACGTCGCTGTTCCGAAAAGTTTTATGTGCACTAATTACCATAGATGTCCACGCGCGCGATACTATAACTCATATGGTGGAAAAACATGTGCAGCGACCGTTAGTATTAGCCCTCGACTAAGCACTGGATTCCGTGTTCTAGCTTTAATACCTACCCTCCCCCCTTCGTTCCCTCTTTACCTGGCTACAAACCACACATAGCTGACCATAGCGCTTTGTTGCTAATTATGGCACTGCTACACTAGTGTGTAGGTACTAGCTGCATCCTGCCGTTTCACCGACAAATTTCTAAATACTTTTCTAATCAAATTTTCACGTCCATTTTCTAAGTAGGCACTGAGTCTGAAAAAGCCTTCTATAAAATTATTTTACTGTACGGATATTATTTATTTTTTGGAGTAATTATTATGTTTAATAATTGTATTCAATGAAATGTCGACATATAACATGTTCTGTTTTGAATAAAGAACTACGAACTCGGAATGCAGTTGATCGGTGTTTATTAGGCAACTCGTATACTGTCGCGTATTTAAATTTTTAAATTTACATTTTTGTAGGACGGACTTTGAATGGTTAAAAATGATCCGATACTACTGGGAGGACGAGATCGATAACTGTGTGGCGCATATGTCGAGCGCTGTGTACATCTACGGACATGAGTACTTGGGCGCTGGAGGTACAAAATCATATATTTTTTGGCTTTTCACGCTTTTCTTGCTACCTGAACATTCTTTCCAAAATCGTAATGATAATTATAAAAAAATAATGAATCATTTTCCAGATCATTTTATATAACACTACAGGGTTATAAGGAAAAGGTATGATGAGCCGAAAAGAGCTCATAGTACTCATCATTGTGAACAACTTTTCCTATGGGACCAACACTGAAATCCAGAAAAAATAATCAGCTGTTCTATACATTTTGTCGAATGTCATTGATATTTTTATATGGAACAAAGTTGTTAGTTATTAAAGTAAAAGTTGTTCAAAATGATGAGTACTATAAGCCCTTTTCGGCTTAGCATACCCTTTCCTTATAACCCTGTATATCAGTTAAAATATTGCCGTTGATATCCAGGACAATGTTTTCATTCTGTACAATACTAGGGTGATTTCCAAGGTGTGCTCGTGATAACTCCGCTGACGGACCGTTGTTACTTGTGCCTGATGGGAGCCCTCCAGCTAGACCTGGGCGGCGCCCCCGCCGGCCCCGCGGGCACCGGCAAAACTGAAACAACAAAAGACTTGGCCAAGTCGCTTGCCATACAGTGCGTCGTGTTCAACTGCTCAGAAGGTATACGATTGTTACTTTTTTACTCATATATTTGACAGCGACCACAGCTCACTTGGTCTTTAAGCGACAAATGCTGTAATACTTGCTACGCAAAGCGCTACGACTTGTCAAAGAGGGAAAACATCAAAAATAAGCTGCCGGTGCAAAGACTGGGGACTGAAACCTACACTATGTCGCTGGCTGTATACGGTAATAGTCAGGCCGGTACTCACTTACGGCAGCATAGTATGGTGGCCTAGAACAAACCTGGTGACTACCGTCACCAAACTACAAAAAACTCAAAGACTGGCGTGCTCACTAATCAGTGGGTGCACAAAATCTACACCATCTGTCGCCCTGGATATAATTTTGGGTCTGACCCCACTCCACTTGCACATACAGCAGGAAGCGATGGCATCGGCTATAAGGATCAAGTCTATGAACCAGTGGAGAGGTACTGGATCCATCACAACCCACTGTAGAATCTTAGACAAAGCAACGAGAATCGTCCCTGACGCAAGTCGAGGCACGGACAGAGTAGCCAGTTCATACTTGGATAACAAGAACTATGAACTGGTTACGGAACAACCTACGCAAACAGGCATTTTGGATACTTGTAAGAAATACAATGTTTTCACTGACGGCGCAAAGAACGATAAGGGAGCCGGATGTGGTTACCACTCACCAGAGCTAGGAATCACAGAGTCGACAGCCCTAAGTAAGACCACAACCGTACTGCAGGCAGAGGCTATGGGCCTTCTGCTAGCAGCTAGAGCGGTACTCGCAAGAGATCCGGAAAGTAACGTGAATGGCAGAACCGAACACCTCACGTTCACTACTGACAGTGCAGCCATCATCTATGCACTCAGAAGACCTACAACTAGGTCGAGAGTGGTAACAGAATGCCATTCTGCTCTACAAAATTTAGCACACAGGTATAAAGTCACGGTTCAGTGGACAAAGAGCCACGGCAGATGTGAGGGCAATAACAAAGCAGATACACTTGCCAAGGAAGGCACGAAAAAGGAAATCAATGTAAACGTTGCAGAACTGTGTAAACCAACTGCTATGGAAACACGGAATCTGCTAAGTCTATACACAGAACGAGAACAACAAAATCAATGGAATAAAATGACGGGGTGCAAACATGCAAAAGAGTTTTACCCGTCGTTAGATAAGAAAATGACTAATAAACTATTAAAGTTAACTAGGTCGGACCTTCGTCTAATGATAGGTATTATCACAGGACACTGTGAGCTAAACTATCATTTGCACAAAGTTGGAGCTACAGATAGTCCTCTATGCCGAGGGTGTCTGCAGGAAAACGAGACCGTGGAGCATGTGCTACTGCACTGCAAGGCCACAGAGGACATAAGAGTTAGGTCGGGACTCCTTCAAGAATCTCAACACCAAGTCTCCAATAGCATAACATCTGACGAAACAGGAGTGGAACAGTTGTGCCAGCGACCCAAGGCCGTGCTCCGTTACTTTAAGGAGCTGGGCTGGTTTGGGTAGGCTGGCAGCGGGGTAAATGCACAAAACACCCTTAGCGGGACGTCAGTGCAGGTCTTAATGCCCCAGATAGAATTAGAATTAGAATTAGAAGCTGCCGGTCTAAGCTAAGAGACCGCGCAAGTTAGATGATACGCTATGTGAACTTGAATTTTTCGCGCAAGTGAGGTGTCACGGTCTACGTTGTTGCGTAGATCAGCTACGCGTCGTCGTAGCACTTGTTACGCGATTCAGTTTTGATGCACAAGTTGAATCATACTGCGGCGTGTCTTATTACATTTCGCCTCTAAACCATATGAAGCTATAGGCAACAAGGTAAGGCCTTTAGACAAACAACTTTGACAGGAAAGCTAAACAGCTCGACCTATGCAAAACGTGAGCAATAAAATAATAATGAATTCATTCATTTGCTTTTTGTATGGACAAGTAAGTGGTAATCTTAATTATTTTTCTTTATACTGTTTATTCGGTTGGACAACGGACATAATATCCTAGGACTAGGATCATTATACTCTTCATAATGAATATGTTTTACTAGCTGCGCCCCGTGGTTTCACACGATACTATACAGAAACCGAATATTTTTCCGGGATAAAAAGTAGTCTATGTGTTATACAGGTTGTCCAGGTTGTAAGCTACATCTAAACCAAATTTCATTCAAACCGACAATCACACTTTTACATACTTACACATAACTTTCGGATTTATAATATTAGTGTGATTATGAGACCAAACCTGAAATTGCAAAAACAAAAATTTGCCGTTCAATAGAAAACTATCATTCACCCTCTACGAAATGTAAGGAAGCTATGTGTAGTAATTATGTACTTATATTCTGATACTTTACTAACTCACTGACAGGACTGGACTATAAGATGATGGGCAGGTTTTTCTCGGGGCTTGCGACTTCCGGCGCCTGGTGCTGTTTTGATGAATTTAATCGAATCGACATCGAGGTGCTGTCTGTCATCGCACAACAACTCATCACTATCAGGAATGCGAAGGTCGCCAAGGCCTCCAGGTAACGCCAGACTATTAGTGAGTAGTGAGTCCATTCAATACCACCTTTTAGTTTAACTTTTTTTCTACCTAATAATAATAATCTTTATTCAGTATAGACAATTTATGTACATAATATTAAGTTCAAGTGCCATGGGCTAAATAGGCTATAAGTATTGAGTGGCTGCTGCTGAGCTAGGTTTACACCTGTATTTCGGCAGGCAGCTTACTTCCCTGTGTAGTTGGATAGCCGTCAGCCTTACGACAAACGAGTGTACTCGTACTAAATTGTAGGTACATGAATATAAATTTAAAAACAAAGCAAAAAAAAAAAGTAAAGTAAGTAGTAAGGTAAGTAAAATATAGCTGGAAATTTATCTTAATTAAATGTTTGGTGTAGTGTGACCTCTCGGGGTGTGTTGTGTATGTGTGGATATCACCGCTGCGATACACGAGGCCTCTTATGATATTAGCTGTTATGTCATCGTCCTCACTTCAGGACAAGTCTCGTGTTACTCGTCAAATCTTTACAAAAATGCTATAATGATCGGCAAATAACTTGAGCAAAAAGCGGCTAGTGGTGGAAAAAGTCTTTATGACTGTTAAACAATACTGCTAAAATGGACTGTTGCTCAGAAAACTACATTTTTAAAGATATTTATCGGCTATTGTACTATCGTATACCTTAAGGGTCTGCGCAGCTGACAGACTTACGCCCGAATACTGAAACGCTTGTTAACTTTGACAACAGATTAATTCTAATGCTGCCTTTGTCTGACACTAAGCAAATGACAAAGGCAGAATAGAATAGAATCGTTTATTGGCGTTATAACATTGATAGTTACACTGGGCAAGTCACATTTACAAAATACTTAGTTCATAATTACATAAGTTCAAATATCTAATCAAAAGCCACAACAAAAAATAAGTACTAATAATAAATATTATAATTTAATAAAATATGGTTAATAAGAATGTCAGCAAGTTTTATAAATGTCAAGATGGCAGCAACAGACTTAATCTGTCGTCAAAGTTAACAAACGTTTCAGTATTCGTGTGTTAAAATTTCATTGACGATGCACCCGCGCCGGTCCCGGCCGGATTCCTGGATTCTTGTGTAACCAAGCAGTGGAACTAACACCATTAAGTCACGGTCGAATTTTGTTATATTTCAAGTCTAGTATACAAATCATAATCAAAAATAAGTCTCAGTCGTAGTCTATGTCAACAATTTCAGTCACAGTCCAGACCTAGTCACACTACTGTAAAGTGGTTGATGCTTTTGTAAGCTTCACCAAGATTCACTTTATACAACTTGCTCACACTTGTACATTTTAACCAAGTCAATGAATAATAAATACAAAGCGGCGACATGATTCTTTCACGATTGTGCCGATATAGCAGTATTTCCAGTGATCTTTATTTGACTCTAATTTCATCTCTCTCTCTCTCTCTTGATCTCTCTCTTACAGGCTATAGCTATAAGTACCACTAGATACTTATAGGAGTAGAAAACAAGATACAATGAGCGGTGATATTTCGCAGGTTTATGTTCGAAGGGCGCGAAATTAAACTGGTCCATACTTGTGCCGCCTTCATCACTATGAACCCTGGCTACGCAGGGCGGACGGAGCTACCGGACAACTTGAAAGCTTTGTTTCGACCCATATCTATGATGGTACCGGATTATGGTAAAAGTCACAATGCAAAAAAACCTTATAAGACCGCTTTCATACAATACGCTCTTTCTAGCACAATCAATATTTCGATTGTGTTTGTTTCCTTAAATTATACAATATTTCTAATTTCAGCACTAATTGCGGAAGTGATCTTGTATTCTGAAGGGTTTGAATCGTCAAGGGGCTTAGCAAAGAAGATGGTGCAAATGTACAAGTTGTCCAGTGAACAACTTTCTAAGCAGGATCACTACGACTTCGGCATGAGAGCTGTCAAAAGCGTATTGGTAATTGTTTTTTTTTTCTATAAAACTTTAGGGCCTTTTGTGTGTAAAAAGCATGTGAATAATTATGTCGATATTTTATTACACTATCATATCGATATATTATATAATTATTGTTATTATTTTTATAAATTTTATTTGTGATCACCGACTTGACTAAAACTAGCAATGGGATAAAGAAAACAAGTGAATAATTATGTCGTTTTTTTTTGTCATTTGAAAGGAAATACATTTTTTTTGGAATTCATTTTTATATTATTTTTTCTTCTATCATGCGGTTTCCAAAAAATTTAAAAAAAAATATTATCCTTTCCTCCAAAGTTTGAGAGTGAAAAAAATCTGAATTAATTTATGTTAGTAGGATATTAAGAAAATCTTACAGGAAAAATAAAACCTAGTTGAAAACATGATAATTTGCAAAATTACGAAAAATGCTTTAGTGGTCATGCTTCCGCCAGCAGCTCTGCAATTTGTTGCATACGGTAAGCCAATAATAGGTAAGCCTTATGAAACAAATTGCGGAGACATTTTAAAGTTCTGTATGGCTAACTCACCTTAAAGTAACATTTGTAGGTGATGGCGGGGTCTCTGAAGCGAGCGAGCCCCGACCAGCACGAAGAGATGACACTGCTATGCGCTCTGAATGACAGCAACCTGCCAAAGTTCCTGGCGGCCGACGCCATCCTGTTCGCAGGAATACTCTCAGATCTGTTCCCTGGTGTCAGCCTGCCTACCAGAGATTACGGCATCATGGAAGAGGTGATAAGTAAGTGCTGTGGGCCATTTCGAAGGCGTTATTTAAAAAATGAAAAACTACAGCGCATTCATTGAGCTGCAGTTTCTTTTTCTCTCTTAAATATTGGCTACACAGCTTATTAACCCAGTATCAAGTTTTCTGCAGTTGCTGAAGCCTAAACGGCTTGAGCGATTCCAAACTGTAAGGTGTCGTTAGATTCATCTTTGTCCGAAATTTTATCGGCTACATTTTGTAGTCGATTTTTTCTTTTAATAAATATACTTGATACGAACCCCAAAAACGCTTTGTAGACTTGGAATAGTAACTCCTAATTTGTCTTTTGTTCTCTGTGAATTTTGAACGCTGTCGATGAAGAAATACTGAGTAACTCAGCACAGAGCAAAAGACAAAATGTGGATTTAGTATTCCAAGTTCAGTGTTTTTTCGTTTCAATCAAGGCTTAAACCTAATTTTTTATGGACTTACCTACTATAGTAAACGCATTAACATTTAGGTCGTCGAGCAATAAATGTCAATGGCGATAAAAATGTGCATCGGAATGCAGTTTGCTATCGATATGTAGCTAATTAGCACTTATTATAGCTCTGACTCCTGGTTGGTCGTTACGAGTAAGAGTTTGTGTTTTGATGCATTTATATATAATCACAGAATTCATCTGTGTATATAATGCAATGAACATTCATTCACAACGTGTTCCTGTTTTTAAACGAATTGAAAAGTAACCCCGAAAAAAAAGCTTGCCTCAATTTCAACTACAACAACAAAAGTCTTACATATTACAAACTTTTATTTTCCCATAGCGAAAAATTATACATCATATCGTATCAGGTTATCGATATGCACCTCTATCACCCTTACGTACATCACTATACCACTCCATAAGATCTGTAAGTGCGAGCGAGGGAGACAGATAATAATTATTTATGACTCGACGACTCAGATGATTATGCATTTACTAGCCAGTGTAGCTCATTTTATTTTGGCACTTACTATGTACTTATGTATATCTCTATGTGCATTTGAACAGAGATCATTATCCGCGAAAGGAAGCTGCAGGTCGAGATTTGTCAGATCCGTAAGGTGATCCAGCTTCATGAGACGATGATAGTGCGTTGGGGGGTGATGCTCGTCGGACCCACGGGTGGAGGGAAAACCGTCGTGCTCCATGTAAGTTACATACGGGGTAAAAGTGTATCATATTTCGGTAATATCAATAGATCAAAATTCTTATGCTTTGCTTTTGGTATTCTTATGCTTTGGTTGTCTGGAAGAAATCGCTTTAGGCGACCATTATTCTACCGGTTTTCTATTATTGTTTATATTTAAGTTTAATTGTCTTTTGGTGTATAATTAAGTTATATTGTATTGTATTGTATGCCGATGCGTGCACCATGCAAGCTATACCGCCACCTTTGCACGCTACACGAGAATTTCGATTGTCTCAAAACTTTTTATAAATAGCTGCTGAAATATTCAAAATTTATCTTTTTCACCAGAATTAATAGTTAAAGGGCTTTGAATATTTTAATATGAAGCCTGCCCTACCTACTGTCCGCCATCTTGTTTTTGCTGTAAAATAGAGGCCACTCATAAAACATAATATATGAATCGATAGCTGACACTAATACGAACAAGGTTTGTATGAGACAAAATCTAGTCCAGGGTGAAGTTTCTAAGATATACGCTTTCAAAGTTACACTCGTGGCGCCGCTGGTACGTTGACATAGAACTAAATTGTAGGTGTGAATTGGCTCTAAAAAACATTGTTTTACTGTCTTCCAAGTCTTTAGACCTGAACATATTGTAGGTCCTGGCTGACACTTACACACGGCTATGTGAGGATGAAGTGCCCGGCTCCCAGAATCAGATTGTCCACAAGTACATAATGAACCCGAAGAGTCTCACGATCGGCGAGTTGTACGGAGAGGTCAACCTGCAGACGCTGGAGTGGCACGACGGAATTCTACCGCTTAGTTTGAGGACCGCCGTGCAAGTGTGTACCGGAACAATTGGAATACACCTATTGGAATACTTCTTCACAGTTGATAAAACCCTGACACACAAACATGAATATCTCTGCAAGTCAAACTCGTTTGTGACGGTCCTACACGGAGATGTTCTACAGTTACATAAACACCCTGTCCCACACACGCTTACATGAGCTGTTTTCTCCAATTTAGATAAATAATCTAAATTCTAAATTAATTCTACTTTTGAATGGTCGGACGATTTGTTATTTGTTTCCAATTGAATTACTGCGCATAAAGAGATTTAGCATTTCAATTCAATACAATTATTTCGGACTTTAGATATAAGTGAACATACTCTTAGCGTCGTCACAAACAGCCTCATATCTCAAAGTGACGAGCGCAGATTGCCACGCATATTTTCGAACTATTGAAGTTAAAATTCTGGACTGCACTGGGCTGTATAGCTAAGAGTGACGCTTATCATCAGGCGAGTGACTTTCTTGTCTCGTAACTCAGTTTTTTAGTTGGTAGGCTAGGCGTTTGATCACGACTCGCCTGATGTTAAATGACGGTGAGGCGTACTGGAAGAGCATTTCAGAGATCAACAGCCCCACACGGGTCTGTGGGGACACGGAGAACTACGAACAATAGATAAGATAGATAGAAAATTACGAATCACATCTTCATTGAAAAGTTGTAAAACTTATTTTTTTAATTTCTTTTTCCCGGCGTATAAAGTGAATCTTTATTCGTAACGTTTTAGTGCGAGAAACCAGATCACCAATGGTTGATTTGCGATGGCCCGGTCGATGCGGTGTGGATTGAGAATATGAACACAGTACTGGATGACAACAAGATGCTGTGCCTTTCCAACTCCGAGAGGATTAAGCTTACCCCTTTTGTCCACATGGTCTTTGAGGTACTTTTTATGTGTTTGGTTGTATACAATCACATAGCTGCTCTTTGTCCAAACTCATAGTGGTAAACACGCGTTACACACGTAGCTTTGAAAGCTAGCTAGCTAGCCGAATACTATGTAGAAGGTAACCTACCACCATGCTATGGTTTCCTCACAATGTCTCCATCTTATACTTATCTGGAAATAATATTAAACATTTTGTTCGATTTAGTTAACGGCTTATTCGCGATGTTCTCGCGTCTGTGTTATACGCGAAAATTAAATAGGTATTTATTCATATTCTGATAAGCGTTGGGAAATAAAGATTTGTTTTAAAATTGGTAAGTCTCTAAAAACGACTAAAGAGGTATAATATCGAATACTCATAGAGGAAATATACAGGATGTTCTTTACTAATATGATAGAGTGACGAGCGCAGTGGATTGCCGTGCAGAGTTTAGAATTGTTGAAGTTCAAAATTCAGGGTGGCACTGAACTGCGAAAGCGAAGCGTGAAAGACGCTCAGGCGAATGAGGCGCTAGTCTCGTCACAAGTTACAAAAAACAGTTACATACCAGTTTGATACAAGTTACAGGAAAGAAGTTTCCGAAAAACCGAAAGTTTTGCCTGGCTTGCGTAAGCAACATGGAGAAAGAGAGCCTTTCCTTTTTTTAATAATGTCTAAAGCTCACATAAGTCACAAATTTCAGGTCGCTACCCTGATATTATAATTCCGTTGTCAATAAGTTCACAAACGCTTTCTGTGCTTTAAAGTGTTTTGTCAACTTCTTGTTTACAAGGCATTGTTTAAGCAAATTGACGTTTCTGAATAAGATCTATAATGTTTAGTTTTATTTAATTGTTCGAAGGTCGCAGACTTAGCCCAAGCGTCACCAGCCACCGTATCTCGCTGCGGCATGGTGTATATAGACCCCAACGAGATGGGATATATGCCGTTCGTCCGTACGTGGCTAGAAGAAAGCGTCGAGAAGAATCTCTTCAGCCAAGAGAACTCAGAGTTTCTACATGATCTGTTTGATATGCTTGAGAGAGGCGTATCCCACGTCAACACAAAATGCGCAGTAGGAATAAAACAGGTGATTTGTTTTTTTTTTAAACTGATAGAACAGCTGTCATCGCATTGAAACTGTCATCGCATATAAAGAATATTGCTCGGTTTTGTACGATCTTAGGAGAGTCAAGATTTGAAGTAACACTAACAGGGTTACGCTCTTTGTACACCGAAGGAGTTCCGATTTTGACAGGTTGTCTGAAAACAAAATTTAGATCGCGGGAAAAATATGTTTGGAAACGTATCAGTAATGCCAACTTTCGTAGGTGGACATAAGTAAAGTGTCGGCCCTATGCTTCCTGCTAAGCGCGCTGCTCTCGGAGCCCGGGGAGCGGTTCCCAGACAAGCAAGCGATCCGTACCTACATTGCCCACTGCTTTATCTTCTGCTACGTCTGGTGCATCGGGGGAAATATACTGGAGAACGGTAGGAAGGGCTTTGAAGAGGTCATCAAAAGACAGTTCGAAGACTACGAGGAAGCAGAATAGTAAGTTTTTATTACTACTTCTAAGACTTGTTTTTATTTCAAGTATTTATTGTTCTATAAAGTTAGCGACAGCTAGTGGTTTTGTAATGACTCAAGCGAAGTAAAATATTTCACAATTTTAATGAAGTCTCAATTATAGTCTAAGTCGAGCAAAGTAATTCATGGTCAAGTCCAAGTTATGCCTCAGTAAAGTGAAGACTTTACTAGCGGTTTCTATGGAGTTTGGGAAACAACAAGAAAAGTCACGTTTCACGACATTATACTATTGACCAACAAGGGTGTACATGAACGTACATGCTAACGAACACTCAATAAATAAAAATCCATCGTTTTTTACAAATTAACACTAGAAATAACACAAGTTTTGGAAAATAATGCAATGACACGACATGACCGCTGCATGTACCCGCCAAAACCACAAAAACTAAGGTTTTTGCACTAATCCCATCACTGACATACCGTGGCACTTTTTACCTAACTGGCTCAGAAGAAGGGTAATGTTATTCAAGTATATTATGTATATTTGTCCGTTCTGTGACTTCTTGTTGTCAAAACTGATTTACATTTTGGAATGTGAGGCAAAATGTTATACATAATAACAAAGTGTTTTTCAGTTTCCCACAAGGGTTCAATTTCTTCGACATGTTCATGGACACAAAACAACGAAGGCTAAAGGTGTGGGCGGATATAATACCAGAATTTGTGTATGACTGTAATAGGCCGTTTTTCGAGACCCTCGTGCCCACGATAGACACGGTGCGGTACGGATATCTGTTTGAGAAGCTGCTCGGCCACGGCAAGCCAGTCATGTTCACTGGCGGCACAGGTCGGTGGTACTTGCCTCATAAGTTTTTTTTTATAGTCGACAGGCCGCAGCCTTTTAACCAACTCATTAGATGTCAGTGATGATAGTGTGGTCCATTCTGGTGCAAGTACCTAGTAAAAAAATGAGACTTAAACATGTATGAAATGTGTACTAGAAGTAATGGCGGCTATCCGTTGTCTTGCTCTGTCGATGGCTTGGCTCTATCGCACTATTTCTATATATCGGTGTTCAGTTCTAGTACATGTTTCATACAATCGCCTTTTTTCATTTATTCTATGGATCACCCGTCTCTTGAACGTAGTAAACGTAGTGATGATATTGGTGTGGTCGAAGATTAGTCAGCACATCTAGTCTGAAATTAGAAGTGGCTCTGAAATGAGGCTACCGGAACACAACAATTTTTAACGTGAGGGTGTTAGCTAGCACCTTGATTTATTTGGATGGATTGGTCGGATAAACCAATTCGATTGTAAGTGATTGTTACCAAGAGCCTTTAGTATTATCGCAACGAACACCAACAATGGTTGCCTGGAAGAGATCGCTTTTAGCGATAAGGCCGCCACTTGTGGCACTAGCTTAAGTATAAGATAGTTCTGTACATGTGTTCTTTTATTTTTGGTGTACACAATAAAGAGTTTCTATCTATCTATCTATCTAACATTTTTGAACTGCTTAGTGAAACCGGCTTACTTGCCGATGTACTTGCGTGTTTTTAACCTACTACAAAAGGAGGCAGTTCAAATATAACTCATAACTCCACAAACCTTAAGTTACACACAACACACACATTTCATCGCTGCGAACCCTGAATCTTACGAGGACTTGAGTATCGCAGCGATGATACCCACACGCACTCTCTCACATCAACACTTACCTGACACTTGACATAACACAGACAAATTTCTCACATTCAAATGTATTATATTATTATATTATATATTATTATTTCAACAGTATTGTAGTGACCTTCAGTCTGATAATTTTTGTAAAACACTCTTAACCACACCATTAGAAGACGCTGCCTTTTGCAACACAGTTATTAATTAACGCAAAAGGCAGGGCTATCGGTTGTATGTAACCTATTTTTATGTTTTGCAATAAATTATGTTTTGTTTTTTATGTTTTTATGTAACAATTTTTTTTAAGTTCCCGAAATATTAATTGCCTTGTACGGTCTTGTTTTCCTGTAGACCGTGTAGACGGCCTCGGCACATAGGATGTGTATTGTGTAACTCCAAGCAGTCACTTAGCTTGTTATGATTTTCTTTGTTTCCTTCAGGCGTGGGTAAAACTTGTATCGCTGCCGAAATCTTGAACCGTATGTCGGCGACAGGATACTACATACCGATTATATTAAATTTCTCCGCTCAGACTAGCAGCACTCGTACACAGGTACTTTCAACAATCAATCTTTATTTTTTTTGCGCGTACCTATATGTCCGCATTCGACCACCAACTCGCCTGTTGGTATGTGACGATGTGGTCGAAGATGGAGCCCGCAGACTTAGAAGATACCTATTAACTCTTGACTTGAAAAGTCCAAAAAATCCAAATTAATATTGGAAATGCGAAAGTAGCTGTTTCTCTGTCTGGGTGTTTGTCGCGTTTTCATTAACAAGCGGGCTACGGATGACACGGTTCGGGCCTAGATCGCAGTGATTACTTGCTCTGTGGATCAAACTTAGGCCATTTTCTTAGATAATTTTGAAGTGTTAGTAAAGTGTTGTATTAAAAATATTTTTATTTTTTCATACATATATTTTTGTTTTTCTTAGGAAGTGATAGAATTGAGGCTGGACAAGAGACCCCGCAAGGCTCTGGGGGCCCCTCTCGGCAAGAAAGTGATTATCTTCATAGATGACGTCAACATGCCTCGGCTCGATGTGTATGGGGCGCAACCAACTATTGAGCTACTCAGGTGACTATGCGGTAGAACCACCGGCAGCTATTGAGTAGTACAACTAGTTTCACCTAAATCCATTCGCCTGTTTCAAAGGGAAATGAAAGTAATCATATTCACACCAACTTTCAATGATACATCAGGCAATTTCTGGACTTCGGCGGGCTGTACGACAGGGATAAGCTCTACTGGAAGGACATCCTGGACGTGGTGCTATCTTGCTCATGCGCTCCGCCCGGCGGCGGGCGGAACCCACTCACCGCTCGCTTTGTGCGACACTTCGCGATGTTCTATATCTCTGCGCCTAACTCTGACGCCATGAAAACTATTTTCAAGGTCTGTACCGTACTTACAAAATAGCTTCGTCAACACGTTTCCCTGTATCTAGACGTAGATTCGAGAGTTAAAGATATTGCACCGACGACATTGTAAAAGTGGCGGGCAACCGGTGGATGCAAATGGCAGATTGTTGTGCAATGTGGCACTTTAAAGGGGAGGCCTATTAGCAGTCGAAGTCTTCTGGCAGATTGATCACGCATACTGAATAACTTTTACCATCAAAAAAACAAATCACGACGCTCGGCTGACGACAAAATTTGTTTTTAACTAAATTTGCGCTTGGTGTTGCCGGGCTCGAAAAGCTGGCCAATCATAGGCAATCCAACTGGCTGGTTATTATGCATTTAACATTTTCGTATGGAGGCAATAGATGGATACGAAAAAAACAAATTACGTTTTATAGAATAGAAAAGGAAAGTTTTTTTTTGTTTTTTCTATTTACGCCTTAATTAAAAATGCTACTATTAACGCAACAGGCAATCTTGAAAGGTCACATGGAAGACTTTGTGACAGAGGTTTCTTGTCTTGGCGACGCAATAGTGAACGCTGCAGTCGATGTGTACAACAAGATATGTGCTGAGCTCCTTCCAACTCCTGCCAAGTCACACTACGTATTCAACTTGCGCGATTTATCTAAATCCATGCAAGGCGTACTGCAGTCTGACGCTGGATACATGCGTTCCCCGCAGGGCATGCTTAGGTGAGTATACCTATGTACATATAGCTACCTATACTTATGCAATTTCATTTTCACAAGATAGTTTTACACAGCAAATAATTCCGATCGTTAGTTTGCGCAGGAAAGTGCTGATCGGTTTCCGATAGTAGCCGAACGTGTAAGTGATTATTTACACAAATCACACTAATATTATAAATGCGAAAGTTTGTTTTTGTATGTAAGTGTGTTTGGTCACGTTCAACTCTGCATCGGCTACGGACAGGATTTGAATGAAATTTGGTATGAACGTAGCTTATACCATGGATTAACATATAGGCTACTTTTTATCCCGGAAAAATATTCGGTTTCTGTAAAATAGCGGGTGAAGCCGCGGGGCGTAGCTAGTATAATTGTAAGCAGAAATGGCAGAGTATGGGTATGGCTTGCTATGCATTCCTAGCTCTGTCCCGCTTGCACGATTCGTACACTGTCGGATCAAAATGGCGCCGATCGGCCGCTAATAGATCGACCAATAACAGCGTCAGATTTTTGCGCGCGTAGTAAAACTTTAAAGGAAGTATCCTTACTTTCGTATAATTAGAAACCTGACAGAGTCTCGTTAGCAGTTGTACTAGGAAGCCTTGTGTACAGCTGCTACGATTCTAAACTACGGCGAATGTCCAATATTACATTATAGTCTACACAAAGGTATAACGTATACCTCTCTTATGTAGGCAAAAACCTAAAATTTACACAGAGCGCACGTGCCTAGACGAAGCATTATTTTAGCGATAGAAGAGTCCTACCACTACAAAAATGTTCTTTCATTATCCAGACTATTCTACCATGAATGCTTACGAGTGTTTCACGACCGCCTGATCAACGTTCAAGACAAGAGTTATTTTTTACACCTGATGAGCAGTGTCTGTAACAAGAACTTCGGAACGCCAGTGCTGGACGTCCCGGATGATCCTGTTATTGAGCACCCTCCGATGCTGCTTTACGGCGACTTCATTAACTCCGCAGTGCCTAAAGAGAACAGGGTGTATGCAGAGATACCTGACATGCATAAGCTGATGGTGGTTTTGAAGGTGATATTTTGAATAGCGTAAGCTGTAACTGTTTGAAATAGTAAAAGAACCCTATATTTTTTGCTTAATAGCACTATACAAGCCTTGGTAAGCTATGACTGCAGTGCTGGCCACGCTATGGTGACCTCGAGTTAAGCTTAAGTACGCTCTCGGCCTTCAAGCTTGGTCCTCATTTCAGCCCTTACTGTCCGCGCTGTAAAGGCCTCGACCTTAGTTCTAGGCTTTTATTCCAGTTTGTCTATCTAGGGCTGGAATGCTGACCGTGCTATGTGATGGCATAGACCTGCGCTACGCTGCGCTTTCGGCCATCATCATTGCTGCCAGCAACACAGTCATTACAGACCGCGACCGTAATGTACTAAAACGTATCTAGCTGGATTTAACATCGCTGGCGTAGAAAAATGACATGTATATCAGAATTGTAATTTTTTTTTTGTTGTTAAGCTGTAGACATTGTAGGAATATTTGGAAGAGTACAACTCTACGGCGCGTGCGGAGATGCACCTGGTGTTGTTCAAGGACTGTGTGGAGCACGTTGTGCGAGTAGCTCGCGTGCTGAGGGCCGAGCGAGGGCACTGTCTGATGGTGGGCCCCGGCGGGTCCGGCCGGCGCAGCGTCGCAACACTCGCCGGACACGTCAACGAGTGCAAGTGAGTACGGTGGTGCCATTTTGTTTTCAATCGCATTTGAGTGAGGCAGTCAGTGTTTTTTTTTGACGGAAACATGAAGTAGTTATTTCGCGCATGTCGCGTCATTGTGTTATTATTTATTTTAATACTTTGTGTTTTTTCGTGTATTGATGAGTAATTGTGGATTATCATTATAGTGCTCGTTAATGTGTAGTATAATTTCTGTATGGTGTTACTATATAGATGCATGGGAATGGAGTTGAAACGTAACTACGACACGCCCGAGTTCCACGACGACCTGCGTAAGATGTATATGAGGGCCGGAGTCAGTAACGAGGACACAGTCTTCCTCTTCACAGACACGCAGATCACGAAGGAAGAGTTCTTGGAAGACATCAACAACATGCTTAACTCCGGTAAAACTAAGTTCATATTTCACTATGAAATGTGACGTGATTTTGACACATTTTGTTTTGATAAAACGGGAATACTCTCGTTAAATTGAGTCGGTTATTCCGTCTATAGTTTCGATTACACTCGGTGACTTTTATCAAGGAATGCTATAAGCGTGACACGAGCGCGACCTCGTCGAGCCTTGCGCTGTGGGCTGCGGCTCGTCACGCGCGTGACCTCATCGGCTAACGTGAGTATTCCCGTTTTATTAAAACAAATTCTGTTCATATTCGCCACAGTTCCTACCGTATATTTAGATGCCCTTTATTACTGACTTCTCGTCGAGCACCCTGTATGGCTGCTTTGCAAAGTTGGCTTCTACAGACTATCGCCCTATAGATACCGCATTTCGAGATGTTTGTTCCGACAAAGCGCACCAAAGTTGAAGAAAAGCGCGGATTGCGAGGATTGAGACCATGAGACCAAAAGTTCCTATTGAATTGGATACATCAGGCCAATTTTCTCGCGCTTAAAAATCAAACAATGAGAGTGACTTTTCATAGGTATATTTTGACAGATGCGTGGTCCTTATTTTTTGCAGTTAGGATTGAGAAACACATGAGACGTGCGCGAACCCTCGCTATCGAAACGTAACACAGGCTAAGATTATAAAATATGATAAGTTTGTTTTGGAAAAAATATATTTTTCCAGTCAAGCTTTAGTAAAAATCCGTTATTGGTACTGTAAGCTGATCAAAATGAGTCCAGACTGATAAGATAAGATAACGTTTATTGCTCAGAACTGTGTACATAAGTCTTACAAACTTCCAAACTCCATCAATCTAATGCTAGTTACTGAGGAGCTCCGTTTTCCACCTTCCGTCTCCATCATCTGATCAGCTCGCTATGATAATATTGTATCGTCGTCAGAATTTGACAGTCATGCAATATTTCAACCCAATTGAACCAGGGGAACTGTTCTAAAATTCAGTTGTAATATATGACCCGAACATACATACTTACACATGTGGTTTATAACTAGTTTATAAGTCATAATTCTGTCCATCCAAAGATTGTCTAGAAGAAATTGGTTTAGGCGATAAAGCCGCCCATTATATTACCGGGTTTTAAGAAATATGATTGTTCATTTTTAAGTATGTCTTTTCGGTGTATAATAAAGTTATATTATATTGTACACACAAAAATTTAATGTTAAATAAATGCTTGAAAAAATAACCGGTTTTTTTAAATCTTATGTTTGGCTCTACACATTGTGTATTTAGCCAGTGTCGTGTATTGAAGTAACATTTTCTAATTGGTTTATTATGCCGTCCAGGCGAGGTGCCAAACCTTTTCGAAGGCGATACATATGAGGCTGTGCAGACGGGATGCCGCTCCGACGCCGGCAAGGCAGGCATCAATCCAGCAGACCGCGACGCTGTCTACTATTTCTTCATAAACAGGGTCCGCGGCAAGCTGCACCTCTGCATTTGCATGAGTCCCGTAGGAGAAGCTTTCAGGTGAAAATATTTTTTACCCGACTGCACAAGAAGGAAGTTAATATTTTTGGGGTGTATGTAAGTATGTTTGTGTGTTCCTCCTATTTATTTATTTCATTACACCTATTTTGTAATCATAGTATATAATATATTACCTCCTGTAGCCTAAGCGGCTTGACCGATTTTGACGAGTGATGTGTCGTTGGATTCCTTCATACGTCCGAAGTGGCATAGGCTACATTTTGCAGTCGGGTATTTTGTTTTTCTTTTGATGATATTACTTGTTCTATTAAATATTCGCATAAATATAAATATTGGTTCTATTAAATAAAAAAACTTCGGCCTTACCCTCACCAGCAGGCCTAGCACGGGCGCTGGGATAAAGTTATTTCCACCCGTTTTGTCTTCGCGGCAACGTGACAAAGCTAGAATATGGATACATCCGTCTCGTTCTTGCGGGATAAGTATGGTGGACAAAATCTTATCCCTGCGCCCGTGCTAGGCCTGCAGGATTCATTGTGGCCAGAGCTCATTCTCAATTTTACAACATTTAATAATAACAAAAAAGACAGGTTTCTTTAAAAAAAATACCATAACCAAAAACCCATACCCATAGTCAAAATTGTATGTAATAATTTTTTAGATTTCGTCTCGGTCAAATATGTATTTAAATAAAAATGTTGAAATTGGGCGAACGATATAACCTATGAGGCCTTTGAAGCGGCCACAAAATCTGTCACTATGGCTGGTCTTAATTATTTATTAATCCACCTGGTAAAACTGTACCTACATTTCCGGATGGAGCTATTCATATAATATTGATCGAACTTCGCTTGCGAAGCTCGCTTGATCATATATTTTTTTTTTATTGACCACAGACGTCGCTGCCGCATGTTCCCGTCCCTGGTGAACTGTTGCACGATAGATTGGTTCACCAAGTGGCCGCCAGAGGCGCTGCTGTCGGTGGCCGAACAGTGCCTACACCCGCTCGGCGACTACAAAATGATCGAGAAAATTGCCACCCTCTGTGTCACTATGCATGAGGTACAATGAACTATATTTATATATTTTCTCCAGTAACAAAGTTTGGTTTACAATCATGAGTACTATGAACCCCTTACGGGTTAGCATACCCTTTCGTTGTAACCATATATACATTCATAAATTCGAAAAACGCGCGCTACGATCTCTCCATTTAAGAAGAGAGTCCTTCCGCGGGGTTTTGCAGCATTCCATAGTTGAAATTGTATAGCTGTCGCTCTGTTTCTCGTGCGCGAACCAGAGAGAGAGTTAATAAACTTTTTGATGAAATTAGCGTTTCGGGGGTAGTTTACTATCACCCCCTAAACCTTAACAAAATATTTTGTTTTTGCTGTCAATGGCTTGGATAAACCATAATCTATGCCGCTATGCTTTTTTTTATGTTTATGGTATTCTAATAAGTAGTACTCTTCTTCGTCGTATTTTCGACGCAAATTATTTGTCACTTTAAGTGCATACAACTACGAAGATATAGCGAAATTAAAAAAAAAAAACATACAAGCATAGTTTTCCACGGTGTATATAACTCGAAATCGGATAACATCAGACTACGCTTTTTGTATGGACAAGATGAATGGCGCGACATTTGGCAGTGTAGGCCGAAAACGTAAAGGCCTAACATGCGAAGCCGTCGGTAAGCCCTCTCCAATCTAAGGCTCCTAAAGGTTGTGTTATAATGCAGGATGTGGATAAAATGACGGATCGTCTGTTTGACGAAATGCGAAGATATTTCTACACGACGCCCAGCAGTTACCTGGATCTGCTGAAACTGTACCTGATTCTGCTGGATAAGAAGCAACAGCAGATCATACGCGCCAGGGACAGAATCTCGTGCGGGTTGCAGGTGAGGACTGTTGGTTGTCAGCTGTATATCATGTGTCAGGTGACGAAAGTACATAACCTACTTATTCATAACCAACTAGCTGTTATCCGCGACTTCGTTCGCGAGGACGTACAAAAAAAAGCAGCCTATGTCCATAATGTAATATAAATTTTAAACAAAGAACACCATTCAGGTAGAATCTTCTTTCAATAATATAACTATAAGGAACATTTTCCTTTTATAGAAACTATACGAGACGTACGAGGTGGTCGGCGTGATGGAGCAGCAAGTACGAGAGATGGAGCCGGTCCTGGCGCGGAAGGCGGAGGAGGGCCACGCTCTCGTCATGCGACTGAAGGTCGAACAGAAAGCCGCCGACGAGGTCAAAAACGCGGTCATGAAAGACGAAGCAGCGGCTAAGGTGATTCAATCAACCTAACGCATCTATTTCGTTAAACACGTAAGATTTTAAGCTAATTTCATACAAATTACAATTTCATTTATATCAAAAATAAATGATTTGATTTGATTTTGATACAAACATACATACCTAAACATATCTTTCCATAAAAAACCAAGGTGCTAAAAAAGATGGTATATTCCCATTGTCCCCACTAATTTAAATTCCCGACGTCCCCTCTAAACTGGTTCGAGTGGCAATATATAGCTTACTATTTTGAATCAATCAAATTCCGAATGCCAATAGTAATAATGTGCCGCGGCAGTGGCCGGCGATTTGCTAAAAAGTAACTATAACATAATATAATGGCCTCAAACTCTAGGTTAGGTTATGTTTGAACTGCGACAAACAAAGCGCTGGCCAAGCGAGCGAAGCGAGCGTGCCGCGGCAGTGGCCGGCTAAGAACAAAAAAAGTTACTATTATTGTGTAATAATTGTATAATTTGCATATTAGACATTATAGCTTAGCTTTTGAATTTTTTTGATAATATGGTGTATATTTGAAGTTAATATTTTTAAATGGTCTCGATCGTAAATTATTATTTTTAGGTAATTATTGGAAAATAATGTGATCGCTGTGACAACATGTCACATGTATCGAGTAATCTTTTTTTGTTGTACCTACTATGACTCAAACCAGCTTAGTCGGATGTTGTGATTTTAAATTCCCAACGTTCCTCCAAATTCATCAGTAACCACTAGTGGGGACCACTAGTAAAAAAGTAGTAGTAGTAGTAACGTTAATGGTAGGGACGTTGGGAATATATAAAAAAGGCAGGGTAAAAATACGGCGCATGTTCAAAAAATAATTGTAATCGCCGTGTTACGATCAGATTAAAGCGGAAGAAGTGAAGCAGATTGCCGAAGAGGCGAAAGCCGACCTGGCTCTGGCCATGCCCGCTATGGAAGCGGCACAAAACGCACTCAAAGCCCTCAACAAGGCTGACATCAACGAGCTGAAGGCTTTCCAAAAACCGCCGGCTCTCGTGCGGTTCGTAATGGAACCGGTCTGCATACTGCTGGGGGCTAAGTAAGTATATTTTTACAAGTTTTTTGATTATTTGGTCGGTAGGTCGGATCGTACACTAACTCCTAAGTTTTGGTGCGAATTCATGCCGCGATCAGCAGATTAATTCTGTGCGAGGGATACTAAGCCTAGCACTCAACATTCACGTTCACAATTTGCAGTTTTGTTTGCAGACAACAAATGGTTCAAACAATAAAGAGGAAAGCTACCTATATTTAGTTATATTATGCTATTGCGAATCATCATCATCATCATCATCACCCCGTGCCTCTCCACACTCAGATTAGCAATCTTTTCGTGATCTTTTTCGCGCTTGCTTTGCTTCACGGACGTTCCACAACCAAGATATCTTTCTTATATCAGCACATAGTTTATATTCAGATTCAGATGGTTTATTGCTTTCATACAAGTTAGTGCTAACGCAAAGCTGCCAAATCGTTTCGCAGCTTCATTCCGGAAATGTAACAGGATAATTATATTTTTCTCGTATGTTAGATGACCGTTCGCGCGAACTATATCCGCAGGTCTGTAAGAGCGTTTTTATTTTTTTTTCAATGTTGTATTACTCGTTTTTCTTTTTTTTTTTTCACAATAATATTCAAAAATAGATAACAGTAGTTTCTATAAATATACACTGGTTCACGGATCCATGGGAGGACGATTGCTATTTGATACAATCAGTCAACCAACAGATCCAAAAAGATTTAAGATTATACTGTATTGGCTTTAAATGAGTTAAATATAAATTTCATTGCCACATTACAGACCCGACTGGGACTCTACGAAGAAGCTTCTAGCCGACGTGAATTTTATCGGTAAACTGGCAGATTATGACAAAGATCACATACCAGATGCTACTCTCAAGAAAATTAAGGTTTACCTCACACACAAGGATTTTAACCCTGAGACCGTAGTCAAAGTGTCGAAAGTAAGTTATAATAAATATTATCTTGCATACAATAAAGAACATGTTGCAAAGAAATATATCGCTTAGCATATTTTTAGGCGCTTTTGAAACTCGGGAAGGATTCTTTTTATGTTTTTTTTAGTGAATAACCTTTTCGTAAGTCGCAGAAACTAATGAACATAATATTTTCAGGTGTGCAAATCCATGGTTCTTTGGGTACAAGCCATAGACATGTACGCAAAAGTCTTCAGAGTTGTCGAACCGAAAATTCTCGCGTAAGCATCAATGTTTTGTGAATAAAGACCTTTAAAGACAGACGGACGGACAGAAAGCGTAGGCTTAAGAATAGAGTATACCGCCGTCTTGTCGAAAGAAAAAGCGTAGTCTGATACCAAACTATTAGAATTACTAAATGTTTTTCGATTTCGATATTTTTTTATATGTTATCTTCACCGTGAAAAACTATGCTTGTAAGTTTTTTTTCTTATTTAATTTCGCAATATCCTCGTTGTTAGAGGCCCAAATCGAATGCGCCAAAACCTCTCGGCAGGACTATTCTCTTAAATGATAAAGGTCCATCTGAAGACTAACCGTGTCGTCCGTTTCGTAACAACTTTGATTGCGGAACACGTATTATAGTCAAAGCTACACTGAGGCCGGGTTGCACCATCTACCATCTATAGGTTAACTTTATACTACAGTCATAAAAAAAATAGTGCAACACATTTTGACTACAGTTTTTTAACTGTGGTCAAAATGACGGATAACACATGCAGGCTAAGCTTCATGGTTAAGGATAACGTTGTAGTTAATTTTACTATAACAGCAACTTTAACTGACATTATGGTGCAAGCTAGTGGTAGCTATATATCCATATCGGACGCCAGCAAGTTATCCGATTCTCAGCCCATATCAGCGACGGCTTCACTAAAATTAGTAGGCCCCTATTATTTGTCGCTATTTACTAACTAAGAATATTGCAACAGGCACAAAGAAGCAGCCGGTATTTTAAAGCAAGTGATGCACGTGCTCCGGGAGAAACAGAAAGAAGTGGAGCATATTGAAGCTATGCTTGCAAAGATGCTGAATGAACTACAAGTAAGAATTTTATTTATCTACACACAAAATTTACGATTATTTCGATTATCTGGAATCCGGTGAATAGAACACCCCTTTTTTGTTCACCCAAACGGGTGTTCATCTATCCATATTAGTTCAGTACCTCCCTGAATCGGAGTAGCATAAAATACTTACTAATACAAAAAAAAAAAAATTGAAAAAGAAAAACTGTTTATGTATACAATAAATTACAAAAAAAAATATATACACTGTTGCTAAAAATATTTTTAAAGTTTCTTATTAAAAAATTAACTGTCACTATGCTATCTGATTATTATACGAATGGTCCGGTCATGCATTCGTATAATAAACAGATAGCAAAACAAAACATTGTTCTGTCTTAAATTAGGTTGTAGAAGACGAGCGCAACAAGCTGCAGGCTGAAGTGGACTTGGCGGCCGCGCGGCTCTCGCGCGCCGGTAAGCTCACACAAGCGCTGTCAGACGAGCAAGGTCGCTGGGAGGACACCGTAAAGGTCAGCATCAGACCCACAGATCACACCCTAGATTCTGCATTCAGAACGCTCGAAGCGCACCATAGATCGCTCTAAATACAATAACCTTATAAGAAATTACTCTGATTGGTTGGTTGTTAGGCGCGAGTAGGTGTAACCTTGAGATAGCCACTGAGAACGCTTGTTCGCACTCCCCGCGACACGCGTTTTCCTCAAACTTTGGTGAATGTTTGTAGGAACAACGAATCTCTTAATGCGGTATCAAGTGTGATCTGTGATCAGACCACACGTTTTATACAAATGTATTATAGCCTAAAACTATAATGTTACTGTTTTTTTTTTCTATTACACTTTGGCTCTACACTTAGTGTATTTCCGGTGTCAAGTTTATTAATATTACAAGTGAAGTCCTATAATTCACAATTAAAACAAGTGTCAGTGTGTCAAGTTTATTAATATTACAAGTGAAGTCCTATAATTCACAATTAAAACAAGTGTCAGTCATAGTCTAAGTCGAGCAAAGTAAGTCACGGTCAAGTCTAAGTCATTCCCAAGTAAAGGGGTGGACACTGTACTAGAGGCTTCTTTGGAGTATTGGAAACAACTTGAAAAGTTACGTTTCACGACATTATACTGTTCACCGATACTTATGCACGTTCACGAAAACTTAATGGATATAAATCCACCATTTTTAACGATTGAAATAACACACATTTTGGAAAATCATAAAATAACAAGACATGATTTCTTCACGTTCGCGCGAAAAACTCAATTTTAATTTTTTGTTGGTAACAGTTTGCCACGAAGCAATTACACTGTACCACTGGTGACATAATTGTTGCTTCGGGCTGCATCGCTTACTTCGGTGCCTTCCCCTCGCACTATCGACGGGAACTCGAGGTAAAGTGGATCGAGCAGTGCTCCGGACTTGAGATACCTTCCTCTGATACTTTCGAGTGAGTATAACGCCATTACATTATACTCAATTTCATATAGCATGGTGCCGGTGACACATGGATTTATACTGAGTTGAGGCCATCCCCCGGCACATGCAATAGTTTGTGAATACTTTGGACCTATACAGGATAACTTTTTAGTAGTGCACAAATTTTTATCATGCAATCAGTAGCGTTAATAAAACATATAAGTTTATGTGGAAAAAATATTTTTTATTCAAGCTTTTATAAAATACATTATTGGTACTGTAAGCTGATTAAAATGAGTACAAGCTCGTTAGGAAAAGTTCCGTTTTCCACCTTCCGTCTCTATCATCAGATCAGCTCGATGTCATAATATTGTACTTTCTTCGGAACTTGACAGGCATGCGAAATTTCAACACAATCGAATAAGGGGAACTGGTCTAAAAGTGAATTGAAGTTCCGTTTTCCACCTTCCGTCTCTATCATCAGATCAGCTCGATGTCATAATATTGTACTTTCTTCGGAACTTGACAGGCATGCGAAATTTCAACACAATCGAATAAGGGGAACTGGTCTAAAAGTGAATTGAAGTTCCGTTTTCCACCTTCCGTCTCTATCATCAGATCAGCTCGATGTCATAATATTGTACTTTCATCGGAACTTGACAGGCATGCGAAATTTCAACACAATCGAATAAGGGGAACTGGTCTAAAAGTGAATTGAAGTTCCGTTTTCCACCTTCCGTCTCTATCATCAGATCAGCTCGATGTCATAATATTGTACTTTCATCGGAACTTGACAGGCATGCGAAATTTCAACACAATCGAATAAGGGGAACTGGTCTAAAAGTGAATTGAAGTTCCGTTTTCCACCTTCCGTCTCTATCATCAGATCAGCTCGATGTCATAATATTGTACTGTCATCGGAACTTGACAGGCATGCGAAATTTCAACACAATTGATTAAGGGGAACTGGTCTAAAAGTGAATTGCAAGATTTGATCTTAACATAAATACATATTACACTTACAAACATTGCAAGTTAAATTAAAGCTTGTAATAAATACAATTTGATAAGGAGTACTGTACACTAGTTGTTACCCGCAAGTTCGTTCACGTGGACATGGAAAGTAGGCCTACTTTCTATATCCACGTGAACGAAGTTGCGGGTAACAACTAGCGTAGTTATAAGTACTTATATCCATCCAAAACATGCATATCAATCTGTTGCTTTGTGTTGCGTGAAAAAAGAATAAGCCAAGGTACAAACACGCATTATGTTTACTTTGAGGTATATGATTAACGTACTTTTCTTTTTGTAGTCTCATAAACATAATGGCGGATTCGTTTACCGTACGAACGTGGAACTCTCAAGGGCTGCCGCGAGACGCGATCTCCACAGAAAATGGCATTCTGGTGACTAGGGCCGGCCGGTGGCCTCTCACCATCGACCCACAGGAGCAAGTAAGCAACTTCACCCAATTTTGAACAGCTCATTGCCTGTCGATGAAGGATTTACCATTCCACTCTAACGAGAGAAGGAGTGAGTTTTGACAGAATTGGAAAACAAGACAAGACAAAGTGGTAATGTCATACTATCATACTTATCAAACAAAAAAAGGTGAAAGTTTGTGCGTAAGTGTGTAAGTGTGTTTGTTCCCAGACAACTCTGTAAGGGCGTAACGGATTTGGATGAAATGGAGCATGGAGGTAGCTTATACCCTGAATTAACACATAGGCTACTTCTTAACCCGGAAAATTTATAATTTCTGTGTTATAGCGGGTGAAACCGCAGATCGCTGCTAGTAAATACGTCTCTTCATTTTTAGGCAAACAGATGGATAAAAAATATGGAGAAAGATAACGGTCTGCAAATAACGAAATTGAACAATGTGTCTTACATCAGAATGTTGGAGAACTGCATTCGCTTGGGATGGCCCATGCTTATTGAGGATCTCGGGGAAACGCTGGAGGCGACACTCGCGCCAGTCCTCTTGAAGCAAACCTTCTTGCAGGTGCCACTCATCTATTTGCTATGCTTCCATACACATATTCCGTTCAAGAAGGCTGGTTAATTTATCTGAGGTCTCAACGGGATTTTACACCGGTTTTTTTTTTTTTATCAATATTTTGAAATATGCCAACTTTGCCAAAATTTTGATTTCATTCGTACTCTAATCAACACTAGACGCTAGTAAAAAAATAAAGAAAGGCATATTTCAGGATATTTCGTAAATCAACCCCTGAAAATGGGGTGTTTATTGTTTAATTTACTGTATGTAGCCTATGAGAACGAAGTCGTGCAGGCAAGATAGTACTATATAAATATTTCTCCAAGGTCTATACAAAAAAGAGTCTTAGACTTCTCACCAGCCAGCTCCGATGGTCAGAGCAATAGACAAAAAAAAAGAAAAGAAAAAACAAATGTTAAAAGATTGTTCCTTTAATCACCAAAAAGCTCTGGCAGGCCGCCTTACCATCCTCACATCCTAGTAAGTTTAGTTCCATGTTTTTTTCATAATTCGCCTTTTTGTCTCCCAAATAACATTACGCAGTTTCAATTGAGAAGAAGCACGGTGTGTGGGCAAAGCTTAGGAGCTGACGTTGGCACATAAAAAAACATACAAACTTTTTTTTGTGAGGTCGTGGCTTGTTACAAAAAGTTACAAGTAAACACAACAACCTTGGTTGGTTGGTGTGTAATTGCCTGCGAGAAGCTTAAAAATAACCCGGTATACTCGCTAGGCGGGCCGACTTCTCATCCACCTCGGCGACAGCGACATAGAATACGATACAAACTTCCGCCTGTATCTCACTACGAAGCTCGCCAACCCTCACTACCTGCCCGAGATCTGCATCCAAGTGACGCTAGTCAACTTTACCGTCACGCTGTCTGGCTTGGAGGATCAGTTGCTGGCGTGAGTAAAACATTTACAAACTAATGACACTGACTCAAGGTACGAAGTATTGGGGTTGTGTCGAAATGTTATGTTTCTTCAACCCTAGTGCTCTGGAAATAAGATATTTTTTTCATGTTAAGCCAAACTTGGTTTGTACTACGTGGTACTACTGGTTTTTTTGTAGGTCTACGCGAACGAAGTCGCTGGTAACAGCTAGTATTGTATACAATTAGATATAGCTGGTACATCAATTCAAAATCAGCTCAGAATTTGCAGTGCTTTGCCATTGTGGTTTCCTAAATTGCTCGCTTAGTAACGCTTTGAAATAGACCTCACATTAACACAAATGAATTCAGATTTGGGGCTTATGTCACATTACAAGCACCATTGAAAGTTGAGTAGGTTACTCAACCACTAATTGACTAACCTTGGGCACAGTGAGTGGTTTTCCGCCTTCTGATCTATAGGTTGTGGGTTCGATTCCCACCCAGGACAAACATTTGTATGATGAATATGGATTTTTGTTCTTTGTCTGGGTGTTTCTATGTATTCTATGTAAGTATTTAGAAAAAAAAAAGTATTTATGTATTCTATCAGTCATCTGGATATTTATTTATTTAACTATATTTTTGCATTGTTCATCCAGGGACGTGGTACGTCTAGAGAGACCGGACTTAGAAATATTACGTACGGATCTCATTATTCGTATCAATGCTGATAAAGCTACGCTGCTGGAGATTGAAGACAAAATTCTTAGACTGCTCTATGCCTCGTCAGGGAACATCCTCGATGACGAAGAGCTTATAGAGACTCTGAACGAGAGTAAGGTAAGGATATACTGCTGTATATCGAACGCTTATCAGCACCTTAATATTTGTTCACTGCTAGACGTAGTCTCTCCTCAGAAGGGCCACATCACAGTGTCTCCTGGTTTACACATCGACTTATCTCCAGCCCCTTTTTCGCAAATCGTTGCTGAACCTGGACAACCTGGATGATACGATGGTTTTGATTGATATGATGGACCTGGCTAATTTGTCGCAAATCATACTCGCCACCAGAGTCTGTGTTTCCCGAAAAATACAACATGGTACTCAAATCTAGAGTAAACAGGTATCTCCTGGGTCAGCGTGCCTCATCCTAGACCACTTCGTTGCTTACCATCAGGCAGGATGTGGTTAGCAGCAACTTATTTTGAATTAAAAGAAAAAACTTGTAATATTGAAATTTTCTGAAGTAACTGATCAATGACCGGACTCAGGACATTAATAGGACTTTAATAGGTACCCCTATTAAAGAACTATTAGTGAACGGTAACCGATATCTCTCTCACTCTTTCTCTCTCTCTCTCTCGCTAACCTTTGTTTAGCAATGGACGTCTTCTGGCTGATAATGATGTCCAGTAAGTGTATTAGAACAACTCCATTTTTATCTGAAACATAATTAAGTTTGTGTTGGCTGTATAGTTTTGCATACATACAGTTTTGTTTCTGTATCTAGGAAACGTCAGAAATCATAAACGCTCGCCTGGAAGAAACCGAAGCGACAGAAATAAGCATATGTGCAGCAAGAGAGAAGTACCGCACCGTAGCTACGAGGGGCGCGGTGCTATACTTCGCTGTGGCACAACTTGCAGATATCGACCCCATGTATCAATTCTCATTGAAATATTTCAACCAGGTAATTTATAATTACTACTTTTTTACCCGACCGCAAAGAAGGAAAGCAATATTTTTCTGGTGTATATTAGATGTATTACTAGCAGTTCTCTGCGGTGTCACCCGCGATACCATAGGAATGGTAATTTTTTTCGGTATAAAAATAGCCTTTATGTTAATCTAGGGTATAAGCTACCTCCAACCCAAATTTAATCCAAATCGTTCAGCCGTTACGGAGTTGAGCGGGAACAAACACACACTTACAGATTTACGCACAAACGTTCGCATTTATAATATTAGTGTGGTTTCTCCACCTTAGAGCCCAGATCTAGTCAGGTGCGGTTTTTTTTTGTTTCATTCTCTCCTTATAAAAGTAATCCGATGAAGAAAACTTAAGATTTCTAATGAGGCTGGTAAGAATTCAGGCGATTGATTTTCAACCTTCCGCAATATATATATACTTTGTGTTTTGAAGGCTGGCCAGAATTAAGCCAGCTTTCAAAACAAAGGGAGGTTGGAGGCGAGTATTTTGAAAAACAGTAAATCAAGTTTTACTATGAAACTCCATCGCATTCCATTCCTTGATAAAGGTCACCGATTGTGATCAAAACTATAGTCGGAATAACCGACTCAATTTAACGCGAATATTCCCGATTAATTAAAATAAAAAGTAAATCAAGCTTCCTCATAAATTCTTATAATTGTTGGTTTAACTAACGATTTCTGGAACGGACCACTTAAGTAGATAAGATAGACAGTTCAGACTATTGCACTTAATTAAGGAAAGCAGTCCTCAGCTTACAAAAAAATACCTATATTTTATCAAATTACAGGTTTTCAACCAAGTGATAGAAAAGAGCGAGAAGTGCGACATTCTAGAAACTAGGCTGGAGATACTTCACCGAGAGATCACACTCTCCGTGTACCGGAACGTGTCCCGGGGCTTGTTTGAACGCCACAAGCTCGTGTTTAGCTTTTTGCTAAATATGGCGATATACCTCAACGCGGGGCTGGTCACCCCTGATCAGTGGAACTTCATTCTCCGCGGAGCGGCTGGTACTAAAGTGGTAAGTACATTACTAGGAAGTCATCATTGCTGTTATTTAAAATCATGGAATTAATTTGGTTCACAAGCCTGCTAGAAATGGCGTATTGAAATGCGTGAATGAGAAAGTTTTCAAAGTTTGCTAATCTAGTCTAAACATATGTTCCTTTTTACACAATAATTCCTCTAGATGTACTTGTGCAGTAGACCAATTTTAGTAGCGTGGGACACTACCAATGGTAACTACGCGCGCTAAAATCTTGCATTGTTATTAGTCGATCGATTTCGCGGCAAAATCGCGCCGCCCGTGCGTATGTGTACGAATCTTGTAAGCGAGACAAAGCTAATAATGTATAGCAAGCAATACTCAGGCATTTGGGCTTGCAAATAAAGTTCAATATGTGTAAATAACCATTTACACGTCTGGCTACTGTCGGAAACCGGTCTGCGCTTTTCTACGCAAACGAATACTGCCGATCATATGATTTGTTTAAAACTGTATACTTTTGAATATATACACACTTTCATCCATATTACCACATTTGTTCGATAGCTTTCACGTAATTATAATCTTGATTTATTTTATTTCATCGAAATAATGTGATGGTAAATTACATTATTTTCATTATTGTGTTAAAGTGGAAGTCACAAAGGCTATACAGGATTATTTTATTATATTATATTATATCACTGACAGAACGTTCAAAAACACAGTATTTTTAATTTCAGTTTTAATATTGTTTATCAGTTCCATTTGGTTGATGGTAAGCGACCTACTTACTAACTTGAAATTACCGAATAAAAAGAGGGTTTGAGCTACGAGTAATTTCGCATGGATAATATAAATATTGTCATGTATTAGTTTGTTAAGTGATAGCTGTATGTAGGTGCCCCCCAAGAAGCCTCTGGTAGAAAGCATGACAGACGCGATGTGGCTCGCGGCCCACCACCTGGAGGAGACGGACGACGCGTTCAAAGGTCTCATCACGGACTGCATGCGGAAGATCAACATCACTCTCGGTGCTTTTAGTGTGGTAGGTCTAAATCTCAAAAAAAAATGCGATGAATCTTTAGGCATAACAAAAAATATTTATTTTATAAGTTTCTCAGAATACTAGTCAGACTTATAATCAATTGGTGGAAAACACGACCAGCACATACATCATACCGAATGATCTGTCGGAAAGATTAAGCTTAAAAAGGCATAAACTCGTCAATTTGATTGCATGAATGAATTTTGATCCTGCAATCAATCGTAAGCGCCACTAATTACGTCCCGCGCCCGATGCGGTAAAATTTGTTTAAAAGGGAATGTTACTGCATACACGATCTACTGGTTATATTATTTCTGGAGGAAAATAATTGTCGATAAAAATGCTTAGTTTAATCTCGCAGTCAATTTAATGATTTATTTATGGCAGGAAATTCACGTGGACAAAACAGACAAAACTCCTGCCAAGGTAAACTGGAACTCCAGACTGACGACTTTTGAGAAGCTCATGATTTTAAAGTGTCTCAGAGAAGAGAAGCTGGTCTTCGCTATCGCCCAATACGTGAGCACGAGCCTCGGCGCGGTGTTCATTGAGAGCCCAACGGTGCAACTCAACACGCTGTAAGTTTATGGCCAACTTATTACTTTTTCATTCATCCACCGAAGGCTGGCTGGTCCTCGCCGGTCTTCCTGAACCGCTCGCTCTAAATTAATTAATCGGCAATGCTGGAAGCAAATTTTATAGACAATAGACAGTTATTTATTTGTCACAAAAACAAAACAAAAAAATATAAGTTGAAAATAATTACATAAAACATAATAAACACACAATTTTTGTTTTATTTTTGTCACAAGCCGGCCCCACCTCAGCATGATGCCGGCTGTGAACAACAATTTTTGTTGATCAGCGTATCAACAGAGCACTATCCTGTTCGACTTTAATCGCATTCATTTGAAGTCTGAACCTGAACCTTATTCTCTATCGCACATGAGATAACTTGCCAATAACGCGTGACGTCATAACAAACTCTAATCGTCCCGCGACGTGAAGAATCGCGCGTTTAAGAAATTTAGAAAATACCGATTCATGCGACTAACACGGAGTTAACTTAACATGGCGCGTAAAAAGCTAGTTATGGCAATAGAGAATAAGGACCCTTACTAGTAAATAGCATGTACAACTATTTACGGCTGTATTTACCGCGTTTCACACTATGAATGATCAATGGATGATTTTTTGTGATGGATGATTGACTGTGGCAGATACGCGGACACTACATCCATCATTCCGCTGGTGTTTGTGCTGAGCACGGGCTCGGATCCGTTCGGCGCTTTCCAGAAGTTCGCCAACGAGATGGGCGTGTTGAACCGAGTGCGCTCCATCTCGCTCGGTCAGGGGCAAGGGCCTGTCGCGGAGAAGATGATCAACAACGCCAAGCCTAAGGGAGACTGGATCTTCTTGCAAGTTAGTCAGTTTATCTCATTGGCTTTATAATGCAATCCATCCACTGATTTCTATTTTAAAACATAGACATTCTCACTCGTAGCCAAATACTTTATTATGGATTGGGTTGAGAATTAGCAATAAATATGATCTATTGTCTAGGTAGAGAATAACCGATATATGTTCGCTTGCGTTTTCTTTATTCAAGAACTCTGTAAGAAAAGCTTAAGAAAAAGACATCAAAGCGCGTCCGTCTATGCCGTAGATCGTTTTTACCACTTTGCAAGATTTTGCTGAGTATTGTACTAACAGTTTGTCTACGTTTAGATAAATTTTACACTACTGCTGCTATTTACTTTTCTCCTGCATGCAACCACGGCATAGCCGACTATCCGTAGCATTTTGTACAAGTTTCTGCAAGTAGCGATGACCTGTTATGAGGCTTCTTACAATTTGGCTAAGGTTCTGTCGTTGCAACATCAATAGATTATTGTGCTTTCTTTTCATAGATTTGTAGGTAGGCTCTCCACCGAGAAAACTTTTCCCGAGAAATTCTTCTCTTTTCTGCAGAACTGTCATTTGGCGGCATCGTGGATGCTTAGTCTGGAGCTGATAGTCGCAAACCTCGCTTCGAGCGAGAACCTGGACAAAGACTTTAGACTCTACCTTAGCTCCATGCCAACTCCTAAGTTTCCCGTGTCGGTGTTACAAAACTCAGTAAAAGTTACAAACGAGCCGCCAAAGGGACTGAAGGCAAACGTTAAAAGGGCTTTCATCGAAATGGAAGCGGACTTTTTTGAGAATCACGGTACGTTGGAATTCAATTACGTTGTTTTTTTAATTTATTTATCTTATTACTGTCAACAAGCAATAAAATCTTAGATTAGGGTATAACTGCACAAAATAATGCAAGAACCAAGGATGTCAGTGGCAGAAGTGCTCTAGGCAAGGTTGTATGTTGTAAGCAGATTGTTTTTAATTGTCACTTATGTCAGGTCATTGTCATTTATTTCATAATTTTCTGATCCTTTTCCCATTAAGTAAACCATGCATGGATCTTGTATCACACTGGATAGAGTGATTGCTTTGGCAGCGTGTCCACTTTCTGTTGGCGCGTTTAGTGAGTAGGGAAGTGAAAGCTAGTGCAGGATCTATCGATGAAAATGTACACAGTGTACAAAACTAAGAATTTGTAAATTAAGAACACAATGTTTGCAAAAATATGTACTTTATTGAACATCGAAACTCGTAATTGCCATGTAAATAGTACGAATATATATAGTATATATAGTAACTATGAAAGTTAATAAGTATCTACACCGTCTCCTAGTTTCTTTTATTCTTCCTAGTTTTTTAATTGACAGCCCAGTCATAAAACTAGATTTTTCAAAATGTTTTCAACAAAGTCGAGAGTATTTAGGTGGCTCCCAGTGTTCGCGCCTCACAGCCTTTATCCACTGATTTCTGATTTCCGGACATTTTGGAAACCTATAACAAAATGTTTTATTTTAATTAATTGTTTAACCATGACACAACATTGGTACAAATTATCATACATTTCAAGCCGCGAAAGCTTTAAAAAGATTAAAATTAATTATCGATAGAATACGTATCAAGCCGATTAAACGCGGAAAGGAATTAACGGTTCATGTTTCACTTAATGTAGTATATGTAGGATATTACAAGAATATTATTAAATAAATATCGACCAAATATCGACAAAGTTTGAAACGTGCAGTGGTACTTCACTAGCAGGAACACGTAAAACAATGCATTTATTTATCTTAAATTAATGCTTAAATTCATTACTAAATAACACTGCGTGATAGTTGTATGATTTCAAACATGTATATTCTTTAAGTGAAACGAATATTTAGCTTCGATTATGGTTATTTTAGGTAAAAAACGCTACAAAAGACTTACGTGTGAAATGATAATTCTGGATCTTTTACTCCCCCTTTCGTTGTTCTCGATGCACAATACACAGCACAACACGTCATAATGCCACTATGTATAACAATATTAAGTATTCACAGCGATATTTTGATCCAATTTGCTTTTTTAGTAAGACGGGTCGCAATGTTGTGACCGACTAGTCGGTCAAAATGGACACAGAGTGCGAGGTTGCCAATCTTACAATAGCTCTCTCGCTTACTCTATGCGAAGACCCGTGAAATAAAAAGAGAAACATAACAATGTGAATGTCGGAGCGGCAACGTCTCATGGGTCTGTCCAGTATGATGCTTCGTCTAAGAAACCATGTTTGTTTTTTTCCGTTCGCTTATGTCACCCGTCATATCTGTAGTCTGTAGTTTTTGTAGTGTTAGGACTCTTTTGAAGAGTTCGCCTGGAGAAGTACCACAGTGTCAGTTATTTAAAAGCAAAACCAGTAGTGTGCAAACATTACTGTGTTCCGGTTTGAACGGTAATGTTTTCAGCGAAATTACTGAGCATAAAGTGATGTTAAATCTCTTTGTGCTCAGTAATTTCGCTGGATATAATATCTCAGGGTAAAGAGCGCTGTGCATTGTCGCGCATAGTTTGAACTGTTGAAGTTAAAAATTCTGGGTGGCACTGAAATGTTATGAGCAAGCGTTACGCTTAGCATCAGGTGAGCGAATGATCATGTTACGGAAAATGGGAACAAGAAAAAAAAGTTTAGTGTTAGGTAAAACATAATATTTTATTTTATTTTTTATTTTTATTTTATTTATTTACAAAATCCACAGCCCTTAGTGAAAAAACAGACAAAAACTTACAAAACTTAACTAACAGCCAATTATGGATCTATATTATATAATTTGACTTTTAACTTTTAATATAACATAATTTTATTTGTATCAGTTATGTTATATCACTTCACAGTACTGGGCCAGGACTGGCGCTCTATGTTGGTCGGTATAATAATGTTCCACGCAAACATCCAAGAGCGCAAGAAGTTCGGCCCCCTTGGCTGGAACATCACATACGAGTTCAACAACAGCGACCGAGAGTGTGCGATGCTCAATCTGCAGATGTTCTGCGATTGCGGGACTATACCCTGGGACGCACTAGAGTATATTACCAGTTAGTACACAACGGATGGAAACAAAGTTCGTGGTATTCGGTAATGAGGGGCACCCCTGCCATGCCGTAAAGGTAATGGATAAGCGAGAAGTACCGAGGTGCTAACCTCGCACTACAGATCACACTAGATCTCCCACTCGGGACGACCAAAGCTCTCCAAGCAGCGGTCTAAATATACCTATGAACATTTAATCTTATTTGAGATAGCCAATGAGAACGCTTGGTCGCAGTCCTCGCAACTCGCACTTTCCTCCGATTTTGGTTACTTTTTATCACACCAACGATCTCGCAATGCAAAATCTAGTCTGATCTGAGTCTCGCATGATCTCATTCCCCTCTACCATGAACGTATCTCTACTGTAGAAGTCAAGCTTAAAGCTGCGTTTTCTCAATGTAGATTCTGAATAATTATAATTATAAATTTTCTCTTCACCACGAAACGAAAACGATCAAACTGTGGAACTTTTAAAATTCAAAACGTTGAATTCTTGAGCAATAGTTTGAATCATAGGTAAGTCATAAGTAAATGTAGTTCTTTGCTATTGGTAGACATAATATCGACTCGCGGATATGTCCTAGAACTACGACCAGAACCACCGGAAGACGGGCAGCAGAATCTTCTTAACAAACGGTGAACATTCTGAGATCTGAGAGATTCTGATTCATTCTGAGAGGGAGGCCTATGTTCAGCAGTGGACGTCTTAGGGCTGATGATGATGTTTCTGAGATGTCCGAGCCGCTTGCCAAGCTTGGGGAATATGGCAGTTCAGTAATGGAGTCTAAGAGCTGATAAGAATACATAATATTATGTTATAAATAACACTTACTTACTATTCTTCTCATTTAGTCCCGAGGTATATTATTTACTAGAGTTCCTATAAAACATGTGATTATTTATTTTTATTGCTATGAGGCAACCCAAATCAACAATTTTCCGGCTTATTTCTCTTCGTTTCCAACAGGTTCCATCACATACGGCGGTAGGGTCACAGACATGTGGGACCAGCGCTGTCTCACAACAATTCTGAAACGATTCTTCTCTCCGCCCACACTCGAGGAAGGCTACGCATACTCAGAGTCGGGGTTATACTACTGCCCAAAAGTGGAGAAATTAGACGAAGTTAGAGAGTACATAGAAACCCTACCGACTATCGAGAACCCTGAGGTGTTTGGTATGCATGAGAACGCCAACATTGCTTTTGAGGTAAGCTAAATTAACATAATGCACATGCAGTGCTACCTGAAAATCACTTGCAATAGTGTGGACTTTTTGAATATGCGCATCTTATTTTTATGCTATCTACACTACGAAACCCGAACATTTTTTTTGCATAAATAGTGGCACATGTGTGGAGTGATACAAGCTACTTTTAACACAAACTTGCTTAGTAGTAAAGCTTGACTGGAAAAAATATGTTTTTCCCAAAAAAAGTTATTTATAATACAATGTCGCCAATCGGCAAGTGATCGCCCGAAAAGGACTTATAGTACTCATCATTATGCACAACATTTACTATGGGACCAACCCTGAAATCGAGAATAAAAATCTGCTTTTTTATTTACGACGAAATGTCTGAAAACCTATAATACAATAATTACGTGTTTACTTCTCGCTGTAGCGAGCGAGAAGATGCGATGTAGGTACCTACACGTAGTTCGTAGTACAATCACGAATAGAGTGACCATGACTACAGCTCTTACTGTAGCTACTTTCATTTGAAGTTATTTCGATAATTTTGTACCAAGGTGGGTAAAAATAAAAAATAAGTCCCTTTATTTTTTCAATATTTAATTTATTTACTTTATTCAATACTTAAAGATTAAGTACACACAATTTGCGCACTACTTAAAAAATTACCCTGTACAAATCATGGACAACCGTCAATTAAGTTTGGTCTTCATTCCAACAGAATAAAGAAACGAATACGCTCATTCAGACGATAGTAGACGTGCAGCCACGAGCAAG
The DNA here is from genome assembly GCA_947579745.1 of Apocheima hispidaria. Taxonomy (NCBI): domain Eukaryota; kingdom Metazoa; phylum Arthropoda; class Insecta; order Lepidoptera; family Geometridae; genus Apocheima; species Apocheima hispidaria. The sequence continues at coordinate 4,622,046 of OX388149.1, read as the reverse complement.
CGGCGGTGGCGGAGGCGACACGCCTGATCAGATAGTCTGGAGGATATGCGACCAAACCCGCATCACTGTTATCACCAAGATAGACCGTTCTCAGATCAACCCCGACCTCATGATTCCTGACGACATGGGACAGCTCCACTCACTCACAACTGTGCTACTACACGAGTCGGAACGATTTAACACACTCCTGGCCCTTATACACTCTACGCTGACTGAACTGCAGAAGGCTATCAAGGTAATTTATTATTACTTCCTCTCTCATCATCTCTCATTTTTAATTATAAAAAACAAGTGACTAACCCCGGCTTCGCACGGGTACTACACAAACTACACAGGATCAACACGTCTGAAGATTTCATGAAAATTTCATTTAAATCGGTGAGTCTATATGGAACATACATACATACAGATACACTCACTCACTCAGATATAAAGGAAAAGATATTAGTTATTATTATGTTAATCCATGCAGGTTTTCAATTATTTAAAGAAACGATTAGATGTTTTCTCTTTTGTTTAATTATTGTGATAATTATGTAAAATTGAAACATGCTTAAAATGAATGAAAACACATATTTACAAAGGACCTGATAAATATTGTAATGAAGAAAATTCTCGTTTTAGGGTATAGTGGTAATGTCGGAAGCATACGAAGAAGTGTACACGTCTTTCATCAACAACCGCGTGCCGGCGATGTGGCACAAGAAAGGATATAACTCGCTCAAGTCGCTCGGCAGTTGGATTCATGACTTAGTGCTGAGGATCGACTTCATGGAGGTTATCTAAATGTTGTTAATAACTATATACATCTAACTATAGTTGTGAATATATTCAATTTTTATATTTGTCATACATAAAATCACTATCCTAATGATAGATATATTACAGTCAAATTATTTAAAATCAAGCCCACGATGTTGTCGTTTTTGACGGTTAACAATATTTAACAAACATACAACATTTTATTTGACAAACTAAGTTTACTAAGAATTCTAATTTATTCTTAAGTAAGTACTATATTATTTTTCACAATTATTAATAAAAGTAATGTCACGAACAAAACAAAACACAAAAGTCAAATTATACCTAAAAATGTCCGTCACGATCAGCCCCCGTACCAAACGTCCCCATCAAACTGGCAGCGTTACCGCGCTGGATGGCCAGGGAAATGTGCTGGGCAAGAAAATGGCCCGAACGAAGATCCCGCCCCCTCTCCCTCAAGCGACGCCCTAGGTCGGCCACGAACTTCTTGGCCCCACGATCCCGCCGTCTCGACGGCAAACGGCACGAACTCGTACGCTGATTCAAGGCTTGCGTATTTGAGACGTTTGCCTTTGGCGGCCGCCTCCGCTCCTGCGCCAGCCGTCTGCTGGGTAGCCGCGTGGTGGCAGGTAGCGAAAGTGCTCACACACGTGGCATTACTAAAGTATTACTACTGTATTTATCTAACTTTAAAAAAAAAAGGATAGCTATACATGGTGCTTTTTAATCGGCTAGGGAGCGGTTTTAAGGACGTTGTATACAAGATAACGGGCAACTTTTGTTCTACGACTTTTGAAAAGTCACGAAAAAAGTCAGCTGTTCCACACATTTTAATGCAAGATATACAAACATTTTGTGTGCTCAGCTGCTGATTTTTTTTTTGTTGGTTGTTGGTTATTGTTTATTTCAAATACATTTATTTGACTTTGATTTTATTTGACCAGGACAGATTTTTGAGAATTTCTTAAAGACCACGTTGTTTTTCATATGGCAGGAACTCTTAAAGCACCACGTTGTCACGAGGCAAAACCACACATACTTCAGAGACTAAATAAACAAAAATACTTTGGTTAGAAATGGCTGGCGGAAGGTCTCCAACCGAGCAGCTGGGTGTCCGGGCTGTTCTTCCCGCAGGGGCTGCTAACTGGGTCGCTGCAGTCCTACGCTCGACGATACCATGTGCCCATAGACGCGCTTATGTTCGACTTCGAGCCAATACCTTTCTTCCTCTCGCAAGAGGACGTCTTTAAGCAGAATAAGAAGAAAAAGGTGAGCACATTGCATTCCGTCTCTTGACAGCTATCTCCTAGGTATTAGCAAACGCCGAGTATTTTAAGTTTTTTTTTACTACGTCTACGTGTCAAAATAGAATCATATCCCCCTATACTTAATCATGTGCATTGAACACCAGCCGACGGAAGGCGAGTCCAAAGACGCAGGGCCAGATGTTTACGGGTCGCTGCAGAAGCCCGAAGACGGCGTCAACATCCACGGGCTGTTCATAGATGCTGGCCGCTGGGACTCGAACAAGAACTGTCTTGTCGACGCGATCGCAGGTATGATGCCTGACAGTCTCGTACTCCGAGAGACCCGAAGCAAAGTATCAAGGCAGACCCGAGTGACGTACATAATCAAATAATATATTTCTATTTTTCAAATAAAAATCCAAAAAAAATAATTGTGAAAAATCTAGACAAATTACGAGAGTGCGCGCCACCATATATTTCAGTATGGCGCGGCACCTTCGTAAATTTTCCGGACTATACGATCTTCCGGCCCGAGGGGCACGTATGCAATAGTCGAATGAAACGGGTACATATGACTACGAACAAAAGCCAAGCCAAAAGGAAGGTATTGTGTAGGTACGTGGAATACGTGGATGTATGTAGGTATGTGTGTCTGTTTGTAGCAGGCACAGCTTCAAAACTTCAACTGATTTTAACAAACTAGGTGTCGCCATGGTTACTGGATAGGTGACATCATAATATACAATATTGGCGCCTAGCTAGCTCATATACTTGTAAATTGGGTATGAATTAAAAAAAATAACTTTTCCCTCTGCAAAATATGCGAAACATAAGACTTTTAATATATTAAAAATAGCAACTGAGAGTTCAATTAAGAATCGCTTTGCTCAAAATGCCAAGTTATAATTGTTTTGTAGGTCAGATGAACCCGCCGCTGCCAGTGGTGTGGTTCAAGCCAGTCCTGGAACTACCGAAGCCCGACCCGCGCTACGAGGCCCCGATGTACAAGACGGCCGAACGTGCCGGCACGCTCTCCACCACCGGGCACAGCACCAACTTCGTGCTACCCGTGCTACTACCCGCACAGCGCTCGTCAGACTTCTGGATCATACGGGGCACGGCGCTACTCACACAGTTCACTGACTAACCAATCGCGACTGAACTCCAACAACCTGACACACAACACAAAAAAAAACACACAAAAAACAAAAGAACAAACACACAAAACTCAAAAGATCACACTAATATTATAAATGCGAAAATTTGCGTGTAAGTATGTTTGTTCCCGTTCAACTCTGTAACGGCTGAACGGTTTTGAATGAAATTTGGTAGGATCTTATACACTGGATTAACACATAGGCTACTTTTTACCCGAAAAATTTAACGGTTCCTGTAGGACAGCGGGTGAAACCGTGGGCCGCAGCTAGGTAATTATATAATTTAGTTATCTACCCATGTGTCTTGTAGATAATAGAAAGACACCTATACTCTATACGTAGGATTTAGCTAGGCACCTGTATAGTTATAAATTAGTAATAAAGGTATACGTACCTATGTATATCATTATCATCATCAGCCACCCTCCGGTGGTTCTTGGCAGCTATTATATTACAGCGTATTACTATTTTGAAATGTAACTCATTTATTCTTGTAGGTTATTAATCAATAATCATTGAAATATTACGTCTTATTGTTCTATTAAATTATAAAAATTGATGTTTATTACAACATATTAAATAAAAATATAGACTTACCTGATTGAATTTAAATCTGTCGAGAATAAAACACTAAGGACGGGATGCATCATCTCGGTTAACTTTAAACTAGTCATAACTGCAGTTAAAACTCGCGCTAAGCAGAAAACTAACTATGGTCAAAATGACGGATAACGCATGCTGACTAAACTTCAATTGATAAGATTAAAGTTAATTTAAATATAACAGTAACTTTACTGGGATTATGGTGCAACCAAGCCTTACTGTAACAAGAGAAAAAAATAAAAACGAAAAACCCGACTGATGTAGCCTATGAGATTCCTATGACTCACTCGTCAAAATCAGTCAAGCAGTTTAGCTGGAGCCTGGAGGATGTAAATTGCACAGACATACATTCAAATACTTACATACACCCCAAAAATATTACCCTCCTTCTTGGACAGGCGTATAAAAACCTGAATTTTACGTAGTTTATCACATTCATATTATAAATGCGAAAGTTTTTGTGTAAGTGTAATTGTTTCCGTTCAACTCTGTAACGGCTGAACGGATTTGAATGCAATTTGTTATGGAGGTAGCTTACACCCTGGATTAACACATAGGCTACTTTTTATCCCGGAAAAATATTCGGTTTTTGTATACTAGCCGGTGAAACCGCGGGGCGCAGCTAGTGCTTTATAAATCCAGCACAAAAGATATAAAATATTATGTACACTTTGTACCATGTAACCACGTATCCTATAAATATTTTATGAATATTGTTCAATTAATAGTGTTCCATCAGTATTTATCAAATGCCGCGGTATTTACTGATCTTGTAATCTGTGAATCTAGAGTATTGGGGGATGTCCTATTTTTCACGGATTTCTAAATATCTGGATTCCGAAATGACAGTTTGTGATAAATACTGATATCCGTCAATACTATTGATTACTTGATCAGTAAATACCACGGCGTTACGGAATCGCGTCAGTACACGTCGCGACAGAATTGAGGGGGGCCCTTTAAAGGGCCATGCCGAACGCCAGACATCAGAAAATAATTCGCGTAATCTTCCATGTCATACGTAATGTATTTTAATTTCAGACAATTAATTCAAAAGTATTTTTCCTTCTGTTGTAGCCAATATTTTGTCCATTTCTTTCTTTCTTTTTAAACCAATCGTAAAAATAATGAATAGCGACACAAACTTTTTTTTTTTAAACGCTTTACAATAGATACTGACGTGACTTCCTCGTTTATTCCGACAACGGAATATGGTCTATCAGTATTTATCATACTGATAGATCACAGAGTGCCGAGTGCGAGGTTTTGGAATTGCTTTTACCTATTCGATCGCGTTTATGTTAACTATGATTTGTATGAAGAGCTGTGCCATCTAGATGACGCTAGACGGCGCTGCTCATATTTGACTTATTTCATACAAAACGCATTAGGAAAAACTCGCACTCGGCACTCAGAATTGAACGTCTTGCGTTCGCCTAAGTATCGGATTTCTCCTCCGGACATATGCAGTTTCTTCACGATGTTTTCCTTCACCGAAAAGCCAGTGTTGTATCCGTACCAAGTTCCAAAGAACTTATTGGTACGGGGCCCGCCCTAGTTTGAACTCACGACCCCACGAATGTGAGGCGAGCCTGCTCCCATTGAGCTACCACGACTTTTTACATTAATGTTCGTTAAGGTGCATCCACAGATGACTATTGTTATATTCATCTGTGGGTGCATTGTTTTACTCATCGCGCGAAATTCAAATTTTCTTGCGTTTTTTGTCAATTACAGCTTAATTACTCATCGTGGATTTATTGAAACCAATTTTGCGCCAATAAATAATTTGTTTCAAGAAATTACGGGTAAAATAATTACCTAGATTACATTGGTTTAGCTACAAATTTCAATAAGCTGATTTTCATCTTGGTTTTTGGTTTAGTGGGAAATGTACTTATACTAGCTTTCAACTTGAATTTTTGGTTGGTGTAATTTCTTGAAACAATCTATTTATTATCGCAAAATTAGTTTTCATAAACCTACGATGAGTAATAAAGCTGTAATTGACATAAAACTCAAGAAAATTTGAATTTCGCGCTGAGCGAAACGTTGAACCTTAATGTGCATGAGTGTGGGCAAGTCGTAAGGAAGTGAAGTGCTATACTTGGTCGAAGGGAAGAGCGCGCAATTTTAGTTCGAAAGATCTTTACCTGTGTAATATTATTCGGTGGTTTGAAAGTAGAAAGGAAATGGATATTTTTACTGATACATCTAAAATGGTTTTATTTAAAATGATTTAATACCTTGAACATCAGAAAAAACAGAATCATGAAAATGGAAATATTTTTTTACAATCGAGCTCCGAGTGGAGGCGACTACTCCGAGCCGCTATTCAAGAAGATATAATTAAATGTTGACGAGGCCGACATAACATGAGATCACTTACCACTTTTATTCGCTCGGCTCTCTTATTTGTCTTACTTTATTATTTATTCAGAACTGGCTTTTGAAATACTAGATGGAGATTCAAATATGTTAACCGATTCATGTTTCTTAAAAGCTTGTTAATCTTTATGAGAAGAAGATAATATTGCGGCTTTCGTCTAGGATTCGCTAGGTTCATATTCTTGTGTTGCATCATTACTTACGATAGATGGCGATTTAGACATCAGAATATCTTACTAATATCTTATCTTATAATGAATTACGTTATAATTTTCGGTATAACATAATATTGTACTTATTTCACAACTTTAGGTCTTAAGTTTAAATGACATTTAGCCTATCAAACAGTAATTTGGTCATTCAAGTCAATACCGGTCGCGTTTGTCACATAGGACAGGACGTAAGTGATCTCATGTACGTGTCTTTGCATAAATCTAGTGACGGCGGGCGATAATAACACTTGTCGTTCATACACTTCCATTGGTAAGACAGCGGCAGCAAGGACGGGCGGCCTCACCTGCGTCTCGCACCAAAGCCGCACATATATTTAAGAGCGGACCGCTGCGGCGGCGGCGACTCAAGAACGACGCGTCATTCTTTTTCAGAGCTCGAAGCGCCGTTCGAAATTGGTCACGTTTTTATCCTTACCGACCTCAAACGACGCGCGCTCTGAGCTCTGCATAAGAAATATGATTATTATTAGTAGTATTTAAAAATATAAGTGCGCAACGTTCGAAGTTGGTTGTTGGGTAAGTTTAATAATCTTGTCAAATTCGAAACGCGCGCTTCGAGCTTCTGCATAAGAACGGCGCGACATTCTTGAATGGCCTTCAGCAATGTAGGCCACAAATTGTCCGCTTTTAAAATCACGTAAAACAGCTGCTAATAGGATAGAAATATAAATTTCATTTCAATATGTGAGAAAAGGATGGCAATAATGTTAGAACTGTCAAATTTAGTTTAGAGAAAATGGTACAACATAAACGACGTCATTGTGTTAGTTTTATGAACTAAAATATGGGCAATCCTAACTAATATTATAATTCAGAGGAATATAGCCTCAGTCATATCAGGACCAATAAAGCTTCGAGGTATGAAAATGAATACGTTCGTCTCGAGGAAAAAACTTCCGCGATTCAGAACTCCCTACATTACAACACTGTCAGTACATACAAAACGTCAAAAAATTTACAAATTTGGATCAACGCCATCTAGCGAAGTAGCTTTAGTAGGTCATCAAGTGACTTTGTGTCTCTGTCTGGATGTTTGTCGCGTTATTACGGCTAAGCGGCTGAACGAATTTTGATAAAGAGTTGCTGTATATCACAAAGACAGGCATAGGATACCTTTATTGTGTCCAAGCGAACGATGTCGCGGGTAACAACTATTTTATAATATTTGCACTGTACGGCCGCGAGAGTGTTTTTTTTTTTTAAATACCGCATTTAGCGCCAGATCTTGAGAACCTTAAGTGCGTGTTTTGCGCTGTTAGCAGCTGTTCTGCATGGGTTACATCTGAATGCTTAACAAATAACACAACACGACACGACACGACACGGAAATGTGACAAGGTATCATTCTGTCAAATTTTAAGTTGAACTATTGTACCAACCTCCACCCAGAGCTGGACGCACGTTACGTGAAATGTGAATGAATATCACAGTAATTCTGCATAATCATACATCTGCTTTACACACAGATTATCCCCTATAGATACCGCATTACGAGATCTTTGTGCGGACAAAAACGCACCAAAGTTGAAGGAGAGCGCGGGTTGCGGATACCGACACAAGAGCGTTCCCATTGGCTAACTCAAGTTTGTCTACTCGCGCTTAGCAATAAACCAATAAGAATGAATTTCGAACTGAAATTCGATCATCCTGGGTGCGGTATCTATGGGTAATCTATGATTTTAAGACAATAATTTAGTCTTCGTGCCAGTTTCTAATCAATTTGTCTCCACCCTGGATCATAAGTATTTATTGCTAGAATGTTTCCTAATGATACATTTTAAATACACAAAGGTTTTTGAAAAAATATTATTATACAATATTCTGCTAGTCGAGCATCGTGTTATTAATTAAAACTCTTCAGCGCTCAGAGTTCACTGGCAGGTATTAAATGCGTAAAAGCCCAACATTATAACTACATACAATAGGCAAACCAAATTTTAACAGCCTGACATAAAATTAAACAAAAATGACTAATCCTACGTGTGAAAGGGATCGCGAGCGGCGCGGCGTTACCTTCAGCTTTCTTTCAATTATATTACAATTTAATAAAAACCTAGAACCGGTGTTTGATTTCCTAACTAAGCATAATAACGATTCGCCTAACGTTCATCTATTACGAAATGAAGTGAACATCCGAGTTTACCAGATCCTCAAAATCCTGCGCCTCGAAATCACAAACCATGAAACTGTATTCAGGTAATCATTATTATTATTTAAGCTTATATGATTTCTGAATAAAATCAACTAATATGCTACATGAATTTGAGGTTACTAATATAATTATTTTATAAAAACACCTGCTTCTTTACAAAGTTTATACAATGATTGGTCACAAATGAATAAACATGCGTAAGAATCCCTGAAACACGCGCCACGGGCACGCGGCTACGCGCAACGCACATCGGCGGCGCACCGCGACACGAGCGACACCGCGACACGAGTGGCGCACCGCGACACGAGCGACACCGCGACACGAGCGGCGCACCGCGACACGAGCGACACCGCGACACGCTCGGCACACCGCGACACGAGCGACACCGCGACACGAGCGGCGCACCGCGACACGAGCGACACCGCGACAAGAGCGACACCGCGACACGAGTGGCGCACCGCGACACGAGTGGCGCACCGCGACACGAGCGGCGCACCGCGACACGAGCGACACCGCGACACGCTCGGCACACCGCGACACGAGCGACACCGCGACACGAGCGGCGCACCGTGACACGAGCGACACCGCGACACGAGCGACACCGCGACACGAGCGGCGCACCGCGACACGAGCGACACCGCGACACGAGCGGCGCACCGTGACACGAGCGGCGCACCGTGACACGAGCGGCGCACCGTGACACGAGCGGCGCACCGCGACACGAGCGACACCGCGACACGAGCGGCGCACCGCGACACGAGCGACACCGCGACACGAGCGGCGCACCGCGACACGAGCGGCGCACCGCGACACGAGCGGCGCACCGTGACACGAGCGGCGCACCGTGACACGAGCGGCGCACCGTGACACGAGCGACACCGCGACACGAGCGGCGCACCTTGACACGCGCGGCGCACCGCGACACGCTGCGGCACGCGTCTGGCCTACACCGACACATACACTAATCATCAATAGAAACACTTAAATAACTATACAAATAAATTTTCTAGGGAGTTATTCAGGGTTAAACCTCTACGATTCTTTCGGGTTTGCATTGATTTTGATGAAGTTCTAAAATGGAACTTGCATCAACAAGTAATTTTCTGATATCGTACAGGTCAAAGTCGACCTTAACGCCATTATTTCACAATAAACACATTACAAGAACACTGTAGCCTTACACAGACAAATAAACATAACATAGAGTCGTCACCTGGTTAATACAATTACAAAGTTTATATCAATCAAAGTGATCTTAGACAGAAGAAAAGATAAATCGACATCAACACTCGAAGTTTCTACGTTATAATGTTATAGCAGTTGTTAGAGCGCATCCACTGTGTACCACTTAACTCTACTTACATACAAGTGTGTAGTTTCCAAGAAACCAGCATGCGCATCTTCCGACGGCAAGTTATTAAAACGAACATAATATAGAATTATAACTCCGCAATCCAAGAGACTGCATGAAATTCAAATTGACCAATCTCAGCGGATTCAGTGTTGACCCTTAAAATTTAACATCAAATCACACAACACATTACAGTTATCATTCGATCTAGATTACATAGAAAAAGAACGGAATGAACAATATTTGGGTTTGGGGAGTGAGTGGTCTGCGGCGAGCGAGGGGTACATGTCGCGCGGGTCGGAGGGCGAGGCAGGCGCGGCCGGCGGGGGCGGGGGCGGTGGCGCCGCGCCCCAGGCCGTTCCCGCGCCCGCGCCCGCTCCCCGCCACTAATCCTATTCCTCCGACATGAACGAATTCTGCGACTTGAGCTCCTCCAGCCGCGAGATCTGCTGCCGCAGGTACATTATCCTGGGACAAACGGGACACGTTACGTTACTCTACTTACAATACTATTACGACATCGCTCCTTACAAATGTATCACATAAAATATGCTTTGTCTCGTTTTCGCGCTTGACAGTTTCTGATAACTGAATTTCGATAGACTTTATAGACACAACATCTGATCAATGGTCATTCATGACAGGAATAGTTTCCGAAAAAAAATACAGTCGAACATCGCACAGATCAACAAAGTAGAAATATTCAGAGACAGTAACATCTGTTACTTTCGAAAAAAAAATCTCATCTCTGTTTACAATAAGCCTACATTCAATTCGCTAGTCACTGAATTCAAAACCTAAAATCGCGAATAGCGGAATGTTTGCATATCGCCAAATAGATTCCGTAAATGTTATCTTCATCTTCAAACAGCAATATTTAAATAACCAAATAGAAAAAAAAATGCTTTCATTTGCTTGAGCAAATGAAAGCATTTTCAGTCATATTTGGCTTCCATATGACCACGTTTCACAATCTCGCACTAAGCTAAAGTGGCTCCCTATTCATCTATGCAGCAATGGTCTCTCCACCAGCCGTAAGACGCCCTGCTGAACATGGGCCCCTCCTTAGAGCGCTACACTGAACGCCAATTGGCCATGTGGGACATTAGCATCCACCGTTTGCCCGCGACTTTTAAAACGTCGTCAGTCCACGAAGTGGACTCATCCTGTCACTTCTCTGCAATATATTATTTCCTCCCACCACCCGATGCTTTTTTCTCATTGAATAATTACTACTCACAAGTTAATGTTTCCACTTCCAATGTAAACCTAAAGTAATAGCCAATTTAAACTATTTTGTACTCTATAAGCAGCATAAAATTCTCAATTCAGTCTAGTCGAACCTCAATATGCTTGACGTGATCTCCTGTAACTTGTGGCGGACCCGGCTTGATGCCTATGTTTCATAACGTGAACGTAATGTGTAACCATATTGTAAAAATAAATAAATAAATTACGTTTAAATTCTTCCATGAGGAGAGAATACTGTGCAACCTCATTCCTTAAGGAAAACTTCAGTCAACTTTACTCTCTTGTTACCCTCAACCAAATCATTATAGCATCTTCTGCGATTATGCTTTATCTGTAAAGTCAGCCTCTTATGTAATTCATTATGGTTTCCATTACTTTACACTTTCCACTAACAGTCTTTAACGTCTTTCAAGGACAAAGTAAAAGTTTCGTATATCAATATTTCAGTGATGTTGATGGTGAAGGGCGACTTGCCGGTATCTCTGAGGCGTAGACTCATCGTGTATATCATATTGTGTATCTTGCCATTTGTGCTCAGACCTGGTCACCAACTGATTCTTAAAAGTACTGTCTTGGAGTTTGCCAAAGAGCAATTAACACAGCATACTGGGTTTTAAAAGGTACAAACCCAGTATTGCGTTCCATCACAAATGAAGTCGACGTGGGCCAAAAAGCCGCTACATAGAAAGAGGACTAGGCGGGTCATATGGCTCGTATTTATTCCGATCGGTCCAAGTTGGTCCATAGACTGAAGATCTTGATGCATACTGGGCGAGTTGGCTGGAGACAGACAGTGGTTTGTGGAACGAAGTGGGGGACACCTTTGCACAGCAATGGGACAGCATAAGTTAGAAAAAAATCTATGTCAATACTATAATATTGTTAGTTCTGTTGCTGCAAATTGCACCTTATAGTGATTATACGCTTATCCTTGCTTCCTTCGCATTGTTGCTTCTTATTATCTATATATAAATACTAGTTGCACCCCGCGGTTTTACCCGCTATTATACAGAACCCGAATATTTTTTCGGGATAAAAAGTAGTTGTATTAAATCCAGGGTGTAAGCTACCTCGATACTAAATTTCATTCAAATCTGTTCAGGCGTTACTGAGTTGAACTGGAACAAACACACTTACATACTTACACACAAACTTTCGCATTTATAATATTAGTGTGATATATATATGAAATAACAAGCCATTTTCTAGGCATCAACGCACAGACCAAATCCTTTATGTTAGAGATGTGTATTTGAACCTAATACTCCTGTAATGGTCCAAATGAACCATAAGAAAGGATTTTGCGAAATCACGCCTCTAAAGAATGGACCCCCAAAGTTTGAATGAAAATGAAATATTTTTTCATGCTAAGCCAATGGAACTCGGTTGGTGTAGCATAGAAAATAAAGAAAGTCATTTCTTAGGGTTTTTCGAAACGCAACCCTTAAAGAGATGAAATATGGTTTTTAATTTACTGTAACTTTTGCGAGCAAAACCGTGTGGGCAATTTAGTTTATAATTATAATTATTGTGGGTATTGTAGTATAACGGCATATGTGGTATCTATTTGAATTATAATATTCAAAGTGAATATAGTATGTATTTTACCTTTACAAAATCTTAAATTATTTCTATTCAACGGTTGCCTGGAAGAGATCACTTAGCGATAAGGCTGCCAATTGTAGCAACAGTTTACAAGGTTATCCTGTTTCTAAATTTTTAATTTTCTGGTGTGCACAATAAAGAGTTTATATTTATCTATCTAATACAGGGGTTGATCACGCTCAGCTTAATAGACTAGTTACCGCACATTTTGTAGATTGAAATGCACCAGATTTTAAACTTTTTTCTTTCTCTTTCCTCCTAAGAGGATTTTGGCGTCGCACGTTTTATGCATTTGCCAGTGTCAAGTATACTTATACATTTTTAAGTTAAAGTACTTACTTTACTAAGTCATAGTCACAGTCAAAGGCGAGCAAAGCAAGTCACGGTCAAGTACAAGTCATGCCCCAGTAAAGTGATGAAAACTTTACTAGAGCCTTCCATGGAGTTTTGAAAACAACACGAAAATTCACGTTTCACGACATTATACCATTCACCAACACTCGTGCATGTTCACGAACAATTAACAAGTAAAAATTCACCGTTTTTACACATTAGCACTCGAAATAACACAAGTTTTGGAAAATAATATAATGACGCGACATGATTTCTTCACGTTCCCGCCAAAATCGATATTAAACTTTAAGAATGTATTAATATAAGGTATAACATTCATAAATAATTCTGGGCCTGTTTTTCTGTATCTCTCTATCCATCCAACTATGTAAACAAACATGGAAAGAACTAATGATAGTCGCTAGCGAGATAACTCAAACCAGCCATTGGTCGAAAAACTAGACGTTTGTTTACATGCCCGGAGTTCTAGAAGGAAACAGACTAGCTAAGCTTGCACGCCAGCACAAACACACCCACAGACACGACTTAGAGTCGCGTCCGATAATTTATTTCTAGCTTTAGCCTGAAAGTGTTTGATTAAGGCATCTGTACATTACCTGATCTGATATCATGCGATAGAGATATCTGAATATGAATTTCATGGTAGCAAAGGGGACAAGCTATGACCTTAATGGTTTGTTTCATTTACTCCGATGAAAATGATGTCTAGCTAACCTCTTCGCAAAATTCAGATCAGGCCCGTGTGGAGACACCCTACTCACTTTTGTTCCTGTAAGGTGGCCTGTATCTCCGTGTGGCGGACCAACGAACGGGAGCACTTGAGCTCGGCCGACACTCGCGTGCATTGCAGGCAGCCCAGCTGGTAGGCCTCCTCAGTGAATTTGTTAGCCTGAAAACATAGTAATGGTTCATGTCGATGGAAACCCGTGTTCGGAGTTCCATTTCCATTTCCACTGGATCTTTCTCGCTCATTATCTCAAAATATCCAGTGATCACATTTGGATTTAGTTCCTTATCCCAACGATTCGGAATTTTGACATTCCTCTGTCGTAATGGGCAAGAAAAATGCAAGTTTACTTATCGTATACTCTCACATAGTTTGCTCACACATAAAACTACTAAGGCTGGTATTCAAAAATGTGTTTATACCATGAAATGAAATGAGTCTTTACTTGCCAGAACGCAGGTAAGCAGGGTGTTGAAGTTTGAAATATTCCATTACATTCGGTCATTTCTGACGTGCAAAATATTTCCATAGAAATCGTTACTTAATAAATGTTAAAAAATTGACTAAACTTTACCTACAATAACTTTACAAAAAATGACAAAAGAATACAATTATTAAGTCAATAGAATACATTATTATTATGTCATTGTCAGATGTCATGTCATTTTCTTTATTACAACAATTTTATTTATTTTTATCACAACCTTAGACGAAGCATCATACTGGACAGACCCATGAGACGTTGCCGCTCCGACGTTCACATTGTCATGTTTCTCTTTTTATTTCACGGGTCGTCGCATAGAGTAAGCGAGAGAGCTATTGTAAGATTGGCAACCTCGCACTCCGTGTCCATTTTGACCGACTAGTCGGTCACAACATTGCGACCCGTCTTACTAAAAAAGCAAATTGGATCAAAATATCGCTGTGAATACTTGATATTGTTATACATAGTGGCATTATGGCGTGTTGTGCTGTGTATTGTGCATCGAGAACAACGAAAGGGGGAGTAAAAGATCCAGAATCATCATTTCACACGTGAGTCTTTTGTAGCGTTTTTTACCTAAAATAACCAGAATCAAAGCTAAATATTCGTTTCACTTAAAGAATATACATGTTTGAAGTCATACAACTATCACGCAGTGTTATTTAGTAATGAATTTAAGCATTAATTTAAGATAAATAAATGCATTGTTTTACGTGTTCCTGCTAGTGAAGTACCACTGCACGTTTCAAACTTTGTCGATATTTGGTCGATATTTATCTAATAATATTCTTGTAATATCCTACATATACTACATTAAGTGAAACATGAACCGTTAATTCCTTTCCGCGTTTAATCGGCTTGATACGTATTCTATCGATAATTAATTTTAATCTTTTTGAAGCTTTCGCGGCTTGAAATGTATGATAATTTATACCAATGTTGTGTCATGGTTAAACAATTAATTAAAATAAATCATTTTGTTATAGGTTTCCAAAATGTCCGGAAATCAGAAATCAGTGGATAAAGGCTGTGAGGCGCGAAAACTGGGAACCACCTAAATACTCTCGACTTTGTTGAAAACGTTTTGAAAAATCTAGTTTTATGACTGGGCTGTCAATTAAAAAACTAGGAAGAATAAAAGAAACTAGGAGACGGTGTAGATACTTATTAACTTTCATAGTTACTATATATTCGTATTATTTACATGGCAATTACGAGTTTCGATGTTCAATAAAGTACATATTTTTGCAAACATTGTGTTCTTAATTTACAAATTCTTAGTTTTGTACACTGTGTACATTTTTATCGATAGATTCTGCACTAGTTTTCACTTCCCTACTCACTAAACGTCACAACAGAAAGTGGACACGCTGCCAAAGCAATCACTCTATCCAGTGTGATACAAGATCCTTGATCACAACGGCCTTATTTGACATTATTCAGTGCACTTCATTAGTTATGTAGATTAAAAATATTATTTTGGTTTTAATGGGAAAAGATCCAAGTAAAAAAAAAAAAAAAAAAAAACCATGACGGAAAACATAAGATTACATGACATTTACTCGATAAAAAAAGTATCATTGAAAAGACATCGATTTGCACTCATTTTTCGCTGGCGCTCGGAACCCCTAGTGTATAGTCTAGTGATTATTACACTAATAGTGAGGTAATAATAATATCTAGGTTTGCGTGACACAGAATTTCGATTGATTTCCTGTTTTAGCTGTAATTAGTATTTATCTAATTTCTTCTGATTGTTCTTCTATTTTCATCTGTACGCGAAAGTGAATAGCGCAAGTGAATCTTTTTCTCGAAATAGCCTTTTAGATGACGCCACCGCGACATAACCGCAGAAATTTTATCAATACAGTTAAAGCGTGGCGGGTATATGTATACAGGGTTATAAGTAAAGGGTATGCTAAGACGAAAAAAGCTAATAGTATTCATAATTATGAACAACTTTTACTATGACATCAACCCTGAAACCAAAGAAAAAATATCAGCTGTTCCATAGAGAAATGTCAATGACACTCGACAAATTGTATGGAACAGCTGTTTTTTTTTCTCGATTTCAGCGTTGGTCCCGTAGTAAAAGTGGTTCATAGAAAAATGTCAATGACACTCGACAAAATGTATGGAACAGCTGATATTTTTTTCTCGATTTCAGGGTTGGTCCCATAGTAAAAGTTGTTCATAATGATGAGTACTATAAGCCCTTTTCGGCTTAGCATACCCTTTCCTTATAACCCCGTATATATGTGTACCAGTATAAGTACAAAAAAAAAGTACCTGCTTCTCCAGTATGTCTGCTGGCCAGCCGGTGACGTGGCCCGTGAGGTCCCCACGAACGTAGTTCTGCAGCGAGGGCGTCAGCATCGGCGCCGCGTGGTGTAGGGCGCCGCCCACCACCGACGAGTAGCTGCCCAGGCACTCCACTAAACAATACAATCGTTCAGAGTGAAATTCACGCTTCCTTGCAATCGCTTGCCAGTTGAGCAGTTGGTATTACCTACTGCTCAACTTGATGCAGTTGAGCAGTGGGGAAGAAGCGGATGCTTTCTGTATCACCTACCAAAGTTGTACATTAATATTAAAAGCAGTCTCCCACCATCATCTCACAGGGTAGGTCGTTTTATCATCATATCCCGTGGTATAGTTACTTTTTCGTAAATTCTTACATTTTTATGACTGGCCGCCTGTAGGACTTCTGTGCGAAATTGTTTGCACTCGGTTCCAACCGTGAGTGGTTCCGACCTCGCGGCGCTGTTTTTAGTGGCAACGACTACTGAAGAGTCAACGCGAGGCGCAGAGTACTACCGGCCATGGAATAGGCAACCCTATCTGGCTAACCCTGTGCTCAAAATCGAGGGAAATAATGAAACTGGGACAACTTATCCACGACATTACCTTGTATGCTGCGCCTCGCTTTGAAGGCGGACTCTTTTGTAGTCCGCCTGGGGAAGTGCCAGTTATTCGATCGCCAAGCAGTCGTGTGCAAACATTACTGTGTTCCGGATTGAAGCGCAATGTGTCAAGCTTAATTACTGGGCATAAAGAGATTTAACTTCTGATATCTCAGAGTGACGAGCGCAGTACATGCCATGAAGTGTTTTGAACTGCTATAGTTAAAGATTCTGGGTGGCATTCAAATGTTATCAAGCGTGTCGCTTACCATCAGGCAAGCGACAAGCTAGTCAAGCCAATCAGCACAATAAAAAAAAGAAAAAAATGAACGTGTCTTGGCTAAACTTACTCTTCCTCGGCAGCTGCTGTTCGAGATGTAGCGGCGGCGCGTGCGGGTCTGTGTTCTCGGAGTGCGTGGGCGTGGGCGGGCCGGCGTCACGCGTGGGCGTCTCGCCGCCCTCCGCGCACGCCGGCGTCACGCCGCCGTTGTTACTCGGCCCCGCGGCCGGCGTCGCGATGCGAGGCAGGGCCGCCGCTAGGAGTGAAACCGGCTGCACACCGAAAAAACACACAGCTTAACAAATTTATATTTTTACGTCACATTGGCAAACAAACCTGTGCCTCCAGTGTTCAATGACATAACTAGAAAATGGCTAGTACTGATCCAGTCCGTACCCATCATTTAAATCTGTCCTCAATTGACCAAAAATAGTTCAAAATTGTAAAATCGCTCTTGATTTGTATCTATGTACATACAGAGCCTACTATGACCTACCTAGTGATTGAAACGGCTTAAATTTTTTCGTGCCCGCTTCGCTGGCTCACCCCAAAAAAGAGCCAACACCAATGTTAATTCCGTTAGAGTTTTGATGACATGTGATCTTTTGAAAACTACTATTCGGTATCCCTTTATCTTACCAATCGCGCGGTTTGACAAAATTTGCAAAGATAGCCGCGTCGGCTGAAAAAAAAAAACTGACGATCGTATTTTGTAGTAAGGGCAACTCACAGGCTGGTGCGAGATGTCGAGCACGACGACGGGCGCCGCGGCGGCGCCGTCCGCGTGCGCGCGCGCCGCCGCCGCGCTCGCCTCGCGCGCACCGTACGAGCTCTCGGAGACCGGCGTGCTCCGGTCAGGCGATATGTCCATGTCTTGTAACGACTGCCCATCTGCAACACACGTACAGTTACAGTTTTTTTTTACTTTGATAAAAAAATATTTATTAAATTTATTATTTTGGGTATATATTTTTTTCGGTTCTGTCATATAATAATGCATGGCGAGAAAACAGGAGTACAAGACATTTTCTCTATAAAAAAAATCATTGAAAAGACCGCTGGCGCTCGGAACACCTAGTGTATATGCAAGTGATTATTACACTAATAGTGAAGTAATAATAATATCTAGGTTTGCATGGAACAGAATTTAGATTGATTTCCTGGTTTAGATGTAATAAGCAATTATCTAGTTACTTGACTATCTTTCTCTCGATGTACCCTCTTAAACACTGTTTTAGACTTGCCTTGAATACTAATTTAAATGTAATAAATCACTTAGTATTAATATCATGAATAACCTAACACCGGAGGTTGTTAGATGGACACAGACAGCTCACACATCGCCTCCTTTCCTTTTTAATGTGCGATGTTTTTATCAAACTCATTTCGAGAGTTGGAAACCAAAAATTTATGAGCGAGTATATTGAGCTAACGCCACAACATTCTTACACAAATTACCCAGGTTTCACATTTTGATGCCAAAGAAATTAGAATCCTAATAAAATAGAGTACTCATGCAATAACTTTAAGTACCCTTTCCATCGTGTGCCACAGAGTGTTTTGGTCTAGTCCTCTCGTGGCCCTCTTCGTCCCTATTACTGTCTCTGTTGTTCCAGTAGCGATCCGACGCGTTTCCGACTCTTTTGCTGGACGACTTGTCAGCTTCTCTCCTGCCTGATCGGGACCGTGATCTCTTTTCGCGGTCTGAAATACAAAAAATTAAGTACGAATAGCCTTAAAGTAACAATATAATTCAAATTTGGTAATGTTGTATAATCTGACCTTGAATATGCGGGCTTATCCCGTAACTCTGAAAGTGATAGTGCGCGAGCGGGACCGCGCATAGTGTGACTAAGTTGGTACGAGCGAGATGGCATGCTCTCGCAATCAGAATCACGAACGTTTCAAAGCTAGAGGATAAGCCCGATAGTCAATTATAATTTTTTTATCAAATTCACCAACGCGCGCTTCGAGTTATGCATAAAAGGATCGCGCGAAAGTCTTGTACGGTTTATGCAAACCGAAGCAAACCGAACATTATAGCCTAACACACTACTATTATAAATGCGAAAGTTTGTGTGTAAGTGTGTAAGTATGTAAGTGTGTTTGCCGTTCAAATCTGTAACGGATTTTATTGAAATTTGGTATGGAGGTAGCTTATACCCTGGATTAACACATAGGCTACTTTTTATGCAGGAAATATATTCGGTTTCTATAGAATGGCGGGCGAAACCGCGGGGCGTAGCTAGTACTACATGTATGTTTACGCAGGTCAGAGCACTTCACGTAATTACCGCAAGTTAATAAGTAATTAAGTATACCAAACGCCATCGTGCAATAAACTACGACCTTTCACCCTTGTGTACTCATTACTGTAACTTAACACTACAAACTAAAAAGTACTTCTAACATTCAAAGTCTATGGGGTAACACTAAATGGACAGTGTAGGACGCAAGATTGTTTCGCCTTATGAGATAACCTTCAGGACTCCGACATGACGGTTGTTGTTTTGGGCCAACAACGGGACATGCTAAACTAAACTTAAACTGAACATGATTATGATGACTTCGTGCCGTAACTTAATAAATAAAGTCAACATTTTCACTGCATTTTGAGTCCTATGTCATGTTCCGTAAGAACTTCAAACAGTGAATAGAAGTTTGGTACTCAACACAATATGTTAAGTCATATGCAATTCTAGTGTTTGTGACGGATGCATCCACAAGTCATTTGCTTTTTCCAATGTAAACTCAATCTTATTGATAATTGTTGCTGTTATTTTTATATTATTTTCGTTTTTTAATCAATTTCTGACTATGGTTTTGTAGCAGTCAGAGTACTCCTTAGCGCGGTTCGTGTCCCATAAAATAATGTTCTTCTCGTTGGTTATATAATTTTTGTTTTTACCCCTCTCGGAAATAGAAACGAAATTAATCAATATTGAAAGACAGATTGACAGTAGATAAGACACGTTAACCAATCATTTACGTACAATATTCCTGCGATTAAATATTGAATTATATAAAGCACAAAAAAAAAACAATATGAAAATATCTTTCAGTTTGTCACATACTCGGTCATTCTAAAGATTCTATATGGAACGCACAATGTATGGCGTGTTCGATTCTAGAACAAATGCTAATTTCACAGCAAAATGAATGCGTTCCATACGAAATATCTCGAGTGTATGAGGCCGGCGTCATCCTTGTGCTGGTGCAGTTGCATTATTAAGTGGTCAGACACACGAAGGGTCTCAATAGGACTAAATTACAGTAGACGAGCGTTTCCTTGAGGCTGCAACGTCGAGGGGAGCTCCGAGAGCCAGATTTAAATAAATTTGCTTTAAAACGACATCGCATCGCAGCTATCTTCTCTCATTCAATCAAAATACAAAAATGGTTCTGGAGTCGATCTGATAAAAAAGGTCACAGCCGATTCTCGTTTGAGATTGTCCCTGTCGCTCGCATTGGCAAGGCTCATAAGAATGAGCACAAAAATTTAAATACCAAAAAAGCAATAAATTGTTATTACGTACTACATTGTACTTGATTAGGGTATAATTATTTAGTAAAAATAAAAAATATTAATAAAAGAAAAAGAAAATACCCGACTGCAAAATATAGCCTATGTCACTCCGGACGTAAAGAGGAATCCAGTCACACCTCAATCGTCAAAATCGGTCAAGTCGTTTACGCCTTAAACACCACAAAAAAATACCCTCCTTTTTGGGCAATCGGGTGAAAATTGCATAAATACGCCCTACCTACAACCGTCCTACACCCGTCGTAAGTAGTAAGTAGTCTGTAGAGCTTTTCTGTGCTGGAATGATGGAATTAACAATTTTCTACAGTTAATTTTGAGTAGAAAGCACGTCGTATGGTTACCATATTCGATTCTTCAGTAAATTGGCCACTCTATGCTCGTTATTACGACAGAAAGAGTTAAGAAAGACGACACGTTGCTGTCTATCACGGTGGGTCATTTTGTTTTCTATAAAAGGGCATTCTATAAACGTTTTTTCCTTACAGTGTGTTTGGACATCGGTGTCGAAAACACGAATAAATACTCATTATTCTGAACTACTTTAACTGTGGCACCAACGAATTACCGGAAGAAAATCAGCTGTTCCATAGACAAATAGAAAGATTGTGAAAGCACAATCAACAAAATATATGGAACAGCTGTTCCATTCAGCCACCGCTCTGCCCTTGCTTTGACACCGCTATAATGCTGAAGTAGAAAGAGCCAAATTAGTGAAACTTACTGCTTCTGGATGTATATGTAGAATCTTTGGATAAAGTTCTCCTCGAGTCGAAGTCCCTCGGTTTCTCCCATTGTGAGACCTCTGTGATGCAGTTGTAGTAGTACCTCTTGCCGAGCGAGCTGATGTGCTCCGACCACTCGCTACCGGGCGGCATGCTCACCGCGGCAGTGTTCTTCTTGTCGTATTTACTACTTCTACTGGTCACACTCATGCCACTAGATCTATTTCTCTTGTCTGCTTGGCTATCATTCCGTTCATGATTGCTCCGCTCTCTTTCAACATCTTTGCTACGTTCTTTTGGTGATCGAACACTTTCTGAAAATTAAATAGATCATGGTCAGGATTTTGTGTTATGCGAGTCGCTTGTTTATTGTTTAGTTTAAGGTGCCTAGATGCATAAGCCAAAGTAGTCAGTCTATAGGCTACTTTCGGAAAACGTTTATAGATTAATAACTGACTAAGCAATCTAAACTTACTAAATACTGTTGTCATTTTCATTGCAGTCTATTTTAGACGAGGGCAGCAACAGTTTTTTAAAGTTTGAATTGAATAAATATATATCTATAGTAGATTTGACATAACCAATAGAACTACTAAAATTAAGAGGCGATTTTCAAAGAAGTACCCATTTACAAAAAGAGTTATACTGTATAGACTCGTTGCTCATATGCGCGAATGTGAGTAACGGCGTGAGCACTGCATTTCGTTGCCGTTTTGGATGCGTCAATGTTGAACGAATATGCTGCTAATGTGTTCACTAAATAATTAAAAATAAGTAAAGTATAATCATGGTATCATCGTTGGTATATGGTCGCGATTTAAGATTTATTTCAAACTAGTTGTTACCCGCGACTTCGTTCGCGTGGACATAATAAAAGGATCCTATGTCTGTCTTTGTGATATACAGTAGCTCCTTATCAAATTTTATCAAGATCCGTTCAACCGTTATTATATTATGTTATTATATTATTTACCGAACATTATAGCTTATCACACTAATATTATAAATGCGAAAGTTTGTGTGTAAGTATGTAAGTGTGTTTGCCGTTCAAATCTGTAGCGGATTTTATTGACATTTGGTATGGAGGTAGCTTATACCCTGGATTAACACATAGGCTACTTTTTATCCCGGAAAAATATTTGGTTTTTGTAGAATAGCGGGTGAAACCGCGAGGAGCAGCTAGTTATTTTATATATTTTGTACAATAGTGCAATAGTATTTAAAAATTATCCTTACATTATTATTAACTGAAATAACATTATAAAGTGCTTAATGAATAAAAATGAAACATTCTTGTTTAATATTAACTGAATTGGTTGGTCATAAGCTATATGCTATATATAAAAAAAAGTTGCTTTCCACGTCTGTCTGTACTCTGTATATCCGTTAATTCCTCCTAAGCCACGCAACGGATATTAATTCGGTTTTCACCATCATTTAGATAATTTTTCAAGGAAGGTTATATATATATTTTTTTTTATATTATGAACCTGTGTGAAACCAGGGCGGGTCGCTAGTTTATCATATATAAAGACAAGCAAATCAAAAATTCATAATCATCTATAATTTAATCATCATTATTTAACAAAATTACCTGCTGAACATTTTTCTAAATTTATATTTTTATGTGAAAGATTAAAATTAATAAAATAAAATTATTCAAAACTAGTTTGATGCCCGCGACTTCGTTCACGATGAAGCTCCGCCTTCGGCCTCCCTAAACTCTCCAAATAAACGTTGTCCTGACAATTACGAACACAACAAAAAATAAACCATCAAAATCAGTCAATCCGGTTTTGAGTTTTAGCGAGCCTAACGAACGGCGATTTAACCTCATTTAATCATTTTTGTATACAATTTCACCCATCGGTAACTGACCGCCCGAAAAGGGCTTATAACACTCATCATTATGAACAACTTTTACTATAGGACCAACCCTGAAATCGAGAAAAATAATCTGCTTTTCCTTAGAAAAATGTCAATGACACTCGACAAAATGTATGGAACATCAGATTTATTTTTGTTCCATACATTTTTGTTGATTTGTTTTTGTTGAAATTTGTTCATAATGATGAGTACTAAAAGCCCTTTTCGTGCGGTTACTTGTCGAGTGAGCATCATTTCAGAACGGCTTGACGGTTTTTTTTTTTTTTTATTTTTTTCTTTTTTGTCAGCAAATTGTTTTCAGCTATTTAAAAATAAAACTTATTCCAAATGTCAGTTGCAATTATTGATACTCTTTGTAACCAATCTATCGATAGTGCCGATCGCGGCGAATCCAATTCCCCAGTAGCAATGGCTTTTGGCGCTCAGCCTTGACAAAGGGAAGCAACACCTGAGGCAAAATCTCACCACACCCAAAAAGATGGAAGAACTAGCAGTGTTGGAGATTTATTAAGTACGTTTTGTGAAGGCTTTTTTACCTATAAACGCGTAAGTCTTCATTTAGTACTTATTTAACCGACTACCAAAAAAAGGGAGTTCTCAAGGTTTACAAAAGTTTTTTTTTTAGTTTTTGAAGTCATAATTTTTTGTCAAAAAACAGGATTTCTTGCGATGCTGATCTTGATAGATAGATTAACTCTTTATTGTTCACACAAAATTTTACATAATTTTAAAACATGCTTAAAACCTAGTGTAACAACCGGCGGCCTTATCGCTGAAAGCGATCTCTTCCAGGCAATCATAGGATGGAGAGGATTCATAGAAGAGGTAGAAGACGGGGTGTGCAATGATGGAGATTATGTGATACTTATACTCTAATAAACCAGTATAATTATAAACATACAAACTAATAAAAATACATGGTAATAATTAAATTACTTATGATACTTGATTGCTTTGATACTCGAGACTGAACAGACCATGGACTTTGTTGTAATCTACACTTGATTGCTGCATGTTTTTGGATTATGTGTGTACTACTTGTGTTTGTATCTTGTTTTGTGCCGTATTTATGTAATCTTTAAACTATGACAGTGGTGGCTCCTATGGGAATGATTTCAGAGGATGTTTTGGGTATTTCTTGTTTTAGTGGATTGTGCGTACTTAACTTTTATTGTATTATCACCAACAAAATTCACCTTTTTTTTTCAACATCAACAGCATGAAGACGTCCACTGCTGAACAAACCCCTCATGTATTGTTCTATATTATTGTTTACGTTGGTGTAGTAACTGCATGCTAGTTTTTCCACATTCTAAGACAATATTATGCAGTGTCGTCTCACCTGTTACTAAATATAGCCATCACTAACCATGTACTGATCTTTTTAGGCTGTGTAGTCATTACTGCGTGATCCTAAATTCCAAATATGTCTGACTCTAATGATAATATTCTGATTCTAATGATAATGAGCTACCTAACTAATATTATAAATTCGAATGTAACTCTATCTGTCTCTCGGTCTGGGTGTTTGTTGCGTTATCACAGCTAAACGTCTGAACGGAATAAGCTGAATTTTTAAGACATATATAGACTTAAGGGTCGGAGACCGTCATAGGCTACCTTTTTTTTGTAGGTCCCCGCAAACATAGTGGCATGTAACAGCTAATAATATATAAATATATCATAATTATTATTTTACCACTTCACTACCTTTGCCTCGCGTTTTTTGTGAGGCAAAATTTTGGCTGGTTAAGACTATTCACAGATTGAGTAGCAGTTGTTTTGTTTTCAATGTTAATGGAAACAATATGGACGAATCTTTATTATGTAGGACCAACTACTTATAAAATTGTAAATGCAGTTTGGTTTTTGTACTAATAGGTGTTCAGTTAGACTATGGACTGTAGACCTTCTAGGATGTCATTGTACTTATAATTTATGAATAACTTTTAATATACTGTGGAAAAAAAAAGCAACTTGAACCTCCTCCTTTTTTTGAAAGTCGATTAAAAAAGCAGCTGTTCCATATGTTTCTTGATTTTTTATACTGAACATGATAAAAAAAATACATGTGGAAATTAATCTTACCTGTGTACTTATTTCTAGAGGATTTGTAGTCTCTATCTCTCTCCTTTTCTGTTGCTTTTGGCAGATAGGAATTCCTGGATGAAGAATATCCTCTGTCATCCACCATGTGGCTGTAATGGTGGTGGCTGTGGCTGGACTGACTGGGATGCATGCTATGCCCGTGTGAGACATTGCCGTTCGGGGACCGCAGCGGGGTGTAGCGGCTGTCTGAGGATCCATACTCTGCAGGTGCCCTTCTGTCACTCTTGGAATACTTCTGTTAAGAAATAATTATAGGATTATCAATCTTGGTTATGTTAGGAATTGAAAACATTTTAATTAATTAAATAAATCTTAATGCAAATATTTATTCAAATTTAATCAATAAAAAAAGTGCAACTAGGTAAGCAAGTAACAAAATATAGCAACTCTTCAACGAGAATGACGACGTAAACAGTTTGCTCTTTATAAATGCGCATTTTTTTTTCCTCCAAACAATAAAATTTAGGTTGTTTAGGAGGTAGATAAAAATTACTTGCTTATAATAATACAGGCGAATGGATAATTAGAGGCGAAAGGTATGAAAAAAGTATGTTTCAATTGTTTATGTTACCCCACTTGAGAAGGGTCTTATCAATAAAACCTATTGTCAAAATCTAAGTACTGTACAAAACCTAAGTCAAGTACAAATCGTTCACATGAGCAAAATGATGCCAGACATCATGTAATTAGATTATGGATGAGTTTACTATCAGTTACCTGTGTTTATTTTGTTTGTTTAACCTTCGAATGAGATTTATAAATGGTGTAAAGTGGGCAGAAACAGGATAATTGTTGTCAGAAATAGTTATTACGTAGAGAAGTACATAATTTTGAGCCACAGTTAACAATAGTCATTGAGATTTCGATGGACTCAACCTTACCTCATGAAGTGCTTGCATTTGTTCTTACCTGATACGGATGGGCCTGATGCTTCTCAAAGTACCTGAAATGAGACATAAATTATTAAATTATGAAACTAGATTGCAGAAGAACTGAATCGGCGACCGCCATCTAGGTGCAGATAGTTAGCAGAAGCATCTGAAGCCATATCATACCCATCGCTTATTCGCTTTAGAGGTTTCCTTGCATGCATTACCATCAATGCAAATATACGATTTTTGACGGCCTCACTAATAAATCTCTATATCAGACCACTCATCTAAAACAATTTTACAGAAGGCCGTGATATATCTTTACGGACGCCATGTCACATTCGAACATTCAAAGATAAAAGAAAGAGATGGTCAATAGTCAATACAGACGTGAAATTGAAAAAAAAATATAACCGAAAAATCTATGAATCGAAGAAAATATTCATTGTCTATAGTCAAAACTTTGGATTCCGTTTTTAGTCTATGACAGTAAATGTGACATTGACATTTATTTTTCTCCTAAATTTTGGCTTCAAACGTTTTGTATTTAGCCAGTGTCAAGTTTTATAATATATCAAACAAAATGAACCAAAATATTTCACAACAAAAAGTGACCAGTCAAGCAATGTAAAACACGGTCAAGCCCAAGTCATACCCCAGTAAAGTGGAGGAGAATTTACTAAAGGTTTCTATGGAGTTTTGGAAACAACACGAAAAGACCAACATTGACCAACACTCGTGCATTTTTTTCCTCGAGACGAACGACGAATGAATATTCATTTTCATAGCTCGAAGCTTTACATTTTACATGGTCTGACCTGACATCGTGTGAAAGAGATGGCTATATATAAGTTTCTGGGGGAGCAAATGGGAGAAGCTATAATCTTAATAGTTTGTTTCTTTTGCTCCCGTGAAATTCAAGTCTAGCTGTCCCTTTCACACGATGTCAGGACAGGCCATGTATAGCCACCCTCAGGATTTCAAAAACTGTAGAGGCTACTATCTAATTTGTTATTGTTTTGTAGAATGTTCGTTTGAAAAATGTAATAACGGTCGGGGCTCATCAGGGCTCATTGAAACGGGGCACAGTGAAACGGTGTTTTATTGTACTCCATCTTTTGTTTGTTATAGATTTTTCCAAAGATGGTGCGAAATAGAAAGAGTTAAACTGATATAGATAGGTTTTCATAGTGAAGAAAGCATGAGAACATCTGTTGTCCTAGTTGAAAACGGCATTCGTTTGTTGAAGTACTCACTGCACGTTCAGAAAAATAAAAAGACAATGAGACTATGAGGGAGATATTTTTTGACGAGCAAGAAAAGGCTCTTGAAGCATATCTTATTAATTGCTCTAAAATGTCCTACATCCTTAATATAATTCCATCGTTTTAACTGCGCGTTTCACGTTCATCTGTGACTGTGGCCCACGGTTTATTTCACCTCACCCAAGACCTGGGGCACAGTGAAACAGGGGGGAGAGTATTTTTTAAGTCGTTTTTATAGAGTTAAGGTTGATTATATTACCTTTGCCAATGCTTAACGGCTAGATTAAAGCTTCCCGAGCAAAAATATTCTTAGGATTAAAGACTGAATAGGAATATGGTAGCACCAACTGTGGGCTTATCCTCTAACTTTGAAACGTTCGTGATTCTGATTGCGAGAGCATGCCATCTCGCTCGTACCAACTTATTCGCACTATACGCGTTCTCGCTCGCGCAGCTCTCGCTATCGCTTGTCCCCTGATCCTGAGTTTAAGTGGAGACTTGGTTACGGCTGCGGAGGCACTTGTTTGGGCCATAGACATATATTTATAAAAAAGAACAGGAAGGAATCCAGGAATCAACGCACCACAGAATACGAATCTCTCTACGCAACGCACAGACCAATCCACTCATGATAAAGACGTAAAACAGTCTGACTCTTCAAGGCTAGCAGCAGCCTATATCCCAGCATTGGGATATTAAAAGGCTGATGAAGAATTTATAGTTAAAACTGCTCAAATTAGGCACCAATGCTTCAAGAAAAAAATAATTGTACATTTATTTGGAAATTCTTTATTTTCATTTTTACACAAGAAGAATTACTGTTCAATTTCTCTTAGATATAATCTCTTACTACTAAATTCATTAATAATTGTAAATCTTATCTTAAAAAATGCTAAACACTGATCGTAAATAAAATACATAATAATATTTACACAACAAAGAAGTAGATTACGTAAACTTTAAAACTGATTAAATAACAAATACTTAATTATTTATTATTTCATGTGACCTTTTAAAACAAAGTGTTTCATTATAATAAAAGTAATTGTATTTTTAAGCGAATAAAAAGCAGAGAAGAGAATCATTCCTAAATAAAAAGTTTTAGATATTTAAATATTACAAATGCATAATTCACATTACACTAGGCCCCATCTGAACACTATCCACTATTATCTATTCTGTGTTATGGACGCTCATTCGGTACTTATAAACCAATTAACCAAATATATCAACCAATTATATCCTCAAGAAGTCATTGAGCAATTTGGGAAGCGGAACTCGAAATGGTTATGTATGAATTCAAAAGAGAAAACCTTCTTCTCCACATAATGCTTTGTATACGACTATGCAACAGGGAGAAGTATTACATATCCAACAATGACAATGGAGGCAAGAGAAAAGGTGCTCCAGACGATCTTGATGAATCAAGGAAAAGAAGTGAACACTCCGAACGAAGTTTTCAAGCAAGTTTGCCTAGTACATCTCATCAACAAGGACGTACATCGAGCGGAACAACCACTGAAGATGAGAGTGCCTTGGAGGAAATGAATGATACTCATCAACAAGATTTCAGATTTAAAATGCTAAACTATATGCCATTAAAAGAACATTCAACAAAAGACATTTGCCGTGAATGGGGAATAGAAGAAGTCACAAATCAATGGGTCTTGGTTGACTTGGAGAATAAAAAGTTTGACATGGTAAAGTATTCGGCAGATTCAGGAGTTGACATGCACCACTATTTGCGAGCAAGAACAGAAATCCCTGAAAATTCTTGCATGTACATTGTTAAATTGGGAGACAACTGGACATTAGTGATATTCATGGAAGAAAGCAAAGGGAGGTAAAAGTAACAAAATTCCTTGTATCAAGACTGATATTGCTGAGCCAGCTAGGAATAAACGATCGATTCACCACATTGTCTCCCGATATACATACAATGTTCCCTAGTCAATGGATCAAGGAAGAAATGAGCAAATGGGAACAAGACATGTTGGCTGATCAGGATGAGAAATACAAAGATTGTGACTTATATGAACAAGAAAAAGAGCCGCAGACAATTACACCCAAGATACTGCTTAAGTTATGAGAATTGAATCAGAATCAGCGGAAGGGACTGTCAAATGGAAAGGAAAGATAATGCGTGAAAGGTTTGCATTGAATATATAAACAGAATTGTCAACAGACTCAGAATTAGTAACATTGTTAGAATGTTGAATTAGAAATGTCGAATATCTTCAGATACACAATGGACATAATTTTTGCGATTTCGTGATTTTATGGCATGGTAAAAGTTGATCATATTCAAGAGTACATGATGTCATCTAACAGAACACTTAGAAAATGTGGTACCACGGGTGGTAGTCTGTGGTACCACTGGTGCTACGACTGTGGGTACCACGATTACTAAACCAAGCCCATATATTATACGCTTATATTATAACATCTGAAAATGTCTATATTAATTCTAATGTGGACTCATGCAAGTTTTCTTTGATTTAAGGAAATAACAAGCTTATCTATTGCTCAGTTATTATAGTATGTAAAATGCTTAAATCAAATTAGTAAATAAACTCCTTATAAATACTCCTTATCTGTTGTAATAAAGAGAATGACGCAAAAACATTTTCTTCAATATAAACGTAAGGGTTTGTGTACAAGAAGCACATCTCAATAACGAGTGAGCGCAAAAATGATAAATTAATATAAACTATATTTGGTAAATTTAGAACATATTACCTAGCAATTACATGATAGGCTTTGCTGTGTACAAAGGGGAAACAATTGTTTTTTTTATTAATAATTTTTTAGTTTTTTTTATGAAAACAACTCGATAATATTATTGAGTTGTAATATTTACCAATAAATCTAAGCAATATTAGTAAACATATATTATATTTAAAAAGGTATGTATGTATGTATGTTCATACATGTACATATTAAATGAGTAATAACATTAAGACATGAGCAAAGCGAGCGCAGCTGCTGGAGCTATTTTGTCAAACAATAGTATAGCTATAGATAGCATCTTTAATAAGTAAACATAGAATAACTTAATTGAAAGTCGATTTTTGATTGGTGAGATTTTTTGGCTTGGGCACTGGGCTTTTCGGGGGGGCTTTAGCCCTTATCTAGTTACGCTACTTTTGACAGGGCCAAGTAAAATATGAATCAAACTTTTGTCACAATAGTATTAAACAAACATAGATGTTTAAATACATAATAAAAATACCTAGTGACATCGCAGACTGCCTCTATAATCTGAAATTAAGAATAAGAAATGGTAATATGTTTTGCAACTGCGTTCAATTAATTGAAAAATCACTACACGTTCAATAAAATATGTACGATCAACAAATATTCTATCACATATTTAAATAATCGTATTTATAGCTATATCATTACAATTGCGGTTGAGGTGAAGTTTGCTGCAGCGAGGTCATGAAACCAACAGCAACACGTGTAAAGAAGCAGTCCATCTACAAACATCACAGGCTTAGATAATATTAAAACAATTAAAAAATGATCTATCAATAGCATCAACAATTAGCTTGTCATGTAAATAAGATGTCATTAAATTATGTCCACATACTATGTATAATATTTAAACTACAAACAATATAAATTACAATGTCCTATAACAATAGACACATTAACGATTAAATATAATATAATATAATATTGTGTAACAAGGGTCCAGAGTTTAGTGCCAGTGTCTGTTTATAGTGTCGTAGGGCTGCCTGACGCCGAGCGAGGCGGGGTAACCCGCGGGATAGAACTGTATTAACTGCGCCTCCGACTGCCGGATCAATTGCTCCTGCCTTTGTAGATAATGTTGGTAAAAAGGAGGGCTCGACTGGCCACCCACAAACGGATATCCGCCGCGTACCTGTCCATGCCCTATAAATGGGTACGAGCCGGCTGCGTGCGTCGTAGACGCCGCGTGGGCCGGTTTCGCCATCTTCTCGCCGCCCGTTTCCGTGCTCCGCTGCTGGTGCGCTACCGCCGCTACCATGTAATTAGCCGCCATCAGCTGGTCAGCGGAAAACCCGGTGTTATCGCCGTAAAGTCCGCCACCAAGCGCCATGCTGGGTGAGGTGCCGAAATTGAAAGCGCTCGCTGGCATCATGCCCGATTTAACCGAGGATAGCACGTCAGAGGTGCAAGGGGTTCCATGGTAGCCCTGGCTGCTCACGATCTGCGCTGGCTTGCTCTCTGTTCGCTTACGTTTCGTTTTCGGTTTGGGCTCCTGCGTGGTTGTGTTGCTCGTTTTGTAAACGCCGTTGTCTTTAGTAAGCACGGTGGACGGTTGCGTGTAAATGCTGGCGGACGTACATGGAGTTATATCGGAAGGTAGGCTCTTGTTGAACATTTGGGACATTTGGGCCATTTGATATTGTTTTTCGTGGTAAAGCGATGAGCTGCCGCTTGGGAAGGAAGACAAATATCTATCGTCATTCGAGTAACGTTCCAACATTTGCGGAATGTTGGGCATGTTCCGTAGTGAGTCGAGTGGAAGACCGGAGTTTGAGTATGGGGTTTTGTATGGATGTGAAGATACCAATGGATGATTTTGCACAAGCTTCTCGGTTTTTTGGGATTTGCTTACGCTGTCGATACTTTTCGTCACGGATTCCGGATCGGTGATCGACGACACGTTCATGTGATCATTCTTGAGATGCCCACGCGGGTTGGGTATCCTTAACTCGGCGGGAAGACTCTGTTGCAGATCTTGTGTTCTTTGTATATTCGACCGTTGTGCGTTAATCATGTTGTACTGTTGGTGTTGCATGTTTTTGTTATAATTAATTGTATTAGCTGCATTGATTTCATTTTTCAGTTTTTCTGCCGCATTCGCGTTATAGGACGTAGAATAGTCGGAGGGCAACATTTCCGGTTTCCGCATTTGGTTCGCCATCTTCCAGTTGCCGTAGTCGATAGCCGTCGACGTGGGTGTATTGCACGCGTACAACTTTTTATTGGCCAATTCGATATCACTTATGGAAAAGTTGCCGACGGCTTGTCCAACTGACATGTGCTCATATTGGGTAGGGTGGTGAGTATGTGCGACGTTGTGGTTGATGGTCATATCGCCGTGACTCCTTTCCACGTGAGTTCTGTCTTGTGAATGCGCCGCGGGCGGGACGTTGTTTTGAATAGGGTTAGATTTCGTCAATGTTTTCTGCAATGGCTGATTGCTTATTCCCAGATTCAGAGCTATTGCGTCCACGTCATAAACTTTTTGCTGAGTATTTGTAATCGGCTTGGCGACGTCTCTCCCGACAGGGAAGTCACCCTCGTGAATGTCAGCGCTGCTCCTGCGTTCTACGTCAGGATTCATGTAACCCATATTAACCATGTCGATATTATCTTTCTTTATGACAGTCACAGGTTTATTTACATGTTGATTATTCAAATCCTTTTTAAGGTCGTGCGCAGTTTCAATGTGGTCTTTCTGAGTATTTCTTTCGTCAACAAGGCGTTCGTTCATAGCGTAAGTGATAGCGTTGTTTTCACGCAACTTTGCCATTTCTGATTTTTCACTGAGAGCTGCTGCTATATCGTCCACTGATGGAGTATTCATAGGCGGAATGGAGTGCAGTGGCTGCGACATTTTAGAGAAATCGCTTTTAACTTGTGTCGTAATAACTTGTTCTTTAGATTCGATCGGTTTAGACGGGGATATGACGGACTGCTCGGGCTCATTGTACGTTCGTTTCTTGACGGGGAAATGAGCAGTTTTGGATTCGGGCGTTATCTGTGGCACAATAGGAGGGGTATTAGCGGGAGGCGGCTGAGGCGATTGTTGCACTTGGGAGTAGTTGGTAGACGGCGGTTGAGTGTATGGAGAGTACACTGGGGAATACGGTCGTGCGTACTGATTTTGCCGAAATGTCTCGGGGGCTACGTTGCCGTACTCTTGGTGAGCGCGGGGCGGTTTATTGACGACCGCGGCCTTAGTCGTATCGTAGTAGGGGGGAGGATTGTGAGTGTACGTAGGAAGAGGGCTCTTGCTAGGATCTACGAAGTAATTTGGAGTGGATGCGCCAGCGGGATTATTGCTAGCGTAAACGTGCTGGGGATAAACAGAGTAAGGCGACAGTGGGCCTTCGCGCGGGCTGCAACTCTTCTCAGGGCTGCTTTTCATAGACGTCGTGTCTTGATAGAATCCTGCTCTAACCGATCCATTAATTATCGGGTACGTGATCTTTTGGAACTCCTCAGTTCTGGGAGAAGCGGGCGAACGGAGCAACGGCGAGGTGTGCGACATCTGGTGTCGAGGTGAGTCCAAGTCTTGGCTGAATGAAGACCGCTCGGAGACGGAGCTGCCGGTGCTGGTTTTCCTTTGCCTCGGAGTGGCATTTACCGGCACCGGGCTGTCTCCACCTTCAGGGTTTGGAGTCTCAGGATCAGTCGGTGAATCGTACTTAGGCGGGTTTTTGGGACTCGTTGGCTTTTGTTCACTGGTCGACGGTTCTGACTGCTTTTCTTCAACCTCGGCCTCGTCGGTTTTCTTCTTAATGTTGGTAGTCGGTGTAGGGTTTTTCGGAGCGCCAAAAGCTTTGAACCATGCGCTAAGATTTGGAGTGGCTTTCTCCTGATTAGGTTTTGGCGGTCCTTGAAGTTCAGTTTCGACTTCGGCATCCTTTTTCGTAACTGTAATAGGCGGTTCTTCCGAATTATTTTCTATTTGAGTATTATCTTCAGTTTTGGTTGCTTTCACTTCATCTTCTGGCTCCTTAATCACTTCTTTTTGAGCTTCCTCTTTAGTTTCATTCTGGTTGTCAAAATTATGGTCTTTCCCTAGTGTGAATTCTACCGTTGGCAACACAGAACCGAGGCTCAGTTTTGGGCTGGCTTCTTCTGATTTGACAATCTCTCGCACTTTATTTACCACTCCGAGAGTTGTAGTTTCTTCTGCTTTCTCTATATTTTTGTTGCTAATATTGGTGAGCAGATTGCCTTTACTTTTACCGGGTTGGAGCCTCTCTATAGTCCTCTGAATTTCTCTCCTTTTCACGACCTTGGGCTCACGTGACGACGGACGCTTGCGCATTTCTTTCTTGAACGCTGATTTTTCGCCTTGCGAGAGCTCGTCGTCTTGCCGGCTGTCTTGTTCCTCGATCGATATCGTGGTTTGCGCCGGGCTGTCGCAAGGCGAGCTCATCGCAGAACTTTTCGGAGGCTCTTCCAGCCATTTACTGATATCTTTGACCGCCTCTTCCAAAGCCTCCGAAGCAGATTCATTCTTAGCAGAACTCTTCTTATGGCTTTTCTTACAAACTTTAGTTTTGACAGGCTTTTCTTTCTCCTTTATTTCTTCCAATTCATTATCTGAATTTAAATCTCTATTTGTATCCTTTGACCTCTTCAAATCTGACGCGCCGCTACTACCTGCCGAATATATATCTTTGAATGTCGAGCTCTCTTTGTACTTCTCGTTCTTGGCTTTTAACTTTTCAATCGTCTCACGCAGTTTCTGATGTTTGTCTTTCTCGGGAACGACGAGATTATGTTTTTGTTTTTCGACTTCCTTCTGTTTGACATCGAAGAGCGATTCGAAGGCGTCCTTGGCGGCATGCCGTCTTCTTTCCTTGATCTTGTCGTATTTGTCTTTGAAGAAGTTGGGATCGTTTAGTTGGTCGTTGTAGTCTGGAAGACTGGACGCGGCCTGCTCGAGCTCGGTCGGGGAAGGAGACGGTGTGTGGATGGACGGCAGCGGGCTAGCACTGCGGCTGCGATGGGAGCTCTCCGGCGACGACGCCACCTCTAGCTTCACCGCGGTCACTTCAACTACTTCAGCCAAGTGACGCCTACTTTTCTTTTTCTTCTGCTTCGATTTCTTCCCCTCCTTACTCTTACCGTCCTTATGTTTCTTACTGTGTTTGCTTTTGGATTCGTGTCCCACTTTGTGTGAGATTTTCTTATGATTTTTGGAATGTTTACCGTGGCGATGGTGCCCCTTACGTTTCTTTTTTATCTTTCCTTGTTTATTTTTATGAGATTCTTTAGGTTTCTTGCTCTCAGTGCTCGGTTTCTCCCCGTCATCTTTTTCTTTCTTTATTTTTTCTTCCGGCACTAAGTCTAAAGAGCTGGATTTAGGTTCACCTAGAAAAAAAAAACTTATTTTACAAAACTTATATTGAAATTCATAGTAATAAAAACGGGGTACTTCAGTAACTACCAGTAAGGTAAATAATAATAATAATAATATTTTAATTTTATATAAAACCTAAATTTAAGAATTAAAATAAATAAATGGAATAATAATAATATTACAGAACAAAAATGGAGCTCTCTTAAAAAACTTCATTTTCAAATAGGAACCGGCCTGTCACGCAAACTTATTTGTAGAGATTTATTAAGCGAGAAAGATGTAGACAAGGCTGTGCCTCTGCTGCCGAGGCCAGCAATGATCAAACAAAAATACGCCTGTCGGAGGTACGACCAATCAATCGCCCCCTCCCCCCCTACCAATATTTTTTTTTTTCATTAGTTTATCGAGTTTCGTGTTTTTTATGTAACCAGGGACAAAAGTGCGTGCCTAAGTTGTGTGATTTCTATGATAAAACGGCGATTTTGTGAATAATAGAAGTTTGTTTACCTTTTTGTCAGGTAAGGATGAAACTTTAGGGAAAATTCATTTCATTTCATTGTCATATGACTCAAATCTGTCATTGGAGGGGTAGCCGGGACGTTTAAAAAAAAACTGAACCTACTGTCATAAGACTCGGTTCTGTCATCGGAAAGTCATCTGCCACCTATTAGGGTTCTGTTCCAGGGGGTTCCTTACCGGGCGTCTACATCCTACAAATACCTGCCATTTTAGCTTCGTGGCAAAGTAGTTTTCGAGATTTCGAGATTAGTCAGTCAGTGTGGTATTTCTCTTATATAATACTAGCTGTTGCCCGCGATTTCGTTCGCGTGGACCTACATAAATAAATAAAGTAGTCTATATTCGTCTCCGACCCTTAAGCTATATCTATGCAAAAAAATCAGGTCGATTCGATTAGCCGTGATACCGCGACATACACAGAGACAGAGTTACTCATTTTCACGTTTATAATATTAGTTAGAATTATGATGTATACGTACCAGGTGTTTGGAAATTCGATGCAAAGCCTTCAAGGCGAGCTTGTTTATTGGATAGTTTTTTTATTTAATTTTTTTACCTTTGAAATATCCTTTGAAATATCTGTACAAACTATGTCCGGTCTATGTAAGAATGTAAATGTATAATTTTTTCTACTTTGACAGACCAAAAAATAAAATACAGACTTTTTAAGTAGACGAAAATTTCTACTAAATACGTTTAGAGATGAGTTTAAAGTGTTTAAAAAAAAATAGCCTTTGACACGATCAAACACTTTTCAAAACATGAATAAGTATATTCCTGTCGGTAAAGGTATTAGTCATTCAAATTGCTCACAAATTTGCAGAATTAGTGCTCTAACCAAAACGAGATAAAAAAATAATATCTTCTTAAGAGCATGTCGGGCCATGCTTAATTGGGTTCCGTAGGCGCGTAGGACGTTTGAAGTATTTATCACTTTTTTCCGCTTATCTCAAAAAGTCATTATCATATGTTGCCCGAAATAATTGTAAAAGAAAGTTTTTACTAAGATCTAGCGACATGGAAGATAGCAAGTTTATGAGATGCATAGTTTAGAAATGGCATGGGGGTTGCATTACATGCAATTTTTTTCGGCCCATATTTTGCAAGCGGTACAACTGATAAAAAAAATATGGCGTAGGAAACCTTAACTTCATTTTAAAAGACCTATTAAATGATACCCTACATGTGGCAGACAGGCGAAAACGTTTGTTTTTAGCCCCACTTTACATGTATGACAATTAATATTAAAATTGATTCTTTTATTCTTTCAAAATTGTTAACTTTGAAAGACCTGTTCAATGACACCCCACATGATAAGGTACAGCAATTTTTTTTTCATCCTACCCTCAGCTACTCTTAATGTAGTACTACGGAACCCCAAAAATCATGAAAATAAACTTTATTATGGTTCTTTACGTCTCATTTTTAAAAGAGCTCTATGTTGCCGACTGGCAAGAGACAGAGGGAGACCGAAACCGTGGCATTATATTTTGTCGGGGGCCAATATCCACCGCGGGTCGTTCAGCAAAGTAAATAGTATGCCTGACGGCAATTGAAATAAAAAAGTTTTATAAAATACCTTCAGAGTGAGACTTCCGTTTTTTCCTTTTGAGATGTTCCGAAGATTCGTCGGGACTCAGCTTGTGTTTTCTAGAAGGGGTAGGCAGCTGGTATTCCACAGCTATTTCTTCGTCGGAGGAAGATAACCGATGCATGTACTTTTCAGTCAATCTATCGAACGCCACTTGCAAGCTGTCAACCATCGCAGTGTATTCTGGAATAGGACATTTTCCTTTTGTTACAATTATAATATCACGGTACATCACACTCTTGTGATACGAAATGTGACAGTTTTTGTTGTCAGTATCTCTTTCCGTTTAGGTAGTGAGCGGGATTTGGATTAAATTTGCTATGGGAGTAGTTACTCGTTAGATTAAAATATAGGCTTTATCTATATGGAATATATATATATATCTAATATGGAATATTGAAACGTAGTGAGGTTTCTCCTATATTACGTAATAAATAATAGCTCCACGATTGTACACCGAAATATGTCCAAAACCAACCATTATCCTGGCCATTGTACAAGCGGCAATTGTTCACGATCAGCTTGAAATCTGCTTTGAACATCGAGAAGTCGGTATAGAAGCCGCTATCGAGACGTTCCTCCATCTTGTGCAAGTCCATAGGTCGCCTGATGACAGCGTAGTAGTTTGGCGCATACTCCTCTTCGACTGGGTCCATGAACGGCCACGCGTCTTCGTGCGCGGTGATTTGTTCCAACACTTTGTACATATCGGTTTGGATATCTTCCTCCGTTTGGCTAAAACTGTAAGAAAATGAGTGAGTCAGAAGACATCCTTAAAATGAGGAGTATGTAACGGACCAGTAACATTTCTGATGTTGCTGCTGACCACGGACGGCGGTCGGCTAAGACTACTGTAACGTTTTTATGTGTCATATGTATTACCAGGCCTGCCAGATCTGTCCCACTGCTAACGCGGAGTGTTAAAGCCATTATACATAAGATTTATAGCCGCGAGCTTTACAAAAGGCCACTTTTATGGTGGCACTTCACATCGCTATTCGTGTTCGCATATTCGTCGTATTTGGCCCAATACGACGATGTGAAGTTATTATATTTGCCTATTTTCACGAATAAGACGAATAAGCAAATACACTGACACTCGTATCCGCTGGTTGTAGGTTTTAGGTTACATATCAAAGGATTTTTTTAACTATTCGCGTTCTAGTGTGTAAAGCGTGCTCGTGTTATTTGGGCGACACACAATTATTTGATCAAACACGGCGAAAACGGTGTACGAAAACAAAAAACTCAAATAAATTCAGCATTGTCAAATCAGTTTAGTACACGCCATCTGCACACTACCAGAGTAAGCCTGATGCTCCAGAGACTCAGATTAAAAACCTCTAGATAGATCAATTATGACTACTTCGTGAAACTTCGTAAAATAAAGCGAATTAAGGTACCGAGCACACGTATACGAGAGGGAATTTAGTTTTTGACCCCGTCGCTATTTTGTTTGTCAAGCCGTCAAAATAGGTTGTTTGAACCGTGTTTGAAGAACTTATGTACTTCAATTGGTGATTTTTAAGAAAATTCGCTGAAATATTTTTTTGAGAGAATTAAACAAGAGAAAACATATTTCAATGAAAATAAACATTGACTGACTGAAGTAAACGATGGTGAGATGCAGTGTGCTAGGCTGTAAAAGCCGCAGAGAACGAAAAATTGCCGGCATTACCTTTCATTCGTAAGTAGTTGAAAATATTATTTAACTACTGTTGAAATTAACTATGATGCAAATTTTTGCATTCTTTATACAAAGATTTAGCGTATAAATGCAGAATTATAGAATATTTTTAATAAAAAAAAAAAACATTTTTAGTTTTGGTGCTGCCAGGTTTTAAATTGTATTCACCCATGTTTATACAATATGGGCTAAATATGAGGGGCGACCGCACGGAAGATACTCGCGCGATCACCTCTCGTGGGATAGGCTGCGAGGAGTGTTGTAAAAAGGCACGAGATGCGGCAAAACAAATATATTTCTCAATGAGATTTAGAAATGAATTACATTACAAGATTTCTCTTCTGTCAATCGTACTTCAAAATTAAAACAAAATATATATAAACGTGGAAGCGGCCTGCAAAGACCGGAAGCGAAGAGGTTCGCTACAGCCCTTACCTAGAAAAATTGCTTAAATCTAACTAATGTTTAAAATGGTCCGTGTCGTTATCACGCGTGACATTTTACGTCAGGTTGTGAATTTTAATTCGTCAGGTTTACAAAAAAAAAAAAAAGAAGTTTTTTGTTCTATTTCAGATATACTACTCACCCGAAACTAGCCCTCAATGGATAAAAGCTATTGGTAAATCAAATTAGAAGTCAATAAAATATGTAGTCTGAATGAAGTTGCTGATATGTATTAAAAAGTTTGGTTACTGTAAATCATAATTATACACTATACATTGCTTGGTGGGAAACTGCGGATCTTAAATAGGATGAATGACGTTTATAATGTTATATTTCTAAAGGTCAGTTACATATTATGAAAATGATACTTAGGTGTTTTTTCGTGATTGGCTAGAAGATTTTCAGGAGAGTTTGTTGTAAATAAATATTTAACTGGAAGAAGTTATATTTGTTTTTTAACAATCTCAACTTAATACCTTCCCGAGCGACGCAATTAATCCTGGCTGGCTGGCTGCCGTTTTCAAATTTCGTTTACTGATCACGGGCTTAACAGATAAAAGGTTTTTTAGGAAAATCAGCGGTAAGCACTACCACCGCTTTTCCTTTAAGAAGCTGAACATAGTTAGGGTTTTCTTCTTTTACTTTATTCATTTACATACAGGCATTTAGTACATTTTGTGATAATTTTTCCTCAACATGGGGAAATGCTTATATTGTGGCAACATTTCAAAATGTTCAGCTGTTTCGTATGCAGGCACGCCATGACGCTATCTTGAGATTTTTAATCTGAGTCGGGAGAAAAATAACGAAGGCGCGCGATATACAAACATGCACAGTGGCGCGCGCCTCCGTTAATTGACGGAACTAAACAATAATAATCCATATAAATATGTAATCTACCTATATAAATAAAAGAACAAGCCTTTTTCTGGGAATCAACGCACAGACCAAATCGCTTATAGTAGAGACGTGAAATTTTGACCCAACATTCCCCAAATAGTCTAGGTGAACAATAAGAACGGATTTTGACCGATGAAATGGACCCCCAAAGTTTGTATGGAAATAAAATATTTGTTCATGCTACATCAACGAAACTCGGTGTGTGTAAATAAGCATAAAAATAATGAACGGCATGTCTCAGAATTTTCCAAAACCAACCCCTAAAGAGTTGAAATGGGGTGTTTCAATTTCTGTGGCTTATGCGAGCGAAGCCGTGCGGGCATGCTAGTGTGTAAATATAATTACATCTGAGAAGTCTTAAGCTTCTTCCTAGTGCTGTTAACCGGCTCCTCCTCGTTCTCCGGTATCAGTATTTGTCCCGTAACAGAGGCGAGGGAGTTGTTCGTCTTCCTGCCGGGTTTGACCGGAGTCACCGGCGGCGGCTCGCCTTTATTCGTGGCGGACGAGTTTTTTGAACGCTTGTCTGAACTCTTCGAACGGCTGGAAACCTTTTGAGGCATCTCTTCTTTTGCCTTTTCAGAAGTCGACGACGAATCTGACGACGCCGACTTTGATCTGAAAAAGAATGGTTCTATTTCTAGCCTTCGCAATGTTAGAAAATGTAGTGGCGGTTACCATTACAGTTTTAACGTCCGGTTACAAATGTAATGGAAATTGATCCACAAATGTGCATTGATTCGGCACTATACCGGATTCATCATCATCAACCATTTTCCACCCACTGTTGAGTATTGGTCTCCTCCTCAGCGCGCCATGTTTTCTGGTCCTGTGCCAGTCTCGTCCGCAGCTTCCCTGATACTTGAGCGATGTTATCCAACCATCGACTTGGAGGTTTGTCCGGTGGTCTGTGCCAAACCATTCTGTGCCTGCCTTGGTCTACCATCCTGGCCTTCCCTTCTGGTTAAGTGTCCCATCCATCTTCACTTGAGTCTCGTGATCCATTTAACCATGTATTGGACCTTCGTTCGTCGTCGAATTTCTACATTTGATACACGGTCCAGGTGCCTATAATGCTTAACAGGGCCCGACCCACCGCCCTCAGTGCCACTTGGATCTTGAGAGTGGTGTTTTTAGTGAGGGGTCCACGTTTCAGCACCATATGTGAGGAAGGCAGGACACATTGGCCTTTACGCTTTCGGGGATCATTGACTTAAAGACATCATCCCGTTTTCCAAAAGCAGCCCACCCCATCTGGATTCGTCTAGTGACCTACTTTTCCTGAGAGCCTCCTCGATCAAATGACAAACAGTGTCCAAGATAGACACACACTACCTCGACAGGACCTACTGTTAGATCCGTAGATGTCGAGACTTGTCATGGTCTTAATCTTGGACTATTTGATCCTAAGACCAACTTTCGTGGAAGCCTCATGTAGTTCTGTGCTCTGTCTGTTCTCATGTAGAATACCCTGGAGGCCAGGAACATTTTCAACT
Organism: Apocheima hispidaria; assembly: GCA_947579745.1. Taxonomy (NCBI): domain Eukaryota; kingdom Metazoa; phylum Arthropoda; class Insecta; order Lepidoptera; family Geometridae; genus Apocheima; species Apocheima hispidaria. Next base: position 4,579,418 of record OX388149.1, on the reverse strand, counting down.
AGAATGATCATATCATCAGCGAAACGGAGATGTTATACCGGATTATTCGTAAATAATATACTATGCTTGGCGGAGTTAATGTGTTGCGCCATTTTAACTATGGTCAAAATGACGGATAACACGTGCTGGCTAAACTTCATGGTTAAGAATAAAGTTATAATTAATTTAACTACAACAGTAACTTTAAATGGGATTGCGGTGCAACACAGCCTTCATGTATTTATTTCGAGTGTGGAATCGCTTGCCGAAGGTTTATTCCTTGTTATAGAGACTTGGTAGCTTTTCGAACTGTTATCAGATCATAAAAAAATACTCTCTTTAAATAAACGGCAAAATACTCAACATGAAGGTACGAGTACTTAGTTCTGATTTCATTATCCATAGAAAAAACAAATAAATTTTATTCAAGTATTCTTAAAAAAACAGTCCCTTTATGTCAGAAGTACCACAGATCAGTACCATTGATGGTAATGACACACCTTTATTCCACTAGTACCATTGATTGTATTACTGACATAAAGTAGGTATTCCGTTGTGATCTTTAGCATCTTCTAAATATTCGAGCTTCATTTGAGCATTTTGGATACATGTCTAAGAAACTACCATTGAGTATGTCGACACGCTCTTAACAACTTATTTTAAACCTAATTCCAAAAAAAAGCAGGTCCTCAAGGCGACTGTTTTTTTTTTTTTGTTAATTTTTCTCGAATCTCTCTATGAACTATGAACATACAAACGGACAGACAGGCAGACACCGGATGGATTCGGATATGGATTCATTTTTGTCATTTTGATACGAAAATCTAAAAACAGTTCTTGAAGGTATTACATTATTGACTTCCCTACCTCAGTAAGTTTCTTCTCCTTGCTCTATTCTCTCGGGCGAGATGTGGCATGTCCTTGGTTGTGTCTGGTTCTTCTTTACTGTCATCTGTGCTCTGTTTACTTCCTTCTTCTTTCTTTATCTTCTGTAGCACTCTGTTAGAGGTGCGGCGCGGCGCTAGTTCCAACAACCTTAAAAACAAAATTACACAGTGAAGAAAAAAAAAACAGACGGCTGGGGAAGTGGTTTTAATTCGCTGTGGCTGTACATCATAGTTCCGGCAGTTTACGAAGGACCGGGCCATGCAAACATGTAAGCGGCCACTGGAGAGTCGCCGTGTGATGAAGGCGCGGTGTAGATGCGAAATGGAAAGCTATTTCACGATTTACCGTAGGCAATCGTAGTCAGAGAAAGCAATAGATGGCTGGATAAGTCCCTTTCCCACAGAAAAAAAGGATGGAAAACTAAGTATTAATCATGAAGAAAAATGACAAACTTATAATATTTCTGTTCCTTAGCGTATTGTTATATATTGTTTGTATTTTTCCACATACAGCCTAGCCCCTCCACTTATTTTGATAAATGATGTAATTATGGATTCGTCTAGATTAGGGGATGGACTCTGGCTTGGTGACGTCATCATAAATTCAAAATGGAAACTAAATAAGTGGAGATGAAAATTTAAGTTCACTGCAAACTTATGTGGTGCAGAGGGTATCACTAAATAGGTTTTTAATTAAAGTTTGATACATAATTTTTTAATTAGGTGCTACTTGGCGATATATGATCCGCAAAAAGCTGACAATTTGTCCCGACGAGTTTTTAAGCTGCTATGAAGTATAGTCGGTCCAGGAGCTGTGAAATTATAGGGGTCGCGAGGTCTCGGCGAACATCTTGTGTAATTCTAGATTTTGTTTGAATAGCCTAGACAGTATTTTTACTCAAGGCGCGGTAAAATCGTTTTATTTTTCGTGATATAATTGCAATCGATTTTCAGTTATTTCTCTTTTACTAATTGTGCTGTAAGACCTTGCTCCTTACCAAATTTCATGGATCTAGGTATAGGTATACAGGTTTTGATTTATTACCCCACTGCCCAACAAGGAGGGCAATGTTTTTGGGGTCCCGGAGTGATATGCTACAATTTGCAGTCGAGTATTTTTTTTTTTGTTTTTTCTTTTAATCATGTTACTTTTGCGTAAGTCGTGGTACCTCAGTGAGAGCACGCTCGCCTCGCTCGGGGTAGCGGGTTCGAACCCGGGCGGGCCCATACCAACGAGTTTTTTACAACTTAGGTACGGAATTACGAATATACCGCTGGCTTTTCGATGAAGGAAAACATCGTGAGGAAACCTGCATATTTCCGGAGAAGAAATTCGATGGCGTATGTGAATCCAACCAAGCCAACCCGCATTGGGCTATCGTGGCGGAAAAGACCTAATCACCCTTCGAGGATAGGCTGATATCCCAGCAGTGGGATGTTTAAGCCTGATACAGACGTGTTTGCGAGTGTCAAAATATGCGGCACAAATAGCCGTATATTTTGATTGCTTTGATTTAGAAGCCTGGTTTTTTACAGCTCGAAGGTACCGTGGACCTAAGTATTTGTTATTTGTAAAATTAATTTCAACTTGATAACTGCACGCGTTCCTGAGAAAAGGGGTCTTGAAAGACAGAAACGGAATGTGTGTGTGTAAAGTGTATTTTTTTTCATTGTGAGCTACGAGACCCAATTTTTTTAAATCAATAAAAGATTAATCCTTTGTCATTATCACAACACTCAGTTCTTGAGTGGCGACCACGAACCGGAAGACGCAGCGTAGGCAGGCCTCCCACTAGGTGGACTAACGACATTGTGAAAATCGCGGGCAGCCGGTGGATGCAAGTGGCACGTTGTCGGTCGGCGTGGCGCTCTAAGGGGGAGGCTTATACTCAACAGTGGACGTCTCCTGGCTGATGATGATGATCACAACACGCCACGACCCTTCACTGCGCGGCCGCTTATTAAATAAAAATAACTTTGTCCCATTGCCACTGTCCATTCCGCTTTAGGAACTAATTGAATGAATTTATTTGTCAATGCATTCATTCGTTGTATAAGAGTCGTCTATAAGCATCCCATTTACTTAAAGATCTTATTTGACACAAATTTACAGTTCCAATGGAAGTTGCAGGTTGCATAATAAGCGCCCCTATAACGCCTTATCTGTTGCAAATAATCGGTGTTAACGGCGCTTATTATTATTAGCTTGGTTACTAAAAGATTGGCATTTAGGCACCAAAGCTATTTAAACAAAAATCTTGTGCTAAATATTTGAGGCACCAACGATCACTAAATACCCATGGCATGCATGTCTATGTCGCTTCGAGCGCGAAAGTTTAGCTTTTAGCCCACCCGGGTGGGCCGCTTTTACGTTTAACCTAACGAGCGCGAAAGTGAAACAGCGGTAGACATATTAATTCTCGCCATCTCACACACCTTTACGCGTGTAGGTATTTATGATGAAAGTTGCGCTTCGATGTGCGTGCCAAATTTATGATCTCACAGAATCATATGCCATCTCGATTGCGGATTTCAAACATTTTTGAAGTTAAAAAAACACTAAGTAGAAAGTTAAAAAAAAAGTCTCCAGTTATCTTTAAAATAACAACGTTATTGTTTTAAAGCAATTGTTTTGTTAACATTATATTTTTTTACGAAGGCACTTTTTTTTTTCTTTCTAACAAATTTTTTTCTTTACGTTCGTCAAAATATAATACAACTAGCATCTATACAAAATATAATACTTCGTTCTTCGTTCGTGTGGACCTAAAACAAAAAAAAGTAGCCTATGTCGGTCTCCGACCCTTAAGTAACCTATTATATTTATGCAAAAATTCAGGACGATCCGTTCAGCCGTTTGATAATGCGATAAACACAGAGACAGAGTTACTTTATAATATTAGTTAGGATAGGATAACAAGAAAATTGATACAAAACATTAATGATATTCAAAAGATAAACAACAGTTTATTTTTTTTAATTCCTACTCTTTGTTTTATTTTAAATGTTGAAAAAGTGTGAAAGATTTTTCTGTTTGGGAGCACGGCCTTAAATATCTTGACGCCTAGTAGTATCACTGGCACTTACTGCTTGGCGGTTAAATAACTGACAAAAGTACTTTCCCTAAGCAGACTCTGCTAGTCTTACCTGCTAGTCTGCTTCTGCAAATAACGCTTATCGCTATCGCAGTTTTTAGCGTTTGCGACTCTTAAGAAAGATTTTTCTACCGTATTTTTTTATCAAATAGTTACCACGATCGATATTGTTATTCATAGAACATAGTTTTACATACTCTTTTATTAAATAAAGAGCTTTGTCGCCCTGTAATAAAAGTGAAGCCACACGGGCATCGCCGGTGCGTTACGTCGTCGCACCGCTATGGTATCGACGCACTTAGTGCCAACGTAATGCCTCTTATTACGACGTGACAGTGTCTCTTCACGCTTCTCCTCTCTGGTTACCTTATCCGTTGAGTCGCTACACAACGTAGCAACGCACTGTGTGGTAAGTGTGATTTACACCTAGGACGACGCGACGCAGCGTCGTCTCTCAGGCGTCGCAACGCACCGACAACGCGTCGTGTGACTACACTCTTACCTTTTCCATATATATCATCTCCATGCTAAGATTGCGTGGATGTGAACGCTTTTAGCGATAGGTCGACAGTTTTTACACTTGTTTTTTTTTTTGTTTTTTTTTACCCGACTGCCCGAGGGGAGTAACGTTTTTTGGGTGTATGTATGTCTGTGCGTTCCTATAGTACCTCCTGCAACCTAAACGGCTTGACCGATTTTGCCGAGTGAGGTGTCGTTGGATTCGTCTTTACCTCCGGAGTGACACAGGCTACATTTCGCATTCGGGTACTTTGTTTTTCTTTTAATAATATTTCTTTCTGTCTCACGTATAACGTTTCTGGGCTGAACAATAAACAGAAGTCGATCTTTATTATAATTGCGAAGGTACAGTACGCGGCTTTTTAGTTGGAACTTCGCTCGGGAGCAAGCGAGATGTATATACTCCACTATTTTCGGGTTTCATACAAAACTTAAATAAGCTTATGTTTTTGTAAATGTAACGACGGTTTTTTCAACTTTTGCACGAGGTCTAAACATCAACCGATTTTGATAAAGAAGATTAGGTTTATTATTAAAAGTGGCATTCTTGGGTAACTTTTACCTATGAGCCAATAGCGATACGGTTTTGCAATTCTGTAGGCATAATATAACCTTTTGAAAAGAGGCTTTAAAATCCTGAACGAAAATATTTACAAAAATAAGTGTACTGGAGTCGCTGCTACATAATAGGCAGGTCTCGAAATGGCACATCTTTTTAACCGGCTTCCAAAAAAAGGAGCAGGTTATCAAGTTGACTGTTTTTTTTTAAATGTTTGTTACCTCAGAACTCCGTCATTTTTAAACCGATTTTTAAATATATATATATTTGAGGATGTATTTCCAGATTCGTCCAATTTTTAACAAAATCCAGTTTTGATAAAGGGATCCATGAGGAATTGTGAGAACTCCTCAAATATTATAGGCATACATATAGCGATTTTGATATTTTCATTAACAAGTCAAGCATTTGCATTCAGAAAATATCATTTGGTGAACTGGAACTGATGAAGACGACCACAGATGGTCACCAGAACTCTGTAATAATAACTATTTCACGGATGGCGCCAAGAAAATATTACGATAGTGTTATAGTTATAGTCTTTTGTTGAAGTAGTATTTTTTTTGTTAAATTTATTAATAATGACATCCAGAAAATAAACAAAAGAAAATCGCGCGTTCTCGAGCAAGCGACAAATTGACAATAGTTTATGTATGAATTCATCATTGAGTCCGGAAAAAAACATACTACTGAAGCTTCCTCAAATAACAATGGGACCTACAAAAAAACATTACAATTTGTCATTTTAAACATTTACCTTTTTTTTTATGGCCAATCAAATACTAAAACCTACTTACTTAGTTTATTTCTTAACATTTCAAAAATGTAAATAAATCGCTTATTGCATTTTCTGCACGACTAGCGCCACATAATTTTTGTAAACTTTACACTCACAGAGCTTGCCCGCCTTTGACCGCGGCTCACCTCGTGTTAAGTGAAATTGTGGTCGATTATGGTAAGTTCGCATAGCCTGGAATGGGAACTGGCTCTCAAGTAAGGGTGCCGGAAAACATCGTTGGTGCTTGGTGACCAATTTCAACTTAAAGTTGGTGAGCCGTGCACGAGAAAGTACCGTATCTCCATGCAATGATTTCCTTACGATGTTTGTTTGTTTGACATCTATTTCGGCAAGCCTAAATCGATCTGGATAAAACTTGGCGAGGTAGTAGTGTGCGGAATATTTGTGTCACGGGGAAAAAATACTATAACCGGCAAAAACTAATAAACTAAGTCTAAATAATTAAGTCGCCATAGCTCAAAGTTGAATGATTTACAGAAACCAGTGCGTAAGTTCGTTCCCTCAAAACGAACAGACTTAGCGAACAAACGCGCGAATGCGCTGCCTCTCTTTCATTTCAATTGCAACGGTTAAATTGGCCCGGATGCGGTACGGCATCTGTATGCGGTATTATTCTTTCGGATTCCACCCAGGCCTGCTTCTGCTCGTACCATGTTAGTCAGGCGGCATTTACTGATATTTATAGGGTCTCGTGAAGGAATCCTTACAGAGCGTACCGAGAAAAAGGATTGGTACCGACAATTGTAAAAACAGCGTAATTCTGCATATGTCAAGCTTGCCTTCGCACAGCGGCTTCATTCAGTACGTTATATTCGCTTCGTGAATATAATGCACTAGATGGATTCTTCCTCCTCCAAAACAAAGATTAAATCTTAAATTATGACGCGAAATTGCGAAGTTACTCTTAGATATTTTTGGTCTAGACACAGCGAGCATTGACGTGGGCGTGGGCGAGACAGCGAAGCGAACGCTAATGTCTCGTCAACGTTTTGCCACAGAATAAACAATAGTACACGTAAAGAAGAGCAGATAAATAAATTTCGGAATAGCCGAATCAATTTAACGTGAGTATTCCCGTTTTATTAAAACAAAATGTTTGTTTTATTTAAACCACGTCAATTTTCATAGAAAAAAAAATACATTTCTTGAGTGGTGATCACGAGCTGGATGACAGTGTAGGTAGGCCTCCCACTTGGTGACTAGACGACATTGTGAAAGTCGCGGGCGGCCAGTGTATGCATGTTGCAAATTATCGTTCAGTGTGGCGCTCTAAAGGGAAGGCCTTTGTCCAACAGTGGACGTTTTCAGGCTGTTGATGATGATGAAAAGTAAAGAAGACTCACTCCGAAATGCTAATTAAATAGATAGAGACCATCGCAACTTCGCAATACAGTTATTTTTAGCACGCACAGCAAAGCCTAACTACCCACGGAAAATACATACAAGAACGCAACGCGAGCGAAAAGTCGAGAATAATTGTTCTGTCATTTTCGCACTCGTTACGTTTGATGTAAAAGCGGCACCGACTGTCAATGCTATAAGGACGAAATATTAAATAGTCAACAAGAGATTCGAATCTAGACAAATTGCCTTAGAAACACCAAAGAAAATGGAGGTTCTGTACAGCTGTAAACTGCATTAAACTCAAGCGTGAGATTGCTCCATTGATGTCTGGCTTGTGGTGCATCGGTAGCGAGGCGGACAACCAGAAGCATCTTGAAGATGTGGTGTTATAGCAGAATACTCGATAAGAGCTGGACGCAGGTCTCCAATCTTTAAAGTCCTCTAACGCGTCGTTAAAAACCGAGAGCTCTTGCAGAATGGCTGCGTATCTTGGCCATGTACTGCGGCATGATGAATACTACTTTTTTCAACTTAGAATGATGAGCAAGATCGAAGGTAAACAGAGTTTTTATACCACCTTGTGCTGTAAGGAAGCAATAAGCCACCTGAATCTGAATCCTGATGTAAGTAAGAAATCATGGTTGTGGAACGTCTCTGAAGCATGAAGCGTCAAAAAAGTTAGGAAAAGGTTGCTAAGCTGAGTGTTGAGAGGTGATCCAGGTGATGATGATGTTGATGATGAATCGCAATAGCATAAAACTAAATAGTAGTTAGCTTTAGTGTATTGTTTGAGCCAGGCTTGTGGCCTCATCGTTACAAGTGATCCCTTCCAGGCCACCTTTGGATGGAGAGGACTTGTAAAAAAGTATAGTATAAAAAAGCGGTTACAGTGAAAAATTTAACATAAATAATTAATAACTAATTTGTTAACGGCATATTTAAAACTATTTTTTCTGTTCAGTAGTTATGTAGATTAAAAATCTTATTTTGTGATATATTTGCTTTTTGGTTCTGTCGCCTGTAGGGAAAACATGATTACATGACATATCTCTATTTTTTTTTTAATGACCTGGATTTACTCATAATTTTCACTATTTTAGGAAGGTATTGTATATACAAGACATTATTACACTAATAGTGAGGTAATAATAATATCTAGGTTTGCTTAGAAGAGAAATTTGATTGATTCCTTGTTTAGATGTAATTCCCAATTACCTGGTTTGTTTTTCTAGCGCGAACTAACGCCATCTCTTTTCATCTGCGCCCGAAATTATATAGAGCTATCTTTTTCTCGAAATAGCTTATTAAATAGGATTGTCATTGAGAAAATGCGAAAACTGGTAAACTGTGACTAAAGCCGTCAGGACGCTATTTATCGGCGGCTTTGTATCGTACAATTCGGGCGCTGTTATAACTGGCGGGCTTATCCTCTAACTTTGAAACGTTCTTGATTCTGATTGCGAGAGCATGCCATCTCGCTCGTACCAACTTAGTCACAATATGCGCGGTCCCGTTCACGCAACTCTCGCTATCGCTTTCAGAGTTACGGGATAAGCCCACTGATTTTATTTACGAGAAAAGTAAATTGTATTACTGTTTTTTTTTAAATTTGAATTTATACCAGCGACCCATGCCGCGCCCCGTTATTTTTTGGAGCTCGGCTGGCAGCGGGGTTAATGCACAAAACACCCCTAGTGGGACAACAGCGCAGGTCTTATCACCCCCAGTTAGAATTAGATAATGTTTTTAATGCAAACCGACGCATAGTAAAATAAAAAATGGCTACTTTGGACTCTAAAACTAATACTAAAACTCTTCTAAAACGAATTCTTCTTTCTTTTCTAAAACGAGATCGATTCTGAAATTTAGAATATGATTTTTTTTAACTATATAGTTAGAGGAGGGGGTGATAATATGTATAGATGAGCATCAAAAAATAAAAATATAGTTATTTTCAAATACTTTTTTAACAATAACCCACTAGATGGGGTAGGTAAACATTTATTTTATTCCTGCTTTCCTCTAGAGGAGAAACCCCTAAAATAGTTATTTCGTAAAATTTCCCAGTAGCGAAGTGAGTACTTAATTTCAGTGCTATAGTACTTATAGTCTCTGAATAAAAGGACCTTGTAATACAGATGGAGCAATAGAACTAAAAGAGTTTATTTGTTTGGTACAGAATCCTAACGGAGTGAATATTTTGAAGCCATACCTTTTCCTTTGCAATCGTTCCTTTTCTTGAAAAAGCCTTGGTATCTCTGGCAGGAAGTTTTGTGATAATGAGCGGTATAACTCTTTCTCAACCTTGCTAGTTGCTTTACTGAATTTCTCCGTCAAGTGTGTCCAGTCTTCCTCAGTGAAGCATACCACCTGCCACACGCGGTCTGCCTCGTCTTCATCAAGCCAAACATCACCAAAGAAGCAGCTACGTTTCTTGCTCTCTTTAAACTTTTTCTTCTTGTTTTTGCCTTTCGGCTTCCTTGTAATATCCTCCCTGTATAATCTTGTGCCATAAAAGTACCAGTATGCAGAATAATTGTCATCCCACCTGAAAAAGATTCAGGTTAAATAATTTTAATTGGAATAATTCTTACTTACACTGAATAAATAATAGTAATGTAGTAGAGCAAACTCTCACCAAAATGTATGGTAATAGCTCCAGTGACGTAGGTTAAGAGTTGGCTCCCCAGATTCAGTTATGTCACTCACTTTTTATCATTTTTTTTAATATAAAAGTTACAGAGAAGTAATTTTAAAAAATTGATCATTTAATATCTTTAGAAATGTATCTTTTAAAAATATATTAGAAATGTTTTAAATTTAGCATGGAAATTACTCCACTCACAAGAGGTACGCTACTAGATATTGAATGAATGAATATCTGTAGAATAAGTTTGCCAATGTTTTATAGCAATTTGCATAAATTATTCTTTTATAATTTGGCGAAAAGAAGAAAAAGAACTCGAAAATATTGTTTTTTTTCTTTCTCCTTCACCAAATAAAAAATAATTACATGAAAATTTGCTATACAACATTGGCAATTGTTATATAAAGATATTACTTAAATGATATATTTTTTTAATTTCCTGTCCATAATATTTATATTAAAATATGTTGTAAAAGTACGAACAAGATAGCAAGAGCCAGGGGAGCCAGGATTTAAAACAGAAAACCTCACAATCAAGCTTGAATAATAAGTATAAGTTAATATTCATACCCAAGAGGCTCAACCCTTAAACTCTCTGCTTCAAGATTTTTAAACAGATCGAAGACATCTTCAGCATCCAGTCGAAAATCGCATAATGCATATAAAATTTCTACTTTCGTACGCAGTGGAAGAAACTGGAAGTCTATATCTGTGTTGAATGGATTGTAACGACCCGTTTCTTGACATTTTTGCCGAAACAGTCGCCTCAAATACATCTGAAATTAGCCAATATAGTTACTTCATGGTGCAATACATAACATAGTACATATTGTGCGTAATTTTCCAGATTTTTTTTGAAATATACCTGATAATTAAACGCCGAGATGTCATTGTTGCCCAAACAACCATTTAGAAGACGTACAATCAATTCTGTAAGCAGAGAACTGGCCGATTCTTCAGTACCATCTGTTAGCAAAGCTTCCTCAAGTTCCTACAAATTTTTAGATGTAATAAGTGTCTTATTGCACAGATTAGGCTTAAAAATGTATAAGAACAGATTTATTCGTTGACACTTACTTCTATATCAAAATCCAGAAGGTTGAATGCAGTCCTGAACAGAGAACAAAAGTATGCGATCCCCGGCACTTCCCACCATGACTGGATATCACCATACCGAAACCGTGAGAAATTCATTCAGACATTACATAGAACTGTACTATTTTCGAGAAAAACCACCAATCTGAGTCCCGATTCACTGAAACCCACTTAAAATGGCATTTGAAGATGGAAACATAACCTTAAAAAACTATACACTGGACGATGGCTGTCCCACTGTCATTAAATAACTTTCAAATATATTTTTAGGTATTTTCTGTATAGATTTCATGAAGGAATACTTGATTTCTTGTTTTGGTAAAAGATTATATCAATATGCGTTGTGTACCATCTCGAGACACAAACGCCCTAACAGTTTACACAAGTCGTTATTGAATCACTTTTAATTTTTAAATAGCTATAAAGAAGTTTCTGCATATCTATTATGCAGTTTAATTTAAAATGATTATACTTCAAATAATGTTTTGATAAAACACAGATTATTTAACGCGTTTGAATATTGAGATATGAAATGATTCAATTAAAAGTATATTAAATAGGAAGTAGTTTTTTTTTTTACTTCACTGACGCGGCCTTCTGGAAAAGGAAATGTCTACGCTGCCGGAGCCGGCATCTGGAACGGCTGCCGGGAGCGGGCGGGCGAAGGGCTAAATAGTAATATTATTTTATAGTAGCTGATGCTTGCGAAGCTCGGCCTACAGCCTCGCTAAACTCTTTATACAAATCTTGTCCTCACAATTACAAACAAAACAATAAAGAAATAATCAAAATCAGTCCAGCCTTTCTCAAGTTATAGAGTGACCAGCGGACTTATCCTCTAATTTTGAAACGTAGTGATAATGCGCGAGCGGGACCGTGCATAGTGTGAATATGTTGGTGTGAGTGGGATGGAACGGCCTTAATAAGAGCACAGGAAAAATAGGGGTCCATTTTTATATATATACATTGAACCAAGTACAAAACTAAAAGCCAACCATCTCTTTTGGCCTCTAACTTTCACATTTTCTTTCGAACTCTTTGTCGGCTCTAAACATACTGCTGCGGAGCCAAATTCAGAGCGCTATTATGATCTTTAGTAAAATATCATCATCAGCCGTAAGACGTCTACTGCTGAACATAGGCCTCCCACCTAAAGCGCCACATCGACCGACAACGTGCTACGTTTATTCACCAGTTGCCCGCGACCTTCAGGCCTGCCTACACTGCGGCTTCTAGTTCGTGGTCGCCACTCAAAAACCTTTCTTCCTTCCCCATCGGTTACCGGTTCTTCGAGTGAAGTGGCCAGTGGGCTTATCCCGTAACTCTGAAAGCGATAGCGAGAGCTGCGCGAGCGGGACAGCGCATAGTGCGACTAAGTTGATACGAGTGAGATGGCATGCTCTCGCAATCAGAATCACGAACATTTCAAAGTTAGAGGATAAGCTCGAAAGCCGTGCTTAAAAGCCTCGCTACATGGCCTGACCTCACATCGTTTGAAAGAGATGGCTATATATAAGTTTCTCGGGGAGCGAAAGGGAGAAGCTATAACCTTAATAGTTTGTTTCTTTTGCTCCCGTGAAATACAAATCTAGCTGTCCCTTTCACACGATGTCAGGTCAGGCCATGTATAGACACCATTATTGGCACGTGCTGATAATGGACGCCCCGTATTCCAGGCCGTACATTATCGGCGGGCTTATCCTTTAACTTTGAAACGTTCGTGATTCTGATTGCGAGAGCATGCCATCCCGCTCGTACCAAATTAGTCGCACTATGCGAGGTCCCGCTTGCGCACTATCACTATCGCTTTCAGAGTTACGGGATAAGCCCGCTAGTCGTACAGTATTGGGCTGTACATTATCAAGAAGATTACAATCAAGAAGATTGTAGTAAAATCTTCTTGTACATTATAGACACCCGTGCTGTACATTATTTACAGACTTTTAAGGGTGTCTACATACGGAACGATTTGGTCGGCGCCGACCAAATAGGCGGCAACCAAATCGGCGACAACCAAGCTGCTTCCGATTTGCGCCGACAGCCAGTAGCTTCACTTGTTTCGTAGACAGCGACACGTGCACACGTCATGCCTCCTGTTTTATCGAAGCACGCAAAAATTGCATTAGCCATAGCGGCGACGATAATACCACCACAAGACAAATAAAATAAAAAAAGGAGAATGTGGGAGAACTTTTCATACATTTCATGCACCTAATAATCATATCGTTTCCTATGTTGATTTACCTACCTACAATTCGAGACAATAAGTCTTGTAATGTTATATAAATGCCACATATATTGCATTCAAATCCAATCAGCTTCTACTTTTCGAGCAAGTAACCTATAGTATTTTTTCTCTTTCCTCCTTAGAGGATTTTGGCGTCGCACTTCTTATGCATTTGCCAGTGTCAAGTATACTTATATATTTTCAAGTTTTGCTAAATAATATCAAACAAGTCATAGTCACAGTCGAGCAAAACAAGTCACGGTCAAGTCCAAGTCATGCCCCACTAAAGTGGTGAAAACTTTACTAAAGCCTTCTATGGAGTTTTGGAAACAACACGAAAATTGACGTTTCACGACATTATACCATTCAACAACAGTCGTGCTTATTCACGAAAACTCACCGTTTTTACACATTAACACTCGAAATAACACAAGTTTTGGAAAATAATAAAATGATGCGACATGATTTCTTCACTTTCCCGCCAAAACTCACGTATAGAATTGCTCCGTAAGTTTTAGTTTTTCTCCGTTGAAGTGACGGAACAAAACAAACAAGCGAGGTAGCGAGAATTGTGCTATTATCTAATCTGTGGCGAAAGTTGATTGAACGTATTATAGGTAGGTACTTAGGTACTTACATTTTCCTTTCTTGCCGGTAGGTAGTACTCATATTTTCCAGTTAGGTCCTTACTCCGTAGTACTAATTTTGGAGTCCAATTTTACGGCTTTCGCGTATTATTTTACTCTGGGAGAAGTGGGGAGTCGTGAAGGTCGATCAGTGCTGCCAAGCGCAACAAAAATAATTAGGTACAAATTACTTGAAAATCCGTTTTTTTTTAAAAGAAAAATCAGTATATTTAATTTTTTTCTTTAAAAAAAAACAAATACATATTCAGAGGCTAATAATAAATTCAGATCAAGTAATAGTTTTTTGGACTGCAGAAAGTTTTTGTTTAAATCCTTACAAAAATGTTTTGTAGCCAATAAGAGGGTAGCTTTTTTAGTAGTGCGCAAATTTTGCATACTTGAAGATTGTTGAAAAATAAAGGATAAAGTAGTTTTTGGTTTTACCCACCTTGGTAAAAAATTACCGAAATAAATTCAAATAAAAGTACAGAGATGTAGTCATGGTCACTTCAATCGTGATTGTGCTACGAACACCTACGATACGTGTAGGTACCTATATCACTTCTTCTCGCTCGCTACAGCAAGAAGTAGGTAGGTAATTATTGTACATACGTTGGTTGTCCATCATTTCGTGCTCAGGAACTTAATAAATGCAAAAAAAAAAATGGTATTGGATAAATATGTTCTATTAACGATACTGATTACGTGATAAAAATTTAAGCAGGACCTAAAAAGTTACCCCGTATAATTCCAGATCTTTATTGATCAGTACAATATTGACACCCGTATAAAGATAATGGATTATTTAAAACAATTTCGTAAAACACAGACAACCGATTAAAAAACGCTTAGAAATTAAAAGAGATAGCAACAAATAATACATTCCTTTCTACATAGAAATTCGTAACTGAATATAGCAACACAATATATTTATTTTATTTTTATTTGTCTATGACACCTCAAATGCATGTCGATCCCTTACAAACATTCCGATCGGTAAAAAATCGATTGAATACCGATTTTTCCGGTAGCATTGGCAACATTGTGGCGGATCGCCGCCCATACGTGCAGATTTGGTTGAAACCGACCAAACCGGCCGAGTGGAACGAACAATTTGTGCTAATAATAATTATGTTTGATGAGATGCCGACAAACTGGGGTCCTATTCGGCGAAATGACATTTTTATCTCGAATTCGACTTTTCAATGTCGTATGATAATCTCCCAAAAACAAACCATTTGGTATTCTCAGACAAACGTGAGATGAGATGGACTCTTCTCATTCAAATTACGTTCCATTTTTCTCGACTGTGTTTACAGAAAACCGGTGAAATCGAGAAAATATATGTAGGGACCATTCTGTTGATTAAAGGCTTAGATTCTTCAAGATCCATGCTTAGATTAGTTAGATATCGGTAAATTAAACTAGATTATAATATTTATGTTAATTATTACAATTGACACTAAGTAGGAAAACTCAAATAAATTATTTTCGTTCCCAAGAGAATTTGTGGGAAACGAAACGTGAATAAAGTTCTTTGTTTACTATTATTAAATTTGTTATTGATCTTAGGTTAGAAGTTAGAAACCTCTGTGTTAGAAACTAAACGTAGTATTTGTATTCTTTTTGAACTAAGCTTGCAAACATGATTGTTTTTTGTACATAATGGATCTACAACAACAAAAAAAAGTGTATCCAACGGTGGCCCAAAAGGCGAGATTAATAGCTCGCTTTACGGCTTCGTTCTAAGTAAAGGAAGCCGAAAAAAGATGGGAAAACCTTATCCAGGAGATCAATAGCGTCCCTGGCGCCGTGAAATCCTGGGTAGAGTGGCGAAAAGTAAGTTCAATCTATCATAAACTCACACATGTCCACAATCAACTTAAAATATCACAATAGTAATCATGACATGCTAATTACCACCATTCAAACCCAATATTTTTTGTTTCTAACTAACTCTCATGAAAAAGACTTTTTTATGACAGTAAATACTTAGTTTTGTTAATCATCTATTTCAGACTTGGCATGACATGAAGTCCTTGACAAGACAAAAAAACACCGCTATCTGAAGAGCACAACATATGATTGTCTGATGTACAATTGCAAATTTTAAGTACCATGAGTATCCAATCTTTATCTGGCCACCACAACAGTCAAGAGTCAGCTGTGGAGTTTCAAGGTAAATATTATGTCCTTTACATACACTGCATTAAGAAGGAGTCTTGTTTCCATCCGACATCACTTCTACTGCTCTTTGGGACTCGAGGGTCCATATTGCTTGGTTGATTAAATTTATTAATTTATTAAATTAAATCAGTCATAAATGTTTGTTTCAGACCTACAAAATATTGTACCTAAAACCAGCAGCTGCTACTACGAACATGCCCTTCATAAGATGAATAAAAAAAATATTCTAATTAATAAAAGGAAAATTACTTCAGTAAATATTCAAGGTATGCCAGTTTTTTCTTTTAAATCGGGTAGCTAAATCACTGAGAGGCTCATGATATGATGATGAGTCACTCTAAGCAAATGGAGGAAGATAGAAGTTTATTAAGGAGGTTTTGTTCAAACTAGTTCATACTAAACCTTCACATAGTTTTTGTTTGTACAGTATATCTTAGGCCTACAATAGGTAGATCCATGGGTAAGCTCCATGGAATACTTACACACATCATAGTACACAGTACACACATAGTAACATAATTCTTGCTATTTGTGGTGATTGAGTATATATAGCCGTTTTAATTATAAAGCCCTGTTGCCATTTGGATAGAATTTATAATGATAAGGAATATTAATTTTCTTTCAGAATCACTGAGTACATAAAGAGGTAGGCATAGAGAGGAATCCAACAACACCTTAATCATCAAAATCGGTCGAGCCATTTAGACTAAAGAAGATAATAATATAGAAACAAACAAATATACATACTTTTTACAATTTTATGTTAATTCTTTTTTTATTTTATTAAGTTTAGCTTAAATCAAATAATTATGAACTATCTTTACAGATACCCCAAAATCAAAAAAATATGTGGCACCAAAGAAGCTGCAACACACTTTTGACGCAGCCGATGCCTTCACACGTGAAGTTAAAAAAAAAGAGATAAAAAAGCCAGATGGAGGCTTTAATATGCATAGCCAACAACTTTGAAAATCATTTACAGTCTGGCGCAAGTGCTTAGTAAAAAAAATTGATTTGATCATGTATGAAACGTGTAATATTTTATAAATATTTATAATTTTTTCTATGGAGCTACAGTCTCTTAAAAGTAGTAATCATAGTGATGATATTGTCTTTGATCATTTATAATTTCTTGACCTTAAAGAGTTAAATGTGCCTGCTACGGTAGAGGTAATGTTTAGTAACAATATATATTTTTGTTTTAATACTGTCACATGGCCAAGTAGAATTTATTATTTAGGTACTGTGAGTATATTATTTTCGCTAGTATTATCACCAACTATATAGTTTTAATTGAAAAGACATACTTGATAATTATACATAATCTATTTCCATTCCAAATTTAAAACAAATCCGTTCAGCCGTGGCATGTGTAAAGAATATTAATAAGGATAATTATGTTGCTGTAGTACAGAAAAGTACTATACGTAGCCACAGAATTCTTTATTAAAACATTGGTTTGATTTGTTGATTATTTATTTAAAGTAAACATAGGTATTTATTATTATTTATTCTATTGTAAAAAAGGTTATTAAAATAATTTGTGAAAAAAATCGCCTTTATTTCCTTATTATAATGTTTACCACTGTAACAATACCACAAAGAAAAAAATGAAATTACAACCAGACATAAGTAATATTATTCAAAAAAAACAGAAACTCAATTGCAAAATGTAGCTTAGGACAATCTGGACATAAAGGGGAATCTAATGACAACTCAGGGTGTGTTTATTCAATGTGAAACCTTTCTTGAGGCTACCGCGCGGTATCAGCAAGAAATTTAGCGTTGTCTGTCTTAGCCCCTACTCGTCAAAATCGGTCAAGTCTTTCAGGCTACAGAATGTTATATCGCTAGTATACATTCTTATCTATGGGTTATATTACATAAAAACACAAACATCTATCTTGCGCAATTGAATATTAATGAGTCAATCTAGGGTATAAGCTATCTCCATACTAAAATTAATTTTTGTAGTGGTAGTACTCTTTCCGAGTTCGTCATGGGAAGCCTTTGCCTTTCGCCTTTGCCAGTTTTTCAACCGCCAAGTAATAGTCAGCAAACAAAACTGTGTTCCGGATTGAAGGGCAATGTTTCCAGCTAAATTACTCAGCATAAAGAGATTTTTTAAACAATTTGTTAGGCAAGTGAGAGGCATCTTCTTTATCCGGAAATACCCTACGTGGCGCCGCTGGCTCACTCGCTCGTTCTTCTGCTTCTTCCAAAGCACTTGATAGCATTCTTGCAATATAACTTTCCGCCATCATGCAACAAATTTTCAGAACAAAACAACAACTTTCACCACAGCTATTGTTACTCAATTCAATTCAATTCTTGTTTTATGGCTTCTGCGAGAGTGATTTGCAATTTAGCCAATGACATGTGATGAGTTAGACCATCAAACGTAGAGAATTTGTACGGTGTTTAATTGTATTGATCGGTGGTTCTTGAATGGCAGTTTTTGTTTTTGCACTCATATTAGGTTAGAATTTTATTTTTATTTTAATTTATGATAAAGTTGTCAATGTCACTGTACAAAATGGCAACCTTTTCCTCGAAGATGGCAACAAATGAGTCGCGATATGCCATCTCATTGGCATCTCGACTGCCTCCGACCACTCGATGTATCTCGAGCATAAACCCATCGACATTATCTCGAAAGACAGCGTTGAGAATAGGAAATCTCGAAGTTCGAGTTTTTTTTCGAGATGAGATTGAATGTCACCTTCCCCGAATAGGGGTCCTGCTCTCCATACGGTCCAATTTGGTTGGACCATAGACAAATTGTCTATGGTTGGCGGTTGTCGCCGACCAAATCGTTTCGTCTGTAGACACTTTAATAGACAATAGACAATAGACACCCTCATTTTCATTTACATTACAATTTACAATTATATGTCTTGTGTTTTCAATTACCTATATGTAGTTCATTTAAATTTTGCAAATAGTGTAGACAAGTGTAAAGAATGTAAGTTCATCATATTTAATTTTCATAAACATTTACTACAACAGTCGCTTTCAAGAGATATTCGATTGCACCTCCGGAAAGGAGCCTCAATCCTACGCGATAATTGTTTAATTATAATTTACTGAAACAATTAACATAATCAACAGTTAAAAAGCTTTTCTGAATCTGTAAACTTGCAAATGATAAGTTATCTCTAGAAAAAGTTAGTAATAAAAGTAAGGACGAAAAATCGATTATGTACATTTTGCAGTGTGATGCATCCTGTGTCCAGTAGGGCTATCTATGATACTATAAATAAAATGTACCTACTTAATTGCTTCATCATGCTTTTATCGTTAATAGTGCTATAATAAGTCGTAGTGTTGGTTATATACAACAAATGTGTAAACTATTTTGTGTGTATCACATGTTCTCACTAGCATTTCATCTTTGTAGAGCTACTTCCCTACTGATTGAAGTATGTGCCATAGTGGGAAGTAACATGCCAAGAGACATATTGAGTGACAGTTTGGCTGTGCTGCGGATTGTTGAGGTAGGAACAGTTTCCTATACACGTCTTCATTTATTTGTCATTGTTGCGGTCTTGTGTTTTTTCTGCCATATCGAGTATTCCTGCATTTTTTTTAGAATCATAGCGATCCCATCCTTGGAAAAGATCCTTTTCCAAATTCTGCCATAATTGGTTCAGATGTTAGTTACGAAAACAACAGTTTTAGGAACACTGACTTCGCATTGTTGTGTACTCAAATCATGATAGTTCTAGAAATCCAGTCTGGTGCCGTCAATCTAACCAGTGTGATTGTTCTGTGTTATGCTATGTATCATTCGGTATAATTAATCTTCAAATTGAACAATTTTAGTATAAATTCCAGAACACAATATCGTATTTGGTGTCTAATCAGCAGGCCTAACACGGGCGCAGGGATAAATGTATGTCCACCTATTTTGTCTTCGCGTCAACATGACAAAGCTAGGATATGGATATATCCGTCTCGTTCTCGCGGGATAACTAAGGTGGACAATATTTTTTCCCGGTGCCTGTGCTAGGCCTGCTGCACGCAGTGTAGGTAGGCCTTCCACTATATGGACTGATGACATTTGGAAGGTTAAGGGTAACTAGTGGATGTAAGTTGCAATTTGTCCTTCAGTGTGGAGCTCCTAGGGGAGATCTTTGTTGAGCGGTGGACATCTTCAGGCTGTTGATGATGACGATCTAATCAAAGCCAGGTAGCCAAGCAGCAAGATTTTAAAAAAACATGCCATATGCCACATGCCTGTCTGCAACAAAACATATCAAGATAGACAGGCATGAACTACCTGCTGTTAAAATTCCATTTTCTTTCTATAATATTGTTTATGGCACTCAGCATGAAGATGAAGAAAATTGGCCGTTGGATGACAAGCCTCCGTGCAAGCAGAATAACAAAAAGCAGTCCAGCATCCCTCTGAATAGTCAGCAATCATACACAAAAGATGATTGTGCCTGTTATTATAACTATGCGTGAGTATTACACTCTATTGTTTTTACCTGACTGCACAAAAGAAGGGTAATGTTTGTTGGGTGTAGTTTAGTACTAGCTGCGCCCTGCGGTTTGACCCGCTATTCTACAGAAACAGAATATTTTTTTGGAATAAAAAGGAGCCTGTGTGTTAATCTAGAGTATAACCAACCTACATACGAAATTTCATTCAAATCCGTTCAGCCGTTACAGAACTGAACGGGAACAGACATGTTTACATACTTACACACTTACACACAAACTTTCGCATTAATAATATTACTGGGTTGAGTGTATGTTTGCTTGTGATGTAATGCCTACAGCTTGATGCGCTGGGTGTCACTGGACTACATTTTATAAAAACCAATGTTTGTTTACAAGTTAAAGTTTATAAGTCCTAAATTTGTCTGAGAGTCATTGCTTATCTGAGTATCTGGGCTTTGTTGCAGTAAAACGGATGAACCAATATCAAAGCAGTTTTAAAAATTGATAGCTAGTTTAATTGAGATAGATGTTAGCTGTATTTGACCAGAGGCTTAAGGTTATCAGCTATCTACCAAATTGGTCAAATCCCCTCAGTCTTCAGTTAGCTTTTGATCACTAAAAATGACTCATTTAACTAGTAAATGCATGATAAGTCCTGCTAGATAATTATAAATGTGATCAAAGGTATTATTAGTCACACTATTGGCCTCTTATGCATAAACGCTTCACACTTTTTCAAAGTCGACAAATTATATTATAGCAAAGATTAATGGACGCCGTCCACTAATAGACTCCACACAAGACCAGGGCCGGCTCGTTTCACTATCGTGTGAATGAAACACGGACTTTTACTACGTGGCATAAGGTCAATAATTTAGAATCGTAATCAAAAATAGATGACCGCGTGCGGTCACGGCGCTGTCCATTCAACATGGACTTTATTACAAACCTAAAATATGGACCTTATGCTGCATCAGGGTTTGAAAAAATCCGATTTTTATAATAAATATCAAAAATCCGATTTTTTTATATATGGGACATATATTCAGGTAAGATAAAGAAGCAAATTTTCCCTAGAAACTGAAAATTATTAACGCTAAGGAGCACCAGAGAATCCCCATTTTTGATTATTTCATAAAATAAACCTTAATATGATATGAAGTTAAGGTTTGAATTTCAATAAAAAGATAGCGGTACTGGTAAGTTAAAGTAAAGGGGATTTCCCCAACTTTTTTTTGCCATTTTGGGAACCAATCTAAATGATTCTGAATTGTAGTTTCGCTTCGTGTTGCCAGGGTAAACATTAATCTCCAAAATTTTTAGTTCAGAAGACAGGAAATAATCAATTGATATATATCAAGATAAAAATCAATTGATATATATCTTGATATATATCCGCTGATATGCTCGTATATCGGCGAACCCTGTGCTCCATAGTATAGCTCCGTTATTCATTCACACGATTGTGAGGTGGGCGGCGCTGGTCTGGCGCGGAGTTTAGAAGTGGCCGAAGTATACATATTATATACCGATAGTACATTGCGATGTTCCAAATAATTGTAGTCTTTATTCCCTTATTCTTATTAATATGAATATGAAGTCTCGTAGTACACCTGGAATATTTATGCAAAAATTACACACAAAACGTGATCACTAAGCAAGCTTTAGTGAATGACTGAGCAAAGTTGAGCGGATTGGCTAAAATTAATGTTCTGCGTCTTAATAGCTCAATGAATTTATATTTGTTTTTCTCATCTGTAATGTTCCAGACATGGCGAAACCACTGTTAATCGTCAGAACGATCCCGTCTATCAGTACAAGACGAGTAGCCTGCCAGTCGCGTCCTCAATGAATCAGTCATGGGACGAAATTGTCTGCTCTGCACTAAGGTTGACACCCGAAGACATTGCCAACCAATTGACATTGCTTGATTTGCCATGCTTTAAAAGCATCAAGCCAGAGGAGCTCACGACGTGTGGCTGGAACAAGCTGAACAAACTGACTGTCGCACCAAATGTTGTGGCGTTTACAAAAAGATTTAATAGGGTAAGTGCTCTAAGATTTGTTTATTACTGTTATTGTGTGTTTTTTTTTGTACTTGTACACGATACAGGACAATGCCTTTGTAGGTATTGATGAAGTCGTATACTGTACGTAGACGAATCTTTCGACACAGGTCTTCAATCAAAATCATTTGAGGTGTTAGACTGTAGGTGTAGGTGGGCACACACAAGAATATTAGTATAACAATGATTATGAAAGAAGGGTTGAGATATGCATTTTATCTGTTTTTCGGAATTCTTAGTATACACTCTGTACAAGATTAGCCAGTGAGGCTTGTATCTTGGGGCTCGAGTGCGGAGTTACCGGAGAGCTTACTGCGTTCATCTCAAACATTAAATAGATGGACAAGACCTAATATAGCCAAAAACGTAATAAAATATTTCTTAATAGACATTAAATACGTTTGGGGGGATGCCTGGACCACAATATTTAATTATACGTTTATAGTAAGCAACAAGCTAGCAAGTACAACAAGTAAGCAGCAAGCTGTGGTAGGGAGCATGCTCGCCTCACATTTGTAGGATTGTGGGTTCGAACCACAGATCACACTAGATACCGCATTACGAGATTCGTTGTTCCTACATAAAGTCACCAAAGTTTGAGGAACGCGCGGGTCGCGGGGAGTATTACCAAGCGTTCTCATTGGCCATTTCAAGGTTACGCCTAACAACCAACCAATCATAGTAATTTCTTATAAGTGTATTTAAACCGATCTGTGGTGCGCTTCGAGAGTCCTGAATGCAGAATCTAGGATGCGATCTGTGGTTCGAACTAATCACACTTCGACGGTAGGCCGATATTACAGCAGTGGAATGTTTAAAGGCTGATGCAGAGAGTAAGCAACAATATGATATAACTTTTTTTTTTAAAAGATGTAGCATTTTTATTTATTATGGTTTCAAATCCCAACAATGAGATAGAGCTATGGGTGAAGGAAAACATCGTGAGAAAACCATTGACTGGTGGTAGAGTGTACTACCATGCTGGTGGCATGGTAGTACTCAGATAGGTAGCTTATCCGCAAGTTGAAAATCTATATCCAAGCTTTGTTCCGGCATCTTGACATGAGAGCCAACTCTTCCATTCCAGCCTAGGTTTGTGTACCAGCATCGACCACAACATCACATAACATCTGGTTAGTTGTGGTCTAACGCCTAGCCTGTTAACCGTATAAAAAAAAAACATAAAACATAGAACTGCAAGCATCTATAATATGTCCTAATTAATTAGTTGTTATTAAGTAATAAGTAATTAAGTATACATACATAGGCTTAGATTATCATAATCTAAGTACATAGGTATACGTTAATTCGTGTGAATTCTAAGCAAGAATTTCAAATATGAGCCGAAAGGTCACTTGAGTTTGTGCAAAAAAGTTTGTTTTATTTTACAATATTGCTCCAAGGACTCCGGGGTCCATGCCATTTAAAAAAAAAGTTTGTGTTTTATTTTTATTTTTTATTTTACAATATTGCTCCAGGGACTCCCGAAGTCCCTGGAGCAATATTTCCGTGCCTGTTAAAAAAAAAAAGTTTGTGTTTCATTTTTTATTTTACAATATTGCTCCAAGGAATCCGGGGTCCGTGCCATTTAAAAAAAAAGTTTGTGTTTACGATGTCTACTGTTCGCAGAACAACTAACTAGTAATTAGCATTTGAAGATAATATTACACTATAACACACACATACTGTTAAAGTAATGTTTACAAGTCATATCTATAACACACACACACTGTTAAAGTAATGTTTACAAGTCATATATTGCAATCTGACAGGAAGAGTGAGTAATGATTACAGCTTCTCGGTATAGATTAAAAGCATCAAACAAACAGCCATTCATCTCAGTGGCAGTGGAAGTACCTAACTAAAAACTGAATGTATACTTAGGTGACATTTTGCTGAGTTGTATAAATGTATTGAGTATTGAGTAATAGTCCTGATACGCATGCGGTTATATTCCTCTGGATTTTATGTGGATTACATGCAGATCTTAACTAGCATATTTTAAATAGGTATTTCATAATGACCCTGATTGGGTATGGCAATATCGTGCGGAGCGGGTCATTAAGACAGACTATTAAACTTAACCAATTTTCTTTTACAGGTAAGCTTTTGGACTGTACAAGAAATATTAAACGGACAATCTGCTAAAGGCAGAGCAGAAATTTTGTCACATTTCATAAAGGTAGCGAAAAAGCTACACGAATTGAACAATTTGAACTCATTATTTGCGGTTATTTCGGCATTACAAAGTGCTAGCATATACAGGTAAGATTTACAGATGACATGACGTAGGTCCATAGCACACGACACGCGATAGCTCGCGAAATTATACTCGGTCCACGTATGAATTAGCTCTGACAGCTACAGTAGACTGGATAAAGTTGAATGTTTTCTTTTTCCATGTACAGCAAACGTTATCAGTGATTCCGGGTATTTAACATTTATCACCTCTTAGACGTCCTGCGTACTGCTGGACGAAGCCGCCTCACTATTTTGGGCATGATCCAATAGGAAATGTTGCGTACTAACAAATTTAAAAAATAAAATGAGTCATGCTCAAGACACCGCAGCCATAGCCATCTGGAAATATATATATATTTTTATAATTTATTCTAACACTAGCTGCGGTCCGCGTTTATCCCGCTCATCTACAGGAACGGTCAAATTTTTCGGGATAAAAAGTAGCCTATGTGTTAATTCAGGGAATAATATCAATATCCATATCAAATTTCATCTAAATCCGTTCGTTCGTTACAGAGTTGAACGGGAACAAACACACTTACATACTTACATTCTTACACACTTACACAAACTTTCGCATTTATAATGTTAGTGTGATTACCTCTGTGCATTTGCATTTTTTTATTAAGGAAACTTAATCGAACTTCGTAGTTTGCTCGTAGCATCAGTATTATAGTCCACCTTTATAAGCTATGTCGCGTTGTTGAGACAATGGAAAAAAACGAGAACACTACATTATGCCATATGAGTTGAGTCACGTAAATTCCCTTCATTCCAGATTGACAAAAACGTGGGCTGGAGTGTCGAAAAAAGACAAGCAGCAATTCGATAAGCTGGCTGAGCTGTTCGGTGAAACGGATAACTGGACTGCCCTTAGAGAGTACATGAGGTCAATATCCTTGCCCTGCATACCGTTTTTAGGTAAGTCTACAAATATTTAATCGGAAGAAACCGATCTTCCATACATTCGTTTGAGACTACACACACTTGGCGATAATATAAATTCAGATATTAAAAATCAACAGATATCTGCGGTTTAAAAACGATATCTTTCGCATCTGCGGGTGCCAACTGCTGGAGCGGAGAAAGTATAAAATATTTCGTACCTACATTCTGACGCAAAACGTCCGATGATGATTATTATTTATTTCTAAAAATGCTATGGAATCCTACCATGAGTATGTCACGACACGCACTTGGAACATTTCACAAATACACTTAAAAAATATATGACACAAAACCTACTGCATTTCTGATAAAGTAGTACGTTGCCAGTAATAAAGTAGTGTTTTTTTTAACATCAGGATAAGAGAAGTGTTAAAAAAAAAGTTTTTGTTCTTCTATAGATTATCATTAAGTTCAACGTGTCAAATAATCCACTGTGCCAAGAATAAGGTATCGGCCGAGTGTTATGTAATACGGACGATACAATCGGGCTGCGACATTTATTTCATAACTACACTACAAAATTTCGTCAACAAGCGGAGTATCGGTCGTCTATCTGGTCAATGGGTCGAGGATATCGTCGCGGGTTAAACCCGATAAGCACAGCCGAGCCAGATAGCATAGTGAGCGAGAGCCTTGCACCTTGCAGTTATAAGCGTTTAAACTATATACTTAAAATACACATATACACTATTTTGATCTGCGCATGACAGTCCGCGCATCTTTACATATGCAAACTGTGAAAGACATAGTATTGAGGCATGGTTGGGGTGGTTATTAGCTTTTTCCTACAATTTTTATCGATAAAATAATATGACTTAACTATGACCATGCCCGTTTAACGTCGATAGTTTTTCACTGCCTATTATTTTGAAATAAAAATAGATTACAACCTGAACTTAGGTGGCGATAAATTAACAGGAAATTGTAAAACTTTTTAAACTAAGTAATTGTGAAAGACAGTGTTCTGGTACGGTTGGGTTAATATTAGCCAGCGTCTTTAATTTTTATAGATAAAATACAATGACAAGTTTAAGGTCGATAGTTTTTTTAATTATATTTATTATATTGAAATAAAAATAGTTTACATTTTACCTGATTACCTTTGATTTTACCTTAGGTGGCGATGTAACTAATAGGAAGTTGTAAAATGTTTTTTTTTCTCTTTCACACTTGGCCGTTTTGGCGTAAGGTATTATGTTATTTGGTTTAAACTGTTCTGCGGGGATCGAGAGGGAATGCTCTGTCCTTTTTTCGTGTTAGTATAGGATTTGCATGGCGTACGTAAGACGCAATATCGTGCTAGTGCGCTCTCTGCTGGACAGAAATTGAAAGTCTAAGGGCTCGTTCAGGGAGAAGCGGGGCGATGCGGTGTCGCGTCGCGCGGTGCGTTGCACGTTTTCTCCGTTAGCGGTGAGACGGCGCGTAAAGCGATAGGCGGGCATTGTCCGCGGCGTTGTTTGCGGCGTCGCACGCTCAAAAACAAACATATGGCAATGTGTACACTCGTTTAATAAAACTGTGGGGTTTCGTGCGACGCGTCGAGAATGACGGGGTCTGCCGCGGTGACAGTTTTCTTCGGTTATCTCTGCTGCTCCGCACGCGGTGGTGGCCGCATCGTGCTCTGCCGCGAGTACCACTAGATATAAAACAAAAAACGCACGAACACGCTTCTACTTGAACACTCTCATATGTTTGATTTGCCCACGCGACGCGATGCTGCATGCACCTCGCAACTCCCGGGTCTCCCTGGTCGAGCCCTTATAAGTTCCTCGTTTATAAACAGATTTTAAATTTGTTTTCATTGATCGCTGGTGAACTTTAATGAGGCATTAAAATAATTAACCAATCTTTTAATTTAATTGTGCATTGTTTTTTTAGGTATATTCCTAACGGACCTAACGTACATCGACATAGCGCATCCGGCGGGTTCGCCGCACCGACCGGCCAAAATGGCGGTGGTATTGCGGACCATCGAGCGATATCAGACGTCTGAATACGACATTACTCCTCTGCCCCACGTCGCGACCTACCTCAACAGCGCGCGCTACATAGAAGAGCTGCAGAAATTTCTAGAAGACGACCAGTACAAGTACGTTTCTATTATACGATATCAATTTGAAGTCAATTTGGCGGTAGGCGATTATGGAATCTTTAAAGAAATGCAATCGTCGTGAATTAGATGCAGCTCGTGAGTGTTAATGAGTTCAATTTTAAGTGTTTTTTTTAAGAATTTGCTTATCTGCTAAAACAACTAAGCTTGAATCATTGGTTTCCCCCAAGACTAAGACCCTAATTTACCTTCTATTATTGTATCTATGTTCTATCTTTCTATCTAAGTTATTGTATAATCACAACAAAAAAAAAACGTATGAAGTATAAAAGTTTCTGTACGTTCGTTTCTGTACGCATCCAAAGATTTTTTACGTATAGTGTTCTACGCTTACTCTCGTTGTTAGCTCATA
This sequence comes from Apocheima hispidaria, assembly GCA_947579745.1. NCBI lineage: Eukaryota > Metazoa > Arthropoda > Insecta > Lepidoptera > Geometridae > Apocheima > Apocheima hispidaria. The sequence goes on along the minus strand of OX388149.1, from coordinate 4,551,288 downwards.
TCCTAATCCTAACTAATATTATAAATGCGAAAGTAACTGTCTTGTCTCTCTGTCTCTCTCACGGCTATCTGTCGCTATCACGGCTAAACGGCTGAACAGATCGACCTGAATTTTTTCATAGATGTAGCTTAAGGGTCGGAGACGAACATAGGCTTTTTTTTTTGTTGTATCCATTCGGGGTAACAGAACAGCTAGAGAATTACTTTAAAACAAATTAAAATTTAAGGTGTCTTACACTCGGTCGCAATAGGTCAAGCCGTTAGGGCTACAGGATACCTCCTGTATCGAAACACACAAACATACGTACTTACATAAACTCCGAAAACATGAGTGACCGAAAACTTAGGCCGTCGGGTAAGAAATGTTGAATATGTGAACGACAGAGAACGAAAATTGTCATCCTGCTTTTGAGCCGCGAAAGGGTGAACTGAGATCGGTATTATCTGTTTTCTAGGTTATCTGAGAAGCTGGAGCCCCCTTCGCCAATAAGCAGCTGCACGGGCTCTAAAGAGTCCGTGAAAGAAATTCAACCCTCTATAGTCGCTGGTCATATCAACATATCGCCCTCCAAGATCGGGTCTGGCTCTCTGAGGCTGCAAGGAACGTGCCACCAGGGCAGGTTCATACCCACTCACAGGAAATGTCGATCTTTAGGATCCAAGTGAGTACAGTTCTGACCTGCCTTATGCAAAATCTTCACAGTGAACTAACCCCCTTATTCATATTCGTCTGAGCTATACTGTGCTTTAAAGAGTGGTCGTGGAGTAAGAGCAATAGATGCGCTGTCAGCGTCTAAGTAAGACATAACGATAGTCTGTGACATAAGTAATTTACGAAGACGCATTAAGTTTTTACAACCAACGAGCAAAGATTATTCAACCAGTTGACGGCGCATTTAGAAAATAATAATTTAAATACAACTTTCCGTGCCGGACCCATGACGAGGTAAGCTTAAGGTTAGCGACAGTATGATAATTTGAGCATAATATTTTCGTAAAGAATACGATAAAGTACTAGCTGTCAAACGGTAGTCTATGGTTGGGTGCCAATCTATTCACGAGTAATATGTCTTTTAAAATCCATACGCGAAAGGGATAATAATATACATTATATTTGTTTCGCTCATTATTACTAATGGATGTGTGTCTTTATCCTCGTTATCATTGTTATTAAGGTACTTGTCTATTGCTCATATTCCGTCAACGTCTGTCAACTTCTCGCTGACTGGCAGTATCATGCGCGAGAACGAGACGGCTTTTTTTTTTTAGCTGTAAAGCTCTAACAGCACTAGCGGCAGTGGCGTGGCGCGATGCGGTAAATTTTCTGATGCGTTGCGTCGCGCCGTGCCGCTGCCGCGCCGCTATAGTACGGTTAGCGTCATACAAATCAATAGAAATTATATTTGTCGTGTCGCGCCGTTCCGCGCTGCTATACTTCGGTTCAAGCTTTACAGGCCTATAGGACGTTTTTGAATAAGATTCTTACACTAAATGCTATTATCAAGTAGTGTTCTAACATATCTGAGACACAGAGCAAGATAATTATAATCAAAACGAAAGAACATAGCATAGGGTTAAATCGCAGCATAACCTGCATGTCGAACGTATCTGGACACGGCTGAGAATGAGTCATCGTACCCAATCGTGCTCTCGAAGAGTCAACACATCTTGGAGATGCGTCTTGTAGAGGTCAAACAAGTGTTGACAAGAACACCATAATTAAGTACAAAATAATTGTTATTCCCTAATAGCTGCACCAATATTGTGGCTTACGCAGCCGATTTAAGAAGTATGCGCCATTCTTATGCAGAATTCGGAGCGCGCGTTTTATGTAATTGGTAAGATTATGTAAACCTTATCAAATTCGAACAAGGCTAGCTTGGAACTCTGCCTCTCTCTGCTCGATTTGAAGATGTACTTGAACTTCCGCGAAGTAACGCCTGATTAAGTAAATTTTCTTTATAGAAAACAAATTGTTTAGCAAAGGTCTAGTCCTTGTTGATAAACTTTGTTTATTTGTTCTGTGTCTTTGAGCAAAAGGAAAAGTAAATTAAGTCACAAACTTACAAATTACACTGCAACTTAATTGACTTTTCATCGTTTATTTACTATCTACACTCAGTCCATACACTAAACTATATTCTACGAGATAATTCGATTTAGTTGGAATATATAATTGCCGTTGGAATTTCAACCCTGATCCTTTAGACATAATCATGTTTTCTTAATTATTCATGGTGTGTTTGGAATTGGTGCATAGGTTTCGTAGCGCCAGCTTGCCAAGAAATTTTCACAAGGTCAATTTTGGTGTTGGGTGAGTCCTCTTTTGGTTGATGAGAACGAACGGCTTGTACTTGTTAGCTAGATGGATATACAATGTTGGACAGAACTGTTATGCTAAGCCGAAAGGGGGTCATTGTACTCATCGCAAAGTAGTGCATAATGAACTATCTTTACTTACATGATGAACCATGTAATCGCGATAAAAATCAACTCTAAAACAGAAAATAATCATTGACACAATTTTATAACAGATTGATTTATTTTATCGCGATTTAAAGGCTGGGCACGTTGTAAAAGTTCTTAGTGTTGCGTATAATGACCACCTTTCTGCGTAGCATAGCAGCTTTGTCCAACCCTGTATAATGTGTATGAATACTTAGAAAACAAAGCATAGTATACAGCATGCTTTATGTTGTGAAGAAATTCACTGGAGTATGAGAAGGCATATTGGACTGTCGTTCAAGTAAATACCAGAGCTAGTTACAACCATGGGACTCTTATGTACTACATATTAGAGAAGACACCGCACTACTTTACCTTTTTACCCATTCTATTGTGTCCACAGTACCACACTTAACTCAGTCGCTATAAAATATAGTTATTCATACAATATGTAGTATGTAATAGTATATATCGACCCGGAAATGACCTAAAGCTGCGTCCATAGACCGGAGGCGAAACAACAGCGTCATCTTAGTAAACTGATCGTTCTACGATCCCTAAGCCGCCTGCCAATCGTGGAGATTAGTTCAGTAGTGGACGTTCTGGCTCATGATCATACAATATGCCCGAGGTGTGTCGTTTTCTACAAATAAACTGTATTATACCGAAAAATAACTCTCACAATATCTCTTGTAGTCAACAGCCCCCAGTACTTCTTTATCTGACACGTGTATTGACTACAGTGCGACAAACTTATTTAGAAATCGAACGGAGAACCCACCCGACGTACTGTCTGAACAAAACTGACTGGCATCCGTAAATGAATTTTAGTTCCATCATTTGGCCGCCTGTGCAGATAAGTTTGTCGGTATGACAGGACTAGTTGCGTTAGGCCTTATAACCCTGTGTAGTGTGTAGTCTATAACCTGTTGTGTGTGTTGTTAGTAGGTCGTAGTACATACCATATTTATGTGAATAATAAAATCTAAAACACAGCGTCACTGTGTGGCACAGATGCCACAACTAATTACGGGATCGTAATGTGGTGCGCCGTGGTATTTCAGTGGGAGCACGCTCGCCTCTCATTCGTGGTGTCGTGGGTTCGAACCCGGGCGAGCCCGTATCAATGAGTGTTTGGGAACTTACGTACGGATATACCATACCACTGGTTTTTCGGTGAAGGAAAACACCTTGAGGAAAGCTGCATATATCCGGAGAAAGAATAAAATGGCGTATGTGAATCCCCGCACTAACCAACCAACCCGCACTGGGCCAGCTTGTTGGATATGGCCTAATCTCCCTTCGAGTGCAGGCCGATATCTCAGCAGTGGGATGTTAAAAGGCTAATGCAGAATGTAGTGCGTTGTCTCCTCTAGTAATTAGTACGTAATAGGTCAGTATGGCTATAACATATTTTTATTGAGAAATAACAACATTTTAATAGATGAGAATGTGCACGTAATTCGCATCTGAATATATACACAAGGAAACATCTTTGATTTCTTCAACTTGCCTTCTTTTCTACACTCAAAGCAGTTAGATAACAATTTTCAAATTTTGAGAAACCCTTGTTTCAAGCTTGTAAATAATGCAACAAGAATTAAAATTAAACTAGAGAAAGATGAAACATTCAGTCAGAACGTGATCCTTCACTAATTTTAATTATAATCTACATAATTATTTATAACAATATTAATGATAGTATTATATTTTATAAAATTACTATATGCAAAAATATTGCTAAATATATTTATAAAGTATTTAATATATTTGCTTATTACCAACGAATTCAAGTGTATGAATAGGTTTTAAGTATGCTGTAGATAGACGCGGCGCCATAGTAAATCACTAATACAAACAACCAAACAGCTCGAAAAGTGCGTTTTACGAAGTGTTTAACTTTATATTAAAATATTAAAATCTGAATCCGAATTTTTTTTTGAGTTACAGAAATACAATATCAAAATTAGGTACAATCATTATTGTATCATAATACTCAATACCGATCACAGTATGTCTCGTCACATACAAATAATAATGCTTTGTTGAAAATGGCAATTGTATTCAAACTGTACAGTAATTCTCAGTCTTTTCAAAATACCATTCAAGGTCAATTCCCTTTAGATACACTCGTAAGAACTGTGTTGGATCTAACGAGGATTTTTTCTGTATAAGTACCCCGTGGACACAGGGTACATTTTACTTCCTTGCGAAACAACGTTGAGTTTAGTCAGAAAGTAACAAAGAAAGTTACAGGAGAACCCAATATTATATAAATTTATACATCAAAATCATTGGTGATTTACGAAAAAGTTGTGTCATTGCTCTGTGTTTCTGTTCCAAAATAAGTGAGCCAGGCAGGTAAGATGAGCTAGGTTTACAAACTTGCTATATTTTTGATGCTAGGTTTTAAAGAACAGAGGTACTAAGCCGAAAGTATGTTATCTACTCATCATTTTGCTGTGATTCCCCTGGTGTTACAGGACTCCATTGGCGAGGGTGATCGCTTATCATGAGGCGGCCCTCCTCTTGTTTCCTTCTAATGGCGTAAAAATAATAATTAGCTATATTTGGAAAAAAACACATTGTTCCACACCGTTTCGTTCCGTTATTTTCTATGAAACGAATGTTGTTTTTTTCAGGATTGGTCTCAAAGTTACAAGTTGTTCATAGCCATGACTACCATGAGCTCCTTTCGGCTTAATACCACCGTTCCGTGTAACCGTGTATATCCAGCTTCGCGTAGAATATGTAATTAAAAGTATTTAGGTTATAATATAGCTTAAGCTTATCAATTATTATATTACTCTTATATATCGTCTTAGCGTCCCATAGTCATTAGATTCAATCCGAAATTTCGTGAATATGTTCCATTATGGTACTAAAAACGAATTCTTGTGGATTGCTGTAGAAACTAAGATCTTACAGTAGCGAAGTTATAGCGTATATATTTACAAGTTTATTTTAACAAATATGATATACAGTATAATTATATTTTATTTATACATTTATAGTTTGATGGAAGAATGATACGTTCAATTGTATGTCCCGGTTGTTTGTGCTGTCGGATCAACCGCAAGCCATCTCCGAGGCCTTCAGGCGTTTTAAAAACTGACATCAGGGCCTAAACGAACTTATTTACTAAGTATAAGGCCAATATTACACTTAGAACGACGGCAAAATGTTAATAATTACTATTTATTTAAGTAATAAGATGCTATGTATATGATATTATTATTATGATTGAAAAATATCAAAGATGATTATGTCTGCCGGATTCATGTGATGTCAGAGGCGTTACGCTAGTTGGCCAATAGTAGAGCTTGAGACGAAATAAGGCATTGAAATGTGTACCCTATATCATGTTACGTGCAGGAAAATTTCAACACGAAATACGTAAATAAACCAGTAATATGATTAAAAAAATAACAAAATACCCGACTGCAAAATGTAGCCTATATCACTTGGACGTAAAGAGGAATCCAATGACAAACACATCATAATCATTACCCTTCTTTTTGGGTATAAAAACAGATCGAACGGCGTCGCCGCACGAAATTGAACCATTTGAAATTCTGCTTCAGAGTTTACATTTCAATGCTTTTTTCAACCTCGCTGTTTCAACTGTTGGTGAATTAACGGGTTTTCTTAATTGATGCTTGCATGCCGCAGCTTTCACATATCACGCTCAAGTTTAATTTACAACTATGCTTTCACATTTTCTCTATACTTTTTTCATACTTATCCAGTCAATGCAGACTACACGATAATATAATGCCTCGTTGCGTCCTGCCCCGGGATATTTTATTTCATAGTATGGAATTTTGCTCGCAATTTTTCTGGACAACCTTTACACTTAAGACGCGGTCTGATCACGATTTGAAATGAGTTTTGTACCCGCTCAAAGCTCTTGGTTTAAAGTTGAAAATCGCTTATACTTGGTGAGGAATCCGGTTGGAACTCAGAATTGTATTTTTGTGTTGCTAAAATTTTGTCAATATTTCGATGTTTTCAGGAGGCATTTCTGCGATTTTTTGCACCTGGTTATATAAATAGTCACTTCGTAATTATTATTTTTTTTTTGCTTAGACCGCGCCTTAAAGATATGCTGGGTTATAAATCGGGGCGTGCACTCAGCAATGCGGGGTAATCTATGAAGCTATAATGCAATATTATAGCGTAGACTGAAGAGCTAATAACTTTTACTGTACGGAACACGTAGACTTATAGATGAATATTTATCAATAAATAACTTTGACTTTGACACGAAGCCGAATCCATTAGAAAGTCATAGTTTATTTAGTCACACTATTTGTCTTTTGGAAAAATATGTGGATCAATTTTGCAGAACAGCGGTATGTTTCGTACGCTGACAATTTGAATCGCCATCGGAATAATGGACTTACCCACATACATATTCAAGTGGATAAGTTCATTATTCTGAACGAGCGGGCATGACGCAAAATGATAGAAAAGTAGACAGAGTAACAGATCAGCGTGTCTAGTGCGAGTTTTTCTATTTGCGTTTACCTATTCGATCGCGTTAACATTAACTATGATTTGTATGAAATAAGAGCAGCGTCCTCTAGCGCCATCTAGATGGCACTGCGCTTCATACAAATCACAGTAAACGTTAACGCGATGGAATAGGTAAACGGAATTGGAAAAACTCGCACTCGGCACTCAGGACTACGTTTGAAATGAACGGGTAATGACAGTGCCTCAGACAGACGTCCCCGCACCCCTCGCTTCTCTATTGTCTTTGAGGGAGCGGCGAGGCCGAAACCCTATTCATAAACGCCTCAAACGTAATCCCATCTGTACTTTCGCGTTTTCAATACTACTGTCTAAGTGCTACCTTTTTTTTTTTCGGACTATACATTCGTTTGACAACAATCTTACCTGATGGAAAGCGACGATATGGTCGAAGATGTAGCACGCTTGCCTAGGAAGTATTTGGATTGTATTTGTTCGGAGAGACAGACGCAGGCAATGTGTTCCACACGTCTGCTGTCCGCGGTCTAACTGTGTGTAGAAAAACATAATTATTTTTTATTGTTAGCTGTGTCTGTTAGTCAGTTGTTACTATTGCATTGAATAGTACATGGACTTATTATTATCTATTGGGTTCAGCTATCTTCACGCTTCACAAGTAGTAGAGGAACTGCTTTGTTTTACGTTTTGTGCGTCAAAGAAAAACTAAAATTTCACTGTATTTGGGATAGAGCATAGTGGTTAATAATAATAAAAAACAAATAAAATTATGACATAGTAAGTAAATGTAGAGTGTTTGGCGGGAACGTGAAGAAGTCATGTCGCGTCATAATATAATTTTCCAAAACTTGTGTTATTTCGAGTGTTAATGTGTAAAAATGGTGGATTTTTATTCTTTAAGTGTTCATGACCGTGCGCACGAGTTTTGGTGAATAGTATAATGGCGTGAAAAGTGACTTTTCGTGTTGTTTCCAAAATTCCATAGAAACCTTTAGTAAAGTCTCCACCACTTTACTGGGGTATGACTTGGACTTTCCCGTGACTTACTTGACTTAGACTATGACTGAGACTTGTTTTAATTGTGAAATACTTTACTTCACTTCAAATATTACAAAACTTGATATTGGCTAAATACAAAATTTGAGAGAATAAAAAAAATCTAAATGTACCAACATATACTACTGTTTTATGCCACGGGTCATCCACTAAAGTTAATTCCCCCCATACGTGTAGTCCGTACGAATAGATTTGGATTTGCGGCGTGGGATTTGCATAGGAATTTAAATCAGTACGCATTTTTAGGTTCCGATCAAATTTTGTATAGTTTCCGGCAGGAAAGATTCCGGCTTTATTTATCAGACATTGCTGAGACTAGATGGTGGTCAAACATAGATCTATTTCCCATACATGAAACGTATTCAAGTTAATTGTAAAAGTTTTCGTTCTGCAAAAATAAGCGTTGGATTTATTGAACGGTATCAACTGCCATAAAAGTGAAATTTCAATACTTGGTTTCGAATGGAGTCGATCTTGAAACGATTTGCTCGTATGTTTTTGACTGGAAATTATACTAACTAAAGTGTAATCTTGTAGTATATTTGGAAAGAGTCACACGGACGAGAAAAATGAGAAAACTCCTGCGGGCTCGGTGAACCTTCTAGACGACACACTGCTGGAATCGCCGGGCTCAGTCGCTGGAGACAAGCTGTCGCACACCTTGCCCCACAGGTAATGCCCCACTTGCCAACATTGTAATGTAAAATATGATAAATGCGAAAGTTTGTGTGTAAGTATGTAAGTGGGTGCTGTTGCCGTTCCAACTCTGTAACGGCTGAACGGATTTAGATGAAATTTGGTGTGGAGGTAGCTTATTAAGTAGCTTGCAAGTCCTTCCCGCCATTTCTAAACTTTGTATCTCAGAAACTTATCATCTTCCGAGTTGATAGACCTTAGAAAAACTTTCATTTATATATATTTCGGGTAACATGTGATTATAAGATTTTTAGATAAGCGGAAAAAGCTGTTAAATACTTTAACCGTCCTACGCGTCTACGGAACCCTACTAAGCATGGCCCGACATCCTCTTGACAAGTAATTCTGAAAAGTTATGATTTAAAGCTGATGTTTGTTGCAGTGTGTCAAAGCCTGACGAGCTGCCATGCGATTTCCAAGGGTTCGTGAGACGGAAGACTATACTGAAAGACGGACGGAAGATATCGCTGTCTTCGTGGCAAAGATATTGGATGCAGATGTCTACTAATATACTCATATTTTACGCTTCGAAATCGTTCAAAGGGTGAGTTTCTATCGATTGCTATATTAGCCCGACTACCCAAAAAAGGACTGTAATGATTTGCGGGTATAAAGATTTGCCTTTATGGTCAAATTGTCAGGATAGAATTGTTTAAATTAGGAGATACATGAAATGAAAATTGCGGCTTCACCGTTGCCTAAATCAGGCTTGTATACAATACCTAGGTATTTATTTATTTTATTTTTTATTTGTTTATTTATTTACAGGTACAAAATATTATTTATATATATTTTCTATTTTTGTATAGACGAGCCCTGTGCCCCACACTAGGATGAGTCCTGTGTCGTGGGATCCAGTGCCTTCCATTCACAAAATAGAAAAGTGATAATCGTAGACTTAGTGAAGTATTATATCTAAATGATTAAAGAGCTTATGACACTTCTCCCTCCTTGTATATAATACCGTCATTGCATAAATTTCCGGTAGCATAATTATAGATCTATAGAATAACTTGTTGTACTTAGTTCGCGTGGACGTAAAAAAAATATCCTATGTCCATCTTTGTGATATACAGTAACACCTTATCAAATTTTATCAAGATCCGTTCAGCCGTTTGGCAGTGATAACGCAACAAACATCCAGACAGAGACAAAGCTACTATAGTTCGAGAGATGTCGTTGATCCATTTTTGTGCATTTTTTGACGTTTGGTGTTGACTGACAGTTTTAATGTAGGGAGTTCTGATGTTGTTAATAATATTGTGAAATGTGACTCTTCGTCACATTCATAGAAACCTCTAGTAAAGTCTCCTTGTGACTTACTTTGCTTGACTTAGAGTATGACTGAGACTTATTTTAATTGTGAAATATTTGACTTCACTTGAAATATAACAATACTTGAAACTGGCTAAATACACAATGTATGGAGAAATACTTGACTTCACTTGAAATATTACAATATCTGACACTGGCTAAATACACAATGTGTGGAGCCAAAACATAAGAGAGAAAAAAACCCCTGCGTGGCAATGCGTTGCGCTAATCACGCTCAAATAATAGTCGTTATATCTCTTACTTCACTTTATTGTTAAATAAAGTGGAGGATAAAGTTAAAATCAATGCTAACTAATGCTAACTTAGTTTAGAAGCACTTCACCTAGATTACGGTCTCGCCCTTGCTCGGTTTAACCTTATAGTATTGAATAAACCCACAGATAAACAGCTCCATAACTAAAATGACGTCAGTGTTATTAATTTACTCGAGTAACGAGTGACTTTGTTACTAAAGTAGATCACTTACTTCAGTGACAACGTGTCACGGCGTTGTCTTTAAAAAAAAAAAAATCTAATATAAAGATTTGTACTAAGAAACATAAATTAATTTTAACAGGCTACGATAATTTTACTACCATCCGTCAATAGTTCAAATACCTAAACACTGTTTTAGACTTTCGTGGTGGTTTACTACATTACTATTATTTCAAATACCTAATTCCTACATTTTTACACTCTTAAGAGTTGTTCTTCTGTAGATTTTGTACTCGCCAGTTTAATTAAGCACACGTAAATTCATAACTGCAGCGAGCGACAGGGTGCAAGGTTACTACACAATTTATATGAAGTGCAAAGCTGTCAATGGATGGTAACTATAGGGTTTTCAAGTGTAGTTATAACCAGTGAACGACACGCGGCTTGCGTTAGTAAATACTGTGATTATGTGGCGATGCACGAGCACTTTTTAGATTCATCATCATCAGCTGACTGCTGAACATAGGCCTGCCCCTTAGAGCGCCACACCGACCGACAACGGGCCACTTTCATCAACCGGTTGCCCGCGACTTTCGCGATGTCGTCGGTCCACCTAGTGAGAGGCCTTCCGGTTCGTGGTCGCCACTCAAGAACCTTTCTTCCCCACCGGTTATCAGTTCCTCGGGTGATGTGGCCTTCCCATTGCCACGTCAGTTTGTAAACTCTGAAAGCTATGTCGGCGACTTTGGTTCTACGGGAACAAGTTGGCGTTTTTATATAAGTTTGTATATTTGTATGTAATATGTATACCGGATGTTAAAGTATGTTAAGTGTGTGTAAAAGGAGTACGGCAAAAGTCCATACCCGTAATGCGTTCACTTCTAAATGAACCCACCAAAGGTTCTGTTCATTCAGGTCGTCGCGGTCCGATTTCCGCTCGGAGCGATGCAAGGTGCTTCCTCTCGACGGGTGGGGCGCCAAATGGGACGCCGACGCGCCCGACGCTTTCCAACTACTCAACCACCATCTCGGCACGCTATACAAGTTTAAGTAAGTATCTGTCTCCCTCTACTTTTATACTGAAAATACAGGTATAGATAGAGTGAGACCGAGATTTCCGCACGGAGCGGAGCAAAGTGCATCCTCTCGACTGGTGGGGCGCCAAATGGGGGTCGACGCGCCCAACACGTCCCGATGACTCAATCTCATTATCGGCATGCTGTGCAAGATAAGAACGAGATTTCCGCATGGAGATAAGCAAAATGCTTCTTCTCTCTCGACGGGGGATGAGGGGAGGGAGGGAGGTGTCAAATGGGACGTTTTGGCGTTGCCCGGTACGTGTTGTTCATGCTTTAAACATATTTTTTTGCATCCACGGTTTACTGTTTTTTCTCTCTTTAAATTAAATATTTTTTCCCAGGACTGCCTCAGAGTCTATGGCGAAACAGTGGGTGACGCGGATCGAAGACGTCTCAGCGAAGGTGATGAAACCGCTACCGGCCAACCTCATGTCCTTCGAATAACGTGCTAAGCTATATACCTACGTACGTAGCCATTATATCTCGAATTTTAATATAAACTCATTTTACAATCAGCCGATCTGTACATTAGGTTTAGTTTTGTATATACTTTTTTAGTGACGACGTGAAAACTGACTTTCTATCGGGCCTTAGCTATAAAACGGCGAACCGTATCATATCGCTAAATGTAAGTTGACTGCTTTCTAGATTTGTGCTTAAACTACACGGGGGTCAACTTATATTGGACCATTATAGGTTGGATTTTTCCTAGATTCTGCACGACAGCTTTAACGATAATGGACATTATGACATAGGCTAATTATGCCTTTCGAATAATAAGCTACGTTCGTATCAGTAGCCATCTCATTTATATCTCGAACAATTTTATTATAAACTCATTTTATAATCTACCGATGTATTAGCTTTAGTTTTGTTTATATTTTTTTAATTATGACGACAAGAAAAGTAACGTGCTATGGCATTTATATATCTATAATAATGCCTGCGATGTTCGAAGTGGAATCCTGTTATGACGACGGTTATGGGACCGATACATTTCGTTTTTTTGAAATCGCATTTGCTTTCATACTATTTAGTTCGTATAAAAACCAAACGTAGGTTCGTTTACGTCGTTATACTGATACAGTTATAAAACCACCCGTACGGCATCTGACGCACGCACTTGCCTCTCGATTATAAGGTAATGTCTGCACTACACATTCGCAGAACATATGCGAGCAGTTCACACGATTGTCTCGGTCATCGTCACAATCATTTGCTGTTCGTCTGTCAGTCAAGATAGACGTGGAGGCTATTCTTGTTGCTGTAACTTTACGTCAATGTGTTTGAATGAAAACCACATTCTTCTCCTCTTTCTTTTTTACGGTTATTTTTTTGCAGGCTTATTGTGATCATTGTGTTAGTGGATGGGTGGGTGTTAATATCTATATAAGTATGTATTTAATAAATATCTATGTACGTATATCAGTCTCTAGCAGCCATATTACAAGCTTGGCTTAGTTTGGGGTCAGATGACCGTGTGTACAATAATGTCCCAGATATTTATTTATTATTTATTTATTCATTAATTTTAAAATTATTCGTTGCATTCTTTGTTCAAATTTAAATTCGAACCTGAGACATTTGCACTGCTTCGCTAATCTAAGTTGAATGAAAGCTCGGCGATCATTTCGGCACTCTTGCACAACTACAAGCAAATTCCCTTTGATGTGTGCTCGTCTTTTAGTTAATTAACGAATGGCTTTCAATCATAGACGAACATAGCCGACGATCGCGGAGAATGCCACACGTTCGTGCTTGTCTACGTTCAGCGAATGTAAAGTGAACTCATTAAGGCTCCTACACACTTATCTGTGCTGCCATGCTTTTTACTAAGCTGACAGATGCCGCCGGCAGACGTGGTACAAAAATGGGTTGTCGCGCAGCAAAAGCCGGCAGCCGCAAGTGTGTAAGTAGCCTTTACGCGTCAGTTTCCGCATGGAACTCGCTGCTTGAGAAAGTGTTTGTGGATATCTGATATTAAACTCGATTATCAGTTTTTTATAAGTACAATTAGAATTGATTGTCGATTGTTATAGATTACAACGAAATTTAAGAGTTACTGACTTATTCGTCAACATTAATATTAAATAAAATAAAATAACTTGTAAAATCATTCCTATACGACATGCCTACTAATTTTAAAAATATATTTATATTATCTTGCCAGGTCGAATATTTAAAACAGTCACTATCACTTGCGCCTGTGAAGTGTATGTAAATAGGCTCACGACAGGGATCCGTGTGATGTCACATTGAGTTCGCATTATACGTCTACTATAGATTTGAAAATTTGTTGCAAAGATCTGGTCACAATACAACTCCTCGAAATGATTATGTAAATTGGGGCGGGTACTATGTTTACATCCATGACAATCATCATATACATTATGCCAATGAAGTTTGTGGAGGCCCCGTGAGACTGCGCAAGAATATATCTTAGCATTTAGACTTTTCCTGCACTGTTCCCCGCCCTGCCCTGCATAGTTCCTAGTACGACATAACCGTTCGTATACACATTTTATATGGACCCGTTCACAGTGTGTGTTGTTTTGTGTTAAACGCGATTTATTCAAGCGCAGTGAGGAAACCTCAATTATGTCACAAACAGAATTATTGCTCGTAAAATTGAAGTATATCTTGTAAATATTTATGTAAACCCAAAAATCTCGTAACAGTTCTCCACATATCCAAGCGATGTTCTATTTAGCTTTGTACACATATTATAAGAATGTATCTCAATGAAAAATGTAAAATAATACATAGTATCTGTAATACCGTGCACATATTTACAACTAAAACCATTTGTAACCTCAAATACCGATGAAATTAGGTAGAATATTTTTTTAAAGCCAGTGTGATACAATATTCAATTCAAAGCAATAACAAAATTAAATTTTAATGTAAAGATATATATTAATTTGTATATATCTAATTATTGTAATAGCTTTTAAAATATAGGTACAACTAAATATTTGAAGTTCTATTTCTAAACGACATAAAAAAAAATGTTGTAGATCTATTCGACGCGTATATTTTTACAAAATTAGTGTACTTATGCACTTGCATGTAAGATCTTTGATTATTTTACTATAAAATAATGTAAACACGCGTGTGTATCCTTGATTTGTTTCACTGCATTAGTCAAAAAGAAAAAGTGGATAAAGTATCCATGATGGTAATAATAATACTAGTGACAATTATGTTACTATAAAGACTAGACGACGGACGTATGCGACGATAATTATGATAATTGAGGCTTACATGGAGGCTTATGGCTTACATTTTTTAACATGGTCAGAAGGATGCCATTGTCAATTTTAAAACGGTCTTTGTAGACTTTCATGTTATTCCGAACTCTAAGTTTAATCTCTTCGATTCGATTCGATTAAGAAGTTTTCTAAAAGGTGTAGTCACAAAAAGCAGGTCGACGGCACTCGAAAAATTTGGAGTAAAATAAAGTAACAACCTTTTTACTGTACTGTAAATCGTAGTAAATAGTAACGTAATATTATTTATTTCTAGATTCTCATATTGTTTTTATCTGTATTATTATTCATTGATGAAAAGCAGTAACGAGACAAATGTATTGAAACGAATTAATACATATTGTTTACTTTACTGCTTCCAAAATTGTCGCCTTGGCTATCTACCGAGCATTAGGGAATGCAAGGAGTACTTACTGGAAAAATCCTCATTGACAAAGAAAGATCCTACTCGAATATATAATTATATCATCTCAGGTATAGAATAGATTCTCAAATAATTAATTCATAAGTGG
The DNA here is from genome assembly GCA_947579745.1 of Apocheima hispidaria. Taxonomy (NCBI): domain Eukaryota; kingdom Metazoa; phylum Arthropoda; class Insecta; order Lepidoptera; family Geometridae; genus Apocheima; species Apocheima hispidaria. The sequence goes on along the minus strand of OX388149.1, from coordinate 4,535,989 downwards.
TTGATTGATTATCCACTTAATATTTCGGCTAATAAGGTGAAAGTTGCGGGTGGTTTATACTAGGAGTTTTGTTCACCAATTCTTTGGGATTGATTTTTGATAGCTTACGCAATCATCATGTCAAGCCCTTCCCGTGACATCATATAATATAGAGTTTGTTATCTTAATGTAATTAAACTTTTATCAGCTCTCTCGTATATTTTTCGCAACTATATTAAGTATATTAAATAATATTTTTGATTAGGCTTTACGCAGTGAATGGTTTTATAGGCTGGTGCTATTTTATAAGGAGTGGACGAGTACCACAGATAAGTTGAATATGTGACACCTACCAAACTGGCGATGTTTAGAAATCCTAACTAATATTATAAATGCGAATGCAACTCCGTCTGGGTGTTTGTCGCATTATCACGGCTCAACGACTGGACGAAACGACCAGATTTTTTGCAAAAATATACCTTAAGGGACATAGGACATAGACGGACATAGGGTTTTTTTTTACTGGTCCACGCGAACAAAGTCGCGGGTTGCTAGTAAACTATAATTATAAAAGCTTTTGGATATTTTATGATCTGTAAGTCCCGAGTGCGTCTGGTAGACTTGTCCGAAGTCCAGGGTAGCGAAGTCGGTTCGCTAATTTTTAATTCTTCGCGTTGACAAAACGTGTGATATGCTGTTTTTGGTCGAATGAATCATGTGTTCATGTACTCGCTCTATGTCGCCATTTTTGTACAACAATTGTTTTTGTTTAACAAAACTTGTTCTTGCCATTTTTTCCGAGATATTAATTACTGTTTAAAGTAACTTATGCATGTGTGTGTTAATGGTGGGTCCTAACCTCTAGACTAAACTGGAACCTTTTATTTTAGTGAAATTTTACAATAGTGTGGTTGATACACGATTGTTTGAAATCGAGTTAAAAAAGTAAAACAGTGGACTAAGCTTACGTATTTTAAGCGTGGCTAGCATTTCTTCATGTTTATTTTTTTAAACAACCCTTACTGATATTATAAATGCGAAAGTAACTCTGTATTTCTGTCTGGGTGTTTGTCGCGTTATCACGACTGAACGGGTCGTCCTTAATTTTTTCATTGACATAGATTAAGGGTCGGAGACGGACACAGGTGCCACAATATCTTTCTCTCACATTTGCACGTGTTTGTTAATAGAGTGCGAATGTCCAAAAACAATTTTGTCTATCAAAACAATACAAATATTTTAAAGTTTTTTTTTTAATTTTTTTTTCTGTCTTCTCTGTCAAATCAAAAGATATAAATACAAAGGTTTCTTTAATTATTATCTTATATACAAACAGTAAATAGTACTTTCAATTAGGCTTCTAATAGGCGGCCTCATCGCTTAAAGCATATTGAGAGAACTGTATATATCGAAGAAGTATTTTGAACGAACATCCGGTTATTTGAAAGTTAATTAAGTTATTTCTCATTATTAATTAGGGTCTATCGATCCACCGATCTGTTGGTAATTTTTAAAATGTCTACATTACAAGTCCTAGAAGCATAAAAAAGTGAGAGTTTGATCAAAGCAATTAATATTGACAATCTTCCCGTGAAAGTAGCAAAATAAAGTGAAGAAGATTTCTCTGTTTATCGGACAATATAAAATAGTCTAAAAATATCCTTACTCAAAAAATCGTATGTGTTTCTTTCTAAAAATAAATGATTCCTTTGAGTTAAATTTACTATCTCCAGTATTTAGAGTACTTTCCCGCCGGTTTAAAAATTCCAGCCTGTATTGTCCATTACAATACAATTGCAACACAATCACACTAATAGTAAAAACAAGATCCTTTTTCTATAACTTCTATTTTATTAACCCGATTAAAAACTACACATGCACAAAAATAAAATGAACTTCAAGACAAACATTTACTCTAATAATTATAGATACAAAAGAGTTGGCTTTTTGTCAACCACATTTAAATCACTCCGACTTTCCTAGGAACTTCTTGCCAGTGCCTCTTAATGTGACAGACAATATGTCTCCCGGTTTGTTTAATCCTAGGGTGGTCATATCCCTCCACTCCGTTGTCCCCATTTGTATCTTCCCGTTCTCCTTTCGCACTTTATCGTGCATTTCCTCAAGAGTGGTTGTCAATATTCCCAAAATCTGGCTTAAAGTCTTTTGACGTTCCCACCGCCCTTCTTTTCTCAATATGATTGAAGAAGTCGGCATCGAACACATGAATCCGCTGCCCACTAAAGCATGGAACTGTGGCGACTTGTGTATATACGCCGGAGAGAAGCCCAGTTTGGTTTGCGCATGACATCTTGGCGTAATATCTCATTTGGGGCAATGTCACTCTCGTCAACCTAGTAGAAATTCCTTGTTGCCTGAAGCAATCTCCAATTTCTGCTCTCGTATACCAGTTTGCTACGTTGCTACGTTGCTAACAAAATGCCCAGTTCTTCTTTAAATGTTCCGAAGATCCCATGAAAGGTGATTTGAGAGGCTTTTTCTTCTTCCATTGCTTCACAAATGATAAAAAATAGGAAGTCTGCTCACTTGCTATTTTGTATATCAACCAACCTCCAGCGCCAGTTGAACTGAAGAAATTGCATAGTTCTCTGACATTTGTCGACATCCTCCACACAAGAGCAAAAAAAAAAAAACACACTAATTACAACTCTCTCTCTTTCTATCTCTCTCTCTCTCTGTCACTAACTCTCTCTTTTTACGACTGTAAATTTCACACGGTGGTGGAATCAGCTCTTTTATCTATTCCATTTCACATCAAGCTCAAAATTTAAAAAGAGAAACCCTTGTACCTTTGTATAGAAACGGTGAAAGCAATTTAAAAAAGAAACATTTACAACCGCCTCTAGTACCTATGTTATGTCTAATGCAGTAGATAAGATGAATGAACACTGCGTACTACGAGTTCACATAAACTGGCGCAGTTGATGCTGAAATAGGCCGCATGCCCTACATTGTCGTAAATGGGTCAGTGCTCTTGACAAGATCGTGCCATCGGTTATTGTACCTAAGCTCGTCGCTAGGGGGTGGAGTTCACTGTGCAAAACCAAACAAAGCGGTGAAGCTCGGGTGGATCGAAATGAGCCATTTAAAAAATGGGTTTCCGTAGAAACTTGGTGACTCGTTTGGGTTTCGTTTACTTGAACTTCTTTGAAAAATATAGTTATTTGTTCAACAAGAGTAGCGAAGGATTTAAAGGCACAAGAAATAAAAACTTTACTCTCGTGTGTACGTACTTTAAACATTCTAATTTTCACCTCAATGGCGAGAAAATAGTGGCATAATATAATACAAAATTTTGAAGAAGATAAAAACAAATCGAGTTGGCTACGGACAATTTTTTTTTTGTCGGTTGCTAGAGAGCATTGCTATGGAGGTTTCATAAAGAAATGACATTAGTTTACAGCGTTTACTAGTGACAGAGAACATATAATAATACTACATAGAGTTTTATTTACTGGTTTTAAGCACCAAAAGCACACTTTTCGAGCGAGAGAGGTGAAATAAACATTTCAACACAACTTAGCTCCACACAAACTCGGCTTGCTTTAAATTATGTATAACTTACGAAATCCTTGAGTAAGGGGATTTTTATAGGAATCATATTAAGTTAGGTATTTGTATTCAGGGGTTTTTAAAAGCTATGTTTCGACTAGGCTCGTGCATAGTCGGTTTCGCAAAAGCCGCCTAAAGCGCATATTCTGTATGTAACTATTACACCAAATAGTAACTAAGACAATGTTTCTCTCCTAATTGACCCCTCATTATGGAAGTTCCTGATCGTGCGCTATCTGGACCGCGCATAGTGCATGTTGGTACGAGCGGGATGACATGCTATCACAATCAGAATCACGAATTTTCATAATAAGGGCACTGGTCTCTATAATTCCTTCAGGTAAATCCAATACTGACATTTAATCTATAAGATTATTTTCATTATTATTCATTATTTTTTCATTTCTCCTAGTTCAATAGTATTTCCAATTTCCACATTGTTCCTTAGCACTTTAAACAAAAATAAAAACATTATAATTACGAACAATTGAATTGAAACAACCAAAGCTATGTAAAACTTTTTTTTTATGTAACTGTATATCTTTTTATTTTTTTATAGTTATAGTGAGGCTATGATATTCGACTGATATTATTGTTGTTGATATCTTAAGAGCAGTGATTGTTATTATAATATTATACTTTTTTTGCAAGTCAATACATAGTTTTAGTTACACCTTCGTTCATAAACGCCGATAAAAATATTTTAGTTAAAATTACTTCAACGTGTAATTTTAATTAAAGTATAAATATCGCAAGTTTTAGGTAAAAGAGGTTTAGTTATAAAAAAAGATTGCAGGCGCGAACTTTGCTTGTTAAGAGACAGCTTCCCGCCACAGTCTATCTCATTCACAAATTTTCAAATATTTTTGAAGATGGAAACAGAAAGAAATTAAAAAAAAAAGATAACAAGCGTTACGTTAGCAATTACCATGCTTAATTCTATTTGTCGAAGAAAATTGAAAAAAAAAATGATATATTGTATTAAGACGAGCGTTTCTTCTACTCGACGCTTCGGTTAAACTATTTTAACCAGGCGAGTGTGGAAAGTTAACGTTAACTTTTTTTAAATAAAAAAGTAATAATTTTATAAAAAATATAAATATAATATAAAAAAAAAAAAAAAAATTTAAATAAATAAATCAATTCGTGAAGTTGCGCTCTTGTTCCTAATCGTTTACATGGCAAGTGCACAATGTACTGCTTCATCTAGTCCAGGGATTCCCAAACTATTTTGGGCAAGAGACCCCTTTTCCAAAATGAACTAATACCTCTATAGCCAAATTACTAAAATCCTATCTCTAGTTTTTTCCTATTCATACAATTTAGTAAGCGTTTTGGTATACTGTTAGCTATTTTTTGTTAGCTGTTTACTATTTGTTTTTTGGAAATAAATAAATTTAAAAAAATTGCGTTTGGTTAAGTGACATCATTTTCTAATCAACATTTAACAAAATTAATAGACATAAAATTCAGTAATTAAGTGTAATTAATTATTGATAAATATTAGTCATTATTACACAACCTATACAGTAATTTGAAAGTTTCAAAAAAGGAACATGTGCTAATTAATAGGGGTCGATTTTTAGACCTCGTTGACCCCCAAAATCAGTTTTCATTTATGTCGACCCATGAGAAACCGATTCGGAGTCCCTGATCTAGTCTTGCTAGATCTTGCTTTATAAAAGAGCAGGCTATACAATAGGGATACAGTAGTAATAATACAATTAAAATGTTTTTTGTAATCAACATATTAATTTCATGTCAGAAAGCGCATATTAGCAAGATATGACGTCAAGACTTTGGTACATACTCCTTAGAAATACTCGGTAAAGTAACACTCGCTTTGCAGCAAAATTACAGCTTCACCTCTCAATCTCCACACGCTGAGATCTGAAATTTATTCGCCTACTCTTTTTTTATAACGAACTAGTCAAGCGTGTGACCACAATCATCACCTGATGGAAAGCGACGATGTGGCCGAAGATGTAGCACGCCTAGGAGATACCTATTCACTTATGCTATTTTTTTCTGTACTAAATGTTTTTCTTTCAAGTCTTTTTAAAAAAAAAAAATGCTTAGTTGCTCACACTGTAAGCGATTAGGAGAGCGCGTGTTCCTGGATTCCTTACTACCTTTCTTGACAACTTCGAAAGAAATTTTTATTATTGTTAATACAGTTTGTGGACCAAGGAATTTACACCTAAGCCGCAAGCACGGCCTATCAAATTTCGTTCCGACAATTACGCAACACTTTGTCTCTTTCTAATTCCATGAACCAATCATTGTATCCTAATAAGACGTTGCTTGATACTTGTTGACAACGCATTCAGATATTTTCTACCAGTTTGCACTGGAGAAAATACCCGGACGCGTTTTTTTTCTTCTGGCAGGTAGAAAGAGACAGAGTGCTTTCAGATTTGCCATCTAATTCCGATCATTTTGATATTTTTGTACAATATTAACATTCAATTTCATTGTAATATGATTCATTACAGAAACTGTGACCTTTTTGTTATTGATATCCAATTGTGTATAAGATCCTTGGTAGTCTGTGTACAGACCTTAATGAAAGTGAGCGAGTTAGTGAGTTTTATTTAATTGTATGTAAATGAAAGAGATGGAAAGCATTCGTTTTGCATTGGCGCCTGGGTCTGTACACAGTGTACAGCAAATTCTTAGGCACGCAACTCTTATTGTAATTTGTAATAATTATGACTACCGAGTTTTTTTTAAATAATATCTTGTTAGTTACTGTATTCCACCGTGTCGTATGTCAGCTAGTACTACTTTGTATGACGTACTCAGTAAGTGTATTTACAGCACTCCGTGCTCTCGTGTTCAATAAAAAGCATAAGGATTTATTTGGATTTTTTATTTTATTGGGTAATGGCGTCGATTCTGTGGTACTATTTCCTGGACTGAAATAAAATTTACTGTATTCAGATTAGTTAGTATGTAGGTACAGATTAATCGATGCTCTATAACTTTTAGAAAATAACACCTACAAACTACATTCGCTTACTTCGGTAAAAAATACATTTTGGGTACATTTTCTTTTAAAGAAACTCAGAGTGGCACAGCAGGCAAAGGAGAAAGCTACGCTCGGACTTTCTTCGTGCGATAGAATCCGGAACGAGGATATGCGCTGAAGAAACAAAAGACACCGACATAGCTTTCAGGGTTTGCAAGCTTAATTGGCAATGGGCAGGACCACAGATCATACTAGATACCGCATTACGAGATTCGTTGTTCCTACAAAAAGTCACCAAAGTTTGAGGAAGGCGCTGGTCGCGGGTTCTCATTGGCTATCTCAAGGTTACGCCTACTCGCGCCTAACAATCAACCAATCAGAGTAATTTTTTATAAGTGTATTTAGACTGATGCGTGGTGCGCTTCGAGCGTCCTGAATGCAGAATCTAGGGTGTGATCTGTGGGGAGGACACATCGCTCAAAGAACCGATAACCGATGGCCGATGGGAAGTGGCGACCACGAGACGGAAGACGCAGCGTAGGTGTGGTACCGCGGTGGATGCAAATGGTTCTATTGTCGTTCTAAAGGGGATAGGCATATGTTCAGCAGTGGACGTCTTCTGACCGATGACGATTAAAAACTAGTAGTTCTGCGAACAGTAGACGTCGCGAGCTTAAACTTTTTTGCACAATCGCAATTCTACAATTTCGTAGAATTTTTTAGTCGTCGGCGATTTTTGATTGCTGCGGAAGGATAATTATCAAAATCAGCCGGCAAATGGTGCCGCAGCAAACTTCCCCAGTTTGGGGGAAATACCCCACCAATCAAAAATCGTCGACGACTAAAAAATTTTAGAACCTGTATAACAAGTAAGTATCGTTAAGATTGGTTGAAAAATAATACCTGTACTCGAATATCAACATATGGACATTATTAAAATCGGCCGTTGTATGGCGCCGCAGCCAATTTTCCCGCTTTTTGGGAGAAATACCTCTCCAATGAAAAATCGCCGACAGCAAAAACATTCTACAAAGTTGTAGAACTTGTAGGTATAGCAAGTTTCGTCAAGATTGGTTTAAAAATACGACCTGTACGCGAGTCCAACATATGGACAGATGAAAGAAAATTTTGCCAGTTAAAACTGACACCTTTCGTTCGCTTCGCTCACTCGGTCAATAAATGAAATGAATAATACGTACCAGGTTTTACTTTACTCTTTTTATTACTAATTTTTGTTTGAATATTTACATGGATATCTTAACACTTCTCACGGATCAGCCACCCGTTACACAACATAACAAATTAGTTGTGTATTTCCTAGAGTTCTACGTAAGTGCAGGTTAATCCTCTTACGTCAGGTAAGTACTAGACTTGACTGGTAAGTATCTAAGCGACCTTACTTAGTTTAAATTTCGTTTTCGTATTTGTATTGTTTACAGTACCAGGGGCGCTAGTCTCGACTTTTCGCTACCTCACTTTGCGACCGAATTCGGTCGCTATGACGTAGAAATTCGACAAAGAACACGAATTTTTAACGAAAAAAAGGAAACAGCGTTCCTTCCAGCGTATGTTTGTGTTTTTTCGAAAAGTCGAGACTAGCGCTCCTGGTAACATACTTGGCATAAGCTTAACTATAACGTTGACAAGTATCAGATTAATAAGCAAAAATTAAATGCGTGATGAATATCTTTTTAATAATATTAGAATTTCTTAAGAGAATACGATGTAAATTTTTAACCGACATCAAAAAAGGAGGAGGTTCTTAATTCGACTGTAGTATGTTTTTCATGTTTGTATTTATGTTTCGCGATTACTTACTTTTTTTTTACTGCCAATTAAGTATGAACTGATTTTGATGATATATTTTTTGTTTGGTATGGTATGACCATACTCCAGGAGTGGTCCAATGTATAAAAGTGCAATGTTATCCCGTAGTCGGGAAGGAAGCTAGTCCATTAAAAATATTAAAAAGTTATAATTCTTCAACAATTACGGAACCCTCGATGAGTTTAACTCGCGTTTTGGCTATTTTATTATATACGTAAGGAAACCATAATGTTACTCTGATTGTGATACCAGGGAATAGTCCAGAAATTCAATAATTTGAAAACCACTCTGAAAGCCGGGGTGCGAGCGGCAGACTGATAGGCGCCAAGGTGGGGGAGAAATTAGGTAAAATACGAACACGAAGCCTACGAGTCGCGAACGCGGCGCGCCGACAGTAAGCGTAGGACGCTCGTCCTCGTCATCCCTCCACCCTACCGTGCGTACAAACGCAAATTGCCATTGACCCAATTCATACTCAGAGCTTTATAAAGGTCGCGTCCGCAGTTATCTCGCTCGCACTTTTTCACGTCATTAAAGATATAAAATCACTAATTAAATGGTAAAAAATGTTGCCTGTTTATGATAAGATAACAAATGTTTTAAAGTTATTTTCATCTAAATATCGTTCAGCTTGATTTATTTATTTTTTATTATAGAGTTTTGGAAATTCAAGCTATGTCTACAAAACCGTACAAACGTGCGACTGAGATAGCTGTGACACGACTATTATAACCTTTAAGTCCGCATTGCCGGAGGTGCGCTCACCTTCGCGAACACTGCACCGGTGGCGTTTACTGCACCGGTGGCGTTCAGTGGACGCCCAACCATTGCCCGTGTGGTCGGTAAAGGTCCGTACGACCCGAAGTCTTCGCCTTGCGATAACGTGGTGGCGATCAGCGGACTTGACAGTCGTGCTTGCTAGTGATCGTTACCGCTACACGTGACGGTAACAAGGCGGTGCTTCCGGCTAGAATTACCCCTTCACATATTTTCAACATTTTTGAAGATAAGAAGTCAATAAGTACTTAAGTAGGTATAAATTAAAACACAATAAAGCTTTTTATCTTTTTAATGCTATTACTTATATTTTATAGCAAAGAAAATCTACACGAGATGAATACCAATCTCATATAAAAAAGTGTACCCCCGAAAAATCTGCTTAAAACTAGATGGCGCTTAGATATTTAGTCAGCTAATGTCCGAACCGCTATAAAACTCGATCAAAATATGGTTAATATAGAAACATAGTATTAGTATATGTCTCCTATTTAAGGTTTAGTTCAAATTACATTGCTATATACGACGTAAAAAATATGATTCCAAAAGTAATGTTTTCAACGTCATCTCTTAAGAACCTAGCGATATTGGAAATAAAATATAAAATTTATAATTTTATTGTTATTATTAATGCAAAAATATTCTTAACAAGCCGCGTTTTTTCTCCGTACCACAGAGTAAACAAATGAGTTAGCTTGGGTTTATATTTCAAGTCGAGCAGAAATTGTGACGATTATGTCGAAGTACTAGCGACATCTTCCGTCCTTATCAGTACTACAATGGAGTTTCGCATCTTTCTATGGACATTAGCACTCCTAGTACAATTTCTCTGTTTTATAACAATTTTCATGTTATTATAATTACGTCTGTAGGTTTTTTGGAATAATTATTGCGTTGATGATTAGAAAACACTGTTAACATTGAAACTGCTTCAAAACATTGGCATTGTTATTCTAAAGATATGTTTTTTTAAATTCCCACTCAAATTATTTTTTTGTTTTAAAAATGTTGAATGAAATTGCACCTATGGCAGAATTGTACTAATCCACAATCATTCTATAAACTGATCTTTTGTGTAAATAGAGAATTGTACGAAGTGAGAATTTGTACCGATGGCGATGCTTCTCTTACACTGCATTTTAGTTTAACTGATAAATAATAAGACGTTACAGACGGTGATGACGCTAAAATATTTTAATTCTACGATGCCTAAATATAAAATATCGTAATTTTAGTATGCTATCACACATGGCGAAGATAATATCAAAATATAAACCCGACACCTACGTTCTCTCAAGGTGGCATACAATGCAGCACGCGTATAGAATGCTCGATCCCACTCGCAATTACCAACTCGTGCAACTTGCTAGTGACTAACCTCGGGTTTCCGAAATGTTTGTTAACTTTGAAAACAGATTAAGTCTATTGCTGTCTTTGTCATTTGTCTAGTGCCAGACAAACGCAGCAAAGAATTAATCGGAAACCCGAGGTTAGTCACAAGCAAGCGCATTTTCACATTATTGAGGATGTAAAATAAGTAAGTGTAAATTTTCAAAAAAGTATAATTATGTTGTTTCAGTTTATAATAAAGATAACAAATGTTTAAAAAAAAAAATAGTCTCTTTTAATTCTTTGTCAACTCTATAGATTGTATACAATCCAAACAATGTCCCACATACTTAGTACTCACTTATTCCCCTTACTTATAGAGGTAGTAATATTTGTCTTTGGGATTTTAGCATGAAACGAATTATCTGCGCTGTGTGATTCTTAAAAAAAAAAAATGTTTTCTTGTGAAGAATGCTGTAATGTAAAGTAATATTTATTATTTTAATTGTGTGCGACGCCCATATCGAATCAATGGTACATACAAGTATTGTGAGGGAGGGGCGATTTAGGCTGGGCGCTTGCGCGAGGCGAACCAGGGTTGTCGTTGTGGTGTTTAGTCGGTTTAGTTGGCCTCCTCGAGCTATGCGGGCGTCGGCGTCGGCGGGTAGCGGGTTCGACGCAGCGCGTTGACGTCTCACCGGCCTCCGAACCTCCCTGCCGCGACACCGCGCCCTTCTTCTGACACGCTGCGGCCTCATCTACTCCGTAACACGTGTAAGGTAAGTTACTTTACTCTCTTACATGTACGCGAGTAGGCGCAACTTTATTCACTTGCGATACTTTTTAACTATAGCTTTTTGTTTGTAAACGCTGTTTCTCCCTTATTTTTATTTTGTCTCGGCTGGCTGGTTTTTGTATGGTTTTAAGAATTCCCCTTTTATCAAAACACGTTTGTTATTATTATGACATTGAATACTTGTAGTATTGTGTATGATGATTGTCTGTCTAGCATTTATTGAGTATTTTATAATAATTACTTATATACTCACACTTTACCTACAAATCTAGTTGTTCTTTTTGGAATAAATATGACATTCGCTCATAAACGTAGAGGTACATACAAAGATCAATAAATCAATAGATACAACATTACCAATACTAAAACAAGTGTACTAAAATTGTGGACGAATTTTATAAAAACGACTATGTAGCTGTGTAGGTATACATACAGCAATGGCAGCTATGTAGCTGCCATTACTGTATGGTTATTTACTATGTTACGACCAGGTTACGACTCATTTTTCGAATGATTGCCGTGCTGCGACCCGCCCAGGTATGTAAGTGTTGCATTTTATTTTATTGTTTATGTGACAACTGTAATGATTTTTGCAGTCTGATCAGAAAATAAAACAGGGCAACAAACTGGTGCTGCGACTGTGCATTTTACAATTCTCATCCAGGTAAGTACATGTAAAAATGTAATTAATGATGATGCTATGCAATACAAGGTAAATGATACCTTAAAAGGAAATCGAAACCCTTATTCGATGACTCTCGTGTCCGTCTGTATGTCACAGAGGTATTTTAAAATTTTCTTCTCGTTCACCAGAATAAAATGAAAAAATAATTACATGAATATTGCTATACTTAAAACATTGGTATTACCTCCGAATACTGAAACGTTTGTTAGCTTTGACGACAGATTAAGTCTGTTGCTGCCTTTGTCATTTGCTTAGCTCAAGACAAAGGCAGCATTAGAATTAATCTGTTGTCAAAGTTAACAAGCGTTTCAGTATTCGGGGGTTAGTGTGCTAAAGATAACTGACTGTCTATTTACTACTAGTTCGCGACGAACTGAGACCTCGCGACCCCTATATCTTCACAACCCCTGGACCGATTCAGCTCATATTCGAACTTAAAAATTGTATTGAAATGAACTAATTTCATGAAGATTGGATCAACGGTTCGCAAGTTATCATCGGACAAATATACATAAAAACATACAAACATACATACAAATGCCGATTTGTCCCAGTAAACTCTGAGACCTTCGCTTCGCTCGGTCAATTACTTAATTGCTTCATGGAGGAGGTTTTTTATCTGCAAAAATATGTGATAGATTTCCAATATAAATTAGCTAGATCAACGTGGAGATAAAAAAGTATCTGTTTTTGTGATATGCAACTCTTTATAAAATTTTATCAAGATCCGTTTAGCCGTGATAACGCGACAAACATCCAGACAGAGAGAAAGAGATACTTCCTATATAGTTCGCTAGATGCCGTTGATCATTTTTTCTGCATTTTCTAGCGTTTTGTATGAACTGACAGTTGTAATGCAGGGAGTTCTGAATCGCGCAAGCGAAGTTTTTTCTTCGAGACGAACGTATTCATGTTTATATCTCGAAGCTTGATTGGTCCTGATACGACTGCGGCTATATTCCTCTGAATTACAATACTCGTTAGGATTGCAAGATTTTATCAAAAGTCAAACCATGTAGGCAGTAAGAGTAATGAGAAGATAAGATAAGATAATTTTATTCATTGGCTGAATTACAAACATCTTATAATTAAATATAAGAGCTGTGCATCACACCGTATTTCGTCATTAATACAATTTCAAGAATCAAATACAATTTCAAGAATCAAATACAATTTCAAATAACCTAATAAATTTAATATAATAAAATTAATTTAATTTAATTTATTTTAAATATAATACATTTTCGTTGTAATCGTAACAACATTCAAATATTGTTATTTACATAATTGGTGTTCTAATTATTATGTAAATAAACCACTTTTCATAATTATAAAATATATTTACTACCTTAAGCACGCTCCATCCAATACCACATCATTTCTTAACATCAGGCATAGTACAGCCAAAAGGAAACTTTTTTGAATAAAAAAAAAATGCAGAGATGAACGATAAAAAGTGTAGTAATAACGATAAATACCTAACTGAGACAAGCACTATAGTCAAAAGTTTAAATGAACATAATGACTTGAACAAAATTATTAGGTGCCACTGGCCAGGTGTCCTAAACATTTACAAGATAGCTTGGATTTTTTAAACTGATATCGGTCTGTCAATCCTTGCGTCCTCTAATAACATAACTTTAAAACAAGTACTATTACTAAAAAAAAACCCGACTGCAATATGTAGCCTATGTCACTCCGGACGCAAAGAGGAATCCAACGACACCTCTCTTGTCAAAATCGGTCAAGCCACTTAGGCTACAGAAGGTTATAATATAGGAACACACAAAGATACATATACCCCAAAACATTACCCCTTTTTTGGGCAGTCGGGTATTGAGAGGGTGGTGGGTTTGAGGGGAGCGGCCAAGGTTTTGACATATTAATATTATCCACGGATACAATGTTTGAATAGTATTTCGTTAAAGGTCGCCCATTGAAATTGATTATTGACCTTAATATCAGTATCGATTCGCGCAGCAATCGTGGGCCCGGGGTCCGTTAAATAATACGTACAAGGTAAAAGCCTTAGTACTGAGCGCTTCCAAGGCTCACGCGCGCGCTTCCAAGGCCCACTCGCGCCCTTCACTACACAACGACAGTACACGTGCTTGCGCTCAAACAAACACACGCACACTAGCGCGCAGATTACGATTCCTTCATACAGAGCGATAGTGTACACTGAATATAGAATGTGAATCATTAAATGATTAAATTACACGACAGCAGAACTGTGACCAATCTTGACCACGTTAATTATAAACAGTTGCAGTGTACTTTCGTGTGTATAATATCTCAGAGTAGGTTCTACAATCTAGAGCAATCGATATTGTTCTGTTCGCATCAATCCCGTACATTTCTCGAGGAGAGTGATAAACACCCAAGTAATGGCCTGAGAATAAGCTAAGATATTCGATAAAAATTTTGGAACTATCACACTTATACCGGGTGTAAGGGAAACGCTCCCTTTATTTTTTATTTTTTAATAATAGTATTAACGTGTTCACTACGCTTACTACGTTTAAGACATGGGAGTTCCATAGAGAAAAATTAAAAAAGACGATTGTATGAAACATGTACTATAATGAATACCGATAAAGATAGTGCGATACAGTCAAAAGCCATCGATGGAGCATGATAGCGATAGCCGCCATTATTTTTAGTACACGTTTCATACGTTTCAAGTCTCTTTTTTTTTACTAGGCACTTGCGCCAGACTGGTACTGGTAATTAAGTAAGGGGTAAAAAAAACCTATTATATTCGCTGTGTATCAAATACTAGTACCTATGTATACGAAGACTGCTCGCGGCAGTCACTAAAGAAATGACAAATTTTGACTATTATCTATTCTGTAGCGTCAATCTGAGTCAACTCACAAGAGGCGTAGCTCCTGCGGACCTGATCAGGAGGCGATTTAGAGCAGTGCTCCTGGTACGATACACACACTCGCACACAATCTGTAATAGAAGGCAATTTAGTCTAATCCCTACCCAAACATCCTACATCGCTTCCTAGATTGGCAGATGAGTGTCCTGTGTCGTTTTGGACAAGCACATGCTATATTCGCCAGATAACTAAAGAAGTACCTAAAGTTGGAACAACTTCGCACAAGTATCTAATAATTCCAAATTTCCGTATTTTCAATAAACTGTAATTTTTATATCCAACGATTGTTGAAGATGTAATGATATGACAATCGGATCTTTGAAATATCGTATCCGTTAGAACAAGAAAGGTCCCGCTTGTGAAAAGCTTGTCTACTGCTCTGTGTTTAAGTGAGTGCCCTTGACACCCTGCGGGGTGCGTCTCATCCCCCGCCGTTATTTCCTGCGTTAGTGTTCCGTGGTCTCTATCCCAAAAATGTTCTCCATTTTGTACGTATTTGATTTCTGAAAAATACAACAAATGCCGGGCAGTTGTTGGTTGTTTTGAAAGCATCGTAAGCATGACGTGATACTAGTGAGTAAATTAGCCGTTATTTTTACCTGACTGCCCAAGGAGGGGCAGTTTTTGGGGTGTATATATGTGAGTAGGTTGTAAATTCATATAGTACCTCCTGTAGCCTAAACGGCTTAACCAATTTTGACGAGTGATTTTCGATAAATTTCTCTTTACGTCCGAAGTGTCATAAGCTACATTTTGCAGCGGGGTATTTTTTTTCCTTTCAATCATATTATTAGCTGTTTAATATCTTTTTAACACAGCTTTTAAATAAACAAAGACTTTTGTAAAGTTACGTAATGAGATACAAATGAACCTTGCGGACAGTTGTAGCTAGATAATGAAGATAAAATAATAGCTGAGTGCAAACTTAAAAGTAATGCAAAAAAATTGCAACGTTTCAATGATAAAGTTTATCGATTCGCAGTGCCCTTGACCTTGAGATAAACTCCGCAACTCGCAGCTGCGCGGTGCGTTTCGCTGCATCTATTGATATCAAAATGAGAAGAACTACATAATATATCTTTGTTCTATATAGTATTTGTTTAAAACTTAACAGAGCGTCTGGTTGATACGACGCGTGACCAAAATGCTGGCGCTTATTTGGCTCAACTCAATAAGCATTGCCATTCAGCGGGGTAATGCCGCCAGCATCTGGGTACGCTGCCAACTAAATGATGAATGAATGAATGAACTGAACTAGTTTGTATGTATTTTGCTTAGTTAATAATGGAACTATTTGTTTTAATATTCTATTTTGGTATCAATATTGGCAGTCTGCACATATTTACATTACGCGAAAACAATCTAGGGCTAATCTATTATTAAGGCCATGATTGTTTTTGGGTTTGTATGCCTAAAGCCATTTGAGAGTAAATTTCATAATTTCATTTTAAATACTCCTTGTTTACATCTTTTCAGTGTGTATAATTATTATGCAGTCGGGCTTAACAAATATATACCTTAGTTGTATGTACATAAAGAGACGCTACGAATTAGATAGTACCTATAGACATCCTTAGAATAATTATAAAATGTTTATTGATTACCAAAACTACATGTTTCAAGAGTGATCATTTCAAAATAGCTGACGTAGGAACCTCATTGGGAGCATGTGAGCTGACCCGAGTTTGACCCCGTTTCTGGCTAAATGCGCAAAGTAGGCGTGGAAAAACCACAGAAGTAAGAGACTATTTTGAATGTGGATTTTGCGTCTAAATTCGATAACGTAGCGTAATTTGTATTTTTCAGAAAAGATTTTCAATAGAATACCTGTTTGTTTTGTAATATTAGTTTCATATATTTAAGGGAACTTATAGCTGAAACACGAAGCAGAATAAGTTTTTGTGGAAAAGATATTTTTCCAGACAAGCTTTTACAAAATCTGTTACTCTACAAATTAATTGAACAAGGGGAACTGTTCTAAAATTCAAACATACATACATTACATTATCAGCCAGAAAACGTCCACTGCTGAACACCCCTCCCGAAGACCGCCACACCGACCGACGACGTGCCACTTTTGTGGTTGCCCGCGACTTTCACAATGTCGTCAGTCCACCTAGTTGCCTACGCTTCGTCTTTCGGTTTGTGGTCGCCACTCAAGAACCTTTCTTCCCCATCGGTTATCGGTTCTTCGTGTGATGTGGCCTGCCCATTGCCACTTCAGCTTGCAAACCCTGAAAGCTATATCGGTGACTGGTTCTTCGACGAATATCCTCGTTTCGGATTTTATCGCGCAAAGAAACAAAAGCTTGTAAAAATAGAAAAAAGAAACAGCAAAAGTTATGGTAGATCAAAGTTGTATGAAAATTGGGCGCATCAGCTTGGCTTGACTTCTTGGGTCGCCATCGACATTTATTATTACAGGGTTCTTGTATAATAAGAGGTCGATGGGTTTACGACTTCCGCGTGTAGTAATGTAACATTTTAATCTTTTTCTGTGTATAATAGGCTAGAATTTAGTTCTAAACCATCTAACCGCTAGATAGTAGCTGCTCCCAGAACCAAAGAGAATATAAATACTACGTCCCCGAACTGGGAGAAGGAATTGTACCAATGATAAAATTGCATTTTTGATAAATTTTGAATTAGGAACATAATGTACATTTTTGAAGGCGTTTAATTCGTCTCGCTCATTTGTTGCATCTGTCAAGTCAAGTATATATGTATATTTGTTAATATATATACGTTTGAGGAAGATGAAAATAGTTTCGTTGGTAAAATATTAATATTAATGTATATTTTATATAATAAGAAGTTTTCTGCCCTTCCCCCCTCTTTTTTTTGTCTTTTTTATTGTTTTTGTTATTTACTGATTTTTGTTATGTTGTGTTAGTGTTTATGTAAAAATAGCTTGTTGGTTTTAGCGATGCCCGGTCGGATGTTGGGGGCGCGCGGCGGCGGCGGCACCGAGGTGGCGGTGGCCGACAGTCCGCTAGCCACCTTCGAGTCGCTTACGCAGGCTGCCGTGATCGCCTGCATGGGCATTGCGATAGTCGTCTCCAATCTTCTCATCATCGCCTCCTTCCTGAACTTCAAAGGTAATATTACAATCAAACATTTGGGCACTATGACAGATAGAACACTCGGTCTCTAAAAACAAATGTTGCTTATAATCTGAACAAGTTGGATGCCAAATTAATTTTTCGATGCCCGGTAACGAGCGAAGAAGATCGTTGGTCCCTGAATACGTTGGTGTTATGGATCAGGGATGGTGAGTCTGCCTTATGAGCAGGAAGAGCCGACTTCAATTACTGACCAGGGCCCGTACCGTGAGGTGCTTATTGCGATGATTGTTAGGTTCAGCGATGACACTGCGCGACCGAGAACCGTATCGCCGCGTGATAAGGTGTATGGTTGCGCAGCGTTCTCGGCTGAGCCTAATAATCATCGCAATAAGCACCTCACGGTACGGGCCCAGGTAGATGTTTAAATGATGAATGTATCTAAATAAGTGTCTCCTCTGGGACACGAAAAGTCACGCACAGCTACGCACGTCTAGGTGTTGGTTGTGCGTATTTTCGAATGCGCATGACACAGGGAACGCTTGTGAGCTGTGAATTGAAATATTATTTATTTATTAAACTTGTGGCTACTCCGTGTCGGAGACCATCGGGTGGTCTTAATAGGTATGGAAATAGCTGACCAAGTTGACGGTCAGTCTATGCAAGCTTACTTAAACTTTATTTTTTTAAGAAGTTTTTTTTTTATGAAGACTTTATTGTCAGACGTGGGCACGAAGGTTTAACAGCTTCACTACGCCTAGTGCTTGCTATCGCTTGTCGATAAAAATACTATTAAAATATATTTCGCACTGCGACTATCAACATGGACTTTTAACTCCATGGCTGTAACATGTGCACTACAAATAAATCGTTCGCACACAATATCAAAACAAGATAATAATAATAAATAATAATAATAAATATCTGGGACATTTTTGCACACACGGTCATCTGACCCCAAACTAAGCAAAACTTGTAATATGGCTGCCAGAGACTGATATACGTACATAGATATTTTTAAATACATACTTATATAGATATTAACACCCAGACATAGAACAAACACAAATATTCATCACATGAATGTTTGAACATAGAGGAAACAGAAGAAGAATACATCGCAATAAGAAGCAGCATTATAATTGCACATCGCTTGCATGAGAACACGATGCGATGCGGTATATTGATTACGTAGGTGACCAGGGGGCTTATCCTCTAACTTTGAAACGTTCGTGATTCTGATTGCGAGAGCACGGCATCTCGCTCGTACCAACTTAGTCGCACTATGCGCGGTCCTGCTCGCGCTACTCTCGCTATCGCTTTCAGAGTTACGGGATAAGCCCACTGCTTAAGCATTATAATTGTGTGTAGCACAATACCCTTAGCATAACTGCTATTGAAATAAAGTTCGTTCATATTCGATAGCAAAATGCCCTTTCGGGCGTAAATGGAAGCTAAATTATTCATACGTTTTCTATCGAATAGGGAACGAAAGTTATTTCGATAGAAATTATCTTATTACCCTGTTTATTTCACTCTTCAGCTGTCGCGACACGTTGTACACCATTATCGTAATATGTGAGACTTTGAATAATGATTATTATTAGTCAAAGTCTTACATAACATAATCATTTTTAGTAGGCAAGTACTAGCTGGAGTGCCGCGACTTCGTACGCGATGCAGCTCGGCTTTCGGTCTAGCAGATTTAAGGCCGCGGGATCGAAGTTCGGCCTTCGGCCACGCTAAGGACTTTTTCCTGACTATTACGAACACAACAAAAAAAAACCATCCAAATCGGTCCAGCCGTTCTCAAGGTTCACATGGTACTTTTCTATCGGCTAGGTAGCGGTTGCGAGGATGTTGTATATAAAATAACGACAACTTTTATTCAACAACTTTTAAAAATGCACGAAAAAAAAACAGCTGTTTCATACATTTTATTGCAAAATCTACTAGCACTTTTTATGGAACAGCTGTTTTCCACCCAGTGAATTTTCAAAAACTCGTTGCACAAAAGTGATTCGTTACCTAGTATACAACCACCACACAAAAAACAACATGCATATAGATTTATTCCTGTTTCATTGCTAATCAAAATAATACAAAATAATTTTTCGTATTTTTATACGAAAAAATATTTTGTTGATAAAACTATTACAGGTACGTATAAAAAAAATGTGACCTTGCTGGCTGCTTCAGCGTTAGCTATATGTTGCAGCAAGAAGTGTCCTCCTAAAAGTTCAAAACATGACCATAAAAATTAAAAGAATATAAAAAAAAAAATTAGTAAACTACAATAGTACATCCAGACTTTAAAAACACCCATTAAATAGGTAAATAATTACTTTCCTAGAATACATACGATTAATTGTTCTGCTTGGACTTAGTAAACAGGTAAATTTCATAATGCTAATGAAGTGGTTAGTTTAGAATTCTCAAATACGACAAATTACTCACCTAATACACGCAATAAGGTGAGTAAATTGTCGAGGTCAAGAATTCTAACCTAAGTACTAATACGATAAATGCTACAATTATTTCTAACAACTTCTAAAATAGACGCTATTCAATAAGCGATTCTTCGTGGGATTATTTTCATATGCGCATAGTGACTGGCTATTAAAAGTAGCCATTATTGAACTTAAAGTCTTCGTTATATATGAAACGGAACGGTGAATAATTATGAACGATAGATATTGAGTTTCAAAATGAAACTCAGGAAAACGAGACAAGTGCACAAAATTATCAGCGCTTTGAAAAATAATGTATTCCCCTCTCGCACACGCTAACCTATAATAGGTAATATTTTAAGTCGGCATGGAAGTGGATTAACGTGAAAATGGATAAGCTAAGTTTGATGGTTTCACTAAATCTCTTCAAATTTAACCTGATTCGGGGATTACTGTTCGTACGCCACGTTGTAGAGGCACGAGTAGGTATATGGTTTGCATGCGGGCGGTGTTTGGGGCTCTTGGCAAGAGATATCGATATTAGATTTTTTATCTGAGGATGTCAGTCAGTCGTGCTCTCTGATATCGGTATCCAGAGCCACGCCACATTTTTTGCACGGTTCTGCAATCAAGCTCAAAATCATAATCAGAATATTTCTATGGTCCGTGGTTTCGACAATCTATACATACCTACTTAAGATCCTAGATATCGCTATTTTTAAATTACGATCATTTTAAATGTTGTGACATTAAAGATCAGTTGCCACCAGTATTCAGTACTTTTTTGCATGGCTCCTGATATCGACATCAACGACCTACTGATATCCATAGACACAAAAATCTAATATCGAGATCCGTGCCAGTGTTGCTACAAGCCCGATGTTAGGACGTTTGGAGTTTGTTGAGCAGGGTTTTTGTCCGCAGGGCTGTCGAACGAAGTGATCAATTACTACCTGCTATCGCTGGCGGTGGCTGACTTGCTGTGTGGGTTGTTTGTGGTGCCGCTGTCCGTGTATCCCGCCATCACGGGCCGCTGGATGTTCGGGGACCTCATGTGTCGGCTCGCGGGCTACGTCGAGGTCACGCTCTGGTCCGTCTCCGTATACACCTTCATGTGGATCTCCGTCGACAGATATCTTGCCGTCAGAAAGCCTCTCCGATATGAGACGGTTAGTGCAACGGTAGCTATCTTTTTAATATTTTTATTTCTCTCATAAGTGTACGTAATCGAACATATTTGAACATTCCCATCAGTAAAGAGCCACTGACTCTCTAGATTCCTAGTGCATTAATGGCATATTTAACACGTAGCCTAGATACTTTTCTTCTCTCTTTAACTTACTGCTTAGATAATAATATACTTCTTTGATAGTCAACATTTAATGGACTGACTTAACCGCTCATATTTTTTTTATTTGGCATGCTAGTTTTCGTGTGAATTTGTCATAATGTAGCTAGCGAAGTTTGATCTTTTATAAATAGTCCTCTACTTAATTCTTTATTGTACGTACGCTAGGCATTTTCTTGTTTAATTTTAGAATTAATGCGTGTTTTTTTGTGTGGGATGTTCTTGGGCAGGTACAAACCCGCACTCGTAGTCAATGTTGGATGGTGTTTACTTGGATATCTGCAGCGATGTTGTGCTGTCCGCCGCTGCTTGGATACAAGAAGGAGGCAAACTTCGACAAGGAGACGTTCATCTGTATGCTAGATTGGGGTACGACGTACGCATACACGGCCACGCTTGCCATCCTCGTGCTCGGGCCCAGCGTGATCTCTATCGTGTACAACTACTGGTACATCTTCTCGATGAAGCGTAAACTTAGTAGCGGCGTACCGATCCACGACAAGGAGTACGCGACAGCTTTGGCGGAGAACCTCGCCAACCCAAGCCACTGGATGAGCTTCGTGCTGGTGACGGCCTTCTGGCTCAGCTGGGCGCCGTACGCGGGTGTGCGCTTCTACGAGTACGTCAACGGTCAGGAGATCAAGATCCCCATGCTGCATTTCGGAGTCGTTTGGATCGGCATCATGAACTCTTTTTGGAAGATCGTGATTCTAATCTCACTGAGTCCCCAGTTTCGGCTAGCGCTGCGCATTCTCTGCTTGACAGCGTGCTGCCGCTCTAAAGGGCGCCTGCAAGCTGAGCTTATCGGTTTGGACAACGACGACTGAGATTTGTGGGCTCGAATGCGCTTCAAATACTTATAGGAGTATCAGAATGCTCTTAATGAAACTTATGAGAGCGACACCAATAAACAGTACTTAATCGAGATCAACTCTTGCAATAGAAGCGTTCGTGAAGCCTTTGTTTAATGAACTCGTGAAGAATAATAAATCTTCGTTATTAAAAGTGAGCTAAAAGTGAGTTAAGAACGACGTTACGAAAATCGCAACAAAATAATTCAGTAAGAAGGCTTGTACGAGTAATATACATACATACGTTTTGTTTACTCTTTAAAACAATGAGAATGAGAATTATTCTTTGCCATTGTCGTAACCAAATACTTATTATAATAGTTTTTTTTTTAAAACGGCGAGTAACATGTGATTGCGATAATTTATGCCCACTATTTAAAAAAAGGACAATAATGACATTTGTTCAGTAAATGTTTATGTGCAATAAATATCATATCATTTTTTCAAAAAATATGTATCGATAGAATAGATAATTATATTTCGAAATGAAGTAATAACTAACTAAGCAATTCCCTATTCATACTAGATGTCATATATTGTTTTTAAAATATAATTTAAAAAAAACTTATTGTGCGCTTAGACACACATGTGTGTATTTGTTATGATATAATCTACATTCGTGTAGATATTATCATAAAATATGTAGATATACAGGATGACTGAGTGGACCATTTCTTTTCAGAGCGTGTTTATGCAGGTATTGGGCATCTTTTAAGGTTTTAAATTAGTACTGTTTTTTTTTTACCTCGATTAAAAAAGGTTTATATCTAGTAAACAAATGCGAAAGTCCAAACAGTGCTTATCTTTTAAGCGTTACATTAGTTCAGTGACCATTAATGGTTTACGAGCTATAAAAAAAAGTTATAAAAAAGGGAAACTTACCCTGCTTTTGGACCTTTAGTGTCTGATTTCTGAAAATACAAGTATGAACTAACAGGTTTTTAAATCTGATTTCATAAAAGACACCACAGGAATACTACTGAGACTTAAATTTAATCCTAATTAACAAGTAATTTCGTACACTGTAACCATATTTACAATAATGTTTTCTTAAAAATGTAGACGCCGCGCGACCACGTACCGTATCGCCCCGTGATAAGGTTCATGGTCACACAACGTCGCCAGCTGAACGAAACAAGTCATCGCAATTATGAACTTCACGGTAAGGGCCCAGATTTTACTTATGGCCCCATACATAAAAGTGGAGCCGTGTCAAATTGGGACTTCTGGCTGGCCACGAAATCTGTCCTCCCTTTCCATTCCATTTGTTTGGGGAACGTTCTTCCAGGAAATTCCAAAGAGACTTCCTGTAGTGGGCTACAATATTGCTAGAAAATCATATTACGCCGTGTTTCTAAGGAAACACGGCGTAATATGAAATATGAGAGGACGGAAGGTAGTTCTTTTCTTAGAACTACCTCGTAATTTTCCCCTCTTCATGGTGAGTTATAATATTCATTTGGTTCAAATTGAAGAAATCGTTCATTATAAATTTTTCATCTTGGTTGCTCTAACTCTCGATTTAGTCGGGATACCTATATAGCTTGTATTTGGATGAGTTTGTGTTAATAATGATAATAATAATAGACATCTTTGGTTGTTCTTTGCTGTTCCTCAAAGACTTTTAGATGAATTCTTATTAGAAAAAATTGAAAAGGACATGTTTTTTTAATTGTTTTTGTTTATTATTTTAATATATATATATTAAAATAATAAAAATAATTTTCCAGAAAAAACCCAAGTCAACTTTTTGAGATAACAAATTTTTGGCCAGTGTCTTTACATATATATATGTAAATATGTAATATTACAAATTACATATATAAGACATATATATATATACACATATATATGTATATATGTATGTATATATATATATATATATACATATATACATATATGTGTATATATATATATATACACATATATACATGTGTGTATATATATATATGTAAAAAACCCAAGTCAACTTTTTGAGATAACAAATTTTTGGCCAGTGTCTTTACATATATATATATGTAAATATGTAATATTACAAATTACATATATAAGACATATATATATATATATACATATATATATACATATATATATATATACATATATATACATATATATATATATATACATATATATATATAAACATATGTCTAATTGAGTGTCTAAAGACACTGGCCAAAAATTTGTTATCTCAAAAAGTTGACTTGGGTTTTTTCTGGAAAATTATTTTAATATATATATATATATATATATATATATATATTTATATTCTAAGCTTTGCTCCACACAGACTCTGGGGTCCGTGCCTTTTGTCAACTAAAACTGAATATAAAAACTAAAGACTAAATTTAGGTGTCGGTAGATTTACTGGATCTTTTATGAAACCAGAATTAAAGGCATGTTAGAAGATATCTGTATTTTCCGAAAACAACGGCTTAAGGTTCAAAAAACGGGAAAAATTTCCCTTTTTCACTTAATTTTTAATAACTAGAAAATCCATAAATCTTTGTTGAACTGATGTAACGCTTAAAAGATAGCCCAATACCTGCATAAACACGAACTAAAAGGAAATACCCTGCAACTCAATCATCTTGTATAGTAAAAAATATATATTTTGGTAATAATAGGACTCTTAGGAAAAGTCCGCCTGAAGAAGTATTTACCAAACTTTAGCTAGTTTTCTTTACCGCCAAGCAGAATTGTGCAAACTATACTGTGTTCCGGATAAGGTATACTAAAAAGAGGACTTAAGGAGGTTTGACGTTTAATATCTCAGGGTACAAAAGCAACGCGTTGCCGCCTAGGATCAATATGACCCTAGATTACCTCCCAGGATCTTGAACGATTAGGTACAGTCCAAAATTCTGTATGCCTCTAAGCTGTTATGAGCAAGCGTGATGCTTACGATCAAGCAAGCAACTTAAACCTAAATTTAACAGATGTATTTTTGTAGATTTTAAATAGATGTAATACGAAGAAAATAAAAAATAATAGTTTACATGGGTAAAAGTTAATTTACATTGGTAGGTTATTATTGTTTAATGCGTTTAACATGCAACAGTTTAAAAATTTAAGTTAAACGCACACGTTAGCAGCGGCGAATTTTTTGTATTATACTATAATTTGTTTTAACATATTGACAAAATTTTATCTCCTTTGTTTTCTGCGCAAATACCGAATTAAGCTTCGGACAAACTGAGGCTTGCGAGCGATTCGCTTACGGCGAGATTCGCTGCTCGCTTTGCCTTGGGAGGGAGAGCTCAAATTCAAATTGGCGGGTGTTGCCCGCACCAATTTGAACAAGTCCATTCAAGTTAGTTCACGCAATCGGCGCGAGCGAATCGCGGGAATTTAGGGATTCGCCTCAGTTTGTACGAGGCTTTATTACAAAATGGCGACTTTAGCTATTTTTTCTACTATATTTATTTTGGTAACATGATTTTTTTATTTATTCTTAGAGTATTTAATGTAAAAAATAACGAACGAATCTTTTAGGGCTGTTTTAGGGTTCGCGTGTGTATTTTATGATAAAATTATTATTGTTACAAAGAATTAAAGTAATGTTGTTTTCTACTGAACCTCACTTATCTGCATTTATTTGTTAACTTAGCGTTTTAGGCAAGCTTACTTACATAAAACAAATTCTGAATTACACCTCTGCAAATTACTAACAAGTGCGATAACGCCTTATTTAATTTATTAAGAGGACTTAAGTACCTAACTATTGTAAATAAGTATATGTGATGGGTTGGATCAATTGGTTTTTCACGAAATTACTTACCTATCCTTTTTTATTGCACTTTTTTTAAAAATACCTTTTAATTTATATATTATGTAAAAAATAAGCACCGTACGGTATTATTCATATTATACATATAAAAGTATGAAGTTGTTGAAAATTAATTAACCAGACAGATTTTAAAAATGTTATATCGTAAAAAGTTTCCAAGAAAATATAAACATGTTATAGAATAGAAGTCTTAATATAAAAAATAACCTTGAATATTTTATGTATTTACCATTATGAAGAGAAAGTAGCGCTGAAACATAAAAGTAGCTAAAAATATCTTTATATTTATCTACTTATTATTACGTATTACTAAGCTTTTAATTTTATTTGTATCAGTTAAATGTGCTGTCACATTTTAAAGAAGGTGTAAGGGAAATGCTCCCGAAAGCGGAGACTGGTGATAGTGGTGGTGATTGCTTATACCACAAAAACATGTCGTATAATTTTTTTTATGTTCGCAATGTAATGCAAAGCTGATGATAGAGTTCAACGACCGACCCGCACCTCGCTGCGTTTACTTGTAAGCTTTACTATGAATACTGACGTGGTTTTGACTCATTTTATTTTGATAAAACGGGAATACT
Source organism: Apocheima hispidaria (assembly GCA_947579745.1). NCBI lineage: Eukaryota > Metazoa > Arthropoda > Insecta > Lepidoptera > Geometridae > Apocheima > Apocheima hispidaria. The sequence continues at coordinate 4,509,080 of OX388149.1, read as the reverse complement.
CACGTTAAATTGAGTCGTTTATTCCGACTATAGTTTCGATCACATTCGGTGACCTTTAAGGAATCATATTTATTTATTGTAAGCTTTACGTTGCTGGTTTTCAACAATATAAACAAAAACTACAAAAACAACACTAAATAACAAGTATAAGGCAAATGGTTATTAGTATTCGATTGTATTTAGATAGTATAATGACTTGGCCATTATACTATCGGCCACTCGGCAATTTTTGGTCCACACGGCGAGTCACAACACTAATAGTAGCGTTTTCGCTTCGGAAGCGTTTCTCTTACACTCGGTGTGGTCTCGTTATTGTAAAACGAATATAAATTAAGATAGAATGTTCGATCGAGGCAGTCATGTATCATTATTGTGTCGTATTGTGAAAGAACTGATAAATACAGCTGCCATCCTTAACGGTTGTGAAACGTCCTGCAAACGATAAAGTGGTGTCCGTTTTATACAGCATTCTGCGAGTACACAGTTAAATATTAACAAGCAGGCAAGATTCGGATTTTTTTGTAAAAGTACTTATGCGCGATGCCTAATCTTACAATTTGTATGAATTCATTGAGCTTGCACGCGGCTCTGTCTTTTTATAATGGTAGTTAATTTAGTTAATGGTGTGACAATATTGAAAGGTACGTATGTACTCATTCTGAGCAACTTTTACTATGGGACCAACACTGAAATCGCGAAAAAAACTGCTGTTCCATGGGAAAAGGTCAATAACACTCCACAAAATTTATGTAACAGCTGGTTTTTTTTCGCGATTTCATTGTTGGTCCCAAAGTAAAAGTTGTTCATAATGATGGGTACATACATACCTTCTAATATCATCATACCTTTTAGTAACACCTTGTATAAAAAAGTGTAATGGCGCAAATTCTTTTAAAAAAACGTGTCTTGCCTATGTTCTTGTATATTTGCTAAAAAATTTCTTTAATTAATTTATCTTTTCAGCGCAGGTGTTTTATTTATTCTATGTAGGTATTATCATCTAAGTATTTGAGGTAGATCGTTTTCATACTGAATAGGTTTCGAATACCACTATAAGTAGTATCAAAACCTGGAAGGTTTTATAAATCTCAATTATTCAGTTACATTTTCATATACGTAATGTTAGGCCCAGTATCTAAAACGCAGAAGAAGAACTAGATTAATTGAGATGTACAAAATTGAGATGACGTGGTGAAGATGTCAATTTTATGCATTGCTGGTTAAAATGACAACGCTCTCTTGTCCGCACCGCACGTACTGTACGCGCCGCATTCACTGGAATTCATAGTACCTTGTCACTAAGCTGTGATAAATTGCCATAGAATAGTAAGTAGTTAGAATGAATTCTGGAGAATCCGGCGCATATGACGCGTATGGCGCGTGAGGTGCGGATAAGTGAGCGTTCACCTTAAGGGGTAAGAATATATATACCCCTTTAAGATTAAACAGTCGTGCGTGCCACAGCTGTCTTACTCGCTCGTTTTTGTAGAAAGATTATGAATTTCCAAAAACAGTATGTATTATCAGTCTAAGTATGATAACATCTAAAGAAATGTTAATTTTGGTATCTTTTAACAAGACCGAAGAAAAAGTAAAAAAATAAAATATCTTTTTCTTTTCGCCTCTGTCAAATCAAAAGTTTCTTTAATACAATACATGTGTAATTTTATAAAAAAATGTACATATATGTAGGATATAAATGTATATACAAAATATAAAACTACTAACTGTACAATTCAAAAAGTACATGTCTCGTAAATGTACACTTATTAATTTTATATCTCCAATTATGTGAAAATAAGTGGGCGAGACAACTGTGGACGTGACTAACCCCCGAATACTGAAACGTTTGTTAACTTTGACGACAGATTCAGTCTGTTGCTGCCTTTGTCATTTGCTTAGTGCCAGTCAAAGGCAGCATTAGAATTAATCTGTTGTCAAAGTTAACAAGCTTTTCAGTATTCGGGCGTAGGGGACATAACATTTTGCTTCTGTCCTCTTCGCTTTTGTGAATGTCGGACCTTACGGATTATAGTTCTTTCATTGTCAATGAACATAGAACTCTGCCTAGATATGTAGGTTCGTAAGAGAATGCTGCAAAAATCTACATCGAAATCTACTTAATATTACTATATGTAGGTACGTCTTCAACTGCCGATCAATTGTTCAATACTGTATGCTAATTTCTTGTATCAAATATTTCTTATTAAAATACTTAGATAACTTATTCGGTATCTATTAAGGACTAGTTTACGTTAAATATTTACGAATTTTCTTATATATCACCGCAGTTACAGTTACAAATATTTTAAAGTCTCTATGTATATACATCATGATCAAAAAATATCGTATCGTATAGGCAAGGTCGTAGGAAAAAAAAAAGATTTGTTCATGAGTATTAAAATAAAATAAGAAAAGCAATTTAGTTATATAAAAGCCTCGCATTACGAGTAAAAAATCTTGTATGTACCTACATGATTTATTTACTTATTACTATTTACACAGCTGGGTAAAGGCGTAAAGCCTATCTCCTTCCCTCTTCTGAGCATTTAGGTCATCTTACCATCGTTTCCATTCTCCATACTCCGCCTGGAGATAGCATCCCCTCTTGACGCATTTTTTTGCCTATCTTTCTGGATGCATTTTGCAAACGTAGTTTGGCTACCACTACTCTACAGTTTTTTTTATTATAATCTAAAAATAATTATGAAACTCTCACTGTATTGCCACTTTATTGTAAATTCTTGATATTTTATTTGATCTTGCTGAAGGTACGCTTATTAAAAGCGCCTTGTGCAACTACAATAATGCCTAATTATAGGCTAATAAGTAATTTAATTGTAATTCGAACTTTTAGGTAAGAATGTGTCCAATACGTTTCTAACTGTCTCTATTAAAATATACCTTATTCACGTATTCATGAGACAACACTTACACTGCTTTACGTTTTTTTTTCACGACAATTATTTGATATCGAACTGTTTACCTTTTTTTAAACCTTCTATGTTCGTGTGGTCAAAGATCTGGTTGACCTCGGCTTTATGATGATAAAGTTTTTAAACTACGACGTCTACTTTTGTAGATATTACTTACATTCTCAAAGAACTCTACTTGAAGTTGAGGTCACTGCGTTTCTTATTAAATTCATCTGTTCCTTCAGTAATTTTTACTGGAAACTTTGGATAGTCAATATTTTGCACTGAGCCACAACTGCGTCAACCTAAATTGACTTCAGGGATTTCTTGTAAAGTGACTCCTTTTTCTATATCTTTTGAAACTAAAGATAATTTCTTGCTTTTTCTGGTCGACGTAAGCCACGGTCTTTATTGCTCGAGCCTTTTTTCGATTATGTTCGTATTTTGAATCGCGATAAGATTTTTACTGACGTCCCGCATGGGGGTTATCGTGCATTTCCTATGCCAGCGTCTATCTTAGTCAATCCAGCTTCTTGATATACTGATACTTTTGTCGCGTAAATACTAGTGTAAATATTGATGACAAACAGTAAGCTCTTGTATTGACATGGATGATGCTGAAGCTGCCTCATGCAATCTGGTAGCGATTCTTCTTTCTCTATGGCTTCGCAGTGCCACAGTGTTTGTGTAGAGCGTGTGCTCTAGAGTGTCGCTCTTCTGCACGCACGGCATAGTTGAAGCAAGTGAATATTATTGTTTTTTTATATTCGTTATTCTTGGTAGATGTTTTTCATTAATCATACTCGGAAAGTAGGTCTGATGATGCCTGAGGAGCGGGTTGAAAGTAATTCGTTTCAGAGAATCGTTTTCAACTGACAGCTGTCAAATAACAAAAAAAAAAGTTCTATTTTGACATTTCTATTGAACCATGTTTCAACTTTCTACACAGCCACTTAATTAAAGCGCGATGTAATATTGAAATAACATAAAGTTAAGCATTCATTAAAGAATATATATTTTTAAATGACTTTATTATAATTTACTTTTAACTATTTCTTTAAAATAACATAGATTTGGGCAAAATATTTACCATTTTTTTCAATGATGAATAGCTGACCGGCCATTTGTTTTTTCGAGTTTTGTAAATTTGTAAAATTCACATTTTTATTTAATTAGTGCCGACTCTCTTGGCTTAGTTGTTAGCGCGTCTGCCATGAGCAAGAAGGTCCCAGGTTCGGTTTCCGGCCTGAAATATGTATGATTGATAAAATGTATCTGATCTGGGTCTGGGTGTTAGTTGTACATGTCTTGTGCGTGTTCCATTGCCTCCCCGACGCAGGGAAACCATGAGGAGCAAAGACTGTGAACCGTTGTTTTTCTTCTTTGGTTCTGTATAAGTTATCTGTTAACGCTTAAACTATGTAATCAATATAAGAGTTTAATGAATACATGTATAAAATATTATATCAATGATAGCAGAATGACCAAATGATAGCTTGAGGGTGAGTTGCCGAGGTTCAATAATAGGCACAAGTGCCTGTATGTAAGGTACCTAGTACCAATATCTTACTAAATGTAGCTAGGTTTAGCTATGATAATAATATTCCTAATTTTACATTGCATACCAATTTTCAAAAAACATATTTTCCAGATAAGTTATTATCTAGGGTTGGTCATTCTTCTAACATAATATGATTAAAGCAAATTTAAAGGGTTTGTGCCCATGGTAACACTTAGTTAATTTGTTGCATTTTGAATAGTTGTAGCACAAATGGCTGTGGTAGTCTTAATTTAAAATTTTAAGATCTACTTTTTTTTTGGAAACTATTCTTCTGGCTTCGAAAAAACTCGGTGCGTATTGTCTTGTTCGTTTAACAGACCGTGTCCGAAAAGTAGTTTCCAAGAAAATTGGGTATGTATTACAATTTTGTGAAGCCGCTAGTGTTATTTAAGACATTCATTCCTTGTTTTGTAATTTTATTGATAAATAATTCGTAAGATAGTTTGTACAACGATTTGAATGTACAATGCCAACACTCGTACATGTACATTCGTACATGTGTGTATACAGGTGTTCGCATAAGCGACGATTGGCCTCCCAAAATAAATTTGTCGTATAACGTATTGTTTACATTATTACGTATTTACAACCTGTACTTAATTGATAAAAGTTATTTTTGTATTGCTATAGCAATATTTGCTTAACTTATGGTAGGTTGGGATCTGTCCGAGATAACTGTCAGAAGACTCCGCTCTTCCGCATCCATTCCGTAACATTTTGATGGTTAAAGGTAAAATTTGATGAATTAGATCTTGAAAATAAAATAAATTCAGATAAAGATTAGATCATTTCAGAGAAGTGTCTCGCTTACTTTAGAAATTAAAGTTTATTATTACAAGTGAATGATGTTATTCTTCTTCTGCTATGCCCTTGTCGATGGCGTAAAGGGGACCAAAAACCATGAATGGTCAATCTCCAATCAAATTTTTTCCCAATGGATTGTTGATCGCGTCCGATCCCCTTATGACATAGGCTCTCCGATATTCAACCAGTATTTTTGATTCCTTGCATTCTACGAGTGTGACGCGTTTTTTTTTTAATTTGATTTTTCAATTATTTAAAAAAGATTGATTGCACTTTTACGTATATCGTGCTCTTTATTGAAGATCAGAAAATTTCCCAAATCTCTAAAGTAGCCGCCCTCGTTTTTTTTTTTCAAAATGTACCTTTATTTTCTCCCAAATAATTATTTTCAAAATAACATTTAGTCACTGGAAACTATCAACAACCGAATCGGTTATGTAGTCTTTAATAATTATATGCGTTGCATTTTTGAAAATTAAAAAACATAGGTAAACATAACTAGGTAAGTTATGAAAATTTCAAATCCTTTTTCTTTTGTAAAGATAGTAAGACGGTGGCGCCTGTACATTTTTAGCGAAGTTAAAAGGTACGCTTGAAATATCTGTCACTCATTTGGCTACTGAAGCTTCTATCCCATCATCGATTTTAATTAAAATGTTTCTCATGAATTTTATTTAATATTACTTATCATAAACCTCGGTCCCTTACGTGAAATTCAAAACAAATGTTTGATATTTACCTATAAATGAATTCAAATAACTTTTTACAAAATTTCTCTTTGATTAATAAATAATATAGTAGGTGATACTTTTCAACACAATACAGTAGAGTCTCGCTAATCCGGAACTTTAGTATACCAGAGTGCCGAGTGCGAGTTTTTCCAAACACGTTTACTTACTCGATCACGTTAACGATTACTATAATTTGTATGAAACAAGGGCAGCGCCGTCTAGCGTTATCTAGGCGGCACTGCTCTTACTTCATACAAATCATAGTTAATAAAGATAATTAAAAATGACAATTCTTCATCAGGTTAGGCGTTGTCATAACAACATAGGATTAAAATTAAAATTATTTTGATTGTTTAGGTTTCCTATACATGTTGCATGTCTTGTACTACATGTTATACATGTAGGTATCTAAGTTTAAGTTTTACTCTGGACATTTTTTTTCATGAATTGTGTACCAGACCCAACATCCATGTGTTTGTAGATCAATGATGATCAAAACACACTTTATTCAGAAATACACGAAACTTTTTAATAAATATAGGGCTTCATTGGCATATCATAATTAGCGTCAGCCAGAAGATCTCAACTAAACTGCTAAAAAACGGCATTAGAAAAAGCCATCCTAATCCTAACTATCCTAACTTCCTTACTAATATTATAATTGAGAGGTACCTATATAGACGCAGTCGTATCAGGACTAATAAAGCTTCGAGGTAAGAAAATCAACACGTTCGTCTCGAGGAAAACACTTCGCTTGCGCGATTCACATCTCCCCACATTACAGCTATCAGTCCATACAAAACGTCAAAAAATGCACAATCTAACGCCAACTTTGTCTCTGTCTGGATGTTTGTCGCGTTATCACGGCTAAGCGGCTGACAGGATCTTGATAAAATTTAATAAAGAGTTACTGTACATCACAAAGACGGACATAGGATACTTTTTTATGTCCACGCGAACGAAGTCGCGGGTAACAACTAGTATATCATAAAGCAATATTCCGAAACTCTTGTTTTTAATAGTTCTGAGACTAGTAAGATTCTACTGTACTCGTACATAATATGCAATAGTGCATTATTTGTAGCAGATGAAAGGCCCTTAGTCACTAACAGCTGTCTCTCTCGCGCAATTTAACATCATTGAAGACCTAAAATCACTATAATTATTCTAAATAAGTTTTGAGATCTTTTAATTTGAAGAAAGAGCCTAAAAAACATATTTTTAGTCCGTCAAATTAAAAGGTATCAAAGTGAAAATTTCTTTAGATTATGATTATCTGATGTTTGTATAGACAGATAAATACAACATACAGTTTTCGGGAATTCACAAATAGACGAAAAAAATCTACAAAAATATTGGGCATGTGGGAGTGAGATAGCTGTAGCATGACTATATACAGGGTGTTTTAAAAACCCTGAACAACTCAGGGGGTCATTATACTCATCATTACGTACCAGTTTTACTAAAAAACCGACTATGAAATCGCAGAAACAAAAACCGCTTATCATTTTTCGAGACTCAATAACTTTTTCTATGGAACAGCAGATGCTTTTTTTTCGCGTTTTGAGGTTTGGTCCTATAGAGAAATTAGTAACTTGTACATATACCGATGTAAATGTTATATAATGGTGAGTAACCCTCTGAGTCTGACCCCCTGAGTTAAGTATATAAAAAGGTTTTTGTTACTCTCCGTATGTATAGCGCTTAACAATTGATAAGGTTATACTAACAATTATATATACCTGCTGGAATTACTGGCACTACTTACGGGTCAATATTTTGTAACTATTTGCTTACATAATAGAAATGTTTTCGTTTTACATTCACTTCTATGAAATCACTTGTTAGTGTTTTTTAATTATTAAAATTATATAAATCGTTTTTGTTGTTTCCTTATCAGATTACCTTATTCCTTAAAAGTGAAACACATTTTTATTTTTTTTATTTGGGTACAAAAAAAATATGTGTTATGTTATGTTGGTGTCAGACGACATGTTTACGTCCGTGCTGCATTTTGACTACGAAACCATATAAGTTACATGTTAGAGTGAACTCTGAAGAACTGTCAACTGTAAGATTTTATGTTTTCTTTTGTTTCAACAAGAATGTTGTGTGTCAAGTCTGCAAAACTGCTGCACACTAATATTATAAATGCGAAAGTTTGTAAGTGTGTAAGTATGTGAGCAGGCAATTATGTAAGTGTGTTTGTTCCAGTTTAACTCTGTAACGGCTCAAGGCAAGGCAGAGGGAAAACAATCTTTAGGTATATGTATTCGTCCGTCACGGGAAATCACCACAATCGGGACTGTGATATGACATGGTAAAACATACATAGAAACATTAGTATACATAACGTGTTTTAATGCAATTCGTTTAGTTTATGATTTGTTTGTATGTATTTCGGATAAAAATCCGTCCCGTATTCTCATTCCGATATTTTTATTTTAAAACAAAAATTTTTTCGTCCATCTGACATCTGAAAACACACTTTATGTATCCCTATCAGAACTTAAACGTTCACTGCTGAATATAGCCTGCCCCATATTGGGGGTTGTTGCCATAATCCTCACGCTTGGCAGGTGGCTTGGAGATCGCAGAACTAGAGCAGTTACTAAGAGAACGCTATTGCTCGCCATCCGGTGGCTCTGGTTGCAGTTAAAGGACATCCCGAGTCCCGGGTGCCCTATGTATGCTACGACTTAAATGAGAAAATAATAAAACGATTTGTATTTTACTGGAAGGCTATATATATATATATATATATATATATATATAGCCTTTCAGTTTCCAGAAACATGACTACAACACTGCTACGTAGCTATAAATCAGGTACTTAGCTATAAAACTGGTCCGCGGCTACAAAGCAGCATCGTAGCCACAACGCAGATACGTGGCCACAAAGCGGCTACGTAGCTACACACAGGTACGTGGCTACAAAACTGCATCGTAGCCACAACGCAAATACGTGGCTACAAAACTGCTACGTAACTACACACAGGTACGTGGCTACAATACTGCAATATAGCCACAACGCATGTAAGTGGCTACAAAACTGCTACGTAGCCACAACACAGGTACGCTACAACGGCTTACGTAACTACAACACTGCTACGTTGCAACGCTGTTACGTGACTACAACACTGCTACAGAGCTACAACGCTATTACGGAACTCCAACACTGCTACGAAGAAGCTACAACGCAGCTACGCAGCTTTAACTCAGGCAAAAAAATATGTCAGATGATTATTCTGTGGCCATGTAACATCGAGTTCGTCTCTAGTCTGTATGTAGATAGCTATGAGGTAAAAAGATCTAGGTATATATATATATATATATATATATATATATATATATATAGAGATACCTCGTACCTGTGTGTAGTTACGTAGCAGTTTTGTAGCCACGTATTTGCGTTGTGGCTACGATGCAGTTTTGTAGCCACGTACCTGTGTGTAGCTACGTAGCCGCTTTGTGGCCACGTATCTGCGTTGTGGCTACGATGCTGCTTTGTAGCCGCGGACCAGTTTTATAGCTAAGTACCTGATTTATAGCTACGTAGCAGTGTTGTAGTCATGTTTCTGTGTTGTAGCTACGTAACAGTGTTGTAGTGGCGTATCTGTGTTGTAGCTACGTAGTAGTGTTGTGTACACCAGGCGGCTTTGTTGCTACGGAGTAGCATTAATACTCGTAGCTGTATAGGAGCGTTGAACAATTTATTATTGCATAAGTCCAAACGCCAATATTTTCTTGACATTCTTTTTTATTTATCATCATATCTTTATTTATCTATATTTTCTTTATTTCAGCCTTTATCAATCCACCGCTGGGCATAGGCCTATTCTTTAACATACGATTATTTCAACTCCCAATTCTATTAAAAAAATACCAAAAAAAGGTATTTGTTATGTTTTGTTTGTATTTGAAACTGAAAAGAACTGAAAAAGTATCAGTCTACATTCTTGCGAATAGATATTTACCTAAAACATGAAACGGAATTTGCGATCACATTAATGTTACACATTGTGGGCGGGAGAATGTGTTTGTTTGTTATTATCAAAATTTTGCAACGTCTGAACGTATTTGGATAAAAGAACATCAGACCTTTATGATCCTCATAAGCGGACACAGACAAAGAGTTGTTCACATCCAAAAGCAACTTCATTATTATTATTAGCCGTGTGTATTTTTCTGTAGATAAAGTCCCATTCCATCAGCCAAGTGCAAATGCACTTAATGTCAACATAACAACATACGTAGATATCTAAACCTTAAAAGTATGATAGCTTTCGCCTTTGTCACAGACAGAATTAATTATGTGATCTTTGTCTGTGCCGTGCATTGCATATACTTGAAATACTAAATATACGATGCTGTTGGTATTTTTTCTATAGTAAAGGTCCCAATGTTCTTTGACAAGGAGGTACCTTGCTCAATTATAGCCGTTTCCTATAGGATAGTGGTAGTGGGCGAAACTGCGAAGCGCAGCTAGTAAGTAATTACAACTACTTGCTTTCTATATATATGTAACATTTATGTAATATTTCCAGATTTTATTTGCGCGTGGCATTTACATCCTTATGTATTTTGAAATACTTACATCAAATTCTAACGTATGATTATATATGTTTATATATCAATAATATAAGAAAATATAAATACACTTTGATTAAAAAGTAAAACACAATTTTAAGGCATACACAGGTATGGGGACCATGGCACGATGAGATGTTAAATACGTATCAATTGACAATTATATAATTATAGATTATATATAATTTTAGTTAAGTACCTACGCGAAGATATAGAAAAATAAATTAATTTGGAGGCAGGTCTTACCGGAACTTTTTAACTGTGATATTATTACTATACAGAGAAATCATAAAAATGTGCCTGGGCACAGATTACAAATATAAACCATTCATACTTTTGAATTCAAAAATATTTTAATTTAACTGTATATCACAATAAATAAAGTCTACGAGAGTGAACTTTTTTAATATATTTTATCTTAGAATGTGAGTAATTTAACAACTTTATCTACTGTGGCGATATATCTTAAAACATTATATTATAGAATGGGATATGGTACGATAGTGTATATAGGTAAGTATATAATTTGGCATTTTCTCAATAAAGCTATAAAGGTTCATATTCATTAAAAAGTTCAAAAACTGATAAAATACAATTAATTACCTTGATCACAATTCTTAACACACCGGCTGCATGTTTTCGAAGAAATCGTCAAATAGGGTGGTTAAATTAATTAATCGTCTTTTTAAGTTTTAATGAACATGGGCCTTAATGTGTTTAAAAGTTTACCCTCATGTGTCTCACATTTAATTTACAGTTAAAAGTTAAAATTCGGGGTATTTTTATTTTGAATAAATACACGAAAGATATGTTATTTGTCTTAGGAATAATTTTGATTTAAGTAGGTATAATATATTTAAACATCCATTTACAACAAATTTATTTTACACTAGGCACCTATAATAGGCTCCTGCAGCATAATATAGGTTTAAGGTAAATGTTGAGTATATATTATATTAGGTATACCTATGAATTACTTTAAAACTTTTCTGCTCTATAACTAAGGGACCTTTTTAATATACATATAAAATTATTATTTAAATAAATGGATGTATAAATCTGTCTGAAATTGACTATTGAAATTGAACTTTAGTGTCTTTAGAATAAAATACTCTCAAAACGGTAGGCCGACAATATTATAAAGTACCTAGGTACTAAAAGTATTATAAAAAAATCCTTAAAATTTCGTAAGGGAAAGGCTTTTTATTAAGTACTCGTTTAATTTCGGTTAAATTAAGAATTTATGTTTTTAACCGACCCCTAGTTTAAGAATTGTTCCCTGATTGGATGAAGTAAATCGTGTAAAATGATAACCATTCATATTATCTAGCTGTTGCCCATGGTTTCATCCGCGTTTCATCACCTTTGATTTGAGTTTACAAATATATAAAGTTCATACGAAGCAATAATTAGTATCACAAGAACATGACCAGAATTGATTTCAAATAGAAATTCCAGAAGGAGCTTCAAATGGAATTTTCTGAATCAGATCAGTAGCCTTAGTCATTTTAGTCTTTCCCAACGCCCAAGATCTTAGAAACAACTATACAATGGTAGTCCTAGAAGTACCCGACAGTATGGACTAGGCGTATGCTGTTTTTTTTCTATAAATGAAAGTACCATCTTGATAAAGCTTTGTCGACCAAATTAGTAGACCTTTGGATTAAGAATACAATAAAAGCTTAAAGGCTTGACTGACTTGAAAGTCAAACATTTTTTAAATAAATTTAAAACTACAGACTATTTGCAACACAACAATGTATAGTAACATGCAACATAACGGTCTCCGCGTACACTTCGCGTTGTATGCTTCGAACGTCTGTTCCCGGCAGTCTTTAGCGTGTACGCCGTGGGGCCGCTTGGTTTTGAAGTTTATTGGAGTTTTAGTTATTTTAGAGATTGAGATCAACGAAAGGCCTTTTTCTTCTTCTCAGTCGTCATCGCCAGCCTTTTTAAATTTTCCTTCGAAAAGAGTGCGTAAGAGTAGGTGCTTTTTCGTGATGCGCAGACCCGACGTGAATGACCATTCAAATCACACTGCGCGCATCAAAGCTTTCGTCGATAAAACCGACAATCGGCTGGAACCAAAGAGCGCTCTTCGAATGCACACAGCGTGCTCGCGAACAGATTAAAATGTACGGAAAATAGTCTGTCTGTAGATCAAGCAAGATAAATGTAAGATTAAAATGATAATACTTTTGAGATGTGGTTCATTGAATCCACTTCTACGAATGCATAAATAACTCGTGTTATGCGCTCAAACGATTAAATACATCTCTCGTTATCTCTGGTCAAATAGTAGTTAGAACAATACTTATAACGGAATGAAGTAATTTTTTTTTCTCTTTAGTGTGTTAAAGATTTTTCTGTCCGTGGTTTGCAAAGAAAATATTTCAAAGAATATTCGTAGACATGCTTCTAATGCAATTGTTTGCTACTTTTGTTTTTTACCCGACTGCTCAAGAGGAGGGTAGTGTTTTTGGATTGTATGTAATGTAAGTTTGTATGTTTGTGTGTTTCTAGATTACCTCCTATAGCCTAAACGGCTTGACCGATTTTGAGGAATGACGACCGAGGTGTCGTTCAATTCCTCTTTACATACAGAGTGACACGAGGTAAATTTTGCAGTCTGGTATTTTGTTTTTCTTTTAATACAATTTACTATTTTTAATATTACTTGTCTCTATATTGTGTTAAAGATTTTTCAATCCGTGGTTTGAAAAGAAAAGCTTTCCACAGAAAGGCGTGGGATGATAAAATATTCGTACATCGCTTCAATTGTTTGCTGCTTTTGTATTTTTCTATCACTCCTATAATATTATAAAGGAAAACTAAGTAATGAAAACTGGATACATACTTATCACAATAATGAAAAATAGGTGTGAAATAGTGTTACGTCTTTATATAGTCATGTGATTAATTACGTAGGCTTAAGCATTTTGGTTCTGTCGTAAACATAGTTATGCCCGTCTGCACTAAAGTCAACAAGGATAAAACTTAGCTAAGCATCACCTATACTAAGTCGGACTTAGGCGTGACAAATGACAGGAAATGTCTTACGCATTTAGGCAACCTCTTAAGTTTCGTGCAACACGTTTTTCATTGTTAGGAACATCATAGAGAGTTAAGTATGAACTTAGGAGCTGTCAAAGTTTAGTGCGGACAGGCATTAGACATTTTAAAATAAAAGGACGTTTTACCTATATCTCGTCAATGATCATAGCACACTGCCGTTTGATGATAGTTTCATGCAGGCAACGCGTCGTAGTTTGGAATTTGTAATTGCTGCGCCTGGCATTTGTCGGCTCTGTATCCTCGAGTTTGTGAAGAGGCTTTCATTTCTAAGCCTTTACTCAAAACCGGATCGTTTTGGCTGTCGTTCTCAACTTTTGTACGCCTGTTATGTAAAATAATTATGTTGTTTTTTTTTTCAGGAATAAAAAAATATTTGAGCATTTTAAAGGTAGCTCCCATATATGTGAAATAGGGATGAACGTTTTCATTAATGAAAATGTAATAGGGTATTCTAAATGAAATTGTTTTTTGCTATGTGTAGTGTATTTTGTAAGACATGTCTCATCAAGGTGTCTCACAAGGTACCCACAACCTTTATTCTATGAAAAATATCATATTGAATAACTACTGAATTGACTAAATGTATAGAGATCATAGTAAAAAATAGCTCTCTCTTAAAAGGTTAGTTTTATTTATTTTATTATTGCGAGAAAACTGGACAATTCTTAAATGTGCTTTGTTCAGAGTTTATTGACCGTGGATAAATATTGTATTAGTAAAAAAAAACCTGATAGATTTTCCATCTAAATTTAAGTCCAATTAATTCAAGCATTTTGGGAACATTATTATTTGAAACCCTATCATTTGCTTATCTCGACACGCTCTTGACAAATTATTCGATGAAAAACTAACTTCAAAATTCTATAATGAACAGCCAAAACTATCCGTTTTTTTTAATACTCGTAGAAATCGGCGTCGTGTCGATGTCGTGTGCATGTGTCCATCAAAGAAGAACAAAGATAAAATTAGAACGAATACTGAAAATAAGTAAATTGTGCGGGCGCTTGTAATGAGCGGTCTGACTGAGAATTATTCCTTCGGCTGAGGTTTCACGACCTCGCATTTGCCAGGCGTGGCTGGGGTCGGGTCCTCGTTGAATAGCGGGTTCTTCACCTCCATGTCGCCCGTCTGCGGACCGCAGTCAAAGGTTAGTGGCTGTGCTAATAGATAATAGGTAAGTACTTATTTTCCATTTGACTTGGGAATTCACTAAACAAAACAGCAAGAAATGTTATTATTTTCAGAACGTCCATCGTTTACTACGAGGACTCTTTTGCTCGCCCTTCCATTTTATAATGATTAACGAATGACTAATGGAACGAATGGCGGGCAATGGAGAGAGCTATGCTCGGAGTTTCTCTGCGCAATAAAATCCGGAACGAGGATATTCGTCGAAGAACTAAAGTCACCGATATAGCTGAAGTGAAGCTGAAGCTGAAGGCAGGCCACATCACTCGAGGAACCGATAACCGGTGGGTTAGAAAGGTTCTTGAGTGGCGACCACGCACCGGAAGACGCAGCGTAGGCAGGCCTCGCACTAGGTGGACCGACGACATTGTGAAAGTTGCGGGCAAACGGTGGCAAGTGGCACGTTGTCGGCCGGTATAGCGCTCTAAGGGGGGCCTATGTTCAGCAGTGGACGTCTTCTGGCTGATGATGATGAATAATAAATGGAAAATTCAGATTTTATGCACGGTGTTCTAAGGGGAGTGCGGGATGTTCTGGCGCTTTAAAAGCCTTTGTTTTCCAGTGGACGTTTTTTCGCTAATGATGAGACGCTAGTTTTTGCTAAAGTAACTATACTGATTTATTACCGTAGCAAATCCAGGGCACTCGTACACGGTGTAGTCTCCCTCTTCGTTTTCATCGTCGGATTCAGGGTCGGAAACGGAGCCGCTTCCCTGTTCCATCCCGTTCCTAAATTCAATTTAGTTAGTCTCACTAGCGCTTAATTTTCACCTTCTTTACACTTGAAAAGTTATTTGTTATTGTTATTTTGTTATACTACTCGTTTCACTTAACCAAGCGCATGCCGTCAACTGAAAATCTTTTTTTTTGTAAATAAAAAACATGTTTAAATTGCCTTAAAGTTTTTGAATATTTGGCACTAGTAAGATAACAACGTAGACAAAAAAGCTATGGGTACTTTACAGGTGTAAAAGGAACATTAGGCGTTAGTAAATACATAGCAAAACAAAAGATGGCTTTGACGTAAGCTATTTTTTGCAGAAGACGCTTTCTAGAATAGATGTGTATCTATGAAAGCGGCTATCATAATTTTACTATGATATTATAAGGGATATGACGATCATATTATTACCGTATTTCTCATAAAAAAATCTGTCCATGCTAAGGTTGCCTGGAAGAAATCGCTTTAGGCGATAAGGCCGCCCATTATACTGCCGGATATATAATTATTGTTTAATTTTAATTTTAATTGTATTTTCGGTGTTTGATAAAGTTGTATTGTATTGTATTATTAGTCATGGTACAGTGTGGACAGTTGAATACACCTAAAAAATATAAAACTAACTCTGTGTATATAAAACAAGTCGGGTTGGATACACCATTTATTTATAACCCAAGAACGATTGGATCGATTTGTATGATCTTTGATTTGTTGGATTTGCCTCCGCTCCTATTAACATAATAACTATTAAAACATCAGAAAAATTCACACGGTTTGTATGAAGAGTTTAGCGAGGCCGGAGGCCTAGCTTGCATCGCGGGCATCAGCTAGTATTAAATAATGTTAGAAATAAATAAACTCTAAATATTTAATCATAAACTATTTTGGCAGGTCGTAACGAAAAATAAACTGTAGTTTCAATATTTTGGAAAGATTTTTTATGATCGGAAAATTAACTGAGAAATTCTGAATTCGAATTTCATGGACGTATATTAGTCAAAAAAACAGACAACAATTTTGGACAGAGTATAATTTTTTTTTCGGTAACTTCTCATTGACAACACGCAGTTAAAAACTTGCACTTTCAAATTTATTTTTTTGTCACATTACAACAAAGTCGTTTTCTAAATCCAAATCGCGGTATTAGACTCCGTTTAAATTAGTTTGAATACGTCTGTATGCAACCTATTAGATTCTTGAGTGCATTTTGTGTCTAGTTTTAACTGACTTGAATCACCTTGCACTTTATCACCACCAAGCTTGAGGCGGCATACGTGAGCGATTAAAAGAATATTTTACAGCCTGTTTCACTTAAGCACAGGTTCTGGCTGCACACAGATATAGACTAAAGATCTTCTAAAAGACTTACCTTTCCATAGCAATTATCTGTTGTTTCTGATGTTGGTAGTGGTACATGTGAGCGGAATGCGCCAGTTTTCTATCGCCAGAGGTGTCGATGGTCGGACCGGTGACGCCGTACGCTGGATAGTCCACGTCTGCTGCAGCCTTTGCTCGTTTGGACAACCTGCCGCAGACAGAATGTTATTCTGCCGTAAGCAAACAGCTAAACGGAGTGTGGATGCGATTTCAACGCCAACATGAAAAATATATCGCGGCTTTGTATTATTTTTCTAAGCTTGCGCGTTCTCGAGTGTAAATTAATGTGCAATAAAGGTGGCTATTACCTATTAGTGGCATTCTGTACGTGTTCGTGAACGTGTATGAGTTTAGATGCGTCTAGTAAAACCTCAAGCACTTGAGCGTTACTTGGACTTGATCGTGACTTAGTTTGCTTTGATTTGACTGTCACGGTAAATCCTTTGACGATGTTAAACAAAACCTGAAATACTCATAAATTGACTCTGCCAAATGCAAAAGACGATACACCAAAATTTTATCGATAGGAAAGACTAAGAAACTGCTAACTGTCAGAATGGTCAATAAGAACCAAAGCCTAATCCCAACTAAATTTGACGCAGATAATTGTAACCACTACTAGAAAAAATATTAAAATGTTGTGAAATATTCTTTTTTACTCATCCCCAGCTTGACAATGGCCATTTATGAATCATGCAAACCTGACCTAAAGTATAATTGAAGCGTGGAGCCGAAAAATTATTTACTGGATTTTATTATAATACAGGAAAATAATGTTGCAAAAAATATTCCATACGAAAAAGTCACTCATCATCATCAGCCAAAAGATGTCCACTGCTGAACAAATGCCATCCCCTTAAAAAAGAGTGGGCTGCCATAATCTCCAAGATTGGCAGGCGGCTTGGGGATCGCAGAACGCTCACCGAACTTTCACTCATAATCTTGATTCTTGATCACCAATTATTAATAGCACATTGATAGCCTAGAATATGCCCTTCGTAGCCTATAAAGTAATGACAGATACGTAAAAAGAATATATAAAAAGAAAATATACATATACTTAAGCAATGACAATAATCTTTGCGACTACTTATTCATCAAAGCTCGACGAGGAGTATGACAATGTGAGATACAACAGAATTTCAAACAACGAGGATAGAAAGTGCGCACCGCACAATAGCAAAATAATACGCCCTAACATAAATGCTGCTTGGTTCGGTTGGGCGGCGTGAACTGCCGTTTAACAAACGAGAGAAAAGAAAGAATTCCTCTTATTTTCTCTCGTTGGTCCGCTATCCGTGGTTTTCATTTGTGTTACCGTATGTATAACGCTCTAGGTACTTACGTATACCATCCGATAGCGAAGCCCAATAAGGCCAGCACAGCAGCGGCACCAATCGCAGAGAGCAGAGCCACGCCGTAGAAAGAGCCGATACCACCCGTAGCGCTCTCCAGCACACTGACGTGCCGCGAGTTGTCTCTGGACCCCAGCTCCTCGTGCCCAGGCACACTATAGACATAACGCGAGTCTATATGCAAAGCTTTACCGCATTTTTCACGCTACAGACCAAAGATAATATAACAAGCAGTAGAAAACAAATGTCACAAAGTCGGGCGCGGGTACAGTTAATTAATCACGGTCACACGACAGACCAGTTTGAAATTCATTAATAAAATCCGCGCCCATGTTTGGCAGGCTCTGGCAGGATCTTAAAAGCGGCCAATTATAAGTGATCCATTTGACGAGCTTAAACTCTTTTGAGCATATTATTTTCGTAAGAGGGGAATAAGTATGTTGTCAACTGGTTATATGGGTTGTGTTGAACGCACTTGCACGAGTTAGAAGCGAAAACTGCTCTGAATTTAATTTACTCTCGACTTTATTTCCAAATCACAAAATTGTTCGTAATTGTAAACATGATTAAGGGCGATTTAAATAAAAATCAAGGATAAAATAAACTCAATGTGTGGAACGCACCAATCTGCGTACAGGCCTGAAAGAGACCAGGGACCCTATTCCTGTGCGCTCGAGATTATCTCGGTCACTCTCACTCCCATTAAATTCTAAATTAGAGAGACAGTGACCGAGATAATCTCGAGCGCACAGGAATAGGGTCCCAGACCTCAAATTTTCGTTGATAAAGATTGTCATGGTAGAAAATGAGTGAAAACATTCAGCTCTGGTTGGCTTCAGGCCGATAGAACGTTTCGGAATAAGGCAGATAGCAATCACATTTATTTTTTATTTTTTTGCATGCATACATACATAACATAACACGAGGTAGATTCAAGTAGACTCGGGACCAGACACATAAGTCAAGGCAAACGATATATCGTTTTGAATAATATAAATAAAATAAAAAACTTTCCATTGATATACAGAATGATTCATATTTATTTATATAGCTCGATGGGTCATGCAGGCCTAGCACGGGCGCCGGGATAAAGTTATGTCCACCCGTTTTGTCTTCGCGTCAACGTGACAAAGCTAGAATATGGATACATCCGTCTCGTTCTCGCGGGATAAATATGGTGGACAACATTTTATCCCGGCGCCCGTGCTAGGCCTGCTGGAGATTAAAATGTCACCTCTAAATCGTGTCAAGAAACTCCAAGGATCATTATCGATTGCAGTCTCGTTTGCTGTTTGTTTCACAAAAGCAGCGCAACGTGGCTAGTAATTTCACACGTTCTTGACATGATTATATAATATGGCCCACATTTTAACCTAAGGCCTCTAAGCCGTATACATAATAAATAAATGCCGAGGGGCCTTTCTGTGTAGTCAATCCTTAACATTATGTGCGGCTTTAAATAAATCTATGCTGTTAGTTATATTGCTGCAGGGCTCTCATATTGAACTTTACGAAAAATAATATATTATTTCGTATGCTGCATTAAAGGGACTGGATTGTCGTTGGAGTTGACCTCGTGTCTAATAGGAAATATTACGTTGTGTCTGGCCACAATATTATACATTTATATTTCCATTTGCTACCACATATTCTAAGAAGGAAATACATCGAATCCATGATTGCTGTGCAAGACTGTTTAATATGTTCATGTAGGTACTTAACTCATATACAGTTAGTTTGTGTACCTAAAATCTGTGCTTACTTTTTGGCGCTTTGAGTTTTGTGACGATATTTCATTGACATCACTCACACGCCCATCGACTCATCGACCACTCATCGACATTTCTTAAATTATTGTCTACTATTTCTAAATTGACAAGATATAGTATTATAAAAGATGTGAAATCTACAAAGTAGATTTTTTAAAGTGGGAAATATGGGTTTATTTATTATAGTAACTTAAATAACATTAAATAGTAATAAATTAATTATTATTTCCTCAATCATTAGCAATTTAAAGGGGGTCAGAGTGATACCAATACCATGATATACCAGAGTGCCGAGTGCAAGTTTTTCCAAATTCGTTCACTTACTCGATCGTGTTAACGTTAACTATAATTTTTATGAAATTAGAGGAGCGCCATCTAGCGTCATCTAGATGGCAGCTCTTACTTACATCGCGTTTTCATTAATAGCTAACGTAAACGCGATTGAATTAAATGCATTTGGAACAACTCGCACTCGATATTCAAAGCGTGCCAAAAAATATGCTTTTTTTTATTTTTGCGATTAAATGGATAATAAGCAGAATTAAGCCGAATAAAAACGTTTTTCACTTTTCTTTTGGACACTAATGCTTGTGTTACAAGCTTCAATAACAATTACCGTAGGACACGAATAAGAAGGAGGAAATGGGCTCAACTCAGCTATGTTCTGCTATAAAGGTACGTTTAAACTAGTGCAGCGCATCGGACCCTTAATGGCCGGCTTCCCTGATTCTCGCTATCACGTAAGAAGTTTAAAAAAAAAAGCAACATGACATTTAACAAAATTGATAAAGGTATTTTCTTTCATCTGTTAATTATTATTTTTGAACTTCAAAAATGTTGGAAATATGTGACAAACACAGACATACTCTGGCCAGGAGAGTGGCCTTGAGTATTTATTTCCATAGGGATTCAAAAAAAAAAAAAAAAAACTAGTGGCGATTTAGACCGCGCACGTTCGAATGTTTGTCCCCGCGGGAACCCCAGCCCGGTCTCAATTCTATTCTCAACTCTCATCTCTAAAACGCACAAATTCTTTTAACATTAATTTTAATTGCGATATTAGAAGCATCCTCATTATTTTCTACATTTTTCTGCCAGGCTTATTACAAGTTTACGGAATAAAATATCATTATTTTTAATTTCTGTTCATGAGCAACTTCTACTTTAAACGTACCTACCTTTTTAACTTGTCAACAATAACATGCTACCTACTAAGAATCTATATCTATACAAAACAAGTTATATTTCATTCAACATAACAGTGCTTGTTCTGGGAATGAAAAGCGTGGTTAAAGGCTAATCTTTAAATCGTGAAATAATTTTCTATAGAATAAACGGCAGGACGGCTCTTGTATTGAAAAATATTAAAGCATTAAAATAAATCCCTCGGCTGAAAAACATCTGACGATTGAAAAATCCGCACATAAAATGTTTTACGAAAACATCGTTATTATTCTAAAGACAGGTAAATAGATCGCATGTTAGCTCTTAATTCAATTTTGGCAAATTTGGTTAAACATAGCAGATGCTTATCATAACACTAAATTCGATGCTACGTTAGATTTATACAAAGTACAATACAAAGTCACTGTGAAATTTTTCCTTGTGGACGGAATTCTATACGTGGACAAAAGTGTGTACTCGTACTACTACAAACCAATCAGTATTTGTAATTTGCTTTGATGCTACATAAACACTAAATGTGATGTTGCTTCTATTAAAAGAGATGTGAGTCTAATGTCTACGGAACTATCTATGTCGTGCCGAGTGAGATTCTCACCAGGGATCAAAACCACGCCGAGTTGAGACAGTGGGACTTAATTTACTTTGAAATTAGGTTTCTACAATTGTACGTCCAGTCATCTATTTGTGAGCTAACGTATGCAGGAATGCAAACGAAGCATTCGAGCGTGCTTTTGAACGCTAACGCAATTTATATAAGAATGCAGTGAAAATTTGTCAATTTAATCGAGCACGGGGCATATTTAATCAGTCAGGATTCCGCAAAGACTCCGAACAACTGCCAAAAATGTTTAATCGTTTAGTAGTGAAATGGAAAACACTGCAGTTATCTTACAGTAGCTAATTTAAATTGCAGGTAACAAATAGTTTGGTTTCCATGCGCGTCTAAGGAGTACAATGAGGTAAGAGAAGAAAGAGAGCTCAGGCGTGATTTTTGGCCTGTTATTCGCAATGGATGGCCCAGGGATCACCTCTATGACTGAGTTATTAAGAATCTCCGAGGCAGCGATGTTGCTCTTATTTTAGAAAGAGAAGCAAACAAGCACATTTTTTCTTACATATTTTGATTTGCTTTACCATATAGTATGTAGGAAAGATTATATTTACAAGGAAATTGAACTTGGTACCTAGTTTACTATGGGAAGAACCATGAAATTTCTCGAAGGTGAATGGTTTTTTATTCGCGATTTAAAAGTTGTTCATAATAACGAGAAATATAATAATAATGATATCCTAGAATAATTTATGCTAGACGTCTAACCGACTCAGTATGCAGTTCGGAGTTTGATAGAAGTTTCCAGTTGTTAGTTCTGCAATAATGCGGACAGTGGTAGATAGGTGATATTGTCATAGAGAAAGTTTCTCTATGATATACGAGTAGTTTATTGTGCTTACTAGTAACAACATACATAAGTAGCTTATATTCAAATCAGTGCAACAATAGTAGTGCATTGTTTTTATAATGAAATGTTGTTTCGTCATTTGAGGTGATTCCGTAAGCCGTTCACCGCCAAGTTCATCTACTATTGTTTTAAAGTATGGAGAGTGTTATCACCTCGGTTTGACCTCAATTGGTCGGGAATTTTTCAACCAGCGCAGGTTGCTGGGCAGGAGGGATACAGGTATTCGGTATTCTTGATTAGACCTGTAATTAATACCAATTTGTCGACCATGTTTAATTATAGCTACAAGTGTTGGCGAAATTCGATAATTATTTCGTACTATTCGATAAGACTTGTTTTACGCTCTAAGGTAATTAAAGTTAAATAAAATAATTAGTATTAGGATGTAAGGTAGGCTAAGTGCAGTGTTTTTTTTTATAGTTGTGTAGACTTAGTTTTATTTTGTATTAGATTAAAATAGCGTAGAATAACTTAAAGCAATGTATAACAGTGCAAACAACATCAATTTTATCATTAAAATATATCTACAGTCCTAGATATAAGTAGCTTAACTATGCATAACTTACGGGTAAACGTATAAGCAGCTTAGATATTATAAACATTAAAATCTAAATATTTAATCTAAGCGTAGTAGGTAAAGCTAAGAATTGCGTCATATAACTATCTTATAGCTACATAGCATCTAAAAATACCTCTATTTTTCCCCAGATACGATAGAAGTAAGAACTCCTACGTGGGTTTACTTAAATAAGGCAAAAAACAGTACAGTCTCTCTGATCTTTAAGGCAGACTATGAATATAGATTAAGTAATGACATAAATTCGGTTCTACCTATCACTGACAGCGTTTTTAATGATTTTAATCCAAATGGATGGACGATTATAGTGCTATTTATGGGTTAGAAATGGCACGGAATCGTCATAGCTAAAGTTGATTTTAAAGTACTATTTTGACAATTAGAGTTAAGATCGAGAAAAAATAGCATGATATAAAAATTACAGTTTTATACAAATAAAACTGTAATTTTTATATTTCAGGAGTTGTTTAATTTGTCTCCGGCTTACCATGTACATCAAGCAAAATGGTAACCACACGCAAAATTTCTGAATTTCTTTTGCGACTACAGAGTCATTTTCATTGTATGTATACTCACAATCCTCTCCGTAGATCGTCGAGGTCTTCGGCGACGAGAGATTTCAGATGGTGGTGGCTAAGGTTAGGGTTTTGCCGCGTGATGCGCGGGGGTTCTGGCGCTAGTTCTGGATGGACCATCCCCCCAAAACTGCCCTCGTGCGGTGCGCGCTGGACACCGCCTTCTCTCACACCATCCGATGACAATGTAACTACAACAATTTTTATTTTTTTTTTTTTAATATATAGAATTTGCAAACGGTGAGCGTCCTTTAATTCCCAAGCCACCTACCAAGAGCGGGGATAACGTTGGTTGGGACATTCAGTAGTGGACGTCTTCTGACTGACGGTGATGATGATATTG
This sequence comes from Apocheima hispidaria, assembly GCA_947579745.1. Classification (NCBI taxonomy): domain Eukaryota; kingdom Metazoa; phylum Arthropoda; class Insecta; order Lepidoptera; family Geometridae; genus Apocheima; species Apocheima hispidaria. Next base: position 4,484,854 of record OX388149.1, on the reverse strand, counting down.
AATTTTCACGATTAAATGGTAACGGGAAATAAACTTTATACATGGTTATCATATAAAATTAACCAGCCGCCTCTTGAAGGCCGCTTCCCAACGTCATACGCAACAACTCATTATATTTGTGTTTGCAATAGACAAATTATACGAGATGAATGTCAATCTCATACAAAAAAGTCTACCCCAAAAAAACAGCATAAAACTAGAGGCGCTTACGTATTTGGTCAGCTAATTGTTCAAACCGCTATAAAATCCGATAAAAATATGGTTAATATACAAACATAGTATTGGTATATGTCCGCAATTTAAGTTTAAATTAAATTAGATAGCAATATACGACGTAAAAAATATGTTTTCAAAAATAATGTTCTCAAGGTATGTCCTTGAGAACATAGCGAGGAAAAAATAATTTTTTTCTGATATACTTACTACTTGCAAAAATATTCATTACAAGTAGTGTTTTTCTTCGTACCATTAAAATGAATGAAATAATCGAATAATTTCGAATGAGTTAGCTTGGGTTTCTATTTCAAGTTTATTAGAAATTGTAAGGATCATGTCGCAGTTTAACGCACTAACGACATCTTACATCCGTATCAGTACTACAATCGGGTTTTGGAAAACATTCTTTGTATAAATTCTCTATGGTATGTACTTGTATCAGATTGATCAATCTGATTTTGATGGGAGTTATTCTAATGCCTGCGACTTCGTACGGGGGTTTTTGGCTCAGAATTGAGACTCGGCCTTTGCCTTCTCAAATACAGAGTGAAAATGACGAACTTCCACACAAAATAAAATAATTAAATTTAATATCCTTTCGGAATCATTATATCCCTTGAGTATAATACCTGAAAGGCTTTTTAAACCTTTTTTTTTAATGCTCTTTCTCACAAACTTTTTTTTTAAGGAACTCCTATGCTTTTAGCGCTTTTGACCGGTCGGGTTGATTGCGATACCTAATCAGTCATTTGATTTTATTTTCATACAAATATAACCTATTGGTCAGAACAGATAAATCTCCGAAACCTAGAAGTATTTTTTTTCTCTTCTGTGTCCGAAACGGTATCTAAATCACGAATAAATTCGTCACTGCGATTCAGAAGACACTTCGCGCTATCTATTGGCGGCCCGATGTAAATTTGCTTTGCAAAGGTACTCAGTTTCCGTGGACCGATTTTAATGATACAAAGTTTGTTATAAAGCTTAGGGACAACACAGCCCAGGTTTTTAGGAAACCGCATGTTAAATATATTGTAGGTTATTGTAGTTTAGGTAGGTAATTAGGCAGGTTATTGTAGTAAAAAAAAAATGAATCATCTAGGTTTTTTTTTTTTTATTTACATTCAAAACGAAAAAGTATAGTATTTACTACTTAGTTTTTTTAAGTTTATCCATCCATAACTGTCGAAGCATAATTATAAATACTTTCATAAACATAAGCGAAATTGTAATTTCTTGTTGAGAAAATAAATTCTTTAACCCAAACCCATCTCTTAAACACACAAACTCTCAAAATAATCAAAAAATCATCATAAGCTTAGCCTTGTGCGCTAAGGGTCCGCTAGTAGTGTAATAATAGAAATCCTCATATTCAATAATGCTCCACCGATTTTGAAGAAACAAAGCCTACGCCGCCGGACTCCACAGAACATATTTAAAAAAACTGTAAATCCGTGCCTTAGTTTCCGAGTTTATCCCGGACAGACAGATAGACAGACATACACAAAAAAAATTGAAAACTATATTGTTGGGTTCTGTTGCTAAATACTCCTAAAAATATATATTTACAAAAATATCTTCAATGTACAGTAATCACATTGTTACGGTTTTAATATAAGAATAGATATCAGTTTATGTGGATGTATTCTTCTGAAAGATAAGCGATATCCTTGAAATAATGCAGTAAACTATTTTAGAATGTCAAAGGAAATATAAGCTCTATACATATTTCTTGAAATGTGTGAGCTTACCTGAAGGTGTTTCATTTCCAGTTGGATCGAAGTAGCCTTGGTCACGTGGAGTGAGAGCAAACATCTTTTTCTTGTCTTCATTCAATGGCACTGAGGCAGGCATAATAAGCTGCTTTACTTCGTTCATTTCGCGACCTCGATGTTGCAAAGCCTTTTCAGAAACCAGATTCCACGCGGGCCATTGTTGACTAGCGTCGTAAGGCTGAACGTGGCCATACCTCTTTGTTTGTAGCCAACGCTTGACGTGGGAAGGGTTCCGCAGCATAGACCAAGGGATCTCCGGCTTGAATGCCATCTGCATCTGGCTTAAACGCTCGATTTCCTACGCACAAATAAAATCATGCTTAAATGGTGGGAGGAGGGCCTGATATGAGGGTCATTTTATAATCGTAACAAGTAGTATTTACTATGCATCCAATCGGGCTTATTCACCAAAGATCGAGACTTAAGTTATCCATAGAGACAAATGAATGGTTATGAGTCTTGTTACTTCGGAAATCTAATAAAAAAGTGCATTTGCAGCTAAAAAGACGTTTAAAAGAGATTCGTTTTCGTGCTGCTTTCAAAACTCTGGAGAACCTTTCAGCACTTTACTGAAGCATAACTATTACGCGCGCAAAGTTTTCATCTTATTAAAGTTAAAGTGAACATCGGAACTACTCAATGAATTTGGACGAAGGAAACTTTGTTGTTAAACTACTCTGGTCGCTAGAGGGAACAGAGTAGTTATAATCTAATATTGATTGAATTAACAGAACAACGGAAACGTGCGGTAGTCGCCCACACTTCCCACCAATGAGCAATATAAATAAATAAATAAATATAATATAGGGGGAATATATATATGGCTCCACACGTTGTGTATTTAACCAATGTCAAGTTTTGTAATATTTCAAGTGAAGTAAAATATCTCATAATTGAAGCAAGTCTTAGTCATAGTCTAAGTCAAGCAAAGTAAGTCAAGGTCAAGTGCACGTCATGCCCCAGTAAAGAGGTGGTTTACTTTACTTACTTATTCACCACGTGTACGTTGACGAACACTTATTGAATAAAAATCCACCGTTTTTACACATTAACACTCGAAATAGCACAAGTTTTGGAAAACAATACAATGACGCGACAAGACTTCTTCACGTTCCCGCCAAAAAACACAACAACCGTCAGTTGTCAGCTGTCCCTTTGTCCTGCCCTCTATTGAGTATTATGAATAATATTTTGTAATTTATTTTTCTCGTTTGTTATTTGAGGATATTTGATCAACGATTTATGCAATAGATAGCGCTATAAGGAGTCGAAGTTGACAGGTCTTAAGAACTGTCACCCCTCTGCTTCCCGCTCCTGTTTCTTTTTTTTATAACATTATTACATCAAAACATGGATCTTGTATCACCGTCTAAGCATCAAAATGTGTCGATAGATGCAGTTTTTTTAAAAGTAAAAGCCATAAAAAGCAACACATTGGATATCAAAGGAGACCATGGAGACACGTGTGAAAAATAGTGATGATTTCTCATTTCAGGCGCAAAATGATAATTTTTAAACCCCGCCCCTAAATTAATTATTTATCCGAGTTCGTTCTTCTTCCCCAAAATAGAAAAAAAATGCTTTACAATTTATACAAATAATATATAATATAATAAATAATAAATAAATATAGTAGTAAAGTGCAAGTCACTCGCCCACATTAAACAATATTATAATGAGGGCCAGCGACTTGCTGTCTCGCTCAGAAATCTAGATCAAAAAAAATATTAAAATCTACAGCTTTTATAGTAGTTCCGACCTTATTTATAAAGAGAATTCTGTGATAGTTCCTTATAAACTCAGATTTTTCTTACAGACAGAAATATAGACAGACACAGTACTTCAAAGGGTTCCTATTTAGCATTTTGACAAGAATAAAAATAAACTAGTAGTTCGCGGCGAACTTAGACCTCGCGACCTCTATATCTTCACAGCCCCTGGACCGATTCAGCTCATATTCGAACTTAAAAATTGTATTGAAATTAACTACTTGCCTACAAAATTTCATGAAGATCGGATCAACGGTTCGCAAGTTATCATCGGACAAATATACACACAAACATACAAACATACATACAAATGCCGATTTGTCCCAGTAAATTCTGAGACCTTCGCTTCGCTCGGTCAAAAAACGGTTACTAACAAAATCTGCATGCACAACGTATACGTGTGGGCTATAAATGCATGTGCTACGGATTTTATTATTCGAAGGTCGTGCATGTCGTCGTAGCACTTCGTCGAGCTTTCGTAGCGGACGTTAGCGGACACATTATTTTAGTATTTTTTCTCTTCAATTTTGGCTCCGCACATAGTGTATTTAGCTAGTATCATGTATTTAGCTAGTGTAAATACACAATGTGTGGCACCAAAAAATAAGAGAAAAAAAAAGGTCTGTCATCCAACGATGTGTTCTGGCAGCCTCGCTTGAGAGCCAGTTCCCATACTATTCTATTTCTTCTCGAAGTTTTCCTTTGCATGCAACAAGTCGGAGTTGAACGCTCTACCACTGAGCTATCTATTATTTATATTACATATATATAAATATACAAATATATAGTATATTAGCTATTATTTATATTAAGTAAATAATGAAGATTAGTTTGGCACAACTATTCTGTTCCAGACAACAGCTGGCAGGCTGGACCTTTTCGGAGGTTTGTGTTGAATTAACGGCACCGCGGCTGTCAGTACTTGTTCAGGTAATTGCAAGTACAGTGCTGGCTCTATGTAAGAATACCTGATTCAGCCATTCTGTAGCTGACATCAGCTGGCGGGGCTCCTCGATCTGTTGTGGCGTCTCGTCAAAAGCGAAGTCGGGGGGCCACATGAACCGCGGCAGCAGGTACTCCTTGAGGTACTTGCTTGATGGTGGTAATTCTACCTCCTCCTGCGATGCTGCTGTGGATACTAGGCATTGGAACAAAGAAGCACACGTAAATAAGAAACTACCTAAAGAATAAACATAACCTTATTATTAGGAACAGTAGACGTGAGGCACGATTTTTTAATCGCACTCGTATGATCAAGGAACATAATACTCGAGAGTGACTGACTTTCGAACGAAATCCCAAACATAGATAAGAATGTATACTAGCCATGGATTTAGCAGTATGATGTTTTGTCCAAGATTACGTAGACTTTGCGTAGTCAAAACATCGAAATAAAAAGGCGTGGGCATTTGTCTATGCAAACCCAATGTTTTTCTTTTCCGAGGCGTATGAAAAACATTCCCTGCGCGGGTGAAGAGCGGCAGGGTTTGTTTACACAAACACAAAATCTGTGATCAATAAAAAAATATTTGAATACGCAGGAGACAGCTAGTGTATGTAAGTATTCTTAAAACACGCGCAGGAGTCACGGCTTTAGACATACACTCGGCCTGCCTATGAAACTACTGCAAGCGAAGCGAAGCTTAACTATTTAGACTTCGAAACATTTATGGGCAAGTAGATAGGTAAGTCCATATATTTAGATCTCGGGAATACTAAATTCAGGCAAAAATTGGAAAACACAGTTATCTCAACTGATCGATTGACCTGTCTATGACCTTATAGCGCAAATAGAGGACAGCATTTATGCAAGTATGACCTGATAGTGTAGAAAACTTTATTTACCTAATCTGAAAAAAAAACTTAGATGGCCGTGTTAAATATATACACCACCATCTAAGATTCTACTTTGCTGATTTTGAGTGTGGGAAGCCCAAAAGGGATATGCTATGCATATCCCAATCCATTTCCACCAATTGCATCTTACATTGAACAATCTACCCAAAACATTAATAGGAAAAATTGATGGAAAAAACTATACAATAGTTAAAAACATAATGAAACATATTTTTTATTAGATAAATTAGATGCTAACTAATAATATAAATGCGAAAATAAGCTCTTTCTCTCTGTCTGGGTGTTCGGCTAAACGGCTGAACGGATCGATTTGAATTTTTGCATGCATATAGCTTAAAGATCGGAGAGGCACATAGGCTACTATTTTTTTGTCCACGCGAACTAAGTCGCGTGTAACAAGTAAATATATAAAACAGACCATACCAATTGTAATAAACAGCAGTGTCGGTTCATTTGTGGATTAGACCCTTTAGACCCTTAAACATAGCTTATTCCACAAGTTTTAATTATAAGAAAATTTACTTTTTTTGTAAAATAATGTTAGAAACAGGCCACAAGCTTAAATACTATGATTTGAACGTTTTAAAACTTTTTACTCTTCAGATAAAAAAAAAAAGGGAATTATGTCAAATTATTTTTAAAAACATGTATTAATATTCGTATTTTTTCATTTCAAATATACATACATTTATGTTTCTGCTATAAGTATAGGATTTTTCATACTTGCTACGTATTTTCCACGCAGCCTTGACGCTTTGAACCATGCTTGAACACGATCGATAGTTTCATGTCATAAATAAAGTTATCTCAAAGTGATCTACTGTTGAAGCATCACAAGGTTTTGGTTATAATCATGTCCTTATGTGATGTGACGAAAAAGCTTCACTAGGTTCACTCAATAATCAATTTACTCATTCAAATTACTTTATACTACACTTTCTCGGAAAGTACCATATAAATTTTTTTTTAATGAGAGAGAATGTAAGTCCTTACTGTCGTACAAATACGCGGGCGGAAAAAGTGTAAAGCTGCGTCTACATTAGGACATTTCACCGTGACATGACTCCGTGACCGTGTCAAATACGCGTGTCAGTCCCGGTAGTGGTGGACGGTTCAGGGTAGAGTGGCTATTGCGGGATTTATACACATTACACATCGTGAGATTCAGGCTGAACTGAAGATTGGAACACAGGCATTTTCCACCATCCTGCATGAACACCTTAAAGTTAGGTAGGTTGCTTCGCGATGGATATCATTCTCACGCCGAAGAGCACAAATCCCGTAATGTTGATTGGTTAAAACTTATGCTAGAAAAGTTCGAAGGGGGAATCACAAAACGTATCCTACATCATTAGGTACAACTGTACTGACAAAACTTGGATCTATAGCTACGATCCTCTCACAACAAACAACAATCCATGCAATGAGTTTTTGAAGAAGACGAGTTGCCCACAAGTTGTTCGTGGTCGGAGCGTTAAAAAAAGGCGGGTTTTTTTCGATGCAGTGGACCAGTAGCAGTAACTCCACTAGTAGACCGTAGAACAGTTACTAGTGAATGGTATTGCGTAGGTTGTTTGTCTCGAGGTTTTGGGAGTTGAATAAAGAAAACGATGAAGACGAAGATTTATATAAATATCATCATCATCATATATTTATTTTTTCTAAATTACATTGGGCGTCTTTCATTGTGGGGGTATAATGGTGTGGTGCCATAATCCCCGCGCTTGGCAGGCGGCTTGGCGATCGCAGAAGCCGGCCGGTGGATGCAAGTTGCAAATTGTCGTTCAGTGTGGACTAAGAGGGAGGCCTTTGTTAAGCAGTTGACATCTTCAGGCTGTTGATGGCACTCTTGCACAGCCGGGGCGTGTTGCTAGTTTATTACTAAAGTAAATAATCTAACTATTTATCAAGAGATTCAAATTGTAGAGTATCATATTGTAGAGTCCGTCGTCAAAACCATTGAATTTTTAATCACTTAAAATGTTTAAATACCTACTTGAATTGCCTAGTATTTTAGTAGTTCTTATAAAATAATCTTAATTATTATCTCTTACTATATACATCCAACTATTTGCTGAATCAGATACTAAAGCAAAACTTATTCAATGTTAATAAAAATCTACCGAAATACTTTTATCATTGTATCATCGACAGGTTCATACCAAAATTGATTAAAAGTTACGTATAATAAGCTTAAATTAAAAATATACATTATAACATACATTTTACTTTACAATAATATTTTATTAAATTTATGTTAACCTAACCTTAATCAATAAATTAAATTAAAACTTTATTGGGACTTACTTGACAGCGTTTTGTTATATTTTATACAAGTTCTTGATTATGTGAACCTAGTAGGAAACAAAATAATATAAAGGTAAATGAATATACCTAGCTTTTCAAGTTCTGGTTGGCCAAAGTTGTTTAAAATTATACAATTTATAAAAATTATACTTAGTAAATACATCGACATAATTATTTTTATTATTTGAAAATAGCGCAATAGTCTATAATATTATTTATTTTACCCAACTGCCCAACAACGACGGCAATGTCTTTTTGTGAGTATGTAAGTAAGAGTAAGTAACGTACCTAAGAATGTTTGTGTGTTCCTATAGTAGGTACCTCCTGTAGCCTAAACGGCTTGACCGATTTTGACGAGTGAGGTGTTGGATGCCTCTAGTCTTTACGTCTGAAGTGACAAAGGCAACATTTTGGAGTCGGGTATTTTGTTTTTCTTTTAATCATATTTCTTGTTTAATACTTGTTTTTATCAAAAATGCAACTACATTTTATAAGGATAATATTATACTCGTAGTTCGATGTTGTTAAAATGTAAAAGAGTAAATGTAAATGATTTCTAATACAAATAATAAAAATTTGACAAAAGGCACGCACCCCAGAGCCTATGGAACAAAGGTTAGAACTAAAATATATATATACTTATATAAATAAGAATAAAAACATTTAGTTTAGCCTATCGTCGTAAAACCAGTCCTTATACGTATTTAATACAAAATAAAATTCCTTTGAATAATAACTATAAATAGTATTCAATTAGCATATAATTATACCGACAGACACAAGTCGTACATTTGTTGGAAAAAAGTCACGAAACACTCTCTTGAACTGCTTTTAATAATTTTTTAATTACCACTTCCTTAATTTGAAAATTAATGTGTCGAAACCTGGCTATTTCCAAAGGCCACACCGTAGCAAAGGAAAACGATAAAAAGAGCGTGGACGAGTAACAGGTGGCATCCGTGAATGAAGACATTGAAAAAAATATCGTTCACTAAACACAAAAAAACTGTCCTAAATCATAATTATTTTGATGGTTTCTCGAGCCTATTAGCACGACAGCCAAAAAAGTGACTGAAATCGCTACGGCGGCAATGACGTTATTCGCGGGAAGCCCTTATCACTATAGATAACAACATGAATGAGCATGCATGGGTCAGAATAAATAAAAGTTTGGAATATTTAAAGCGAGTTACCGGGCGGGCGTGCAATGACGACAGATGCCACGACGGTCAGCATCAGTGCGAACAAAGTGTGCATGCCGCAGGTTTTGTTGCTCGAGTGTAATGCACGAGCTTGTTTACTGCCGACTGATGGAGACGGTGGACGGTGACAGCCACACAATCCGCTCCCCGCGGCCGCTCTGAGCGCACGCAGCCGCGTTCGATCGATAACCACCCGCCCATATCTGTAGGTACCATTAGCACAAACTCTATCGAGAAAAACTTCGTTACGTATTCCATGATAAATGTACGACAAATGAGCTTCCGCTTATCTATGCCTGAAGCGCCTTTACATTTTCATACATTTTCTATGACGCATTTTTTTACAACACATTTTTTAGATCTATTATACTTACTAGTACTTGTTCTAAAATCGAACCGAGTCTAAACGACTTATCTCCACTTTGTATTAAGTTCACTTAGTTCTCCTCGAAGCTCAATGATTCAAAATGTTATAACTACTTCATCATCTCGTTTATGTTGTGAATGCGATTTTACATTTTCACCGGAGCGAAGGCGAATCCGAAGCCGGTTGATATTGAAGTTTTCAAATTAAAAGTTTTCGAATTTAAAATAATAATTAGTCAGATAGAAAAGCTGAAAAATCAGTTACGTCATTTACAAAGTCTCTGCATGTTTCGTCCAAGGTCTCAACTGACGTTTGGCTAGTGGTTTTGAATAATTACCGATGCCGATGTCTTTACTAAGCGTAGTAGTTGTTTGAGTGACAGTCTGTACATTGTATAGTAAAAAGCTCCATAACACATTTTAATTACTCAGATACCGATTTATTTTACAACTAAATAACTTACATGTACACTTACATATAAAATACTAGTTGTTAACCGCGACTTCGTTCGCGCGGACCTACAAAAAAAGTAGCCTATGTCCGTTTCCTATCTATGCAAAAATTAAGGTCGATCCGTTCAGCCGTTTAGCCGTGATAACGCGACAAACACCCAGACAGAGAGACAGAGTTACATTCGCTTTTATAATATTAATTAGGACTTAGAATAAAGTTAGGATACATTTTTTTAATGTAAATACTTTATTCAATTAGTCAATTATTAAAATATACATAATTAAATTAATCAAGTTAAATGTCACTCAAATTCTCATATAGGTAAAATAACGTCACCTATACCTGACTTACCTGATCACAGTATTATTTAACAATAATTACTTAACAATAATTACGTTGATAATCATTAAAAAAAGATATTTCTACACACATTTTAACAAGATGTTAAATAATATACCACAGTAATGAGTATGATACTTTGTTACTAAAACTAGAAATATCTCCGAAACAATAGTATAAGTAAATTTAGTTATCACAGTAAAAATTTGCGGCAACTCTCATTATCTTATTTTTGTAGCGGTAGGGCTCTCTTGCAGAGTCCGCCTGGGGGGGAAGTACCGCACCTTTGCCAGTGATTCAACCGCCAAGCAGTAGTGTGCAAGCATTACTGTGTTCCGTAATACACATACAGCGTAATTACTGGGCATACAGAGATTTTACATCTAACATCTCAGGATGACGAGCGCAGTGCATTGCCGCGCATAGTTTTGAACTGTTGAATTTCAAAGTTCTGGGTGGCACTGAACTGTTATGGGCAAGCGTGACGCTTAACATCAGATAAGCGACTTGCTCGAAATTAAAATATACAAATAAATTACCACTTTTTATAGCAAAATAAATACCAACCCTCTTAAGCATAAGCGCACTATAAAAAAGATTAATATTTAATATTTTATTGTATATATGTATAGGAAAAATTAATTATATAGCTAAATTATAATCTAAACTTAAATATACAAACTAAAACTAGATACAAAATTAAAATTAATACTTAAATAAATTAATTACCACTATTTTACAATTCTTAGTTACATAATATAATAATTGAGAACATGGCATTTTTTTCTGATGTTTGCTTGTAGATCTGTAGCGAACAATCGTTCGTCGTTCATCTTAATTTTTCCATACTTTTCCTCGTCCCCTATACAGTAAATTGTAACGGGAAAAAATGGCCTAATCATTGGAGTATCTGCTAGCTTCATTTATAACATAAATTTTTTGCTCTAAGTACTTGAGCGCCAACTTGCACACGTGCTTGGTACGCGCGCATAGTAACGAAACGTAAAGCTAGTTACGCCAGGCGCCCAGGTCAATAATAAATATTATTATATCAATATATATATTTTTTTTTTTTTTTTTTTTTATAGAATATGGATCCCCAACAGAAGTTACACATTACATTCACATTATGAAACATAGGCATCAAGCTGGGTGCACCCCCAATTACAGGAGACCACGTCGTGCTCATGGAGGTTCGACTAGACTAAACTAAAATGAAAATATTTTTGCTGCCCGCAGAGTACAAAATAGTTTAAATTAAATTTAGGTTACATTGGAAGTGGAAAAATTTACTAGCGAGTCTTAATTATACAATGAGAAAATGTAGCAATATATGAAACGAGTTAAAACTAGGAAACATCAAAATAATATATTGTACAAAAAGGAGAATTCTCTGATATTATATTTATAATACTTCTGTACGTGTGTTGTCAGTGTCACTGAACTCCTAAACCGCTGGACCGATTTTGATGTTTTTGTGTGCATGTGTGTAGATTCTGGGACCCTATTCCTGTGCGCTCGAGATTATCTCGGTCACTGTCTCTCTAATTTAGAATTTAATGGGAGTGAGAGTGACCGAGATAAAAATGTCATTTCTCCGAATACCCTGGGACCCTATTCCTGTGCGCTCGAGATTATCTCGGTCACTCTCACTCCCATTAAATTCTAAATTAGAGAGACAGTGACCGAGATAATCTCGAGCGCACAGGAATAGGGTCCCTGTTTAGCGGGAGCGAAACAGAATCTACAGTCATCCAGGGATGGATGGTTTAGTTTCACAATAGGACCCACAACAACAAAAATTATAGTGTTAGTAGGTATATAAAGATTTATTAATTGACCGAGCGAAGCGAAGGTCTTAGAGTTTACTGGAACAAATCGGCATTTGTATGTATGTTTGTGTGTATATTTGTCCGATGATAAATTGCGAACCGTTGATCCGATCTTCATGAAATTTTATAGGCAAGTAGTTCATTTCAATACAAATTCGTTCGAAGTTCGAATATGAGCTGAATCGGTCGAGCGGTTGTGAAGATGTAGAGGTCGCGAGGTCTCAGTTCGCTGCGAACTACTAGTTATTATAATTTTGAAAATGAGAAAGATCAAAGAACCAACAACTAAATAAAGTAAAAGTAAAGCTAAAGGTAAATCACTTTTTTTTAAATTGTAATTATATTTTCTATTTTATGAGAGACTGCAATATTCGATGATTACAGTAATCATGAAATTAAACTGGTATAATTAAATTTAAGTACCTAAGTACCTAAGCTTTACGGTTGTTTCGTACCAACGTAGATATACCGAGCAAAGGAGCACTGTGATAATTATGTTAGTTATGTTGTTCTGAATAATTCGGTATACGGTCGGTATTTGAATAATTCAAAGTTCGTGTTTTTTTGTGTTGTGTTATTGCATTTGTGGCCTAAGTGAGTTCTCTCTTTTCTAGTATCACTCAAGAAAGTTTCGTGGGGACGTTAGGAATAATTACTTATTCCCGTAGTCCCTACCAATTTCGTCATAATACTAATAATAATAAGGCATACAGGCACAACCAGGTGGCCAGGATCATCCATCAGCAACTTGCCCTTCAATACGGCCTTGTCGAATCTGAGGTGCCGTACTATAAGTACGCACCAGCGCCAGTGTTCGAGAATGGTCGTGCATTGCTCTATTGGGACCGCTCTATTATCACGGACAGGACTATTGTCGCCAATAAGCCTGATATCGTGATTGTCGACCGGTCCCAACGCCGGGCAGTGCTCGTCGACATCACCATCCCTCATGACGAGAACCTCGTGAAAGCCGAGAAGGACAAACTCAGCAAGTACCTTGACTTGGCGCACGAGGTTACCGCCATGTGGGATGTTGACTCGACGATCATTGTCCCGATAATCGTTTCGGCGAACGGCCTTATAGCGAAGAGCCTCGACCAACTTCTCAAGAGGCTCTCGCTAGACGGTTGGGTGAAGGGCCAGATACAGAAGGCAGCCATCCTTGACACGGCGCGCATTGTCAGGAGGTTCCTCACTCTGCAGCCCTAACCGCCGATAGCTTGGGCCCTGCCTCGCTGTCGGCGGGACTCTAGATTTAGGTTTTTTATAGCATTTTTTATTTTGTTATATTAATTTTATAAAAAACCTAAATTTAAGACATACAATAAATAAATTGAATAATAATAATAATAATAGTTTTTTATTCCAGGCAACTTAAGCATAATACACTTGGCCCATATGATAAATACCTTAGTCTAAAATATATATAATACAAAAAATTATACACATTATATTATATACATATATATAATATAATTGATGACATATGACGAAGTTAAATGGTTCCTACATTGAACTCGCAAATAAATAAATAAAACGCCATAAGCGAGCTCTTTTGACCAATCAGGGCGTTTCAAATGTACAAGTTCCCGGCTCTTCCTCATGCACGGTGCCGCGGAGGTATGAAATTCGGGCTCGAGGGCCCACCATTGCGTTATCCGCGTCCGCGTCTACGTTATCTCTACCTGTCTACGTCCTCTTTCTCGCGGCTTGATGCCGGGGGTAGATACAAATTTGGGAAATTTGAAGAGCGCGAATCCCGCGCTCGGCCCGGGCTGGACCAAGTGGCATCAAGGCACCCACATATACACGCTATATCCATGCAATCCCAGAGCGACGTAGGGCGAGGTACCTACGTCGCTCCGCCTCATTCTCACTCGGGACCAAGTGACATGGCCTGACCTGACGTGAATGGTGTAATATTTACACCATTTTATACGTTACATTTTATCCGTTAAGTGTTCGTGAACGTGTACGAGTGTCGGTGAATAGTATAAGTAGTTGTGAAACGTGACTCTTCGTCTTGTTTCCAAAACTCCGTGGAAACCTCTAGTAAAGTTTCCATCAATTTACTAGGGCATGATGTGGACTTGACCGTGTCTTACTTTGCTTGACTTAGACTATGACTGAGAATTATTTTGATTGTGAAATATTTGACTTCACTTGCAATACTTGACACTGGCTAAATACACAACGTCTGAAGCCAAAAAAAATATATTATATTATTTATTATTACTTCTCCCTTTCGCTCCCCCAGAAACTCACATATAGCCGTCTCCCTCACACGATGACAATACATGACAGGCACTGAACCCCTATTCTCAAAATTCAATATTGTCTGACATTCAATCTCATCATCGTGTGATAGAGAATATATGAGCTTCTGGGGAGCGAAAGGGAGAAGCTATAAACTTAGTAGTTTGTTTCTTTTGCTTCCGTGAAATTTAAATCTAGCTATCCCTATCTCACGATGTAATGTACCGAGGCCTTTATAAGCGATATATTAGTTTTGGCGCCAACGTGAAAAAATCACGTCGTCGTTTAATATTATTTTCCAAAACTAGTGTTCTGTCGAGTGTTATATTTGTATTACTGATGAATTCATATCTATTGAGTGTTCGTCAATGTGCAATGTGCATGAGTGTAGAAAAATCGTAGAAAGTGATGAATCATGTATTTTAATGTTGTATCCAAAACTCCACAACTTTACTGAAGCATGACTTGGAGAGGGACGCGACTTTTTTTGTTGTTTACAAATCTCCCTAGAAACTTTTAGTAAAGTCTCCGCCACTTTACTGGGGCATGAGTTGGACTTGACCGTGAGTTACATTGCTTGACTTATACTAGATATAGTTATATAGTTAGACCATGACTTATACTTCTTTTTGTTATGAAATATTGTGGTTCACTTAAAATAATACAAAACTTGACACTGGCTAAATACACAACGTGCCATAAGCCAAGAATTAGAGAGAGTAAAATATCCTCCATGTACAAAAAAAAATTTTATCTATGGTTCAACGCGACTGACTCGAAATCGAAACGCAAACAATAATCAAATCAAACTGCAAGGCAAAATTCAAGCAAATCGTAGCGCCGAAGCTTAGTAATTCTTTATTGTGACATAAACAATGAAATTCAATAAACACAATGAGTTGAATGTATAATAGTACTAGATACTGTGCAAACACATAGCATCAAATTTGTATAAAACCTGAGCAGTGATGTGAAACTCAGAGTAATTACGAGGTTCTAAACGGCTTGCGCAGTGGCTTCATAGAAATCATGATTAAGTTCCACAGAAGGTGTGGCGATCGAGTGACTTTATTGAATCATAATTTGACCGCAATAAGGAACTTCGTAGAGTTCAACCATGGGCTAATACTCGGCGCGGAACCTCTCGTTGATGATGTTATGTTTGAAGTGAGAATAGATAGAAAGGTAATCCTGTAATCTGTATTTTTTTTTAGTTTTTTTTCCCTAAATCACTAAGTAATTCAGCTTCTATTTTAGACCTTAAACTTGCCTGTCAAAAACCACTTATTTATGTAATCACTTAAATAAGGCAAACCAAAAAATCACCATAGTAGACCGCTTTTCAGTATCATTAACTACATAGAAAACGTTTTGTTGAAGTGTTTCGTTACTTAGTAAAAAGTCCAAATTTTTTAAAGCATTGGCAGCTGCAGTGTGTTGTAAAAAGTTGAATGAAAACTATAAATAATGTTTCTATGTATTCTATGTATGTATTTACAAAAAAAAAAAAAATGTAATCTATCAGTTATCTGGTTCCCATAGTACAAGCTTGCTTAGTTTGGGGCTAGATGGCGCTGTGTGAAAAATGTCCACCAATATTTATTTATTTATTTAATATACACTTTTGGTAGGTTTTTTGAATATAAGATTGTAGCTGGTAGCCGAAGTTACAGTGAAATATTGATTAAAATTTGCTGCAATTGTTTATTTAATTATTTGACGATAGGCGAGCAGCGCAGGCTTATATGCATGTATCACCTCTCGGCATTGATAATTTATTTAAGTAACTTGGAATTAATTATATAATATATTATTTAACTTTAATAATATCTTTTGTGTTTTAGTCATTATCCATGCTACTTGAATAAGCACAAACGGTTAAAAATCATTTATTAATTTCACACTGTCAAAATTTTATATTTGTTAAAATTATTTGGTCTCTTATCTATTTCTTGTCCAGTTTGATTTTGAATGCATTTATGCTTGAGATTAATGAGGACAGTTTTTCATAGCTAGGATAGCAAGTTAGAACCTCAGCATACTATCCTGGCTTGCTATCCCGGCCAGTCTGGCGCAACTGCCTAGTAAAAAAAAGAGACTTCAACATGTATGAAATGTATAGGAAAAAAAAAGGTGGATATCACTGTCTTGCTCTATCGATGGCTTCTTTCGCACTATCTCTATTAGTATTCAGTTCTAGTACATGTTTCTAGCTATTTACATGATGCTAGGTAATCTCGGTATTTTGTTTGGGTATCCTTAATTGATTCTGAAAACACATAATTGCAATCAGAAAATAAAATGCGTCACACTAGCCAATTGGATACTAGCTTCGCCGGCTAGACGGAGCTAGTACACAAGCTAGGTTAGTTAGAATCAGTGGTTCGAGTGCTACTAGCTCATAAAATAGAACCCCATCGTAGGTTGGGACTCGTAGATTATTAGCTTTCTCACTAGTTTACTAGCCTAGAAATGAAGCTAGTTCTGTGTACACAAAGCCAGAGCTTGCTCGCTTACTAGCACTAGATTACTGTTCTGCGGGCTTATCCTATAACTTTGAAACATTCGTGATTCTGATTGTGAGAGCATGCTATCCTGCTCGCACCAACTTAGTCTCACTATGCGTGGTCCCGCACCCGCACTATTACTATCGCTTTCAGAGTTACGGGATAAGCCCGCTGGCCTGAAAAACTAGCCTCTTGTCACCCTTGTCATTATAGATTTCGATGAGACTACCTCCTCAAATAACCTGTTCATATTGTGAACGACTCTTTTGCTGTGGATGTCAATTTTCATCATCGTGCACGCGGGTGACACAGCAGGTGCAACTAGTTAAGCTAAATACACAAATGTAGCAAGCAGTGCAGCTAGTTATACAGTCCAAAAGTAAAAAGTATCTATAGCTTGAATAGATGAATTGAATATACATTTTCCATGAAAAATTACCTAACTGATGGTGAAAACCACATCAAAAACTGTGGCATGGCTTAGGAGGAGTTAGTGGATATACACACAGACTTTATTTTATACTATGTAGAGATGGAACAGAGCTGTTAAGGGCAAGCGTGATGCTTACTTACCACCAGACGAGGCCTTGCGAATCTCTTAATAGAAAAGCATAAAAATCTTAATATTAAGTATAAGTTGCGGGGCGCCATCACTGAACCTTGAGGGACACCAATGGACACCCATCTTTACTGTGATAATGGAGTTGCTGTCTCAGACTTCAAAAATGTTCTGCCTGCTATTAAACAGTTGCTTTATACAATCCTTGTATGTATCCAAGATGGTGCCTTTGTTCAGTAGTGGACGTATTCAGGCTGTTGATGTGTGTAACAAGAATTATCAATGTTTTGGAATGCATTTAATTTTAAATTTATGATGGAATAATTTTACCTATGTAATTTTGACATGGCTAGTGTACCCTTGGAAAAAAAAAAATTAATTGAATTGTGAATTAGTTCTTAACCATTTGATCAGTATGCAAATAATAATTTACCGAAGTGCTTTAACTTCATTAATAAGTATTAGTTATAGTATTATATATTTATAATAATAAGCATTGTTTGGGAGAAATCGTAGATCCGCGCCTGGCTGGTGAAGGAAATTATCAAGAGGAAACCATAGATAGATAGATACACAGTTAACTTTTTATTGTTCACACCAAAAATAAAATACAAAAGACCAAAAAACAACTTAAAACTAGTGTAACAACTGGCGGCCTTATTGCTTAAAGCGATCCCTTCCAGGCAACCTTAGCATGGAGAGGATTTGCATGGAAGAGGTAAGGTGTAGCATGGCCGGTAGGGTACTTAACGTAGCTACTTGCTCAGTGGTAGGAACTTTTAGGGAGTTCTAAATTGTGGCCGTAGTCAGTGGCGGATTACGCGTGCCGGCTGCGCTATGAAGCTAAGTAATTACATATATTTTTAGGTGAATGTTTGGAATGGCAGCCTCGAGATTGGTGTTACAACATTGGACCCCGAGTTCATGGAGCTTCCCGCTACAGCCACAAAACTACGGAATACGGCCTGGGTTAGTCATCACTAGTAGCAGCAGTAGTATATTAATAATTTATTGCCAGAAAACTTACATTATGCTTTTGCACATTAACATCGATCTCCAAACTAGGTGGGAATGCCTATATTTTGGGGTTCAGGGACCCTATTCCTGTGCGCTCGAGATTGTCTCGGTCACTGTCTCTCTAATTTAGTATTTAATGGGAGTGAGAGTGACCGAGATAAAATGTCATTTCACCGAATAGGGGCCCAGAGCACTTGCTGTGTAAGACAAGTAAATGAGTATGAATATTTATACAATGGTGTTTAAAGTAGAAAAGATTAGGTTATAAATTTGTTCAATGAATTATATTTAAAGGAGTTATTCAGAAACGTGCGACAGGCCCGCTTTGGCAAGTGAAGTTTTTTCCTCGAGGCGAACGTATTCGTTTTTATACCTCAAAGCTTTATTGGTCCTGATACGACTGCGGCTATATTCCTCTGAAGAGATTCTGAGAATATGTATGTATGGATGGATGTATGAATGTGAATTTATTATTTATCTATCTAAGTTGGATTCATAGAAGTCTTTGCGTTGATGGTTGCATAATGTAATAATCTTTTTTTTTTCAGATTTTGTCAGGAAATTCAATAGTGAAAGACTGTGTTACGCTAGTTAATGATTATGGGCCGGAGCTGGACTCGCTTCGAGAAGGTGACTGTGTGGGAGTCACGAGATCTAGTAAGGTAAGCTAAGAGGGTTTTGAAGTTTATACATATTAGTGATTTCTTTGGAAAATATCCATTCCATTTTGCATTTTGTTTCCACATACAAACTCTCATACAAAATCTTGACCGCTAAAACGCGTAGTTTGATACCCACCCCTAAATGTTATCCGATTTTGATGTTTTTTTTATATGTTATCTACGTCGTAGAAAAGCGTGCTTTTATGTTTGTTTTTTTATTTTTTATTTCGCTATATCTTATTTGTTAATGACAAATTGAATTGAAATTGACAATGACATAATAATAATGTATTCTATTGACTTAATAGTTTTGACATTTTTTTGTAAAGTTATTGTAGGTAAAGTTTATTAAATTTTTTAACATTTATTAAGTAACGATTTCTATAGAAATATTTTGCACGTCAGAAATGACCGAATGTAATGGAACATTTCAAACTTCAACACCCTGCTTACCTGCGTTCTGGCAAATAAATACTCATTTCATTTCATTATAGGCATTTGAAATGACATTTTTTTTGCGTCGAAAATACGATGTCGAAATGTTGTTCTTATTACAATACCTTTTTTTTTCTTCGAAAAAACTAATCATAGTGGCATAGATTATGGTTTACCACCAAAACAAAAGATTTTGTTAAGATTTAGGGGGTGATTACAGACTACCCCCGAATCGCTAATTTCATCAAAAAGTTAGGAAAATTCACTAACTCTCTCTATCGCACGCAAGAGAAATGAATCGAATGCACCAAAACCTCGCGGAAGGACTATCCTCTTAATATCATACATAATTATTTTTATAGAATTTTACAACTGATTTAATTATTCGAACAGTAACGTACCTTAAGGAGTAAGTACCTTAAGCATTATTTATTACTATTTGGCATAACTTCCGCATAACATTTTGAGCGATCTCACGCGCACATTTGCAAGTTTTTTTTTTAGATAGAATGTGATTTTCCAAAAACGATATTGCATCACTCTTATCTATCAATACACCAGAAACATTATTGATAACGAAAAGTTTTTGAGTGGCGACTTCAAACCATAAGACGCAGCGTTGGCAGGCCTCCCACTAGTTGGGCTGACCACATTGTGAAAGTCGCGGACAATCGGTGGATGCAAATGGCAAATTGTCGTTCAGTGTGGCGTTCAAATTGTCATTGTGCAGCAGTATGGACGTCTTCCGGCTGATAATGATCACAGAAAAAAAAAAACGTTTCTCCATCTATTTATTTATTTGTATTGTCTACCGCCAAAAATAAATCCGTTTCGATATGTTTTATTTTTCATTGGGAAAATAAAATATACCGAAACGTATTTTTATTTATGAAAAAGGATAGGCCTTTAAAAATTTTTGTTTTGCTTTCGGCAGGGGGAGTTAATGTTCTTTATAAACGGTCGGTGCCTCGGAGTAGCTGCCAAAGATATTCCCCAGCGAGTGTTCGCTGTGATAGACTTGTACGGGCAGTGTGTGCAGGTTTCCATCATGCAGAACAACTACTCTGTAGCGCCGTCGAGAGCTATCATCGACACCATGAATGAGGTTAGTGGAGTTTATTTTTAACTTCCACAAAAAGAAGTTCTTATTTCGATTGCTATTTTATTTATTTTTGTTCACCCGTAACTCCGTGATTGATATTTTTTTTATTTTTATTTGAAACGATATACTTCCAATAAAAAATAACATTGTCACTAGTCCACACAAAGTTGGTGCTATCGACGGAGGGCCCTGGCGCCTGTAGGACAGTTTGATTACTAGTACGGGTGCCAGCCAGTTCCTCAGTACAATTTCAATATGTGCAATCATGTTTTCCAAAAAATATATATATCCGAAAATAAGATTTTTAATCTATATAACTAATAACGGGCACTAAATAGAAAACTTACATTTTTATCAACGTAGGCCGTTAAAAGGAAAAACAGAAATCTTGTAGGATAGCTTAGGTTTTTACATAGTTTTTTTTAAATTTCAGATCGAGGAGTACGCAGATGCAGACGACGAGCGTGCGCAAGGAGAAGCGGCCGCCTGGTCGGGTACTAAAAACTTTCGCGATACGCTCATCCAAATGCCTATAGTGTGCCCCCTTGGTAAGTAAACAGTCTATTTATCATTTATCTATTTCCTTGTTATTGTTGCCCTCATTGTTTGCCAAGTGGCACGTTGTCAGTCGGTGTGGCGCTTTAAAGGGGAGGCATATATTCAACAGTGGATGTCTTCTGGCTGATGATGATATATTTCCTTTATCTCATCATTATCATCAGAAGAAAGACGTCCGCTGCTGAACCATAGGTATAATATATAGTCTGTATAATTCACGCCTAAGGAGGAGGCCCTTAGGCGTGAATTATACAGAACCCGTAGAATTGTAAGCAATAATAGTCGAACGCGCGTGGCCATCGCGCATTCCACTCGACATGGATTTTACAAATCTAAAATGGACCTTATGTCGCATAGTATAATTCCGTTATTAATTCAAACGATTGTAAGTTGAGGCGGCGCTGGTCTGGCGCGGTGCTGAAAAGTGGACGGAGTCCTCCTTTTCCTACAGTTCACAGTGATAGTGTACAACTTTTTTTTAATTTTTTATTCCAGTTTCCCAGGACCATTTACGATTCCATCCGAGGTGTGGGATATTAGTAAAGCTGTCTTCCAACAATAAGTAAGTTGGTTCATTCTTACGCTTCATGAGAAATGTACGATTGCACAAAAGTATGTTTTGTCTCGTCACACTCTTCGATCGCTTTGTCACACTTTTTAACATCGAGAAGTTGATAATGCTTATTTTGGATAAAACAGTCGATAGGCATAATGCCTGATTTTGGAGTTTTGGCGGGAACGTAAAGAAATCATGTCGCGTCTTTTTATTATTTTCCAAAACTTGTGTTATTTCGAGTGTTAATGTGTAAAAACTGTGAATTTTTACCCATTAAGTGTTCGTGAACATGCACGAGTTTTGGTGAATGGTATAATGTCGTGAAATGTGAATTTTTGTGTTGTTTCCAAAACTCCATAGAAGGCTCTAGTAAAGTTTTCACCACTTTACTGGGGCATGACTTGGACTTGACCGTGACTTGCTTTGCTTGCCTTTGACTGTGACTATGATTTGTTTGATAATATTTAACAAAACTTGAAAATATATAAGTATACTTGACACTGGCAAATGCATAAGACGTGCGACGCCAAAATCCTCTTAGGAGGAAAGAGAAAAAAAAATGACTGATTATTTATTATTGCTTAGCAAAAAAAAAAAAAAAAAATAACAAAAATATATCTTTTCATAAATAAAATAGTTATAGAAGCATTTTAGTTTGATGCTAGACAGAAAGCGCACTATATTGAACTATGATTATCACTTTCATACGCGCCCTACAAATCATAATTATACTAACACTAACTTTGCTGGATAGAGACAGAGCACCCCCTCTCTATACCCACCAAAAACTTTCAACGCTTATTGTATTGTATCTCGGAACTTTATTAGTCAATTTAAATTATTTTTTCAGTATACGTATTATATTTAATTACTAAATATGTTATTAAAAAAAAAATGCAATCTATCCTATTGTAAGTTTGTTTAAATAATCCTAAGTAATATTAAAAACGCGAAGGTAACTCTGCCTCTCTGTCTGGGCGTTTGTCGCGTTATCACGACTAAACGGCTGTACGGATCGACCTGAGATAGCTTAAGGGTCGGTGACGGACAAGTTTTTTTTTGTAAGTCCACGCAAACGGTAACAGCTAGTAATTAATAAATTAGACCCGATCTCCAAAGCTATGGGAAGCGGCGAGATGTTGACCGATATAAGAACATAATAAAAATAAAAAATAAATAAAATATCTGGGACATTATTGCACACACGGTCATCTGACCCCAAACTAAGCAAATCTTGTAATATGGCTGCCAGAGACTGATATACGTACATAGATATTTTTTAAATACATACTTATATAGATATTAACACCCAGACATAGAACAAACACAAATATTCATCACATAAATGTTTGTCCTAGATGGGAATCGAACCCACGCCCCCAAGCACAGAACGTAGGTTCACTACCAACTGAGCCACCGGGGCAGTCAATAGACTGGTGCGTGACTTCATGAAAATGATCAACATCACACTGCTCCGCTTAACTCAGCTTTGGTGGACACTGTGCTCATAGATCACACCCTAGATTCTGCATTCAGGACGCTCGAAGCGTACCACACATCAGTCTAAATACACTTATAAGTAATGACTGATTGGTTGATTGTTAGTCGTGGGTAGGCGTAACCTTGATAGCCAATGAGAACGCTTGGTCGCACTCCCCGCGACTCGCGCCTTCCTCAAACTTTGGTGACTTTTTGTAGGAACAACGAATCTCGTAATGCGGTATGTAGTGTGATCTGTGTTGTGCTTTATGGATAAGGCTTAAGGTTTTGAGTGGATATGGTACAAATGCGTTCCGCGTGCTTTGATCAACCAGAATAAAGATTCAACATCGGGCGAGTCAAAAAGAACAGAAAAATGCAGTGCTTATATAGTTTCATTACTTCACTGCACTGCTTTCGTACTCACAGATTTAAACATGTGATTTCATTGGTACTTTTTATAGCTTAAAACATGAGTTTTGTCGCCAACGTGAAAAATCATGTCAGATTGTATTATTTTAATAAACTTGCTCTTCATGGTGCATTAGTATCAGGTGGTAAGAAGACATACAATAAATAAATAAAATGTAACTCTTTCCATAACTCCATAGAATGCTCTTGACAATTAAGTCTCCACAACTTTACTGAGGCTGTAACAGTGACATGTTTAGCTTGAGTTTTATTATTCTTATGATAGTCATATTATTTCAGTATTAAAATACTTGCAAAAGAACAAGAGTGCGAAGCCAAATACCTTTCAGGGTGAAAGAAAAATATATATTTTTGAGCCTGTATTCACTTTAGTGTTGTTTTTGTTTCAGGACTGCAGAGAGAGCTAGGCCGCTAGACGATTATAATAATGGCGTTGTGATGACCCATCGGCCCTTATACGACAACGAACTATTCGAGATTCGTATCGACAAACTGGTCGACAAGTGGAGTGGGAGCATTGAGGTACCTAAACCCAAACAAAAACATGTTCCATCCTAATCCACTGAGCAAATCGTCTAATGGATTTTGTTTTTCTTTTTTCCGCTATAATTATTTTATCTATGGATTTCATTATATATTATATTCATTATATATATTTTTTCCCGCTCTATAGACCTAAACTATCATATAAACATAAAGACCTAACTTAAAACGTAAACACCTAACCTAAAAACATAAAGATCTTTTTACGTGGATAAATGCGCCCGCATATCACACTGCCACGGGGAGACAGTTCGTTTATGTGGGAATCCAACCCACTAAAACCCCATGGTGTCCCTACTCCGCCGCTTGTGGCGGGAACGCGGAAACGCTTTCGCACACAACCGCGAACCCGCCGCGGCCGTCCGCCTCCGGACCCACCTCCGGGGTCGGGTGCGGCACCCTCCCCCCGTCGCGACACGCCAGGACACATGGCAGCCACAACGCCTTCCCGGGGACCAAGCCGGCCGATGGGCGACCCCGTGTCTGAGCGCCCGAGGTCCCCCTGCGACGGGTCAGATAAGTGGCCCCGCCGCCTGCCACTTCGGTCGCAGAGGACAGGGAGAGCGGAGCATCGCCATACTGACACTCCTCTTCCTCTGCGACCCCACCGCGTCCGCCATCTAACGGTGGCGACCCCGTCAAAGCCGCGGAACGTGGGAAAGTGGCAACGACACACCAACAGTCCTCCGCCCCTCAGCTGCAGTGCCATCCATACAACACTGCAGCCCGCCTCAGCCTACTGTGGCGGCTTCAATGTGGGCTTCCAGGAACAAGCCCGGGAAGCGGCCCCGCCTCGGGTTCCTCTTAGCTTCACCGTGGGTGGCCAGGCCACTGCTACTAAGCCCCCCCCCCCCACCACGGGAACCCACGGGGGTACCGCCAACTGGCCTAAGTCAACCTGCCTTATTGTGTAATTCTGGTGGCGATGCTCGTCGCGTGCCATCCCGCTCTCGCCTATTTATTCGCACCACGCGAATGAGCTGAATGGCAAACGATTACCATCGCCGCCTGAGTTACACAATTAGGCCAATGGTTGGACCTTTCATCATCAGTACACTGCTAGACATAGGACTCTTCCAGGGCTCGCCACTCGGTCCGGTCTTCTGCTTTTCGCTCCCAGTCACTGGCTGATAATGATGATGATGTCATCCTAGCCGTTTTCAATCACGGCGACTAAGCTTATTTAAGGCTTATACGTATGTCGACACTTTTCTTTTACTTTTTTTAATATTTCGACAACTTTGGTTATTGGCGACCAGGTTACCCGCACGGCTTTTTATCCTGTTTAAGGTGGAATTTCGCAAAATCCATTCTTATTGTTCAGTTAGACCATTTGAGGAATATTGGGTTCAAATTTCACGTCTCTATCATAAGCGGTTTGGTATGTGCTATAATTCTTAGAAAAGGACTTGTTCTTTTGTATTATACAGGTTTATAAGGAAATGGTGTGCAAAGCCGAAAGGGGCTCATAGTACTGTACTCATGATTGTGAACAACTTTTACTATAGGACCAACACGGAAATCAAGAAAAAATTCTGCTGTTCCATACATTTTGACGAGTGTCTTTGACTTTTTATATGGAACAGCAGCTTTTTTTTCTATTCGATTTCAGGGTTAGTGCCATAGTAAAAGTTGTTAATAAGGATGAGTACTATGAGCTCTTTTCAGCTTAGCATACCCTTTCCTTATACCCTGTATAGATTGACATAATTAAGAATGACAGTCGTAAAATATAATGTAAATTTTCAGGTAGGTGTGACCACTCACAATCCTGCCACCATAAGATTTCCATCGACGATGACTAACATGGATTCTGGCACCATCATGATGTCAGGGTGCAAGGTGCTGTTAAATGGCCACGGCACTTGCATGGAGTATGGCAACTTCAACTTGGATGAGCTTAGAGTAAGTAAGAAATTAAAAAAACCGGACAAATGTGAAATGGACGTGCGCTTCCTATGTGTGGGATAGGAGTGTTGTGTTTTTTAATGATAATCATGAATGTTAATTTGGATTTGTTTACAGGAAGGCGACACGGTAGGAATGATGAGGAAAAGTAACGGCAAGCTACATTACTTTATCAATGGTATAGACCAGGGTGTGGCCGCCGATAAGGTCGCCTCACAGGTGTGGGGCGTCATAGATCTCTACGGTATGACTGTCAAAGTAAGTTCTTCTAAAACCAGTGGCGATTTCAAACAGAGGAATACCAGTGACTCACTCTCAGAGCTGGTCTGGCCATGCCGTGCCTATTGCCAGCAATATCGCAAAAGTGAAGTTTGAGCTCTGACTTGTAACCATTACATTCTCTGCATCAGCCTTTATTAAACATCCCACTGCTGGGGTATTGGCCTATCCTCGAAGGATGACTAGGATATATCCACCACACTACAGTCGGGGTGTTTCGGAACCATAAATTTAACTGATGGCACCAAATCTGTAATGACACCCATCTTGTCACCTGTCACCTTGACACCTGTCATCTTGACATCGGTCATTATCTTTTTGTGGTGTTAAAATAGATAAAAAGCTGATGTTGTACCACGAATTTAAAAAAAAAAACAATAAACTTTAAACTAAAAACTGCTTTCAGGTAGATATATGTAGTAGGTATATGTAGATAAATCCCGAAAATCAAAACTAAGAAATCATTTTTATTAAAAGCCAAATTGTTTATTTCAGGTGACTATCGTGGACCCTTGCGAAGGGTTGGATAGTAACATAGATCATTTACCGATGCGGGTATCGAGAGTGCCACAGTTACCGATAACAAGTAAGTGTGTTGTGTTTCATATTTGATTACTAAAATTGTCTGAGTATCAGTCTCTTTTCATTTCAGTATGTTAGAAAACGATCGCAATATTTTTAGAGCTGTCTAGTTTAGTTTATAAAACGGTACAACAGAATTGACACTTTCTTTACTTCATTTTTAAAAGTCGTGCGCCTGATGGTAAGCTTCATCTAGAAATTTGAACTTCAACAGTTCAATACCGTGCGCATTGGCAATGCAGCGGAACAAAGTAATGTTTCCACGATACTGCTTGGCGGTTTAAAAATTAACAAAAATGTTTTACTTTGATGGAGTTTGTAAAACAGTCTTACCTCTACAAAAAAATAACTGTACTTTTTTTTTATTGTACTGTCTGACGAGGCGAGCTAGACGCTCACCTGATGTTAAACGTCACGCTTGCCCATAACAGTTAAATGCCACCCAAAATTTTGAACTTCAACAGTTCCAAACTCTTCGCGGCACCGCACTGCGCTCGTCACAATAGAACCGTGCTTACGCTAAAACAATATGTAGGCAGTACAAGCGGCCTTATCGCCTAAAGCATTTTCTTCCAGGCGTTCTTGTAGTGTATTGACACTTCATTGCAAAGTCACAAAAATAACATTGACAAATCTAAAAGATGTTTAATAACTTTGGCAACGCATATAATGACGTACTGTATGTGATGACGTCAATACGTATAAAATAATTAATCTCATAAAGATTACAAAAAATAGTACCTTTAAATTTTATGTATATTTTTGAAAATCACAAAACAATGTTGTTCAAGAAAAATGAATAATCCTAAATCCAAATCAGCAATTAAATTGTATCGTGTGGAATTGGCTTTGCATCCCACGATTTTCTTGTTTTTCTCAGTGTTCCGGAATAACAATCCAATCTTTTCTATCGCAAATAACATAAATGAACAACGACTTGCAACGTGTCAAAGATGAAGGACAAAGATCTAGAAGATACCTATTCACTTTGACTGGTTGTAAAGATTAGAAACGCGAATTCAAAACACTTAGTATGTATCCAAGAGACATCTATTCGATATAATATATTCTTGGCAGTTCGGTTCGCGAATATGTCAACAAAGAGACAGAGTTATTTCCATAAGTTTTAGGAAATAAAGTTAAAGTTGTAGTCAATTTAATATTGACGAAATGTTTATTTCCACAGGCACATATAGACCTATAGACGAGGAGAGCCTATTATTTCATACGCTGCGTGATTCGAATGTTATTATTATTAATGATGGTAAGACTGCTCATAGGCCTAAGTAAGTATCGGTGGTACATATACTTACTTCGAATGTGACCAACGAAACTTGAAAAAAAAAAACTAAATTCAACCATAAAACTCTTTAGGTACCGGTGTGTATATTCAGCAAGCTAAATAAGTAAGTAAGTAAGTAAAGTTTATTTGCCATTGAAATGTTACATTATTTGGATACAGAGTTTGTGTGCATAAAAATGCCTATCGATAGTGACTGCGCAGGTGACGCAATGCTCAATGAAATTGCGTTTTACTTACCGATTACTATCCAGAAATATTATAAGCGGTTTAGGAGATCAGAGGGAACATACATACATACATAGACTGTCAAACTCATAGCCCTCCTTTATCGCAGTCGGGTAAAAAATATCGAGTGATCGCACTTGGATGTAGACTCTTAGGCTTACCCTCATTGCCGAAGCTGGGCGCTGAGGGACACTGCCCCGAAGGAAGGTGGAGTGACGGGCGATCTTCCGGTGCTGTCCGACCGGCGGCATCTCAGCTTCCTCCCTGGACCGTATAGGTCCAGTGGTCGTCTGCTATTTTTTCTGTGGTTATCTGCAAAGAAAGCCTTTACCGCATGCCATTCATTAGCTTATGTCGAGGCGGGGCGATGCCATTACGATCCTGCTAACGTATACCGCGAATGGGTTTTCATATCAAGAATACTGAATAGCACGAGATGAGACGATGTCGATCCTGCGCCGAGTTTGTATGTCTGCTGTGACCTTTAGTGCTGTCAGATGCTAAGATAATGTACGTCAGTTCTCACATTTCTTTAATGTTATTGTGTTTTATGTGGCAGCACGCTGCGAATGTGGATACCGCGACAAACTTACTGTAGTTTTGCGGTGCTCTAAAAAACCGTAAAAAAAAAGAAGCTAAAGAATACTTAAAGTTTCGTTGGTCCCACTCTGCTAACTTATCAAATTTCAACCAATGTTTCCAAAAAACAAAATCCAAGAGGTTGTATCTTTGTTCCAGTGCTTTCGAATTCTTCAACAACGGGATCGTAATGACCAATCGCACTTTACGAACGAACGAGCTGTTTCAAGTGCGTTTAGACCTTGTCATTCCTAAATGGGCCGGAAGCATAGAAATTGGAGTCACGCAGCTTTCCTCAAAAGATATCAAGTTTCCATTCAAAATGAGCAATGAAAAGTGAGTAATTTTAAAGTGGTTTACGAGTGCGTTGGAGAACGGCTAGTTAGGTAGCGATAGCAATAAACATATGTATTCCACGAAGACTGCGTTGGAAATTAAAATACTATTCTCTTCACAACACCGTTTTTGCTTCGCTGTTTTCGGATAATAATGGTTCCCAATACATTAGGCTCGGCAGAGACGGGTCCTGACACTGAAATATGAGCCTTATATCGTGTTACGTACAGTAGAATCTTTGATGTTCTTGTGATCCGTTCGTATTACAGATCAGGTACTTGGGCGATAACTGGAGAAGATGTGATAAGAGACGGGACGATAATTATACCTCAGTATGTAAGGAATCTCAATAAGCTAGTGGTGAGTATTTCAGAGACCATATATCATTAGGCCGCAGCATATCGCACAGTATTGTAAAATTGTTGAGAACTTTACTTTTATTGAAAGAGAGTCACGTGAAGAGCAAGACGCTCTCCCGATGGTAAGCGTCATGTTTGCCAATAACAGTTTAATGCCACCCAAAATTTTGAACTATAGCATTTGAAATCAAAACATTGCGTGGCATTGTCCTGTGCTCGGCACTCTGAGATATTAGATGTTAAATCACTAAGCTCAGTAATTACGCAAGAAACATTGCTTTTAAGTAATGTTGGCATACTACTGCTTGGCGGTTGAATAACTGTGTTTGTTCATGTTTTTTTTTTGGTGCTAATGTTACAGTCAACACCAGGTTACACATACATACTTCACACAAACTTTCGCATTTATAATATTAGTGTGATTTGCAGGAAGGGGACACTGTCGGGGTGATGCGGAAAGATTTAGGCATATTGCATTTTTTCGTCAATGGGGTCGACCAAGGACCGGCCGCTTTTAATATACCCGAGCATATCTTCGGTATTATTGGTGAGCTATACTCCTTATATATTCCTTTACTTTTTAGCTATGTACACCTTTTTAGCTATGTACATCTTTTTAGCTATGTACACCTTTTTAGCTATCTATACCTTTTTAGCTATGTACACCTTTTTAGCTATGTACACCTTTTTAGCTATGTACACCTTTTTAGCTATGTATACCTTTTTAGTTATGTACACCTTTTTAGCTATGTACACCTTTACAGCTATGTACACCTTTACAGCAAAAAAAATATAGTCAAAAAAACAAATAAAACTTTGACACCCAGATAGTCTTCTTGGTTAAAAGTTAAAAGTTATCGACGTAATTATTTAAAAGATGCATACCCACCAGAGAAGTGCATTTTGCAAGGTTTAGATACCTTGCAGACGCGCGCACGAGGCAATAGTCAACTATAGTACATTACTGTCGCGGTCTGTAATGACTGTGTTGTTGGTAGCGATGATGATGAGCAAGCTTGAAGGCCGAGAGCGTAGCTCAGATCAACAAGGCTTGTATAGCGCTTTACTCAACTTACCTTACAAAACTTACTATGCGAGTAATTTATATAAAACCAGCTTAGTAGGAATTTAAATTCAAAATCAAAATCGAAATCAGAATCAAATATAAAAAAACGGAAATAAAAATCAGAATTAAATTTTTAAATTTGCCGATTTTACATTAAGCAAAATTGTCGTAGGCAAGTTTTGTCGTAAGTTTGAAAACTTGAATAATGGATTATTATCAAAGGAAGTGGCTGGCCGTTAAAACACGCCAGTTATGACATTTCATACAGCTTTGCTGGCGCCTATTCGAGTAGCGCGGCAAGGCCGACTTTGCTCAAAGAAGGTTGTCAAAATAATAACCACATTACTAGCTTTTTTGACTAAATTGAATTACTTCATTTTCCTAGACTATTGGCCTCACGCACCGCTTAGCTACCTCGCACATTTCTGTTAGAAACGCTGACTGTAGTTGCAGTACTATTACCTTTAATAACTTAACTATAGTGTTCTGTTTTGATTGTACTATTTTCGTATCCAGATTTATATGGCAGAGTGGCGCAGGCGACTATAGTTGACATGTATATGCCGCCGACGTCCGCGTCACCTGAATCGCCAATATCTTCCGAATCCAACGCTACTGTCTTCCCGTAAGTATGTTGAGCTTGAAACGCAGTATAGCGGCATCAAACTACTGAGTATGTAAGTGTGTTTGTTCCCGTTCAACTCAGTTACGGCTGAACAGATTTGAATGAGATTTGGTATGAAAGTAGCTTACACCCTGGATTAACATATAGGCTACTTTTTATCCCGGAAAAATATTCGGTTTCTGTAGAATAGCAGGTGAAACGGCGGGGCGCAGCTAGTCGTCTATAATTATCATCCGAGAGGTTTTCCGTCGCGCCGTTTTGGTGATGTCATAAAAATGTATATAAATAAAATTTATTGTACCGCACCACTCCCGGGTATGTCATAAAATTGCGACCAGAACAACCGCAGGATGGGCAGCAGCGTCCTCTTAGTAAACGATGAGCATTATGCGATCCCCATGATATTGATTACGAGTTTTTGTCGACCGTATTCTTGTCACTTATAAAATCATATTATTAAATTAATATTGATTACGAGTTTTTGTCGACCGTATTCTTGTGATTTATAAAAACATATTATTAAATTAATATTGATTACGAGTTTTTGTCGACCGTATTCTTGTCATTTATAAAATCATATTATTAAATTAATATTGATTACGAGTTTTTGTCGACCGTATTCTTGTCACTTATAAAATGATATTATTAAATTAATATTATTCTTGTCACTTATAAAATAATATTATTAAATTAATATTGATTACGAGTTTTTGTCGGCCGTATTCTTGTCATTTATAAAAACACATTATTTAATTAATATTGATTACGAGTTTTTGTCGACCGTAGTCTTGTCATTTATAAACTCATATTATTAAATTAATATTGATTACGAGTTTTTGTCGAACGTATTCTTGTCACTTATAAAATCATATTATTAAATTAATATTGATTACGAGTTTTTGTCGACCGTATTCTTGTCACTTATAAAATGATATTATTAAATTAATATTGTTCTTGTCACTTATAAAATAATATTATTAAATTAACATTGATTACGACTTTTTGTCGACCGTATTCTTGTCACTTACAAAAGAAAAAAACTAGCTTATAAATATTTAATCGTTCTTAGTTAGTTATTGTTTGTTACAGAGAGATGTGCTTCCACCGCGTCCACGGCCGTAACGCGCGTCTCAGTCGCAACCGACTGACCGCGTCACGGGCCACCGTGTACTCGGAGTTCAACGACGCAGTACTATTTAGCTCTAGACCTCTGCGTGAATGCGACATGTTCGAAATCAGGATAGAAAAAATGGTCGACTGCTGGATAGGCAGTCTGGAAATAGGTTGGTAATTTTTAACCGACTTCCAAAAAAATGAGGAGGTTCTCATTACTACTGTTTTTTTAAAGGTTACCTCAGAACTCCGTCATTTCAATGTTTTCCACAAAAACTTATACCATTTTATTTAATAAACATATCACACATTAATCTCTCCGGTAACTCCGCACTCGGGATCTAATATAGTTTGGAACTAACCACAGATCACACTAGACAGATCACTACTTTCAAGAT
Source organism: Apocheima hispidaria (assembly GCA_947579745.1). Lineage (NCBI taxonomy): Eukaryota > Metazoa > Arthropoda > Insecta > Lepidoptera > Geometridae > Apocheima > Apocheima hispidaria. Next base: position 4,451,858 of record OX388149.1, on the reverse strand, counting down.
GTTGCAGGCCACTTCTGATGGAACTTTTGTTGCAGGGGTGACGGCGATACGTCCGGACGACTTGGAAGCTAGCGGGGGAGTGGGCGCCATCGCCGGCACCGCTACAGACCTCAGCTGGGACACTTACATCCTGAGCGGAGCCGCCATGATGAAGGACGGGGAGTGCGTGCGGAGCGGATATCCGCTCGACCTGGACACGCTCACCGAGGGCACTCGAGTCGGTAAGTTTTAAAAAATACTTATTTACTTTTTATCCCGGAAAAGTATTCGGTTTCTGTAGAATAGCGGGTGAAACCGCGGGTCGCGGCTCGTTTATAATAAACTGCCAAATTATTTCAAAGAGCTAACGTTAATAGCTTCAAACACAAAATATTTAATTCACAATGTTATTATAGTGTTCATGACTTTTCAGAAGATAAGATACATTTAGTAAATAATTGTAAAATTTTAAAATGAATTACCTACCATGACCATAAATATATTTGTACACATTTGATACTCATAATAAAATTATTATACGCATCTATATTTTAAATCAATGTTCTCACAAATAAACATATTTTGATTCTGATTTTTTTAAACGGAACAAAAACTATACATGGGACTTTTACTCGCCTATCAGCACTAATTGGAAAGTAACTAATCAATACTTTTCCTTGAGATCACGAAAGAAGCTCAAATTGTACCAAACATTGACAGAGCGTGTTGTCTCCAGGTATAATGTGGCACGCCGACCGAAGCCTGCACTACTATCTAGACGGCATGGATATGGGCAAAGCGTGGTATGTGCCCCATCTTAATATCTACGCCGTCGTTGACCTGTACGGACAGTGCGCTCAGGTAAACAACAGGTGTGGTGCCGCCACAGATCACACTAGATACCGCATTACGAGATTCGTTGTTCCTACAAAAAGTCACCAAAGTTTGAGGAAGACGCGAGTCGCGGGGAGTGCGACCAAGCGTTCTCATTGGCTATCTCAAGATTACGCCTAATCACGCCTAACAACCAACCAATCAGAGTAATTTCTTATAAGGTTATTATATTTAGAGCGATCTGTGGTGCCCTTCAAGCGTCCTGAATGCAGAATCTAGGTTGTGATCTGTGGGTGCCGCTAAGACGTCTCTGGAAAATGCGCTTCTGTCGTGCGATTACTGAATCTAAAAAAATACTATAAAACATTACCAATACTATAGAAGTAGTTATACGAACAGTAGACCTCGCGAGCACTGCCTTTTACACACAAACTCAATTCTATAATTTCATACATACTTTTTTGTCGTCGGCCATGTTTGATGTTTAAGGGGTTTTTCCCCTAAAAAGGGGGAAGTTTCCTGCTGCGCTAATTACGGCTGATTTTGATAATTATTAGGAACATTCGGTGCAAAAATCGTAGAGCAAAATCGGTCAAGAGGTTGTCAAGATCTAAGTCAAGAATGAGTTTACATCCCAACTAATATTATAAATCCGAAATTGTTTGTCGCTTCGTTTGTTCCGCTTTCACGCAACAACAGTCGAACGGATCAATCTCAAACTATTTATATATATAAAAGGATAAGCTTTTCTAGGAATCAACGCACATACCAAACCGCTTACGGTAGAGACGTGAAATTTGAATCCAACACTCCTCAATGGTTTAGGTGAACAATAAGAACGGATTTTACTAAATTTCACCTCTTAAGGGGTAAAATTAACGCCCAAAATTTGTATGGAAACAAAAACTTTTTTCATACTACGCCAATGAAACTAGATTTGTTTACTAAGCGGTAAAAAACAAAGACAGGCATGTCTCAGGATTTTTCAAAAAAAGGTGAAATGTGGTGTTTCATTTACTGTAGCCTGTCCGAAGCCATGCGGGCAAGCTAGTATCACACAAATATTATAAATGCGAAAGTTTGTGTGTAAGTGTGTTTGTTCCCATACAACTCTGTAACGGCAGAATGGATGTGAATGAAATTTGGTATAGAGGTAGCTTATACCCTGGATTAGCACATAGGCAACTTTTTATCCCGGAAAAATATTCGGTTTCTGTAGAATAGCGAGTGAAACCGCGGGGCGCAGCTAGTATATATATATATATACTCGCCAAAACGGATCAGATATATATATATCTGATCAGTTTTGGACTCTATACTGAATATGCATACATACATACATCTCCTTTTATATATTAATATTGTCAGCGTTTGTTACTTAGGTGTCGATAGTGCAGAACGGCGATAGAAACTACAACTACAACGGGTGTAGCGGGGAGCAATACTTGATGCATAAGCGGCGGGGCTACGACACGCCGCCGCCTCCATATTGGTAAGACTACACATTACGTTACATACATTACATTACACATTACGTACAGTACTAGCTCATTCCAATTTGCCTATTCCGCGCACTCTCGCCGCTTTCAACGGTCTCTTGGAAGGCAACCCTGAATGCGATGTGTTTGGCGACGGGTGGTCGGATTTAATGTGGGTCGTGCTTGACGTGTGAAAGGAACGTATGACTGGAATACATATACAATGTGGTCCATCGGCAAGTGACCGCCCTAAATAAGGCTAATAAAAATCTGCTGTTCCATAGAAAAATGACAATGACACTCAACAAAATGTATGGAACAGCAGATTTATTTTCTCGATTTCAGGTTTGGTCCCAAAGTAAAAGTTGCTCATAAGGATAAGTACTATAAGCCTTTTTCGGGCGGTCACTTGCCGCTGTACGACATTGTATAAATAAAATAGTTTCAGCGTGGTTAAGTCCTGATAACGCTGACCACGAACCGGAAGACGGAGAGTAGGTAGGCCTCCCAATAGGTGGACCGACGACATTGTGAAAGTCGCGGGCAACCGGTGGATGCAAGTGGCCTGTTGTCGGTCGGTGTGGTGCTCTAAGGGGGAGGCGTATGTTCAGCAGTGGACTTCTTATGGCTGATGATAATGATGATGATAAAGTCAAGAAACATTGAATTATGAATTCACACTGTAGCTACAAAATGTGTGCGGGGGGTAGCTGGGCACGGCTATATTCTCCAAATAGGTATCTTTGTAGCACACATTTGTAGCGACAAGGTGCTTTATTTTACTTCCCTAAGCCCTAGCCGCTGATGAAACCTTAATAAATCAATAGAGGACTTTAATTAAATCTAAAAATGTTATGAATTCCAGTCTCATGTTGTTGAGATATTCGAGTTCAAAGAAAACAAAGAGACTAATTAGCCATTTACGAGCTTCTTCAAGCTATTTATGTCACGGAGGAATCACACTAATAATAAAATTGCGAAAGTTTGTGCGTAATTGTGTTTGTTCCCAGTCCACTCTGTAACTGCTGAAAGGATTTGGATGGAATTTGGTATGGATGTAGCTTATACCGTGGATTAACACATAGGCAGTTGTTTGCCCAAGAATAATATACTTTTTCTATGGTATAGCGGGTGAAACCGCAGGGTGCTGCTAGTTGTTTATTAATCCCTAGTTATTGCCTGCGGCATCAATCTTGATATGTTACCTGCCGGCTGCCTTTAATCTCCTATTAGCCCTGAGGTCAAACCAACAAAACATGGACATAAATAAAACCACTTACCAAGCTTAGGAAATAAACAGAAAACTGTATTTCGTCAAAATAGTGGTGCAATAGTTATTTTATTTGTACAACAAGATAGTAAAGTAGTAAACAAATTACCAGACTAATGTAGTAAACCGCCACGAATGTCCAAAACAAGTGTTTAAGAGAGTAAATTTCGTTTTTGTGCCCGAGTGTCGAGTTTGAATCCCGAGCAAGCGCATGATTCTATAATTCATTCCTCTCCCGGTATTACGTATAGCTAAGTAAATTCGTAGGTAAGTATAACAAAAGTCACGAACCCCGGTGTCCGTGGAGTAACACATTAAACAAAATATATATTACTAGCTGCGCCCCGCGGTTTCACACGCTATTCTACAGGAACGGTTAGATTTTTCAGGATAAAAAGTAGCCTATGTGTTAATCGAGGGAATAAGCTTCCTCCATACCAAATTTTATCCAAATCCGTTCAACCGTTACAGAGTTGAACAAACACACTTACATACTTACACACTTAGACATAATTTTGCATTTATAATATTAGTGTGATATATGTAAATATATTGATTCACGAGCGTATCGAGTAATTCACACATTGCACCGCGATGATGCGCGGGAGTGCGTTTTTTAACGTCGTACTGAAATGTCTCAGTATGTATAGAACACACCGAAAACGACTCTCCGCGCGGCGTGGCGCGGTGCGTCTATACGCAAGAATGTTTTGTGACACGGTGGAAATTCGAAAACATCGTCATTTCAACCGGGAGGATGGATTTAGGTTATCGGCTCGTGGAATCCTGTCATTAGCAAGTGCTCGTATCGCGGTGTAGTGTCTGAGAAGTCTGTCGATACGGTCAGTGATGTGTGCCGTGGTGACAACCCTACGTTTTTTTCAAGACCAAAATAAATGAGGGTAGATCTCAACACCCTCATTTCGCACCGAGACGCACCCGCATTCTCTAGTCAGGTCGTGACCAAGGCTATTGCAACATGGCCGAAACGTCGAGGTATATAAATGAAAACAGTTTTAGCTGGGTTAAATCCTGATAAGGAACATAACACTATCGAGATGTTGTCGGCGCCACCTGGGAAATACCTAATCATTGAGAAGTTCCGCTTGCCATCTGTGTTCTACTTCATCAGTTCCACTTCACCAAATGATAACTTTCTGTATGCAAATGCTTCACTTATTGATGCAAATACCAAGATCGCTATAATTCCTTCAATGCCTCATGGATCCCATTATCGGAACTAGATTTAGATAAAAATGGGACCAATCTGCAAGTATTTTCTTTCAGAATCAGTTTCATATCATATCATATCATCAGTTTATAAATGGCGGAGTGATGAGTTATACATTTTAAAACGATTTCAAATACAGAACAATTTATATGTGACAAAAATACAAGTACAAAAAAATACATATTAAAATATAAAAAACATACATAATAAATATTAACCCGATTTTTGGCATATAACCGATCCCAACTCAGCATAATGCTGTTTGTAAACAATCAGCGCTGGTATTCTGTTGAGACCGGCAGGATACGATTTGAAGTTCTCCTTCTTTGTAAAAAATTTACTCAATTCCCTAGAATTCCTTTGCTACAATGAAAACTTTTCCACTTGAGAGAAAAATAAATCGTTTGTATTTATCTAAATTGTAATCTATCTGTAGCTAAATGAAACATTTTCTAGAACAACAGCTTCAAGCTATTTACTTTCTTTCTACAGGACTTTCTCGGAATACTGCGGGGAAAATATTGTGTTACGTAAGGAATACAACGTAGCTCAACGACTGAACCCCGACCCACTTGGAGCGATCGTGTTTAGTGCACACCACCTCGTAGTCGACGAAATATATGAAGTAAGTCTTACAATAGTATATGATACTCACAGATCACACCCTAGATTCTGCTTTCAGGACGCTCGAAGCGCACCACGCATCAGTCTAAATACACTTATAAGAAATTACTCTCATTGGTTGATTGTTAAGCGAGAGTAACCTTAGGATTGCCAATGAGAACGCTTGGACGCACTCCACGAGACCCGCGCCTTCCTCAAACTTTGGTGACTTTTTGTAGGAACAACGAATCTCGTAATGCGTTATCTAGTGTGATCCGTGATTTTACTAGTTTGCCCGCACGGCATCACTGTGTATAAATTAAACACCCCATTTCACCTTTTTCGGAGTTGGATTTCTTGTCTTTTTTTTTTACAAGCTCTTTTTAACTTGCAATGTTTGTATGTATGTTCGGGTCAAATCTTGCAACCAGTAGAGAAATACTGGATCCATCACAACCCACTGTAGAATCTTAGACAAAGCAACAAGTATCGTTCCTGACGCAAGTCAAGGCACGGACAGAGTATCCAGTACATACTTGGACAACAAAAACTATGAACTGTTTACAGAAGAACGCGTGCAAATAGATAGTGTAGATGCATGTAAAGAATACAATATTTTCACTGACGGCGCAAATAACAATAAGGGAGCTGGAGGTGGTTACCACTCACCAGAGCTAGGTATCACAGTGTCGAGAACCCTTAATAAGACCACAACCGCAATGCAGGCAGTGGCTATGGGCGTTCTGCTAGTAGCAAGAGCGGTACTCGCAAGATACCTAGAAAGTAACGTGAGTGGCAGAAACGAGCAACTAACGTTCTCTACTGACAGTGCTGCCATCATTTTTGCACTCAGAAAACCTACAACCAGATCACGAGTAGTAACAGAATGCCATTAAGCTCTTCAAAATTTAGCAAACAGGTATAAAGTCACAGCTCAGTCGACAAAGAGCCACGGCAGATATGAAGGCAATAACAAAGCAGACTCACTTGCCAAGGAAGGCACGAAAAAGGAAATCAATGTGAATGTTGCAGAACTGTGCTAACGGCTATGGAAACACGGAATCTGCTAAGTCTCTACACTGAAAGAGAACAACAAAAATAATGGAATAAAATGACTATTTGCAAACACGCAAAAGAGTTTTACCCATCGATAGATAAGAAAATGACTAATAAACTACAACTACTAAAGTTAACTAGGGCGGACCTTCGTCTAATGATATGTATTATCACAGGACACTATGAGCTAAACAATCATTTGCAAAAAAGTTAGAGCTACAGATAGTCCTCTATGCCGAGGCTGTCTCCAGGAAAATTAGTCCGTGGAGCATGTGCTACTGCACTGCAAGGCCACAGAGGACATACGAATAAGGTCGGGACTCCTTCAAGAAACGCAACAAGTCTCCAACCCACAACTTCTGACGAAACAGGAGTGGAACAGGCGGCGGTGGAAGGCCGTGCTCCGTTATTTTTTTGAACTCTGCTGGTTTGGGTAGGCTGGCAGCGGGGTGCACAAAACACCCCAAATGGGACGTCAATGCAGTGGGCTTATCCCATAACTCTGAAAGCGATAGCGAGAGTTGCGCGAGCGGGACCGCGCATAGTGGTGACTAAGTTGGTACGAACGAGATGGCATGCTCTCGCAATCAGAATCACGAACGTTCATAGTTAGAGGATAAGCCCGCTGGTCTTAGAATTAGAATTTCGTGCGTTGGTTTTTGATTTGCATTCTTGTAGTTCCTGAATGTTAATACTTTTAATATATCATAATTTATAATAATTTGCCGGTTTTCGATCATGTTTTATTTTCCAGTAAAAAAGTAATTTCGCTGTCATTTTTAGGGCCGGGTAACTGTGATATGCACGTTTATTTTGTAGGTATTTCAGGTCCATTGGTTTCTGTCGTTGTAGATTACAGATACCTGTAAAGTGTTGTCACCTGTAATACCCCTGTAATAAACCTAACAGGACGTCATCCAGGGCTGCCATAATAGAAGTTTTTCTAGGTATTTTGGGTAAAATATTATCGATGGGGAAGTATCTAGGGAAAAGTTATCAAATTGATAGATCTCGTTATGATCTTCATTTTAAATGGCGGCAGTCAAACTTGATTAAGCTATGCCTCGGAAAGTATTTACACAAGTTTTGGAAAATAATAAAAAACGATGATACCTAATATAAATGATTTTAAATATCTATATATTTAACTGAGTTCGAAAATGTAGCATAAATAAACATAACAAAAAATAACGAATTTATTGTCTACTAGCGACCAGCCCCGACTTCACACGAGTGTAATTTAGAAAAATGTTGTATGAACATTCCGTGAAACATTATCTAACTGATGGTGAAATCCGCGTCAAAATCCTTTGTTGTTCAGGAGGAAAGAAAATACATTGTCTTCTCAACTCGTTGCTTGTACATCCTAAAATAAACACTGTTATGTGATAAGCAAGTGCATAAGTACAAAATCCTTGGCGTCACTGATTTCTGTTTTGCGAAATAGAATTAATTATAGAATGTTGCTGGCTTGTTGGCGTTGCTATAAGTGTGGCAAGCATTTAATAATAAATAAATAAAAATGAATGAAGTCTAAACCCATTTTAGGGTTTGTTTTTTTTTGTAAAGTGGATTCGTCTGGTAAAATATTTATTTAATTAAAGGAGAACAATTTTAAAGTCAGGCCTGGCAGCCCAGCCCTAGTCAGAGTTTACGGGCAGGCTCTCATTCAAAGCTTTCGCCAGCGACGCACGACGTCCCGCACTTATAATCGTCGCTCCCTGAAATAAGTAAGATTTTTTACTACATTAAATTTTGTTTTAAAGTTTTGTGCAGATTTGTAAATTATGCTAAAATTGACGAAATCAAGTGATTCTTGTTTGTTTATTTGAGTTACATACTTCATTCAATTCATTTTTTTTTTGTTTTTGTTATTATTTCGTTTCGAGGATAGCCTCTCCGTGTTTACGACTTTATTTCAGTTACGGTGTTTTGCGTTTATACAATTAATGGACAAAAGTGCGCTCTTTGTGAAACAAAGTGTTGTTTTTTTTTTAGCTAGGTACTATAAAATAATCTTTGTTTTGTGTTTTTATTTTTAAATTTTTGTTTTAAGTCTAGTCATTCCACATTTCCGGACTTAGTTATTTCTGTCATGGTGTTTTGTGTTGTAGGCATTTTGCTTTAAAAGTGATACGAACGAGTAAGGGCTCGTTCAGGAATACGCGGGGCGGTACACGGCGCGTGCAGCGTCACGTCTCGAGGGCAAATCGAGCATAATGATGCTAATTTATGAGAGTGCATTTTCACGCAGAAGCGTGTTCGTGCGTGTTTTGTTTGATAACTAGCTGTAGCCGCACTCTCTGACCGCGTGCGCCGCAGCTACCGCCGTCGCGTCCCCCGCCGCGTTCTTTGTGTCCTCCCTTCTAGTAATGTAAACCGATAATTTAAAAAAAAATATTTTTTATTTTTTTTTGTTTAAAAAAATGCAGTAAAATAATATCTAATCATAGGCTTAGTATTTATTTTTCAGTAGACATTCCGTAGATGACTTAACTGCTCGTTCTCTTCACTTTGATAAACCTCCACTATAGCCTGAGAATGGTTTCTTGTAATAAGAGCCAACATATACGAGCCTCCTCCTCCAATTATGATTACTTCAGCTCATACCTTACACGTTGCACCTATATTGTCAATCTTCTCAAAATAATTTCTAGTAATGTGAATTAACTAGTAACGCAAAAAATGTGGCGAGAAAAATCCAAATGTAAGTGCAAGTGAAATGTTTTAGTACCGTGAAGTTAGTTAGACATGTATCAAAGCGGGATATTCGGCGATTCCTGTTATTAGACAATTCTAGTGTCGCCCATGTGCCGAATTTGGATACATAATAATATCGAATGCTCGAATTTTTTTTTGTTATTGATTGTAATCGGTTTTTAAATAAGAACCGATATTTATCGGCTTCTATAGAAACCGGGTTTTTCTAGGTTTTTATAAAACCGGTACAAATGACTACTTCCGCGGTAGACGCGTATTTATCACGCGCCGCACGATAATAAACGAGAGTACAGATATGTTTGTCTTAGAGAGTAGAACGCCGCGGATAACGTTGCGGGCCCCGCCTGCCGCTTCACGCGCCGCCTCTCCGTAAACGGAGAAAACGTCCAACGCCCCGCGTATCCCTGAACGAGCCCTAAGTCTCGTAAACTGCGTCGTGATTTTTATTCGATTGTCCACGACGGGGAAGACGGGGTAGGGTTAGTGTTTTTTCTGCTATTCGTCACGTATTCGATATTTTGAAAATAATTTATTTTATAGTTAGTAAAATAAAATCAGGAGAAATAATTATTAATTTAAATTACTTGAATGATAATTACAAAAGACCTGGCAAAAGACTTTGTACTTAAGATATTTGTTCTTCTTCTATGCATTCTTGTATCCGATTGAGTTAAAACTTGAAATTTGCGGTAAGGCCTCCGTTTCGAGTTCGAAGGTTCGAAGGATGGCGAGGCCGAAGGGTAATCCACATTACTAAGCGTACGATGTCGCTGGCATCAGTTCAAAGTCAAAGTCAAAGTTATTTATTGGTAAATATCCATCTACAAGTCAAAAATAATAATCTTTTGTATACAATAGTATGCAAATTAAGTAGAGGCTATTCATTGAATACAATGATCATTTAAATGCGTTATACAATCAAAAACCCGGAACTCAAAAATAATGTTAATCTTGGTAAATATCCCGTGATTACTCATTAAAATATTAGTTAGATATCGGATAGGCAATCGGAGGTCAAAAGTAACTTTCTTACGTGACTCTTTACCACGTTAGTTCCATATCTTTTATTAATTCATCTTTTTTTCTAAATGAAATATAAATAAAAAAAATGAATTATTTAAAAAAAAAAGGAATGTTTATAGAAAATGTATTACCTACTTTTTCTATGTATTGCATGGCATCCCTGACACAGGGAGTCCTGGCGGAGAGGTATGAGTGAGAGGCGTTATTTTTATTACAAGGTTTTATATTAATTAATTTAAAATGTTTGTATGTTCGGGTCAAATCTTGCAACTGAATTTTAGACCAGTTCATCATCAACAGCCTGGAAGACGTCCACTTCTGAAAAAAGGCCTCCTCCTGTGATCGCTACACTTAACGACAATTTGTAATTTGCATCCACCGATTACCCGTGCCCTTCAAAATGTCATCAGTCCACCTAGTGGAAGGCCTACCTACGCTGCGTATTCCAGCTCGTTGTTTCCACTCAAGATCCTTTCTTACCCATCGGTTATCGATTCTTCGAGGGATGTGGCCCGCCCTTTGCCACTTCAGCTTGCAAACCTTGAGAGCTATGTCGGTGACTTTAGTTCTTCGGCGAATATGCTCGTTCCGGATTTTATCGCGCAAAGAAACTCCGAGCATAGCTCTCTCCATTCCCCGCTGCGCGACTCGTGAGTTTGTCGAAAAAGCTATCAGTTAAGGGTCACGTATCAACTTCATATGTCATCACTGGCAACTCTGGTTGAAGACCCTAATCTTCAGACACTGCGGAAAATCGGACGAGAAGATATCACGCAACTTCCCGAATGCTGACCATCCGAGTTGACCTCTTTGTCCAAGTTGGATTTACCTAACTAAACAATCTGCCCAAGGTATTTAGTTATACACCACTACTTTATTTAAGTTAGCTTAATTTTAACACGCGATTTATACCTATACATACATCGTAAATACGCTGTCAGTACACCTCTATATGCCATAGTGCGTCAGTTATGACAAGTTTATAATTACGAATATCCTGCCACACATTATTGACACCGTGTTACGAAAATACAATCAAAATCATGGATCTTGTATCACACTGGATAGAGTGATTGCTTTGGCAGCGTGTCCACTTTCTGTTGGCGCGTTTAGTGAGTAGGGAAGTGAAAACTAGTGCAGAATCTATCGATAAAAATGTACACAGTGTACAAAACAAAGAATTTAAAAATTAAGAACACATAGTTTGCAAAAATATGTACTTTATTGAACATCGTAACTCGTAATTGCCATGTAAATAGTACGAATATATATAGTATATATAGTAACTATGAAAGTTAATAAGTATCTACACCGTCTCCTAGTTTCTTTTATTCTTCCTAGTTTTTTAATTGACAGCCCAGTCATAAAGCTAGATTTTTCAAAATGTTTTCATCAAAGTCGAGAGTATTTAGGTGGCTCCCAGTTTTCGCGCCTCACAGCCTTTATCCACTGATTTCTGATTTCCGGACATTTTGGAAACCTATAACAAAATGTTTTATTTTAATTAATTGTTAAACCACGACACAACATTGGTACAAATTATCATACATTTCAAGCCGCGAAAGCTTCAAAAAGATTAAAATTAATTATCGATAGAATATGTATCAAGCCGATTAAACGCGGAAAGGAATAAACGGTTCATGTTTCACTTAATGTAGTATATGTAGGATATTACAAGAATATTATTAGATAAATATCGACCAAATATCGACAAAGTTTGAAACGTGCAGTGGTACTTCACTAGCAGGAACACGTAAAACAATGCATTTATTTATCTTAAATTAATGCTTAAATTCATTACTAAATAACACTGCGTGATAGTTGTATGACTTCAAACATGTATATTCTCTAAGTGAAACGAATATTTAGCTTTGATTCTGGTTATTTAGGTAAAAAACGTTACAAAAGACTTACGTGTGAAATGATAATTCTGGATCTTTTACTCCCCCTTTCGTTGTTCTCGATGCACAATACACAGCACAACACGCCATAATGCTACTATGTATAACAATATTAAGTATTCACAGCGATATTTTGATCCAATTTGCTTTTTTAGTAAGACGGGTCGCAATGTTGTGACCGACTAGTCGGTCAAAATGGACACAGAGTGCGAGGTTGCCAATCTTACAATAGCTCTCTCGCTTACTCTATGCGACGTCCCGTGAAATAAAAAGAGAAACATGACAATGTGAACGTCGGAACGGCAACGTCTCATGGGTCTGTCCAGTATGATGCTTCGTCTAAGATCAAAATACTACGTCGCCATTATTCAATGACGCGTTCATTACCTCTCTTTCATTTCTACACCCTTATCAGTCACACGCGGCGCTGCCCCCAATCATTGATGTGCAAATCATATTTTGAGTTTTCTTCTTCAGGAATGTGTTCAGAATCGGAAATAGATAACGCTGTTAAAATTAAGTTAACTTTAAAAAAGTAGTGATGTAGTGGTCAACATCTTCGACTGTAATGTTCCCAACGACTACCGGTGCGGGTACAACACGGGCATTGGACATGATTTTTGTCTTGTCCATGTTCATTTTAAGAACCACCTGTTGGGAAACGCTACGGCGTCCAAGAGCTTGAAAACGTCCTCCAATGCGTTCGTGAGCAGTTCCGGAAAAATAACGTCTCCCTGTCTCACCCCCTCCTGCAATTGGATTGGTTTCCTGCTCTCGTCCTGCAATCTGATTGACATGATGGCTCTTCCATACAAACACTTCAGCCATTCGATATACCTATAGTCGATATGACGTCGCTGAAGGGACTGCAATACTGCCCTGGGCCCGTACCGTGAGGTGCTTATTGCGATGGTTGTTAGGTTCAGCAGAGGATGCCGCGCGATCACGAACCGTATCGCCGCGCGATAAGGTGTATGATCGCGCAGCGTTGTCGACTGAACCTAACAATCGTCGCAATAAGCACCTCACGGTACGGCCCCAGGTCTCAATTAAATCGAAGGCTTTTTCAAAGTCAACACACGCTAGGCATAATGGCCGATTATACTTCTCAGACTTTATATCTGTATAAATAATCTGGCGGAGCGTGTGTATGTGGTCTATGGTGCCAAAGCGTTTACAGAAACCGGCATGTTCGGGAGGCCAGTTCCCATTGTTCAATTCAGTTGAAATTTTGTTTGCCTGTCAAGTTCCGATGACAATGCAATATTATGAGAGCGAGCTGATCTGATGATGAAGACGGAAGGTGGAAAAAGGAACGTCTCAGTAACTTTCAGTAGATTGATGGAGTTTGGACTCATTTGGACCAGCTTACAATACCAATACCTGATTTTATAAAAGCTTGTCAAGAAAACGATATTTTTCCACAAAAACTTTTTACTGTTTCGTTTCTGGTTGACCTTATCTATTTTTTGAACTATCGTATACTTCTAATGATTTTTGTTGTTCACAGATCCAAATTCACGAGTGCAAATACAATTTTGCGGGTTCCTTTCGCATGGGCATTACTGACGTGAACATACTGAACGCTAACGTGAACAGACACTTTCCTCCCACAATCGCGTGGCTGCCTCACTACACCGCTTACATCGACGGTAAGTGACAGCATGCCGGCTATGTTGTTTTTTACCCGACTGCCCAAGAAGAGGGTAATGTTTTTGAGGTGTATGTCTTTGTAATGTAAGTACAATTGTGTGTATCCATATTACCACCTAAACGCCTTGACTTATTTTGAAGAGTGAGGTGTCATTGGATTCGTCTTTAAGTCCTGAGTGACATAGACTACATTTTGCAGTCGGGTATTTTGTTTTTCATTTAATAATATTATTTGTTCAGCTGTATCATCATTATAAATATTTTTTACACGCACTACTGAGTAAATAGGCATCAGTTAGCGCGCCATCTTTTTCGCTTCTGTAGCCAGTTTCGTCTATTGTCTTTTTCCGCCTCTAAGATATCGCCTGGCATCGTAGAGGCTTCAAGAGCCCGCTTCTTGAGGCTTTTAAGGTATTACATCACTTCACTTCGCGAGAATACCCAGGGGCATAAGATTATAATTAAAAACTCTTACTAAACTAAAATTGGTTATTTTTGACACAGTTTGAAAATGAACTTCCGCAAAGTTACGCCCGAATCAATCAACTACTTAAACTAAAACTGTTTTGAGAACGTGGAAATGAAAGTCATTTTGGGCTATTTTCAAAAAACTATCTACTAACGGTAGGCATTATCTCTATGTCCTGAGGAAAATATCTCTGAAACTTGTCTAAGTCCAATTAACGTTATTCGAGCATTTCTGGATTGTGTTTACGGCAACTACGTATTTGACAAATTGTTTTTGTACATTGTGACGATTCCTTGTGCTAGTTCGACGTGTTACATGCAAATAAAGGGCAATGGCTTTGCAGCTGCAACGGAGTTATCGTAGCGATCATATTGAAGTCTTTTTGCAAGTATAAGTTATGCGTATACAATATTGAAGACATGAAAATAACATTTAATATCAACTCGGATGCCTACTGCGAAAATTGAATAATGGATTGAGGCCAATACAACAAACACCATATACCTGGATCTTTTCTATTTACTTAACGCGATACACTTTTCAACCTGGTTTATTATTCAAGGAACTAAACAACTGTTATTGCAACATTTCATTTTGTATTGCAGCGGAAAAACACTAGAGATTTGTTGAAGATAAAGTTTACAGTATTTTTAGAACTATGTTTAAAAGTTACCTTTTATGCAATGACTAAATACTATACTGACTAATACTAGGTACATATAATATTATAGCGCTAAAATTTGGGTTACTGCCAGGGGCGTATTTATCCTTAGGCCAAAAGGGCCATGGCCAGAGGGGGCAGGATGCGAGCTCCTGCGCTCAGTTTTGTGCGCCTTTCTTTTTTACTCTATATGCCCGAAGAGATTTAAAAAAGCCTACCTAATTAACAAAAACTAAAACGATTGTAAGAGTATGTAATAGTCATCATGACGCGGGGATATCGTTTTGCTGACCATCGTCGCGGCTCGGGACTAGTTAGGATGTCCATAGGCGAGAGAGGGCGGAGGGCGGCGCAACCGGCGGCGGCGGTGACGCACTTTGTGTTTCACTTGTTTCAAGACTCGGGACTAGTCGGAATGCTTCGACGTTGCTCGTTTCGTTTTTGTTAACATATCCATCGTGAGAGGCGGGGGGCGGCGCAGACGGTGGCGGGGGTGTCGCAATTCGTGATTCACTTGTTTCAAGACTTTCAAGTTTTCTCTAATCGCGCATCAAATTATTAGAATAGGTTAGGTACTAGAATACGGAATGGGTTTTAGTGAATACTTTAAATACTTACCTACCAGTCAGTGTTTACAAATAATTTAATCATAATCATCAAGCAGTTAGCAACTAAAATTTAACTCGTATTTTTGACTTAGTATACTGATTAAGGTAGAGACTTTGTATGAGGAGATATCCGAGGCTTATATCTCTTCTTTGTTTTTGATTTTATTTGATTTGACATGAATTTACCAATGTACTTATATTTGCTATTATTATTATTATTATTTTGTTTAAAATGTATAAAAAATAGAAACTGACGTGTGACCAATGGTTATGAATAAATGAGATTGAGATTGATTGATTGATTGCTTTACATACCGCCGAAACTCACATCACCGTTATTATAGGGGATTTTAACGCGAAGGTGGGCTCTCGGAATGTAGATGAGTTGAGAGTAGGATCGTATGGGTATCGACAGCGGAATCAGAGGATCAGCGGCTAGTCGACTTCATGGAAGAGGAGGGACTCTATTTGATGAACTTCCAGAAGCGACCATCCAGGATGTGGACGTGGATAAGCCTCTATGGTTCAACCAGAAATGAGATCGGCTTCATTATGACGACCAAGAAGCGAGTATTTAATGATGTCTCCGTGATCGCCGTAACTCTGGTGGCGATGGTCTTCGCTTGCTATCTCTGCTCGCTCGCTCGCATGATGCGAGTAAGTTGGCGCGAGTGAGACGGCACGCGATGGCCATTGCCACCAGAGTTACGGGATAAGGCCCCTGGTCCTGCCCAAATCCAGAACCCCGAAGATTTTCTACTCGAACTGCATAATCGATTCCAGAGCCTAATGTGATACTTGGACGATATAAACAATGAGTTGGTGGAGACTGTCCAAGCAGTGGGGTCCAAGTTCTTTAAGACCCCACGCTGGAAAAACCTCAAAGGCTCTCAGTCAGTATCATTAAGGTAATGGAAGACCGGAATGACATGAGACTGCAATCTTCAGCTAATATGTCGGAATATGGTAAGCTTAATGAACGAATCTCGAAATCGATGCTAAAATACACGGTGTATAAAGGACGCAGTTGAGTTCGCAAAGAATTCGTCAAGTGAAAATTACAAAGCACTGGGGGACGACGGAATAATGACAAAAAAACCGAATACGGGCAGAGCGGATGAAAAACCGGTGCTTTTAATCCTCTGAAGTTATTTTATTCCGTCGTACTCGACGGTACTACCTCGGACGCAGGGCACAAGAGTGTGTTGGTGCTCTTCTTCAAAAAGGGCGATAAAACCTTACTGAAGAATTATAGACCCATCTCGCTCCTGAGCCATGTATATGAGCTGTTTTCGAGAGTCATTAAAAACCGACTCGAACGCAGGTTTGATGACTCCCAGCCTCCCGAACAAGTCGCCTTCGATTTAATCGAGACCTGGGTAGTGTTGCAGTTCCTTTAGCGATGTAATATCGGCTATATATCTAAATGCTGAAGTGTTTGTATGGAAACATCACCATGTCAATCCGATTGCAGTATGATAGCACGAAACCAATCCAATTGCAGAAAGGCGTTAGACAGGGTGACGTTATTTCTCCGAAACTGTTCACGAACGCAATTAAGGACGTTTTCAAGCTCTCAAATCAACATTAATGCCGAATACCTCACTCATTCGTTTTGCCGATGATATAGTCATCATGGCAGAGTCGCTGGAGAACCTCAATATTTTGCTCAGCGATCTCTGTAGCGTGTGCCAATAGGTGGGTCATAAAATGAACAAAAAGACAAGACAAAAACCATGTCCAATGCCCATGTTCTACCCGCGTCGGTGGTCGTTGGGAACGATGACATTGTTGATTACTACCTTGGACTGATGTTTCAGTTAGGTAGGTCCATCTTCGACAAAGAGGTCGCCCGAAGAAATCAACTCGGATGGGCAGCGGCGTTCGAAAAATTTGGTGATACTTTCTCATACAAAAATTCTGTTTTTTAAATAAATACTAATATGAAAAAAAAGTACTAATATAGTGGCCCTGAACACTAGGTTAGGTTATGTTTGTACTGCGACTAATTAAAGTGTAAGTGTAACATAATTGTATAATTTGAATATTAGTGATTTTCACTTTAAATCTTTGAAGTTGGGCATTTTGAAATAGGACTTTCTGACCATTTCACTTTTTTTTTTTTGACATTATTAAGTTTTCTTTTAAACCATTTAACATTTAGACTTAAGACATTTTGAACATAGACATTTCGCCGTTAGCTATTTAAGCTTTTAACACGTCAATATGTACCCACATTGTATAGGGCGCTACGATACCACAGACCACCCCTTACAGATTCGTATTTATAAAAACCCTCGTGACCTAATTGAATTTAAGATGTTGAGAGAACGTAGTCATGAGTTGTCTGACACTCTTTATTCGAATTATATCATGAAAACTGAAGCGAGTATTGCCAAAAATCCAAAAGACTTTTGGCGCTATGCTAAAAATAAACGTAAAACGCGTTCTTCGCTTCCGGCAGAAATGCGAATGGAGGAGACCATTGCTAGCACAGGAAAAGACATAGCTAATCTTTTAGCAAATAATTTTTCGAACGCTTTTACTTCGTATGCGCCGATCGGGCATGATGAGAGCATACCTCAGGATGTTCAACAGCATAATTGCATTGGCAAAGTAAGCTTTACCGAACGCGTAGTCTTGAAGGAAATCAAGCATTTGGATGCCCACAAAGGACCCGGTCCCGACCTAATCCCACCACTCTTGGTTAAGCGTTGTGGTTCTGCATTGGCACTTCCTCTGACACTCATTATAAATCGTTCTCTATTCTTGGGAGAATTTCCTGACGAATGGAAAAAGGCAAAAATTATACCTCTTCATAAAAAAGGCAATATGAATGATGTAAAGAATTACCGACCAATTTCAATTTTGTCCTGTTTCTCCAAGTTGTTTGAAGCGCTCATATGTCCGATAGTCTCCCGTCATTCATGTCACCTCCTATCCGAACAGCAGCACGGTTTTAAGAAAGGTCGCTCTGTTGAAACTAATTTAGTTGGCTTTGTTTCTGAATTGGCTCGAGAAGTAGATAGAGGAAATCAAATCGATGTTGTGTATACAGATTTTAGCAGTGCGTTCGACAAAGTAAATCATTTTTTGTTAATTAAGAAGCTAGGAATCATCGGTTTTCACGGATCCTTTCTAAATTGGTTTCGTTCTTACCTCTTACAGAGAACAGGTAGTTTTTGTCAATGGATTCGAATCAGAAAAATATTTTGCGAAGTCAGGTGTTCCGCAAGGATCTCTTCTGGGTCCCATTCTCTTTTCAATTTTTATCAACGATATTATTACGCATATTAAATATTGCAATTATAAATTATTCGCGGATGACCTTAAAATTTATAAAGTAGTCAACAGTAACGCAGATATTCATTGTATACAGAGTGACATAAATAATATTAAATAATGGTGTGACATAAATCAAATGCACATTAATGTCCAAAAATGTTTCTATATCAAATACACACGCAAGAAAACCCCTATGAATTCGGTCTATACGTTGAATGATGTAAGTCTACAGGAGGTGAAAGAAATGCGGGACTTGGGAGTTTTAATTGATAGCCAATTGACTTTCAGATCTCATATTGACTCAATAGTAAAGAAGGCGGCCCAACAACTCGGTTTTATTAGACGAAATGCCAAAAATTTTAAATCATATTACACTAAGATCTTACTGTATAATTCTATGGTACGCAGCTGTCTAGAATTTTCTAGCGTGGCCTGGAATCCTTTCTATACGGTGCATTCTCAACGTATTGAAAGCATTCAACGTGCCTTCACAAGATACTTGGCATTTTCTTGTCCAGGTATTTCACACAGAAGCCCTTATTCAAATCGCTTATTCTTCTTTAAAATTAATAATTTGCGCGATAGGAGGAAGATCCGAGACCTCTCATTTCTTTACAAACAAATTCACAGCTTTACTGATTGCCCCTCAATTTTAAATGCTATTTCCCTTAAAATTCCTTGTCATTATCCGCGTCACAGAATCTCCAAAATTCTTCATGTTACATTTGCTAAAACAAACTTAGCTTATAATTCTCCTCTAACAAGAATATGTCGTACATACAACGAAGTTAATGCTTCGTTGTGTGATCTTGATATCTTCCACGACTCTTTACAAGTTTTCAAAAATAAAATTGTAAAACATCTAAATGCAAACAACACAAACGAATAATTTCTTACTTTTTCTTGCGTATCTATGTTTTAAACTATGTGTATATAATTATTATTATTTTTCAAACCACGCTTTTAACGGTGAATGCTGTAAACACCTGTTACTGGTGTACATATCAGAACTGTATCTAATTTAAAAAGTGTTACCCTATAGATGATAATTAATATGTATACTGTTGGTGTTTCTTTAAATAAATAAATAGATTCCATACTCAGGACGATCGAAGCACGCATTGCATCGATCAAAATTCACGTATGAAAATCAACTTTCATTGGTATATTGCTAGGCAATCGCTGCCCAGTTTTTAATTGTATATAACACTGTGCTGTGCTCGGTGCACAGAATAAAAAATACTACTACAAGCCCGAGGGAACAATACCACCAATATTTTGGATCCGCCTTGGGCAGGAGCTTAAGCTTTACTCTGCATACGTTCGGCAGGTAGATACCTAAAGTACTCGAAGCCGGGGACCCGCGAGCCAGAGGTCTGTTCGTTCGTGCCTTCGTTCGAGTGGCTTCGGCCAGGCGATCGAGTCGGCTTCAAGAGGACCGTCGACTCGCGCGTACTGATTTACTACAACTCGGAGCTGCTCGACTCGGCCTTCGAGAAAGTTCCCGATGTGAGTTACCAGGCTCGCCTGTGCATGTGGGCCCGCTTCCCAGATTTTCGCTATTTCGTTCGCACTTTTTCAAAAACAATTATATAAAAATTAGGTACTGAGAGAAAATTAAAGAAAAAAAATATCGTCATTTATCTTTAGAATACAATTGCCGATGTTTTAAAGCAATTTTTTATGTTTTATTTTATTTTTAAGTTAGAAAATATGTTTTGACTTTTTTGCACTAAGTGTAATGTAATTTGAACTTATTATACTTTCGTCTAGTTTAGGTTTAGTTTAATTTCATGTCACGGATGAAGCCAGATTTTAAATGAAATAGCACCCACCTAATAATCCTTTTCACCATAATCTTAAGATCAAACAGTATGCTGGTCAATAGAGATTTTCGCTCAAATCGGGAAGGTTTCTCTTAACATAGAAATTTGCTTTGCAGAAACTGTACGTGGTTTGCGAATTGGGAGGCCACGTTACAACGATAAAGTCCGTAACGCGTGGCACGCCCGTCGTTCAACTAAACCAGCAAACCAGTAAGCAAATCCTATCAATTTAATTTTGCCGTTCGGCCTTGGACCTTTCTTTGAAAACAAAATGCAAACCCTATATTGTGTCGAGTACAACTGAATTTTCAATGACAAGCTATGTAGCGTAGCGCCTGTGAAACAATTAAAGCGATTTCATTTTAGTTTGTCACTTGAAGTCCCGTTGCACTTGATAAAGTTTAAAGTATTGTATATTAGGCTCCGCCTCAACCCGAACGGCCTTAAAATAAAAACATATCAGACTTTTGTTTCAGTAAAAAACGACAGCGGCACAATGGCGCTACCTTACACTACTGCATCCTCAGATGCAAATGCAAAGGACAACGCGACCGGTCAGAGTGTGCAAACTCTTAACACGGCCACTAACGCGGCTGTTGGTGTTATGAATGTTAACTCGGTAAACACCGCTGCAGATGGTGTGGTTAACATAAACACAGCCACCAACGCAGTGATTGGTGCTATTAATGAAAACGCGTCTCCCAACGCAGCAGTTGAAGTCATCAATGTGAACACGGGCTCCAACGCAGTAATTGATGTTGTCAATCAGAACATAGCCACCAACGCAAGTGGTGTGTTTAATGTGAACGCGGTCACCAACGCAGCAGATGGGCCTATCAATGATGAAACGGCCACTAAAGTACCAGATAATTTGATCACATCGGATGCTGTAGCAAGCAAAGTGTCAGATGAGGCAGAGCAAGCTTCTGCAGAAACTGCAGTGACTGTAACTTCGGTGGCGGGGCCTAGCGGCAGACTCGGTCCGGCTCACTTCTTTGACTCTTGGTACGGCTTAGTTTTCGGCATATAGTAAACATATCTTAATACAATAAAAATCATCTGTACGTTTGTATGTTAATGAACTCCTCCTAAACGGCTGGACCTATTTTGATGATATTTTTTGTACATGTTTGAGTGGGTTCCTTTATGGCTTAGATTCACAATTGGGGCTTTTTGTTGGTATTCTTACAGTTTGTGTTATGGTATTGGTATTATTGATTCAATTCAATTCGACTCTTCATTACTTGAAGTCGAAATTTTTGATAACAATCAACGATACAGAAAAAAATACATTTTTTTCGGGTATTTTTTCTTCTCCGGCGCCGGAGTAAAATAAAAATAAATAAAAGTTATATTTCTTATTGTTTTAATAAAACAGGAATACTCACGTTAAATTGAGTCGGTTATTCCGCTATAGTTTCGATCACATTCGGTGACCTTTATCAAGGAATGCTCAGCAAGACACGCGCGCGACCTCGTCTTGCCTTGCCTTGCGAGTCGGAATAACCGACTCAATTTAACGCGAGTATTCCCGTTTTATTAAAACAAAATGTATCAAAATCACGTCAGTTTTCATAGTAATATTTCTATTAAATCATCAAGTTTTTAAATTTCCTCTTTGTAATCTTTATATAAAAAAATGTGAAAGAGGTAACTGAATCGGCTCATAAGAATATACCGACGTCTTGTCCATACAAAAAGCGTAGTCTGATACCGACCCATAAATGTTATCCGATTTCAAAGTTTTTTTTTTAATATGTTATGTTATCTACAGCGTGAAAAACTATGCTTGAATGTTTGTTTGTTTTTTAAACTTTGTAATATCTTCGTTGCTATAGGCACTTAGACTGACAATTTTTTTGCGTCGAAAATACGACGAAGAAAAGTAGTTGTTATTAGAATACCATAAACATTTTTTTTAAAAACAAAACATAGCGGCATAGTTTATGGTCTATCCAAGCCATTGACACCAAAAACAAAAGATTTTGTCAAGATTTAGGGGGTGATAACAAGCTACCTCCGAAACGCTAATTTCATCAAATAGTTAGGAAAGTCATTAACTATTTCTATTGCACGAGAACAAAGCAACAGCAATACAGTTCAAACATCGAATGCGATCTAACTAACTCTAAATAACGATCTGGTTTATCCGAAGGATACCGTCTCATGATGCGGAATGTATGGCCAGTGCTCCCACTATAGCGGCTATACAGACTCCTACGACGCCTAGACCCGTCGAGACGGAGCCTCCGTCTAACGACAACGGCGCCGAGCCTATTGCTCCAAACATGGATGAACCAGTACCTGGCCCGTCAGCTGCCCACCCCGATAATGCTGGCGAAGCTAGACAACGCCGCCCTTTGCCCTTTACGTTCCATTACGTGCATGGACGTAATGTGCGTCTTCGCAGTTCTAGTAAGTATATTTTATGCTAAAGAGTGACGAGAAAAAGAAAGGATTTTTACTAAAAAAATATCCCCAGAATATGGGTTTTTAAGCTTGTATGGAAGTTTGTCATATTCAATTTATATTTTCCCGAAGGCTGAACCTTGGGTTCCCAAACCTGGGGTTTTATCATGTAACTCTGGTAGCGATGGTCTTCGTTTGGTATCCCACTTGCTCGTGCAAGTAAATTGGTGCGAGTAGGATGTCGTGCGATTACCATCGTCAACAGGGTTACATGAAAAGGTCCCCGAGCCGAAGGCTGAGCAGCACCGCATACGAACTCACGGGCGTTAGCTAGTGTATACATATAAAATATTAATAAAAAGCAAATTTATTTATGAATATTACTTTGTTAGGGGGAGGTCTTTGTATAGCTGTGGACGTCTTCTGGCTGATGATGACGACAAAGGACATTTTTGTCTACTTAATGAAATGAATTTTTAGTACGTTTGTTATCAATCGGCGTCTCTTCGCGCTCTGGGGGTCTCCCGCGGTACCGCATCTTCTTACATTTCCCTCAGAACAAAGGCGTTTATTCTAGAATCCGGCGAGCTATTCCCGATTTTCGATGCTATCATACAAGCAAAGCCAGAAAAGCTCATTTTCTCTCACAATGGTTCAATGATAAACCGTGGTGCTCATTTACCCTTGATTCACACTGCCTTTTCAAATGTCATTTCGCTCGGTTCAGCTAAATGTGAGCTAACTCATAGATATACATTTTGTCGAGGGCCATTGACATTTTTCTATGGAACATCAGATGTTTATTCCCGATTTCAGGGTTGATCCAATAGTAAAAGTTGTTCATAATGATGAAGACTATGAGCCCTTTTCGGCTTAACATACCCTTATAACCCTGTACAGTTAACGAGCCAACATTTACAGGGACTGAGAATATCTTTGTAAATGTATCTTTGCACTTGTATATTACAAATTTAGTTAGTAAGGCATCTTCTAAGTGCGTGTTCCACCTTCGACCACATCGTCGCCTCCCAACAGGCGAGTTGGTGGTCTAACGCGGACCATTTGTCAGACGAGTAGTACCTAATAGCCTAGCAGAAGCACGGATTCGACAAACGAGAGAGAATATATATTTCTCTTATTTTTTCTCGTTGGTACACGGCACCATGTCCGCGCATCTGCTATGCTATAAAATTATTATTCTCACTAGATTTAAACACTTAATTTAAACACAGATCACACTAGATATCGCATTACGAGATTCGTTGTTTCTACAAAAAGTCACCAAAGTTTGAGGAACGGCGCGGGTCGCGGGGTGTGCGACCAAGCGTTCTCATTGGTTATCTCAAGGTTACGCCTACTCGCGCCTAACAATCAACCAATCAGAATAATTTCTTATAAGTGTATTTAGACTGATGCGTGTGCGCTTCGAGCGTGCTGAATGCAGTATCTAGGGTGTGATCTGTGAATTGAAACCTCCATTTATAAATGCGAAAGCGAAATAAGTTAGATGTTACACTATAACTTTAGTTGTTGTTTCAGACACAGTCGCTATACGTTTTCGTGGGTACCAGGAAGGGATAGCCATCGCAAGCCAACCCATGCGAAGGGGTCAGCATTTTAGGGTGAGCATTAAATAAATGTCTGTAAACCAAAATATGTATGAGAAGTATAATTTTTCGTAAAATACTAACATGAATGGACTATTAAGCGGCCTACGATGAAATTTCCGATTGAAAATGGTCGCGCCAATCTTATACAGGGTGCTACTGACAGGTGCTACTGAAGGTGCAACAATATTGAAAGGTATGTAATTATTCATCATTATGCATTTTTTTTACTACGGGACCAAACCAGAAATCGCGTAAAAAAACAGCCTTTCCATATATTTTGTCGAGCGTCATTGACATGCCTTTATGGAACATCTGTTTTTTCCCCTCGCGATTTCATGTTTGGTCCCATAGTAAAAGTTGTTCATAATGATGAATACATACATACAATATTGTTGCACCTCTCAGTAAACCCGTGTATAGACATCGAAGCGCGCGTTATTCGAATTATGATACCCTTACCAATATCGAACAAAATGCGCTTTGCGTGAAAATGAACGCTAATACGCTGTGCTCCTTGAGAATCTGCTGCTTCCAGCAAAAACGATTCCATATACGCTGTGCTCCTTACGAATCTGCTGTTACTAGCAAAAATGATTCCCAATACGCTGTGGTCCTTGTGAATCTGCTGGTACCAGCAAAAACGATTCCAAATACGCTGTGCTCCTTGCGTATCTGCTGTTACCAGCAAAAATGATTCCCAAATCGCTGTGGTCCTTACGAATCTGCTGTTACCAGCAAAGTGATTTCTAATACGCTGTGCTCCTTGTGAATCTGCTGATACCAGCAAAAACGGTTTCAAATACGCTGTGCTCCTTGCGTATCTGCTGTTACCAGCAAAAATGATTCCCAATAAGCTGTGGTCCTTACGAATCTGCTGTTACCAGCAAAGTGATTCCTAATACGCTGTGCTCCTTGTGAATCTGCTGCTACCAGCAAAAACAATTCCAAATAAGCTGTGCTCCTTGCGTATCTGCTGTTACCAGCAAAAATGATTCCCAATAAGCTGTGGTCCTTACGAATCTGCTGTTACCAGCAAAGTGATTCCTAATACGCTGTGCTCCTTGTGAATCTGCTGCTACCAGCAAAAACAATTCCAAATAAGCTGTGCTCCTTGCAAATCTGCTGTTACTAGCAAAAATGATTCCCAATACGCTGTGGTCCTTACGAATCTGCTGTTACCAGCAAAGTGATTCCTAATACGCTGTGCTCCTTGTGAATCTGCTGCTACCAGCAAAAACGATTCCATATACGCTGTGCTCCTTGCGAATCTGCTGTTACCAGCAAAAATGATTCCCAATAAGCTGTGGTCCTTACGAATCTGCTGTTACTAGCAAAAATGATTCCCAATACGCTGTGGCCCTTGTGAATCTGCTGATACCAGCAAAAACAGTTTCAAATACGCTGTGCTCCTTGCGTATCTGCTGTTACCAGCAAAAATGATTCCCAATAAGCTGTGGTCCTTACGAATCTGCTGTTACCAGCAAAGTGATTCCTAATACGCTGTGCTCCTTGTGAATCTGCTGCTACCAGCAAAAACAATTCCAAATAAGCTGTGCTCCTTGCAAATCTGCTGTTACTAGCAAAAATGATTCCCAATACGCTGTGGTCCTTACGAATCTGCTGTTACCAGCAAAGTGATTCCTAATACGCTGTGCTCCTTGTGAATCTGCTGATACCAGCAAAAACGATTCCATATACGCTGTGCTCCTTACAAATCTGCTGTTACCAGCAAAGTGATTCCTAATACGCTGTGCTCCTTGTGAATCTGCTGCTACCAGCAAAAACGATTCCAAATACGCTGTGCACCTTGCGAATCTGCCGTTACTAGCAAAAATGATTCCCGAGACGCTGTGGTCCTTACGAATCTGCTGTTACCAGCAAAGTGATTCCTAATACGCTGTGCTCCTTGTGAATCTGCTGCTTCCAGCAAAAACGATTCCATATACGCTGTGCTCCTTACGAATCTGCTGTTACTAGCAAAAATGATTCCCAATACGCTGTGGTCCTTGTGAATCTGCTGGTACCAGCAAAAACGATTCCAAATACGCTGTGCTCCTTGCGTATCTGCTGTTACCAGCAAAAACAGTTTCAAATACGCTGTGCTCCTTGCGTATCTGCTGTTACCAGCAAAAATGATTCCCAATAAGCTGTGGTCCTTACGAATCTGCTGTTACCAGCAAAGTGATTCCTAATACGCTGTGCTCCTTGTGAATCTGCTGCTACCAGCAAAAACAATTCCAAATAAGCTGTGCTCCTTGCAAATCTGCTGTTACTAGCAAAAATGATTCCCAATACGCTGTGGTCCTTACGAATCTGCTGTTACCAGCAAAGTGATTCCTAATACGCTGTGCTCCTTGTGAATCTGCTGATACCAGCAAAAACGATTCCATATACGTTGTGCTCCTTACAAATCTGCTGTTACCAGCAAAGTGATTCCTAATACGCTGTGCTCCTTGTGAATCTGCTGCTACCAGCAAAAACGATTCCAAATACGCTGTGCACCTTGCGAATCTGCCGTTACTAGCAAAAATGATTCCCGAGACGCTGTGGTCCTTACGAATCTGCTGTTACCAGCAAAGTGATTCCTAATACGCTGTGCTCCTTGTGAATCTGCTGCTTCCAGCAAAAACGATTCCATATACGCTGTGCTCCTTACGAATCTGCTGTTACTAGCAAAAATGATTCCCAATACGCTGTGGTCCTTGTGAATCTGCTGGTACCAGCAAAAACGATTCCAAATACGCTGTGCTCCTTGCGTATCTGCTGTTACCAGCAAAAATGATTCCCAAATCGCTGTGGTCCTTACGAATCTGCTGTTACCAGCAAAGTGATTTCTAATACGCTGTGCTCCTTGTGAATCTGCTGCTACCAGCAAAAACAATTCCAAATACGCTATGCTCCTTGCCAATCTGCTGTTACTAGCAAAAATGATTCCCGAGACGCTGTGGTCCTTTCGAATCTGCTGTTACCAGCAAAGTGATTTCTAATACCCTGTGCTCCTTGTGAATCTGCTGCTACCAGCAAAAACAATTCCAAATACGCTATGCTCCTTGCCAATATGCTGTTACTAGCAAAAATGATTCCCGAGACGCTGTGGTCCTTACGAATCTGTTGTTACCAGCAAAGTGATTCCTAATACGCTGTGCTCCTTGTGAATCTGCTGCTACCAGCAAAAACGATTCCAAATACGCTGTGCACCTTGCGAATCTGCCGTTACTAGCAAAAGTGATTCCCGAGACGCTGTGGTCCTTACGAATCTGCTTTTACCAGCAAAGTGATTCCTAATACGCTGTGCTCCTTGTGAATCTGCTGTTACCAGCAAAAACAGTTTCAAATACGCTGTGCTCCTTGCGTATCTGCTGCTGTAGTCTTTTTTCAAGTAATTGATTCTCTAATATGCTAGTTCTAATGTCAGAGTTTGTAGACCACGAAGAACTCACTCGTTGCTTCTCAGGCAATGGTACCATTTCGTATTTTTCATTTAGGTTACCACTTTTATTTATTTAGGTTTAAGTTCGATTAGTATTGTTGTTGTTTCGTTACAGAACTTGCACTTACAACAATGTATTTTTTTGCTGTCATAGTGAAAGTTGCTAGTGTGACATTGTGAGGTTGTGACATTGTCCGAGAGAAAAAAATAAACGTGACTATGTGCTAACGTAACATTTTGAGAACGTGTTATTATACGCCGAGAGGGTTCGGAGTTCGGATTACCCCGTAGCGTAAATCTCGTTAGTGGTGGACTGTTAAAATGTGTCTGTGCAAATTTTTGTTTAGCAATGACTTTTTTACAAACTGCATATTTTAGTTGTTATATTGCGGGCTCCTCAGTACTTAGTAGACAACACATCTCAGATTTCTATGTTTTACTATTTAATCAGGCATCAAATGTGTCTCACAATTTTAAGAAGCTCGAAATTGCTAGACGTTAGATAGTCGTTACATTTTGTTATTATGTTGTTGACAGTTCCGAGTGGACCGAATAACACATGAGTGGCATGGCACCATGTGCGTAGGTGCAATGGCAGTCGTCCCCAACTCGCTGCCAAGATCGGCACTAGACATTGAAACCCCCGCCTGGATTCTATCAGACGATGTGCTCATGAATAGAGGACAACATGTAAGTATCGAGCAATGAAATTAATATGTACCATTTCAGGTTGGAATTTTACATCCTCATCGCATTTGTTTTGCGTATATACGAGTACTGGCCCGTAATCGTTTTTTTTTTTTTGTGGCACGGTTATTTCCTAAAGCTGCGTGAAAAACGACCGGAGGACGGGCAAAAGCGTCCTCTCAGTAAATGTTGAACATTCTGCGATATCCAAGCCAGGCGGCTTGGATATCGCAGAATGTTGTGGGGAATGTTCTAAGCGTGGGGATTATGGCAAATAACCCCCAATAGCTTCATCCAATAGTGGGAGTCTAAGAGATGATAAGAAGAATCGTTTTTTTGGAAACAGCTCTCGAATGCAGGACTCATACTGTGCGATTTATTTATAAACTTAATCTCCCGAACACATTCTCATTATTTTCATTATTATTCTCATAGTGACTAGGATCTGTCACCAGTATGAAAAATACCTGAGCCACACGCACTAAACTAGCTGTAAGCGTGCGCGTCACGGAAATCATAAAAATCTGTCATGTGCGTGTACCCACTTGAAAGATTCTTATTAACTTTTTTTTTCTCCTATATATTGGCTCGACACATATTGTATATTAGCCAGTGTCAAGTTTTGTCTATTTCACGTGAATTAAACTTTAAAAAAAAAAACATTTCTAAGTAAAGCAAAGTAAGTCACGGCCAAGCCTAAGAGAATGTGGATATTTGTTTTTTTTTTTTTGCCATTTTGGTCTAGTTCTATTGTCTTGTTTTATCTATGCATCCCCTCTTGTTTCAGATTATTACAGATCAAGGCTTAGCATTAAGCAATGTGACTGAAAATACAGTCATAACATTACATTTTGGATTCAACAATGAATTGGTTCTTGAAATCGACGGTATATCGCGTGGTATTATTGGGATAGTACCTAGACTGTTCAGTAACATATTTCCTACTATCGACCTTTACGGAAGAGTTGTGCAGGTAATTATCACATGCGATCATTATTCCATACTCCTAGTGACTGATAATAATAGCACATAGTAGAATGTGCCATGCCTGTCCCACTCGAGAACTCGAAGTGAGACACATCACACTAATATTATAAATGCGAAAGTTTGTGTATAAGTGCGTAAGTATGTAACTAGGTAAGTATGTAAGTATGTTAGTCCTCAACTCTTTAACGGCTCAACGTATTTGAATGAAATCTGGTATGGAGGTAGCTTCACCCTGGATTAACACAGTTTCTGTGAATATTTTCTTCTGGTTGTCTTTTTATGCCGAAAAATTTATCTGTTCCTGTAGAATAGTGGGTGAAACCGCGGGGCGCAGCTAGCTATACATAAAATGTATAGCCTCAAACCGTCAAAGAGAACTTTTAACAGACCTTTAACAAAAGGTCTCCTTAACTTCCTACCTAAAGAGTGTGAAATTGACAGGGCGAATCAATTTATGGCCCTTAAAATTGAAATGTAAACATGGTCTGACCGTAATCGATTAATATCTTGATTTTAGTAGAATTTCTTATGAAACATACGAGTAGCTTTCCAAGTCTGTCATTCAAAAATAGGCTGTTCGTTTCACGTTTAAAGGCTCACATTTGAAACCTAAGGTCATAAGGTAACTATCTTGTGGATTTCAGGTATCGATTTTATTGCATCCTCACCTGATTGCTGGTGGCAACTCCCTGGACTTGCCTGCGATCGAAGAGAACAACCACGAAGATGCCGATGAGCCGTCAGAGGACGACGGTTACGGCGGCGATGAAGACGAAGACGACGACGAGCGGGGCCACGCGCTGTTCGAGAACAACAACATGAAGCAAACGAACGACTGGCACTACAAGCAACGAGCCGATAACGGACACAACGAGCCAAACCCAAGCAGCGCTCTGGGTCCTACACGCCGCCCCGACTGTCTGCCCGGTCTTCCTAACGCCAACGACGCTCGGAACCACCAAATCAAATGTAAACAAACCTATCCTTACAAAAACTCACTGCATCATAGCCTGATATTACCCAACAGGTTCGATAACGCGTCGGACAACGACGAGGCCGCGAAGCAAATATTCGCGGTGCGCCGGAGCCTGTCCACCGAGCAATTCATCAGGCCGCCAACGGAGAGCGGAGGCGAAGAAGAGGAGGAAGATTCTAGAAACTCACTCGCGAACGCCCTGAGCTTGGGCTCGCGTATGGGAGACGACGACGACACGCTCGACGTGCCCGAGATATGCGACACGAACATCCGGCACAATGATCGCTACCCCGAAGCGAGCGACGTCGACCTCCTGGATAACGAGATCGTGGACGCGCTGACGCTCGACGCCGGCAACCTGCCCGACCTGACGGAGGAACAGTCGCCTTCCATCGACGAGTCGACTCGCCGCGACGAGCTCTGGTCCGACGGGATATTGCACGTTGAGACGCTGAGGTATCTCAACAACATAATCAGACACAGCCCGGACGAGACCGTCGCGCGATTCGCTGACCGCGACTGGGTTTTCTATTCCGAAACGAACGGCAACTGCGAGCACATGCACCTGGCCCTCAAGTACTGGAATTATTTGGTGCTTCCTTACCCGGATATGCGCGAGGTGGTGGCTAGCGGACAGGT
Organism: Apocheima hispidaria; assembly: GCA_947579745.1. Classification (NCBI taxonomy): domain Eukaryota; kingdom Metazoa; phylum Arthropoda; class Insecta; order Lepidoptera; family Geometridae; genus Apocheima; species Apocheima hispidaria. Next base: position 4,420,522 of record OX388149.1, on the reverse strand, counting down.
GCGCTGTTTCTGCAGCAACTGCCAGGCCGATGCCGCGCTGCCGTTCGCAGGTACTGTGTAAAATACGGCTAAGGCTTGAAAATAAGTAGCGGATGGCAATGATAAGCTTTTGCCCGAAATAGATGCCATCATTCTGGACATTAGTCGTCTAAAACGTTTGCCCAGATACACTGAGACACCAAGCCTCGCATGCTTTAAGAGCGGCATATAATGGCACGCCAGCATGGATTATGTCATCCGTCGGGTTTTCGTCAGTGCCGGCGTCCCCTCGGTGAGTCTTAGAGAAACGCTTCCATGGAACCCGGTGCTTTTAATAGACCGAAGCGATACTTTACTCCAGGTCAGTGGCTTCTGTTGCATATTCAGGCACAAGTGCGTCCACATGGAGTATTGCTCCCACTTCTGGAATGGTGCACCGAAATATAAGCTACAGCCTCTCGACAGCCGCGCGATTCTAGAATTGTTAACGACCCCAAACTCACCAACAAGCTGGATTCGCTTAGTCTCCGTAAAGACGTGAGATCTTGTTTTTCGAGGAATGCTCTTATGAGCTTTTTAATATATATTTTCCTTTTTTTCCTTTCCTGCATCGGTTTTCCACCACCGCATATCCTGACACCGTCAAAAGGCTACGTGTTGTGAAGCTGGAAATCCAGACAGTCCGTTCTTTATGCTCTTTTCTTCCTCATTGGTGACTTAAAAGAGAAGAGTCCAAGAAATAACCATCATGCGTCTGCATGCCCACATTTCAAATGCTTCTATACATTTCCTAAGATCTTCCTTAATAGTCCTGGCCTCGCATCCATATAGAAGCATTGGTCAGATGTAACACTGGAGAAGACGAACTCGAAGTGGGATTTTACTATGCTATTGCTACGATTGCAAAGAACTTTATTATTAGTATAGTAACATTAGTATGGTTACTAAACAGTATTTATTTATTAATAAATGCTTTCCACACTTACAGCGACGCCAAGGCGTATGACGAACCAGCAGAAATTAAAAAATACTTAGTTATTAACAAAATTACGATTAATATCAATTTACCATGCCGTGTTTTTTCCTTTAAGAGTTGAGACTAGGCTCATGGCCTGTACAGAAACAGTAAGGGCGACAAATAACCAGATTGTTGGCGCCTATTTTGGGCAAAAGCTTAGTGTAGGAATGCGCACCCCGCTGCCATTGGCACACACTCCCACACTTCACTTATTTTGTGATCTTACGCTACGCTAGATGATAGAGAATACTACGATTATTGCTTAAAACACTATTTATTACCGCTAATTGTAACAATATCAACCGCTACGCTTAGCTTCGCTAATTGAGTCCGCGCGATCTACCGGCTATAAAGTAAAGCTGCAAAGCTAAGTAGGTCGCGCGTGTCCGCTGAAATGCGTATGACAACAGTGTACGTCGAACTTACAACGTACACGTAGCATTGCCATTCCGCGTGGCAATGCTTCCTGCTGTTTCCTCCGCTACGGGACTTGCACATCAGTTTCTATATTTTATTTAAGTTTGGATATACATAGTTGTGTAAATATTGTGTTTATATGGGGAACCGTATGGCGGCCTAACTTCCTATTTTTTTATCCGGCTGTGTAGGCCGCCGAACAGCCCTTTCTTAGATAGTTTTGGTTTATATTTTCTTTGTATATATTTTTTTGTAATTATTGTTAAATGCTGTACTGATAGCTTGCGGGTCCGTTACAGTAACCCACAGATGAATAGAACTAGATACCTAGTCTAGGACGAGCCTAGCGCGCAACACATAAGTTTTATAAGACATATAAGACACCGCCCCAAACATTGAACCTCAGTTCCGACCAAGTGCCAGAGCTGTGCGTGCGTGCGTGCGGCTTACAAAATAAAACGGTTGTTTTATTTTCCTGACAACCAACAGTAAACAAAAATGACTATCTGTGCAGTGAAATTGTGTGGAAAGTCATCCGCGCACTCAAACTACAAAAAAGACGGAATAACTTTTCATCGGTAAGTAAAATAATTCAGTTTTACAAGACATAGCAGAGCTCAACGTATAATGGACACGTCGTCAATTATCCCTTTTCCTCATTGCGGATATCCCATGCAGTTGTCCCTTTCTGGCGAACGCACGTATAAAGTAGTGTTGTGACTCCTTAAACAAAACGCAGACTTGCATTTTCGATTTTCACCATACCGTAAAGGGATTCGAACACTGATGAATTCTAACTAACTTAACTGTGCACCTTCTGCTTGGACTAAACTCGACAAGCAACGAAATCACGATAGAATCGACCGGCAGCATCTAGCATGTGCATGAGACTAGAGAAAAAAATCAGAAGCAGGGCTGGATTTAGGTACGTTGAAAACGATAGCACAAAAATTTTAAAAGGATAGTATTTACAAAAAAATATAGTATGCTTTATTATTTTTAACCTATTTCCAAAAAAATAAGGAGGTTCTCAAGTAGTAGTTTTTTTTTATTTATTTTTTTGTTACTCGGAACTCCGTCGTTTATGAACCGATTTAAAAAAATATTTGTTAATCCTCAATGATGCGTATTTCACTAAAATGCGTAAATACGCATCATTGCATTTCATCAATTCCCATGGCCGTCTGTAGCCTTCTTCATCCTTTGATTATTTTTCTGATTTTTCATCAGTTCCACTTCACCAAATTATACCTACTTTCTGTGGACTACTTTCTGTTACAATGCTGAACTTGTTGATGTAAATACCAAAATTACTATATGTGTGCCTATCATATTTGAGGAATTTCCTCAATTCCAAATGAATCCCATTAATAGAACTGGATTTTGATGAAAATCAAATCGGGAAGTATCTCTTTCAAATTAAAAAAATAAAATTCCAAATCGGTTCATAAATGACGAAGTTCTGAGTTGAGGTAACAAAAAATAAATAAAAAAAAAAACATTCTACTTGAGAACCTTAATAAGTTAAAAATAATGAAGCGTAAGTATTATATTTTTTTGTAAATAATATCCTTTTATAATTTTTGTGCAATCGTTTTCAACGTACCTAAATCCAACCCTGGTGATAACAGTTTGCCGAAAGGGTAAAATGTTCTTTGACAGAAAGCCGCGGCGCGGTCTATCAAAAGATGCATCGCCTTTCGGCCAGCAGCGGCCGCGCGCTGCGTAGTAATTATTATCTAGTCTGTGATCCGCGGGGCTCCCGAAGGGATGCGAGTTTATGATTTTTTTAGTCGCACGCACTTGCTTGATGCTTCCGGTCGTTACTGTTGCAGTTAAATACTAGGAATTTTACAACAATGTTGCGTCAATAGAAACTAATAGAAGATAATTTTATTATGCAGCGTGTAGGAAATATGATTCTCAGTTTTCAATCCCATCTTGAATTAGATGTACGTAGGGTGACAATACACACTGATTCAGGAAATCCGCGAGTGCACGACACTGAGGAAGAATTAGTACTTTAATGGTGTTGTGTAGTAATGTTTTGTTAGTGAGTTGAGATTCGAGTGAGTGCGATTACTATGGCAGAGCGGCAGTCGACCCAAGTGTTCGCGACGTAGGTAAGTACCGATTGATAATGTTGCCCTACTGCCACAGCCTACTGCTTACCCCATCACTACGGAACGTACTAACTCGGTACAGTGGTGGGCGTAACCTTGATGATAGCCAATGGGAATTATTTGTCACGCTCCGCGCACCCCGTGCTTTCCTCAAACTGTGTTGACTTGATCGGACCAAAACCCGCGTGACGAGGTATCTGGTTCATCTGTGCAGTAACCTTATCAATCATTATTTTATCAATGTCGTTTTTTATTTTTTGGATCTATATATTTTTTATTATTACTGCCAGCTAGCTTCACATATAATTTTATTGTTTGTTTGCGTATTTATTGTTATAAAATTAGAAAAAGGGAAATACCTAAATGTGGAAAATGCGCGAACGAGATAGCCTATGGCAGGAAGCGGGCCCTTGATGCGTAATATTACTGCCCTGGGCAGTAATATTACGCGACGAGACCGTCGTGTCCGATAATTTGTTCCTTGCTTAACACTAATTTGCATCATGTTTTAACGGTTCCGCTTGACATTTTTTTAAGTGCTTGAAAAAACCTTTTAGTAGTTCGGTTGTACTAATGCAAACAAACTTTTGTCACTGAGATTTTGCACTAGGTCGGTCAAAGTGATAAAACTGGGCGAAATCGGAATTTCAGAGTAAACGGTGCTAACCGATAATTACAATGAAGTTCTTTCGCGTTTGCAGTTATCCGAGTATAAGGGTGTACGCACTTATTGTGTGTGTGTGTGTATACAGGGTGGGTGCGTATCGAGCGCGGGGTGCACGACGGTGGGCGCGGCGAGCACGTGTTCTGGCACGTGGTACGCTCGACGCTGGTGTCGGCGGCAGCGTTGGCGGGCGAAGCGGGAGCCGCGCGCCGCCCCGCCGCGCTTTCCGCGGCGCCCGCCTCCAGCCCATCCGTCGCTGACATGTGAGTACTCTCTCTCTCTTTCATTCTTCACCTGTATCCTCCCTTCTACTTCTTCCTAGGCGTCCTGTATACAACACGGTAGAAGGATTATCTTTCGTTATCTGTTTCCTCGTAAACTGTACCTATACCCGTAGTTTTCGAATACCCGCCGATACGATACAGTTCGACCGACTTGATCCGAGATTGTCGTACGTACGCGTTCAGAGCGTGCACCGGTTATAGTTCCTTGTATGAAGCAGGGCTTCTGTACCTATTTATTTTCGTGCCCGAAACACAGTATGCTAAGCCGAAAATTGCTCATAGTACTCATCATTATGAACAACTTTTACTATGGAACCAACCCTGAAATCGAGAAAAAAAATAAGCCGCTGCTACCACTGGCTTTTCGGTGAAAGAAACATCGTGAGGAAACCTGCATATTTCCGGAGAAATAATTCGATGGCGTACGTGAATCCGTCGACCCGCATTGGGCCAGCGTGGTGAATATAGCCTAGTCGCCCTACGAGGATAGGCCGATATCCCAGCAGTGGGATGTTTAAAGGCTGATGCAGAATGCAAATGAGCAATATTAGTATTGTTTTTTTTTCAGTTGGTTTGACGAAGAAGGCAAACCTCACCATACCGTGCTGGCTCTAGATATTGACTTTGCGTAAGTAAAACTAGTTGAATAGCATAATTTATGTACACTACTTGTCTTTTACGAGGCCTATACCTAAAGGATAAAGAAGATAATATAAAGAAGGCTGTGGACAGTGATGATGACGCGTCTTTCCATTTGGCAAGTCGGGTAAAAGTATCATTTCGAATTTCACAATCAAAACTCACAAATAATTGCTAATAATAATAACTATAAGAATTGCTAATAATTAATAACTTTGAACTTTGAACTTTAATTGCTAATTGTAGCAAGCGCGGCGTGCAGCAACTGTTTTTGACGTGAACTCGATGAATATGTAATCGGTCTAGCAATTCGGGGTCTCATGTCAGAAACGAAATTAAGACAAAATTGATGTACTTTGGAAATCGCACGGAGGTTATGTGAGTTACGGAAGCAAGCAAGCAAGCATCCCAACTAAAATTATAAATGCGAATGTAGCTCTGTCTCTCTGTCTGGATGTTTATCGCGTTGTCACGGCTCAACGGATCGACCTTAATTTTACACATATATAAGCTTAAGGGTAGGAGACGGACATACTTTTTTAAGCCACTGGCACCTGACACGCAGTCCTAGACTAGTTTGGGAGCCTATGGATCAACACTCATGGTAAAAAACTTAATGAATGTCCAAAAAAAATGTTTGTTTGTTTAATTTTTTAATTAGCTTTGTATCGCTTACATAGGACGCCGCGTTACACCCGTATAAAAATGTTTGGGAATGTTGGTACTTATTTTCGATGTATAATCTATGTTACTTTTAATGTTTCAGCACGGAGCCAACCAACGACCGACTCTTGGCTTACATGATTTATCTGCACTCGCACATCACGTTCAACGATGAAAACGCGGACCCCTCGAGCTTCGAAGATTAAACATATTTTAAAAATATTGGAAAAAATATATATACTGTTAATAATATTAAGAAGGTCCGTTCGTCAGATACCGATTAGACATAATCAGACCGATATATTTTCAACAGCATGGGTCCGTACCGTGAGGTGGTTATTGCGCTGATACTGATACTTTATCGCGCGGCGATACGGTTCATGGTCGCGCAGCGTTGTTGGTTGAACCTGACAAGCGGTACGGACCCTGATGGAACACGGTCGTGCCACGTCCCTTACACTGCACCATAAATTCTGCATTCAGGACGCTCGAAGCGCACCACGCATCTGTCTAAATACACTTATAAGAAATTACTCTGATTGCTTGATTGTTAGGCGCGAGTAGGCGTAACCTTGAGATAGCCAATGAGAACGCTCGGTCGCACTCCCCGCGACCCGCGCCGCGCCTCAAACTTTGGTGACTTTTTGTAGGAACAACGAATCTCGTAATGCGGTATCTAGTGTGATCTGTGCACTGGACTGATGTTTTGCTACGTTTAAGAGGGCCGTCCTCCCCGCGTGGTTCTGGCGCAGTAGGTATTTGAAATTGTGTAGCTGTCTCTCTGTTTCCCGTGCGTGCGATGAAGAGAATTTACCAAATTTTTTGTTGAAATTAGAGTTTCGGGGTAAAACTGTTACTATCCTCTAAATCAAAATCAAAATTAAAATCTTTTGTTTTTGGTGTCAGTGGCTTAGATAAGTATTAATCTACTTTTTTATTTTTTTTGTTATTCTACTAAAAACTAATCATAATTCCCCGCAAAAAATTCGTTACTTTAGGTGCCTATAACAAAGAAGATATTGCGATCATTCAAAAAATTAAGCATAGTTTTTCACGGTGCAGATAACATACAAAAATCATAGAAATCGGTTAACATTTAGGGGGTGGGAAACAGTTGGCGCATTTTGTATGGACAAGTAGGCGGTATACTAACTAAAATCTTAAGAGGTAAAGTGGCTTGTAACTGACTTTATGTTTATAGGCAGGTAACATCTGATACTAAATCACCGATTTAAAAAAAAAACACTTGTTGTACTACAGTATATGCTACAGTGTCAAGTTATGTTTTGCTCGCTACGTAAGGGAAGACGGGAGCAAGTGGGTATTTAATATTATAAAATGCGTTCAAGGAAAGAATGGCGTAAGGAGGCTTGCGCTCTGCTGTGCTAAATAAGATTTCGATAAGGTCTGAGTGTGTCAGATACGTCTCAGATGCGTGGCCGCAACATTACTAATGCAAGTTGCATCGCACACTAAGCTTTAACAGCTTTTCCACAGCACTCGAATCAAACCGTCTATAGTAAACGCATTATCATCTTAATCGTCGCGCAGTAAACGTCACTCCATAAGACCTGTATCTGCGAGCGAGATAGACAGATAAAAATACATGACCCGAATCAGATGTTAATGCGTTTACCATAGTGTCTTATCTATAAGGAATAGTATACGTAATACTCTCTCTCTATCTAGCTCGCACAATTAATATTTTTATTTATTTAAAAAAAACTGCACCCCGTGGTTTTACCCGCGTGAAAAATTCCTAAGGAACCGTATACTTTTCCGGGATAAAAAGCAACCTTTGTCACTCTCCGACTTGCACTTCGTGAAAGAGGAACAAACAAACACATTCGCAATTATATAAAATGTTAACCATAGATTAAAATATAATATTGACCATAGAGAAAATATTTCTTTGATATTAGTAGGGATTACAGACAGTCAGTCAAAAAAAATATACCTTTGTTTACAACATTTACAATGTTTGATCCTTACTTAAAACAGAGTCAAACAGCACAAAAAAAAAACAATTTGATATAACTAACTTATATAGTGAACTCACGCTTGACTAAAATATTATGCTTAAATGGTTTTTACAAAACAAAGACCTAATAGCTCCTAAGGCATAGTAGTTTTCTTGTGACTTCTTCCCGATTTCTTTATGTTGTCCAATTTATAAAAATACCTACTGGTGTACACTTAACATGTTGACTCACGAAAGTTTTTATTTATTTAAGCGAACGACAAGATCTTTTCTCTATTGCTAAGTTATTTTAGCTTAAATCGAATTAATCATTAATTAAATTAAAACCTGTTAACTGATGTAATAAAGAAACGAATAAAAATAAATAAAAATGTTGATTACAATGTTGTTGATAGTGCGAGCAAGAGGGCAAGTATTTCGTAAACTCGCCCTGAAAACGCATGAGCACACAATTATTTTGTAGCAACTAAGTAATATATAATATGTCTATTCCGGTCTTATACCAAAAATGTATCACATTATTAATTTTTTTAATAAATTTCTTCCTTACTTTTAGAAACTTGCTTATACAATAAGTACTTAGTTACCGCTTAAGTAAAGTTTGCAATAGGCATTACAAAATAATTCATATTCAACTGTTTATCCGAACGGGCATGCATGTTACAACATAATTATGTAGATTATTAACTTATCTTTAATATACGGCTATACTACATACTATTTACTTGTAGACGTAGTACAACTATTTTATTTATGCCACACTTTCTCGGAAATTACCTTTTACATTTTTTAATGGGGCAGAATAATACGTGTTTACTTTAGTACAAATACGCGGGCGGGAAAGGTGTATGGAAAACCTTCAACCAAAGTAAAATTAATGGACGGAACATACCCACACAACTTCCCTAAAAATAACAACTCAAGACAATCGAACTTATGCTTCAATCATCGATCTATTCCTTCGTCATTGGTAATAATGAGCCGTTTGGAGTTTTGGCGGGAACGTGAAGAAATCATGTCGCGTCATTTTATTATTTTCCATTACTTGTGTTATTTCGAGTGTTAATGTGTAAAAACTGTGAATTTTTACCCGTTAAGTGTTCGTGAACATGCACGAGTGTTGGTGAATGGTATAATGTCGTGAAACGTGAATTTTCGTGTTGTTTCCAAAACTCCATAGAAGGCTCTAGTAAAGTTTTCACCACTTTACTGGGGGCATGACTAGGACTTGACCGTGACTTGCTTTGCTCGACTTTGACTGTGACTATGACTTGTTTGATATTATTTAACAAAACTTGAAAATATATAAGTATACTTGACACTGGCAAATGCATAAGACGTGCGACGCCAAAATTCTCCCAGGAGGAAAAATAAATAAAAAATGAGCCGTTTTCCATTTTGACAATTCATGACATTACATTCATTTTCTTACATCCATCAAAGTTGATGAATCTTTATGCATTATCAGTAAAAGTAGAAGGATATTGTCATTGTTTAAAGAAAGCCACGCCATCTATTTTGGATGAAAGAAACTGATTCCCAAAGACAAGCTTTCACCAAGTCCGCAAAATGACACGGGCCGATTGCTGCTTATCAGCACATAGATGCTGGGTAACCAGTTAATTTTTTTATAATCTTTCGAAGCCAAATGATTTCTCTTGCAGTTTCACTAGCAGCCACTATTTAGCTTCGATTGAAGAAATGGCTACTGCACACAGTCGTTTACTATAAAAATAATTAAGAAATGAAAACACCGCGCGTGTTTTCTTTGCGTTTTTTTTTTTTTTTTTTTTTTGTATTTTCCTTTTATTTTATTCGTAAGTGTGGTATACAGCACTATGAATGACTCGGAAAAAAGTGCGATTCCCAACTCGTGCTTATTAAGGCCCTTGCGTGCCCTCGTTGGTAATCGGTCACTTTCTCCCTTCGGTGAACAATATACTATTTCATTTTATATTCTATATATATAGGTATATCTATATTATTCTTGACTCTATGACAAAATATTTTTTTAACATTAGATCAACTGTATTAATATAGATGAAACTGTCTGACATAATATCTGTATACATTCATAAAATTCGTTTATTTTGTAGAAGGCTTTTTCTATCAACGAATTTTAGACTATTTTTATTATTATTTTATAACCAAAGATTCTATAATCAAATGTTTTGTAGCGATGAGCTCTTCAAGCGACGCGACTGATGCAAACCATGGGTTGCCTACGCATGTCTAGAAACCTATAGGGTAATTCTGAGAGCCCGCGAGCCATTAGATCATGTAAATCTTTCAAGGATGCCCAAAAGACCGTCATAGCAGAGTTTGGGGCCCAATGCTAAGACAGTACTTATAAAATTATAACATGAGTACACTAGATTGGTAATAATAATATGCGTATTTAATAAGGATAATTCTATGGCATATATGTAATGCCCGTTTCTAGAAAATAAATAATTACTTTATATGATAGGTATACTATATAGCGTACATGACGCTATCGAAATGCAACGATATTCGATCATTCTGACGAATATCGACTTCCTAGTTTTGTTTACAAAACCTACTAGTGAAGAAATGATTACCTGTAAAAATGGTTTTTTTATTATTATAAATCGTAGCTCAGTGGGAGTACGCTCACCTCATAATCATGGGGTTGTGGGTTCGAACCCGGGCAGGCCCGTACCAATGAGTTCTTTGGAACTTACTACGGATCTTACGGATATACCATCGACTTTTTGGTGAAAGAAAACATCGTGCGGAAACCTGCATGTTTCCGGAGAAGAAATTCGATGGCGATTATTGACATGATTTAATATTGTATGTCCAATATGGACGAAGCTGTTGTGATCTAACCTATTTTTTAAGATCTGATAAATACTAACACAGTTTTGCACAAATAAAATATTCTGATTCTGATTCTGGCGTATGTGAAACCCAAACTGGGCCAGCGTGGTGGATATGGCCCAATCATCCTTCGAGGGTAGGTCGATATCCCAACAGTGGGATGATAGCAATTTTTTTTTTGTGTTGTTTTTTGTTTGTGTATCCGCGAGTCTGATGTGAGAAGAACCATAGCGAATTTATATGGCGGCTACTCGCTAGCGACCCGATGAATGCGCGTCCAACTCGTCCAAGACACGAGTTGGAAGCCCAGTATTCCAAGTATCGGTCGTGCTTTCCAGGCCAGACATCAGTTATCGCTTGGAGGAAAAAAAGAGGTTATCGGGTCGTCAATTATTTGGCTGTACAAGAAAACTCTTTTCGCAAAGAGGCGTTTTCAAAAAAAAAAAGTTCTAAAATACTTACTAGATGGCGTCATAGTCCTATGGTTCTCATTCCAACCATCATGATTGAAAATGTAGCAATTTTCTGAGTGTAGCACCTTGCGAGTACCTGCGGGCTTATCCCGTAACGCTGAAAGCGATAGTGATAGTGCGGAAGCGGGATCGCACATAGTACGACTAAGTTGGTAAGAGCGGGATGGCATGCTCTCGCAATCAGAATCATGAACGTTTCAAAGTTTGAGGATAAGCCCGCTGGCCGTAAGACCTACTTACTGTTGCAAGAAAGCGATAAATAATAATTAAAGGTATTTTAGAACTATATCAAATTTCCCACGCCTGTGGGACACAAGCAACGAGCTTTATTTCAATAAAGATGCGAAGAATCAAGCTCTTGAAATAATACGCGAACGTTACGCAAAATTGGACTCCAACATTAGAGTGGCCTATACATGGCCTGACCTGACATCGTGTGAAAGGGACAGTTAGACTCTTAACACTAAAAATACATTATAGTCCCTTTTCAAAATTAAAAGGTAAGGTGGCAGCACTGCTTCGCTCATCTCTCATCTACTCCTTTTTCGGCTTTTTTAGCGCCTAAACAGATAAAGAACGAGGCGTTTTCAAAAAAAAACCTGGTAATAAAAGTACCCAATAGATGGCGTTAGATGTAACTTGAACTTTTTCTGTCACTGTCAAGACATGAAAGACAAAAAAAATTACGTGTGCCCTTTTTTATCTCGTATTTTTTGGCTTCACATGTGTATTTAGACAATTTCAAGTAACGTAACTATGTATTTGACTATATTTATATTATATTATATATATTATTATATTACAATAGTTGACACTGGCTGGAGTTTTGGCGGAACGTGAAGAAATCATGTCGCGTCTTTTTATTATTTTCCAAAACTTGTGTTAATGTGTAAAAACGGTGAATTTTTACCCGTTAAGTGTTTCGTGAACATGCACGAGTCGAGAAACGTGAATTTTCGTGTTATTTCCAAACTCCATAGATGGCACATGCGTCAACTCGTGAACGGGTGCTGCTTGCGGGAGCTGGACTGCTCGGAGTATATACGCAAATCTATAATAGCACTTAGCTCTTTATTAGCTATTCGTTGGTATATTCCTTTTGTAAAGTCTTTAGTATTTATATTCCGTTTTAGTTGATAAAATATTTGTAAAACTTGATAAATGGCACGGACCCCGGAGTCCGTGGAGCAATATTGTAAATAAAAAAAAAAAAAAAAAAACTCCATAGAAGGCTCTAGTAAAGTTTTCACCACTTTACTGGGGCATGACTTTTACTTGACCGTGACTTTCTTTGCTTGACTTTGACCGTGACTATGAGTTGTTTGATAATATCTAACAAAACTTGAGAATATATTATGTATACTTGTCACTGGCAAATGCATAAGACGTGCGACGCCAAATCCTCTTAGAGGAAAAGAGAGAAAGACACTGCTAAATACACAACGTGTGGAGCCAAAATTTAAGATTTAAAAAATAAACAAAATATTTCGACAGAATGAGGAGTTTCCAAAAAAAATAGTCTAAAGGCTTCGCTACATGTCCTGACCTGACATCGTGTGATAGAGATGGCTATATATAAGTTTCTTAATCCTTAATAGTTTGTTTCTTTTTGCTCCCGTGAAATTCAAGTCCTTTTCACACGGTGTCAGGTCAGGCCATGTAGCGAGGCCTTAAAATACCTGTCATTT